>JAOPSE010000002.1:6557879-7759176 GCA_029449295.1 Zea luxurians
TAATCAACTCAGACGGAGACACTACACCGAGACTCTCTCTTCTCATGCAAGTCACCCACCCGGTCTCAGCTTAATCATTTCAACCCAAAGTTTGGTGCCTGACAGAGGTACGTCTTTTCCGATGTTGAACCCATCATGGCCATGATGGATCCACCATCAAGTTTTATTTTCAAAAACATCCCTCCCACTTTGCCACATCATCTTTTATAAAACAAACCTTTTGTTTTGCTCGAGCAAGACTAAGCATAGTAAAAACCTTTTATAAACATGGATTCAAAGGAAGGTAATCAAATCAAGGAAGGTAATGCAGGAATTGTTTTAGCATTCAACTCCTATCACCTAATGCAACAAGCAAGTGAGAAAGCTTTTAAAAGAATCAAGGAGGTGGCAAATGCACTGGGGCTTGCCTTGGTTTACAGGTGATTCAGGCTCAGATCCGCAGATGTCAAAATAGAAACAACTGCCTGCCTGATGTCCCTCAGGTGGTGGTGGCGAACTCTTCTCTTCTTCTACTTCAACTTCTTCCTCGTTTTCTAAATATAACCATACATAATAATGAATGCCCATGTAATGCTCATGAGAGTGCAAAGATAATAATAGTTTATTATCTAAAGTCTTGAATACAATTTTCCTTCACGGTACTCTAGAGAATTAGGGTTTCTAGAGTCAATATAGGAATTCAAAGGGCAGGGGGTAGGGTTTTGGGCTATAAGTATCAAACAAGGTCCAAATCATACCAAATTCTACCCAAAGCTTCTAAATAATGTTTAGAGTTCATAAAAAGTTTAGGGATTTTTGGAATTATTATCTAATTTCTAAAAATCCAGAAACAAGGTTTTAGGCTATTTTAAATGCTCCAAATTCCCTATTTGATCTAAAAAGCATGAAACTGTTTTTATTAAATAGTACGGAAAATTAGGAATCTAGGAAAATTGGTTTGACATTTTTGGGATTTTTCTACAATTTTCTAGAATTGTTTTTGCTCTGGTAGAAAAAGAAAAAGAAAAAGAATGAACGGTCCTGGGCCGAAACCAGCCCAGGCGGCCCAGTCTCGGCAGAAACGCGCGCGCCCACGCCCGCGTTGCAGACTTTGCAGATAAGGCCCTGTCCTTTTGGGTAACCGCAAGTGGGCTCTTTGCACTGTTTACACGAGTAACTGACACTTGCAGAAAAGACCCTGGGTTTCTAATTCTTTACAGCACCAGGTCCTCGACGGCGCACGACGGAGACCCGAGCACCGGCGAGCATAGATTGGCCGGATTACGTAAGAATTGGTGCTCCCGAGCGGTAGGCACCGAATTGAACCCCGCCCGCGCATTTTCCCCAACTTAATTTCATCAATGGCTATTTGGTTTGCTCTGGCCGCAGTGACCGTGGACATTGCGGACAGAAGAATGCGTTCTCCGGCAATCAGTGGTTTTCTAGTTCAATTGGGCGGGTCGATGAGCATCACGGGTACATGAGAACACTCAAACGAGGGAGCAGAAGGTTTGAACTGACCTGAATCGCACTGGCCACGGTGAGGTGTTCTTGCGGTGGTTTCGAGTAGATTGGGGAATCCAAAATTCGACCTCCCTAGTGAACGATTGAGGATGATTTTTGGTGGCTGGGTGCTTGACTATCCTACGGATCTCACGGTGGCCTCAATTTATAGAGATCGATCGCGAGCATATCGAATTCGAGCGGCGGATTGTGATCGGTAAGAACGAGGTGAGTCACTGGTGGCTGCGCAACGTGGCCTTTACCGTGGCGGCCCTCCGGCGATCACCGGATGTGCGTAGCATGGTTAGCCGCGACGTGGTAAAGTGTCTGGACACGCGACGGATGGCAGTGATGGATCAACGGTGGTGAGGTTCATACCGAGTGATCGATGAGCAAGGGGGTACGGTGAACCTTATCTGCGCCTGTGCCCGAGCTAATCCAGTGCCAAGATTTCAATCGATCGTGATCTTACCCGCGAAAACGAATCGCAGCGACAGCGTGAATCACGGCAGAGATCATCGGCGGCGAGATTTCTGAGCTGGCGGCCTGATCCAATTCAGGTTACTGTACAATGGCGCAATTGCTTTAATTGGCCTGACAGTCCATTTAGGTCCAGATTTCTCCAAATTTCATATGGTACCAAGCCCAAATACCTATAGCAAAGTTGTTCCTCTACAATTGCTCTATAACTTTGCTATATTGACTCAGGACAAATTCTTTGAAGTTCTTGATCTGTAGAGCTCCCAAGATGACTCAGTACCACTGTTAGTCTGAATTTCAGATATCAAACAGCCTGACAGCCCGACTTTGGGTTTGATTATCTCCCAATTCTTCATAACAACCCTGCTTACACTCTTAAGCAAAGTTATTCTCCTTTGATAGATCTACATAGTTGATGTGGTGACCTAGGGCAAAATCTTTATCATTGAGAGTTACAGGGCTCCAAAGTTGAGTCAATTTTCTGAAAATCAGACTTAGCCTTAGAACTCAATTAGGGTCTTTTTGCAAATAGGTCCAAAATTCAGGGTTTAGCTTGCAAATCTTCAGGATTGTGAACCCTATGACTAAGGACACCTTATTATCATGGTTTTTACACCTTAGTCCAAAGTGCACTGATTTTGCAGTTAGCCCTCTAGGGTTTAGGTTTAGGGTTTCTAGGTCCTTTTTAGGGTTTTTGGTATCTCAGGGGTGTGAATGTAATTTAGGTCCATTCTTAGTAACATTTTATGACTTTCACTTAAGCTTTAGGGTTTTCTCTTTTTGGATTTTGTTTTACATTCTGAACCATTTAGGGTTAAGTACCCTACTCTAGGATTTTATTTGCAAAATGCCATATCAATACAACTTGTTTGAAACTTTACCTAGTGAATGCATTCTAGGTGTGTCAATCACATGAAATGCTGATGCTTATGATGTTATGCTCAAGTTTTAGTGACAGTAACACCAGGGGTGTTACATTATTCTTCATGTTTCATATGCTTCTCCTTTTGTTAATACATATTGTGATGATGAAGGTATGTCCGTCATGACCTTCGTCCGAAGATCATTATATCCTGAGGGAAATAATGCTTCGAAGGATGAAGGGCATTAACTATTATCCTTTTCTGTGTTGCCTTTTCTTAATTCATAGCATTTGAGAACAAGTGACCAACAGGTTGCAACGTGGACAACCTGGGGGGAGGATTTGGTTTGTAAAGCAAGGGTGAGTACACATCAACATACTCAGCAATTGTCCTATTTGGCTGTAGTGGACTAGCTTTATGTGGGGTTAAGTCAAGCAGGTGCTTTTAGTTGGTCAGATTATTATTACTAGTAGAAAGCCAGGTTTTAGCATTAACCCAAGTTGTTAACCCAAAGTACCATTTCCAAACAGAAAGAATACCACTTACCATTACCATTACCATAAGCATAATCATAACCATCATCCTCGTCACCACCTGTAAACCAATCATCTCTGATCAAGTATCTCTAATCAATGGAGCTCCCTTGGCTGCTCATAACCGTGAGCACGACTGATATCTGTTTCATTACACTCTGCAGAGGTTGCACACTTTACCCACAAGCTGTGATTTCCTCTTGCCTCAGGCCGATCAAACCCTTAAACACTACCAAGGTGAACAGACAGGGTTTCACTACGTAGCCTTTACAAAGATTCCCTGAGGTTGTAGCCGCCCGTTAGGTTTCCTAAATGCATCGCACTCCTCCCTAAAGGGCAAACCAACCATGGCAGAGCGAGCCGCATACATCGAGCCCCATTAATGGAACGACGACGAAGCGAACTACACCCTAGTTCCTCTAATTATTCAGCTAAGGGTGTCCCATTCCACCCTCATGGTTGCACTGTTTTCCCGGGCGGTCATCCAACAAACCAGTCCTTACGGAGAGGCACTCGAGAAATAGCTCGATTCCCCTTAAATGCCACAAGTATATCATCATAATCAAAAGGGAAAACATCGTATCATAGATAATCTCATCATGTTCATTGATTAATGTGAAGCACTAACATAGAGCTAAACCAAAATAACCCAACCAAAATAGGTAAACAAGGATAAGATAAACAAAAGCTAGTCAATTCCTTAGGTATAAACTGTGTAAAGGCGGGGAGTGAATTATAAGAATGAATAGGACGTAGATGGGTCAAGGGACACTTATCTTCACCAACCAACTGCTGCTCAGGGTCTTCACCTGCAACTCCTTCGGACTCCACCAACTGACCGTTATATATATGAGTTCAAACATACATTCCACAAATTTAATACAAAAGTACAGTACACCATGCAATAAAATATCATAAATAAACAGACGCTCGGTCCAAGGCTCACACCTACGACTAAGCGAGAAAGAGAGAGTAACGGTCGAGGCTAAGATCGAGGAGCGATCACGTTACGCGATTATAAATCAAAGTACTCGTCTAAACAGAATAGTATTAATTTGACAATTACGCTATACATAGGCTAGAGCTATGCTATATGTTTAATTATTATCAACTATTAAAGGTAAATTTAAAAGGGTTGTCGTGCGGCGAAACACACGACAACACACGTCACCTAAACTGAATTTAAAACAAAACGTCGCACGACTAGACGCGCGATGCCACACATTAAATAATTAATGTATAGGGTTTAGGGCAGGGGCCGCGCGCTGGGGCCGAGGGCGGCCGTGCCGAGGGGCCGGGACGGCCGCGCGTAGGGGCCAAGGCGGCCACACCGAGGGGCCCAGGGGGCTGCGCGCAGGGGCGCCAGGACGGCCACGCGCCATGAGGCCGGGACCACCGCACCGAGGGGCCAGGGGGCGGCGCCTCCATAGGGTCGGGACGGCCGCGCGCCGGGGGGCCGGGACCGCCGCGCTGAGGGGCCTGGTGGCCACGCCGAGGGGCGCCGGGGTGATCCACGCCGCCGGACCACGTGCATGAGCGTGCGCGTAGGGGCGAGGAGGGCGGGGACGCTCGCAGGGAAGAGGGGAAAGGGGAGGAAGAGGAAGAGAGAGAGAGAGGGAGAGGGGAGGGGAGCTCACCTTGGGGATCCAAAATCAGGCGATAACCGTCACCGGATCACCTAGGGCATGAGGTGGGAGAGAGGTGGAAGAAAGGCAGAGGGAGAGGAGGTTGTTGCGCGAGAGAAATCAAATGATAGAGATAGAGAGGAGGGGGCGTGCACATGGGGGAGGAGGTGGGGCGCCAGGGGCGCGTGGGCTAGGGTCGGGCCGAGCTGGGCTACGCGGGTTGGGCTGGGCCAGGCTAGGCTTGGTCGCGTTGCGGGTCGAAATCCCACGGCACGCACAACCACTGATCGGAATCCATTAGCGAAACGAAATCCGAAACGAGGCGAGACGGACGCGCGATCAAACACAATCATTAGACAAAATAAATATGCTTCGGCATGATGCAACACCCATGTCAACTTAGGTTTTTGTTTACACACGATATAGACACCAGTCGTTATACTGCTTTGAAATTGGGAAGAAGGAGCGAAACGGGAAGAGAAAAGAGAGTAACGCCTAAATTTGGTGAGTATAAAAGGAAAAATTTCTACGCCCAAATTTAGGGCGTTACAAACCTATCCCCCTTTAAAGAACCTCGCCCTCGAGATTCAAGGTTGGCCAGCAAAGATTTCAGGATACTTGGCCATCAGATCATCTTCACGCTCCCAGGTTGCTTCTTCCTAAGAGTGGTGACCCCATCTGACTTTGCACATTCTGATAGTGTTCCTTCGGGAGACCCTGTCTGCAGTCTCAAGAATCTGCGTTGGCTTCTCTATGTAGGTCAAGTCTTCTTGGACTTCCAGACCTTCCACTGGCAACTGCTCTTCTGGCACACGCAGACACTTCTTCAACTGAGACACATGAAAGACATGGTGCACCGCTGACAAACCTTCTGGCAGACTAAGCTGATAGGCCACTTCTCCATGCTTTGCGAGAATCTGATACGGACCAACATATCGGGGTGCTAGCTTGCCTTTGACTCCAAATCTTCTGACTCCTCTGATAGGCGATACCTTCAGGTAGACAAAATCTCTGACTTCGAAACTCAGTTCTCTGCTTCTTGTGTCTGCATAACTTTGCTGCCTTGATTGCTCTATCTTTAGATTCTCCCAAACCATCTTGATGTTCTCTTCAGTTTCGAGCAAAATATCTGGCCCAAACACTAGCTTTTCTCCAGGCTGATCCCATTGCAATGGAGTTCTACAACTCCTCCCATAAAGCGCCTAAAATGGTGACATCTTCAAGCTGGCCTGGTAACTGTTGTTATAGGAGAATTCTGCATAAGGTAATCTCTTGTCCCATCTGGACTGATCTTGCAGTGCACAGGCTCTTAAAATATCTTTGAGGATTTGATTAGTTCTTTCAGTCTGACTGTCTGTCTACGGATGATAAGCAGAACTGAAATTCAGATGTGTACCCAAGGCTTCATGCAACTGTTGCTAGAAATGAGAGGTGAACTATGTTCCTTTGTCTGACACTATCTTCTTTGGTACACCATGAAGATAGACAATCCGGGACATGTACAACTCCGCCAATACTGCACTGCTGTAGCTAGTCTTGACGGGTATGAAGTGGGCTGACTTGGTTAAGTGGTCCACCACTACCCAAATGGAATCGTAGTCGGCTCGAGTGCGAGGCAATCCGACTATGAATTCCATCCCGATTTCATCCCATTTCCACTGAGGAATTCGCAACTGTTGCAACAATCTAGCTAGCCTCTGATGCTCTGCGTTGATCCTTTGACAACTATCACATATGGCCACATGCTCTGCAATCTCCCTTTTCATTCCGTACCACCAAAATTTCTTCTTTAGATCCTGATACATCTTCTCACTTCCAGGGTGTATGGAATAAGCTGTCTCATGAGCTTCCTTGAGGATCAACTCCCGAATAGACTAGACATTGGGAACACACAAGCGGTCCTTGAACCTATACACACCTTCTGCATCTTCCTGAAAATCTTTTCCTCTTCCTTCTAGAATCAGTTGCCAGATTTCACTGATCTCTCATCTTTCTTCTGTGCCTCTTCTTCTCCCGCTCTAAGGTGGGTTCTCACTCAACTGTTACTCCTCGCATGTTGTTCAGAAATCCGAGGCTCAACCTGTCAAACTCTTTGGCCAACTCATAAGGCATTCGGATGAGCGACCATTATATTGACTTGGCTTTTCCTACTTAGAGCATCTGCCACTATGTTCGCTTTGCCTGGGTGGTAATGAATTTCGAATTCATAGTCTTTGATCAATTCTAACCATCTTCGTTGCCTCATATTCAGCTCTGACTAGGTGAATATGTACTTCAGACTCTTGTGGTCTGTGTAAACATCACATTTCTGCCCGTACAGATAGTGCCTCCATGTCTTTAATGCATGAACCACTGCTACCAACTCTAGGTCATGGATTGGGTAATTCTTCTCATGAACCTTCAGCTGTCGGGGTGAGTAAGCTACAACTCTTCCCTCTTGCATCAATACACATCCCAAGCCAGTGTAACAAGCATCGCAATACACCGAGAATGGCTTGTGCACATCAGGCAAGACTAAGATAGGCATTGTAGTCAACTTCTCTTTCAACGCTTCAAAGGCTTCTTGGCATTTCTAAGTCCACTTGAACTCCACTTTGTTGGCTAGCAAAGTTGTCATCGGTTTTGCAATCTTCGAAAACCCTTCAATGAATCGTCGATAATATCCGGCCATTCCAATGAAGCTCTTGATTCCTCGAGCATCTGTTGGCGCTTTCCAGTTCAGGATATTTGCCACTTTCTTGGATCCACAGCCAATCCATCTTTGTTTATTATGTGACCCAAGAACAAGACTTCATTGATCCAGAACTTGCACTTACTCAACTTTGCATACAGCTGGTGCTCTCGCAATATCTGTAATACCATCTTCAAATGAATCCACATGCTCTTCCTCACTTTGAGAATATATAAGAATATCATCAATGAACACCACCACGAACTTGTCAAGATAATCCGTGAATACACTGTTCATCAGATTCATGAAGATGGCATGGTGCATTTGTTAGGCCAAAAGACATAACAGTGAACTCATATAGCCCATACTTGGTAATGAATGTCGTCTTCGGAATGTTAGAAGGTTGAATCCTGAGCTGGTGATAACCTGACCTCAATCTATCTTTGAGAAACACGCTGGCTCCTCTCAGCTGGTCGAACAGATCTTCTATTCTAGGCAAGGGGTACTTGTTCTTGATTGTGACCTCATTTAGAGCTCGATAATCGATGCACATCCTCCTGGTGCCATCTTTCTTCTCCATGAACAGGACAGGGCAGCCCAAGGCGAGGTGCTTGGCCTAATGTAACCTTTCTCTGACAGCTCATCGATCTGCTTCTTGAGTTCAACCAACTCTGGTCCAGATACCCTATAGGCTCTTTTAGAAATGGGGGCGGTTCCAGGAAGAAGCTCTATGGCAAACTCAACTTTCCGCTCAGGTGGCATACCCCGTAAGTCTTCCGGAAACACATCAGGAAAATCTAACACAACCTTGATAGTCTCAAGTGAATCTGCATCCTTGCTATCAATAGCCATCTGATGACAACCTCCTTTCCTTGGCTCAGGTGAGACTAACTTAGCTATCACTTCTTCTCCTAGTGGAGACACCAAACTTAATTGTCCTCTTATCACAGCTGATAATTGCTTGGTACTTATCTAGCCAAATCATCCCTAGGATGACATCTATTCCCTAAGTACCCATTACTATGAGATTAGTAGGAAACTCTATCCCCTTATTTCCACACTTACATTCAAGCAAATACTATCGGCTCGAACCTTCCCACAGGCTGAATCAATTTGAATGGGTGTTGACATGGTAGTTATTGTAAGATTATGTGCTTCTACCCATGATGCAATAATAAACGAATGCGTGGCTCTAGTATCAAATAATACTTCTACAATATGGGAATCGACTGGAAACATACCTACTATCATGCTTAGCACTTCCTGAACTGCTTCAGCCTCCAAATGGTTCAGCCTCCCATGGTTGTAGCGCGTCTGGACGCGGTTTCTTGCTCCTGGCTAAGACACATTCTGCTTCGCTAGGGCACTAGGGCCTGACTGTTGCTGGGCTTCCTTCTTCGGACAATGCATTACCCAATGGCCTTGCTCTCTACAATGGAAACATGCTCTGCTTCCGCCTTGCGCTGGGGTTGCTTGACTGTTCTAGTTGGTTGCTAGGGCGGGAATGCGAGGTGCCTGCTGATTCTGCCTCTGAACTGACTTCCTCCTGACTGATTGTTCTGGTGATTCTGCTGCTGGTGCTGAGGGTACTGCCTCTGAAACTGTTGCTGAGGCGAGCGCTGATTCAGCTTGAACTGCTGAGGCGAGTTGCCTAAGAAACGGGGGTGGTAGCTGCTTCCAGGCTGAGGTCCACCAATCTTGCGTTTGTGATCCTCCATCTCCTTGCACTTCTTCTCTATCATGATTGCTCTGTCGATCAGGTGCTCAAAGGTGGGGAAGGTATGATTCATCAGTGGATAGTGCTGGGGATCGACTAAGCCTCTCAAGAAACGATACTGCCTCTTGGCATCTGTGTTGACATCTTCAGGAGCATAGCGGAACAACTGCAGAAACCTGTCTCGGTACTCACTGATAGACATGGGCCCTTGCTTGAGCGCCAGAAACTCTTCCTTCTTTGCTATCATCAGACCTGCTGGAACATGATACTGATGGAAATTGTCTCTGAATTCCTCCCAAGTGATAGTGTCGGGGTTGGCGTGGGTGGCAAGGTAGGACTCCCACCAAGACTGAGCTGCTCCTCTCAACAAACGGGGACCATACAAAACTTTCTCCATGTCATCACACTAAGCGGTGTGCAACTCCCGCTCCATGGTACGCAGCCAATCTTCAGCATCATGGGGTCAACAGAGTGAGCGAACACTGGGGGATGACCTCTCATGAATTCAGCACGCTTATCTCTGGGTGTTTTGAGGCATCTGAGGTTGTGGTGGGGGCTAATGCTGCTGCTGCATAGCTGCCAGAGTCTAACCAATGGCTTGGACTGCCCGAGTCTACATCAAGAACATCTTCTCTATCGTCATCGGGGCGGTGGGTGGCAGCTGCTGCTGGGGTGCCTCATCCTATGGTGCTGCCTGCTCCTGCTAAGACGCCTTTCTCCTCTGCGCCTGTTGTCTGACATCTGCAGAATGCAATCACACATCAGAACTGATCTTACGAACTTGCACCATAAGAAAAGAGTATAGAATCCTTCCACAATACTTAACAGATAAGCATCTTCACTGACTCCCAACACAGGCAAACACAGCTTCTCAGATAAAGAGGAAAGTAGAGTGAAAGGGCTTCCCAACTAGATAACTAATTTTATTAACATTAATAAGTAAACCAACGTGCAGGGGATACCCACACTCTGGCGACAGTCATTACAAAGATCCAAATCCATCATAGTTCACAGGATAAGCAAACTACCCTATCTAACTAAAACTAACTGAGAGAAGGACTAAGGTTGAGGCTATAACTTCTATTTTTTAAAGCATTAATTACAAGATCCGATGCTGACGATCTATGGTTTCTAAATTTATCCTGGTCCTACAGTCGGGGTTGCCGTAGGCATGGTACCCATGCTGAGGTGAGTGGTACGAGTGCTGAGTCCTGATGGGGGCGGGAGAACCATCCTCTAGGTGACGATTCTCCGCGTGCTTAGTCCGCAACTGGGCGATCTCAGCACGAGCCCTACTCAGCTTGTCTAAAGCATGGTCCAACTCCGTGTTTAGCACGGTGGCTAGGTTGACCTGTGCTGCTCAACCTAGGATTGTCCTCACCGATAGGTGAGACAACCACGCCTCCTGTGCTGCCAGATGGATGACATGGGTAATACCTCAGGTTAAGACCATCGGCTACCCCACCGAGCACTAAGCAGTAGTGCGAAAGCGCACGCCGTGCGACATCTTGCATGGCCGCCTCAGTTGAGTCCCGCTTAGAAATAGAGTAATGCTCTGAGTAGACCTCTGCACCCTGGAGACTGTTCTCCGGATGGCACACCAAGCAAGTCACCTCCCAGCAGTTCGGGTAAACCCCACGATGGTGCTGGAAGACAACACGACGATACTCGATAGACCAGGTATGTTGATCAAGTGCATGGCGTAGCAAGGTGTCGAGCGCATCGTGGAAGTGACACCCGCAAGCGGCGTCACGAGTGATGGGTCGAGCAACCCATCCCTCTAGCTCCTGCTCCTCTGAAAGGTCGGTGGTGTGGCTCGAGATGCTGTCGTCACCTCCGTCGTTAGGGTCTCCTCCAATAGCTACTCCAGTAGCCGGGACACCTAGTAGTGGTGCAGGGGGCGCCTCCAGCAGGGGCATAGGAGAGCAGCTCCTCACAAACTCTACCTCTTGTTGAAGCAAGGAAGAAGAGCCCTGCAGCTCCAACTCTTGTCGCCGATGCTCCTGCTCCTCGTGTAGGCGGTAGTGCAGCCTCTCCAAATGGCTAGACTGACCAGTCACCGGACGACGAAGCGGACGCTACCGCGAGATGAGAAGGCAAGAAAGGAATGACTGACTTCTGTGCGGTGTGTCTAAGACGAGCCATCTACAAAAGACACCGTATAAGCATAAGAGTGAGAACAGAGCTAGTATGACCAGCAAGTAAACCATGAAAAATTATGAACTAGAATAAAACAAATTTTTTATAATATATATAATAGAACATTAAACTTGGTTGATTTGACCAACTTTGAAGGGATACCAAAGTCAAGGTGATAATAGGGGTCTATAATCCTTAGAACAACCATTCTACTCTAGGTTAGCGGTCCTACAGTCAGCATGGCTTTGATACCACCTATGTCACACCTGGTTTTGGAAGGCAAATCGAATGCGAACCATATACGTGTTAGGATCAGCAATTCACGTACACAATAGTTACATAACTGGACATCATCACATAGTGCTCAATTGATAACATAAAAGAGGGTAATAGTTGATTACATCATGATGTCTGAGACATCCACAAAGTCATTAACAGTTATGAAATGCGGAAAGGAAACATAGATAACACGGCTTTCACAAGCAGCCGACTGGGGGTTTGCCGCTAACCCACGCCTATAACTCATCGTACTCTGGAACTCCTGGAAGTCCTCCTCCATGACTTCATCTTCTCCTGAGCAGTGGTTGCAACATGGACAACCTGGGGGGAGGGTTTGGTGTGTAAAGCAAGGGTGAGTACACATCAACATCTCATTATGTTCATTGATTATTGTGAAGCACTAGCATAGAGCTAAACCAAAATAACCCATCCAAAATAGGTAAACAAGGACAAGATAAACAAAAGCTATTCAATTTCTTAGGTATAAACTGTGTAAATGTGGGGAGTGAATTATAAGAATGAGTAGGACATAGATGGGTCAAGGGACACTTGCCTTCACCAACCAGCTGCTGCTCAGGGTCTTCACCTGCAACTCCTTCGGACTCCACCAACTGATCGTTATCTATACGAGTTCAAGCATACATTCCACAAATTTAATACAAAAGAACAGTACACCATGCAATAAAATATCATAAATAAACAGACGCTCGGTGTAGGGCTCACACCTACGACTAAGCGAGAAAGAGAGTGTAACGGTCGAGGCTAAGGTCGAGGAGCGATCACATTACGCGATTATAAATCAAAGTACTCGTCTAAACAGAATAGTATTAATTTGATAATTACGCTATACATAGGACAGAGCTATGCTATATGTTTAATTATTATCAACTAGTAAAGGTAAATTTAAAGGGTTGTCGCGCAGCGAAACGCACGACAGCACATGTCACCTAAACTAAATTTAAAACGAAACGTCGCGCGACTAGACGTGCGGCGCCACACATTAAATAATCTGAAATTAAGATGAACTGTCACGCGACGAAGCGTGCGACGCAGCACACTAATAAATGAGAATTTAAAATAAATCGTCGCGTGACGAATCGTGCGACGCAGCACGCCAACTAAACTAAATTTAAAATTAATTAAACCGAAATTTGATCACCGCGCGCGTTGGGGTTGCGAGCGGGGGAACACGCTGGGCATGCCGCGAGGGCAGCGCTGCCGGGGGCCAGGGGCCGTGCGCCGGGGGGGCGCGCTGCCGAGGGCAGGGGGCTGCGCCGAGGGGCTGGGACAGCCGCGCGCAGGGGCCAAGGCAGCAGTGATGAGGGGGCAAGGGGGCCGCGTGCAGGGGCTCCGGGACGGCCACGCGCCGGGTGGCCGGGACCGCCACACCGAGGGGCCAGGGGGCAAGCCACGCCGCTGAAGGGTCAGGACGGCAGCGCGCCGGGGGGCCAGGACCGCCGCGCCGAGGGGCCAGGGGGCCATACCGATGGGCTCCGGTGTGACAGAACCTCCCAAGTCATTAGGCCCACCTACAGTTGCCCTTGTCCAACAGACATCAGACAACCCTGTAGATGTTCCTGAACCACTTGACAAGTTTGGTATCTTTTCTCTTACCTTTCCAGGAATGTTTCACCCGTCTTGCAGACATTACAGAACATCGGAGATAAAGAAATGCGGAAGTGATTATATAAACTTACATTTATTTAGAAAGTAAGATCAAGTTACTTATTACAGACCAGAGTTGTAAAACGAGTGCTGAGTAGTATTATTACAATACCAAGGGAGGCAAAAACTCCTCCCGATAGTTCTTACATAAAAGTTTCTTATGGAGGACCATGTCCTCCCGCAGCTTCACTCTTGTTTTTCTTCATGTGGAACCACCTTGGTACAAAAGCAACAAAAATTTGCTGCTTCCTCACCTAAAAACAACAGGGGAATAAACCCTGAGTACGGAATTACTCAGCAAGTCTTACCCGACTAAAGAAAAGACTCTCAAGGGTATGCTGGTTATAAGGGAGTCAAGGTAAGGTATCTCAAGATCAAGGACTCTGTTTGCAAAAATGCTTACTAAAAGTGGATCCTTAAAAATCCAGTTTTATTGTCAAGTTAGGTAAATTTACCTACATATAGAGTTCTTGCTAACCTAGTTCAAGCACTTGACCTGCACTAGCCAATTTCTTGTCCACTCCTCATCTTCACTGGATTGCTACGTGTAAGTCAGTGACCAAGTCTTCATAACCGCGAAGGTACAGCGATCCGAATCGATTATGCTCAACTGAGGATCTCCAATCACACGACATATGTAGCACTTAACCCTTGCATATGTCAACCCGCCACCGGGGTTCTTAAGACCAGATCAGGTTCACGCAAACCGAGAGCAAAGATACACCACCGTCCAGCCTCTTGCCACGAAGGGTACACGCTACTCTCGCCACCGCTCCACGCCCATTTCGTGTTATCTTATTCTGGCCTTAGTCTGCCCGAGGCAAGACTTACCCATGACGAGGCATCTGACCAGTTAAAGGGTCCTCGGTCAGCAGGCCTACATCGAGACGGTCCTTAATCGACTCAGACGGAGACACTACACCGAGACTCTTGAAAGGGAATTAGGCTTACACCTAGTCCCCAAATAATTTTGGTGGTTGAATTGCCCAACACAAATATTGGACTAACTAGTTTACTCTAGTGCATAAGTTATACAGGTGCAAAAGGTTCACACTTAGCCAATAAAAAGACCAAGTGTTGGATTCAACAAAGGAGCAAAGAGGCAACCGAAGGCACCTCTGGTCTGGGGGCACCGGACTGTCCGGTGTACACCGGACAATGTCCGGTGCGCCACCGGTGCACCAGAGGACTCAGACTTCAAACTCTTCGCCTTCGGGAATTCTCGGAAGCCGGCGCGCTATAATTCACCGGACTGTCCGGTGTGCACCGGACATGTCCGGTGCTCCAAGGAAGCGCGGTCTTCGGAACTCGCCAGCCTCGGGTTTGCGCGGCAGCCGCTCCGCTAAAATTCACAGAACTGTCCGGTGTGCACCGGACTGTCCGGTGTGCCAGCGGAGCAACGGCTATTTCGGCGCCAACGGCTACCTGCGGTGCATTTAATGCGCGAGCAGCGCGCGCAGACGTCAGGCATGCCCATACCGGTGCACCGGACATCAAACAGTACATGTCCGGTGTGCACCGGACACCCAGAAGGGCCCAGAAGTCAGAAGCTCCAACGGTCAGAATCCAACGGCAATGGTGACGTGGCAGGGGCACCGGACTGTCCGGTGTGCACCGGACTGTCCGGTGCGCCATCGAACAGACAGCTTCCAGCAACGGTAACTTTTGGTGGTTGGGGCTATAAATACCCCAACCACCCCACCATTCATTGAATCCAAGTTTTCTACTTCTCAACTACTACAAGAGCTCTAGCATTCAATTCTAGACACACCAAATAGATCAAGTCCTCTCCAAATTCCACACAACACCATAGTGACTAGAGAGAGTGATTTGCTTGTGTTCTTTCGAGCTCTTGCGCTTGGATCGCATTCTTTTCTTCCTCACTTGTTCTTGTGATCAAACTCAATTGTAACCAAGGCAAGAGGCACCAATTGTGTGGTGACCCTTGCGGGGAAGTTTGTTCCCGTTTGATTGAGAAGAAGAGAAAGCTCACTCGATCTGTGGGATCGTTTGAGAGAGGGAAGGGTTGAAAGAGACCCGGCCTTTGTGGCCTCCTCAACGGGGAGTAGGTTTGCGAGAACCGAACCTCGGTAAAACAAATCCGCGTGTCTCTCTATTTATTTGCTTGCGATTTGTTTTGCGCCCTCTCTCGTGGACTCGTTTATATTTCTAACGCTAACCCGGCTTGTAGTTGTGTTTATATTTGTAAATTTCAGTTTCGCCCTATTCACCCCCCCTCTAGGCAACTATCAATTGGTATCAGAGCCGGTGCTTCATTAGAGCCTAACCGCTCGAAGTGATGTCGGGAGATCACACCAAGAGGGAGATGGAGACCAGCGATAACAAGCCCACTACAAGCCAAGGGAGCACTTCATCGGAAGAGTCCCGCACCAAGAGAAGGGAGAAGAAGAAGAACTCCTCCAAGCGGAAGGAGAAAAGATCTTCCTCTTCTCACCACAAGGAGAAGAAGGAAAAATCTTCTTCTCACAAGCCGCATCGGAGTGGGGACAAGCACAAGAGGATGAGGAAGGTGGTTTACTACGAGACCGACACTTCATCGACATCCACCTCCGGCTCCGACGCGGCGTCCGTCACTTCTAAACGCCAAGAGCGTAAGAAGTATAGTAAGATTCCCCTACGCTACCCTCGCATTCCTAAACATACACCTTTACTATCCGTCCCATTAGGCAAACCACCAACTTTTAATGGTGAAGATTATGCTATGTGGAGTAATTTGATGCGATTTCATCTAACCTCTCTCCACAAAAGTATATGGGATGTTGTTGAGTATGGTGTACAGGTACCATCCGTAGGGGATGAGGACTATGACACGGACGAAGTAGCCCAAATCGAGCACTTCAACTCCCAAGCCGCAACCATTCTCCTTGCCTCTCTAAGCAAGGAGGAATACAACAAAGTGTAAGGGTTGAAGAACGCAAAGGAGATTTGGGACCTACTCAAGACGGCGCACGAGGGTGATGAACTCACAAAGATCACCAAGCGGGAAACGATCGAGGGGGAGCTCGGTCGCTTCCGTCTTCGCCAAGGGGAAGAGCCACAAGACATGTACAACCGGCTCAAGACCTTGGTGAACCAAGTGCGCAACCTCGGGAGCGCAAAATGGGATGACCACGAAGTGGTTAAGGTTATTCTAAGAGCTCTTATTTTCCTTAACCCCACTCAAGTACAATTAATTCGTGGTAATCCTAGATATCCACTAATGACCCCCGAGGAAGTTATCGGGAATTTTGTAAGCTTTGAATGCATGATTAAGGGCTCAAAGAAGATAAACGAACTTGACGAGCCTTCCACATCCAAGGCGCAACCGGTGGCCTTCAAGGCAACGGAGGAGAAGAAGGAGGAGTCTACACCAAGTAGACAACCAATTGACGCCTCCAAGCTCGACAATGAGGAGATGGCCCTAATCATCAAGAGCTTTCGGCAAATCCTCAAGCAATGGAAGGGGAAAGATTACAAATCCCGTTCCAAGAAGGTTTGCTACAAGTGTGGTAAGCCCGGTCATTTTATTGCAAAATGTCCTATGTCTAGTGACAGTGACAGGGGCGA
This sequence comes from Zea luxurians, assembly GCA_029449295.1. Taxonomy (NCBI): domain Eukaryota; kingdom Viridiplantae; phylum Streptophyta; class Magnoliopsida; order Poales; family Poaceae; genus Zea; species Zea luxurians. Next base: position 6,574,901 of record JAOPSE010000002.1, read on the forward strand.
CGACAAGAAGGGAAAGAGGAGAGAAAAGAAGAAGTACTACAAGAAGAAGGGCGGCGATGCCCATGTTTGTCGGGAGTGGGACTCCGACGAAAGCTCAAGCGACTCCTCCGACGACGAGGACGCCGCCAACATCGCCGTCACCAAGGGCCTCCTCTTCCCCAACGTCGGCCACAAGTGTCTCATGGCCAAGGACGGCAAAAAGAAGGTAAAATCAAGGTCCTCTACTAAATATGAAACATCTAGTGATGAGGATGATGATAAAAATGAGGAGGACAACTTGCGCATTCTTTTTGCTAACCTCAACATGCAACAAAAGGAAAAATTAAATGAATTGATTAGTGCTATACATGAGAAGGATGATCTCTTGGATTCTCAAGAGGACTTCCTTATTAAAGAAAATAAGAAGCATGTTAAGGTCAAAAATGCTTATGCTCTAGAAATGGAAAAATGTGAAAAATTGTCTAGTGAGCTAAGTACTTGCCATGAGACTATAGACAACCTTAGAAATGAAAATGCAAATTTGTTAGCTAAGGTTGATTCTCATATTTGCAATGTTTCAATTCCTAGAAATGATAATGATGATTTGCTTGCTAGGATTGAAAAATTGAACTTTTCTATTGCTAGCCTTAGAAATGAGAATGAGAAATTAATTGCTAAGGCTAAGGATTTTGATGTTTGCAATGCTACTATTTCCGACCTTAGAACTAAAAATGATTTATTGCATGCTAAGGTCATTGAATTAAAATCTTGCAAACCATCTACATCTACTGAGCATATTTCCATTTGTACTAGATGTAGAGATATTAATATTGATGCTATTCATGATCACCTAGCCTTAATTAAAAAACAAAATGATCACATAACACAACTTAATGCTAAAATTAGAGAGCATGACTTAGAAAATGAAAAATTTAAACTTGCTAGAAGCATGCTCTATAATGGGAGACGCCCTGGCATTAAGGACGGCATTGGCTTCCAAAAGGGAGACAATGTCAAAATTAATGCCCCTCCAAAGAACTTATCTAACTTTGTTAAGGGCAAGGCTCCCATGCCTCAGGATAACGAGGGTTACATTTTGTACCCTGCCGGCTATCCTGAGAGCAAGATTAGGAAAATTCATTCTAGGAAGTCTCACTCTGGCCCTAATCATGCTTTCATGTATAAGGGTGAGACATCTAGTTCTAGGCAACCAACCCGTGCCAAGTTGCCTGGAAAGAAAATTCCTAATGCATCAAATGATCATAGCATTTCATTTAAAACTTTTGATGCATCTTATGTTTTAACTAACAAATCCGGCAAGGTAGTTGCCAAAATTGTTGGGGGCAAACACAAGGGCTCCAAGACTTGTGTTTGGGTACCCAAAGTTCTCGTTTCTAATGCCAAAGGACCCAAAACCGTTTGGGTACCTAAAACAAAGAACTAAACTTGTTTTGTAGGTTTATGCATCCGGGGGCACAAGTTGGATACTCGACAGCGGGTGCACAAACCACATGACAGGGGAGAAAAGGATGTTCTCCTCATATGAGAAAAACCAAGATCCCCAACGAGCTATCACATTCGGGGATGGAAATCAAGGTTTGGTCAAAGGATTGGGTAAAATTGCTATATCTCCTGACCATACTATTTCCAATGTTTTTCTTGTAGATTCCTTAGATTACAATTTGCTTTTCGTATCCCAATTATGTCAAATGGGCTACAACTGTCTTTTTACTAATATAGGTGTCACTGTCTTTAGAAGAAGTGATGATTCAATAGCATTTAAGGGAGTGTTAGAGGGTCAGCTATACCTGGTTGATTTTGATAAAGCTGAACTCGACACTTGCCTGATTGCTAAGACTAACTTGGGTTGGCTCTGGCACCGCCGACTAGCCCATGTTGGAATGAAGAATCTTCACAAACTTCTAAAGGGAGAACACATTTTAGGACTAACCAATGTTCATTTTGAGAAAGACAGGATTTGTAGCGCATGCCAAGCCGGGAAGCAAGTTGGTGTTCATCATCCACACAAAAACATCATGACTACCGACAGGCCACTGGAGCTCCTTCACATGGATTTATTCGGCCCGATCGCTTACATAAGCATCGGCGGTAGTAAGTATTGTCTTGTAATTGTGGATGATTATTCTCGCTTCACTTGGGTATTCTTTTTGCAGGAAAAATCACAAACCCAAGAGACCTTAAAAGGATTCTTGAGACGAGCTCAAAATGAGTTCGGCTTAAGGATCAAGAAAATTAGAAGCGACAACGGGACGGAGTTCAAGAACTCTCAAATTGAAGGCTTCCTTGAGGAGGAGGGCATCAAGCATGAGTTCTCTTCTCCCTACACTCCACAACAAAATGGTGTAGTGGAGAGGAAGAATCGAACTCTATTGGACATGGCAAGAACTATGCTTGATGAGTACAAGACACCGGATCGGTTTTGGGCTGAAGCAGTCAACACCGCCTGCTACGCCATCAACCGGTTATATCTTCACCGAATCCTCAAGAAGACATCTTATGAACTCCTAACCGGTAAAAAGCCCAATATTTCATATTTTAGAGTTTTTGGTAGCAAATGTTTTATTCTTGTCAAAGAGGTAGAAAATCTAAATTTGCTCCGAAAACTATAGAAGGCTTTTTACTAGGATATGACTCAAACACAAGGGCATATAGAGTCTTTAACAAGTCCTCAGGACTTGTTGAAGTTTCTTGTGACGTTGTATTTGATGAGACTAACGGCTCTCAAGTAGAGCAAGTTGATCTTGATGATATAGGTGAAGAACAGGCTCCATGCATAGCGCTAAGGAACATGTCCATTGGGGATGTGTGTCCTAAGGAATCCAAAGAGCCTTCAAGTGCACAAGATCAACCATCCTCCTCCATGCAAGCAACTCCACCAACTCAAGTTGAGGATGAGGCTCAAGATGTTGAACAAGAAGATCAAGAAGATGAGCCACCTCAAAATGACGGCAACGATCAAGGGGGAGATGCAAATGATGAAGACAAGGAGGATGAACAACCAAGGCCGCCACACCCAAGGGTCCACCAAGCAATACAACGAGATCACCCCATCGACACCATCCTCGGCGACATTCATAAGGGGGTAACTACTCGATCTCGTGTTGCACATTTTTGTGAACATTACTCTTTTGTTTCCTCTATTGAGCCACACAGGGTAGAGGAAGCACTTCAAGATTCGGATTGGGTGATGGCAATGCAAGAGGAGCTCAACAATTTCACAAGGAATGAGGTATGGCACTTAGTTCCACGTCCTAATCAAAATGTTGTAGGAACCAAATGGGTCTTCCGCAACAAGCAAGACGAGCATGGTGTGGTGACAAGGAACAAAGCTCGACTCGTAGCCAAGGGGTATTCACAAGTCGAAGGTTTAGATTTTGGTGAAACCTATGCACCCGTAGCTAGGCTTGAGTCAATTCGTATATTATTGGCCTATGCTACTTACCATGGCTTCAAGCTTTATCAAATGGACGTGAAGAGTGCCTTCCTCAATGGACTAATCAAGGAGGAGGTCTATGTTGAGCAACCTCCCGGCTTTGAAGACAGTGAGTACCCTAACCATGTTTATAGGCTCTCTAAGGCGCTTTATGGGCTCAAGCAAGCCCCAAGAGCATGGTATGAATGCCTTAGAGATTTCCTTATTGCTAATGGCTTCAAAGTCGGCAAGGCCGATCCTACTTTATTCACTAAGACTCTTGACAATGATTTGTTTGTATGCCAAATTTATGTTGATGATATCATATTTGGGTCTACTAACAAATCTACATGTGAAGAATTTAGTAGGATCATGACACAAAAATTCGAGATGTCGATGATGGGGGAGTTGAAGTATTTTCTAGGATTCCAAGTCAAGCAACTCCAAGAGGGCACCTTCATCAGCCAAACAAAGTATACTCAAGATATTCTAAGCAAGTTTGGAATGAAGGATGCCAAGCCCATCAAGACACCCATGGGAACCAATGGGCATCTCGACCTCGACACGGGAGGTAAGTCCGTGGATCAAAAGGTATACCGGTCGATGATTGGTTCATTGCTTTATTTATGTGCATCTCGACCGGACATTATGCTTTCCGTATGCATGTGTGCAAGATTCCAAGCTGACCCTAAGGAATCACACCTTACGGCCGTAAAACGAATCTTGAGATATTTAGCTTTTACTCCTAAGTTTGGGCTTTGGTACCCTCGGGGATCCACTTTTGATTTGATTGGGTATTCGGATGCCGATTGGGCAGGGTGTAGGATTAATAGGAAGAGCACATCGGGGACTTGCCAGTTCTTGGGAAGATCCTTGGTGTCATGGGCTTCAAAGAAGCAAAATTCGGTCGCTCTTTCCACCGCCGAAGCCGAGTACATTGCCGCAGGCCATTGTTGCGCGCAATTGCTTTGGATGAGGCAAACCCTGCGGGACTACGGTTACAAATTAACCAAAGTCCCTTTGCTATGTGACAATGAGAGTGCAATCAAAATGGCCGACAATCCCGTCGAGCATAGCCGCACTAAACACATAGCTATTCGGTATCATTTTCTTCGGGATCACCAACAAAAGGGGGATATCGAGATTTCATACATTAATACTAAAAATCAATTAGCCGATATCTTTACCAAGCCTCTTGATGAACAATCTTTTACCAGACTTAGGCATGAGCTTAATATTCTCGATTCTAGGAATTTCTTTTGCTAGTCTTGCACACATCGCTCATAAATATACCTTTGATCATGTCTCTTTTATATATGCTATGACTAATGTGTTTTCAAGTGTATTTCAAACCAAGTCATAGGTATATTGAAAGGGAATTGGAGTCTTCGGCGAAGACAAGGCTTCCACTCCACTCTACTACTCATTCTTCGCCATCGCTCCGCATAATCTCTCCAACTTTGGTATAATCTTCACTCATTCGTTTGATGACCAAAGGGGGAGAAAGTACTTCATTGGGGCTCTAATGATTCCGTTTTTGGCAATTCATGCCAAAGGGGGAGAAAATATGAGCCCAAAGCAAAAGGACCGCACCACCACCTAATTTTATAAATTTGATGATTTTATATTGGTAAATTTCAAAATTGGTATCTCTTTGTGTTCTAAAGGGGGAGCAACTAGTATTTTCAAAATTGATGTCTTAAAACCCTCTTGAACACTAAGAGGAGGATCTCATTTAGGGGGAGTTTTGTTTAGTCAAAGGGAAAGCATTTGAACAAAGGAAGAAAATTTCAAATCTTGAAAATGCTTTGCAAAATCTTATTCATTTACCTTTGACTATCTTGCAAAATGACTTTAAAAACAATTTACAAAAGAGTTTGCAAAAACAAAACTTATGGTGCAAATGAGGTCCAATATGTCAAAAACAAAGAAAAACGATCCATGCGCATCATGTAAATATATATTGGCTCAATTCCAAGCAACCTTTGCACTTACTTTATGCAAACTAGTTCAATTATGCACTTCTATATTTGCTTTGGTTTGTGTTGGCATCAATCACCAAAAAGGGGGAGATTGAAAGGGAATTAGGCTTACACCTAGTCCCCAAATAATTTTGGTGGTTGAATTGCCCAACACAAATATTGGACTAACTAGTTTACTCTAGTGCATAAGTTATACAGGTGCAAAAGGTTCACACTTAGCCAATAAAAAGACCAAGTGTTGGATTCAACAAAGGAGCAAAGAGGCAACCGAAGGCACCTCTGGTCTGGGGGCACCGGACTGTCCGGTGTACACCGGACAATGTCCGGTGCGCCACCGGTGCACCAGAGGACTCAGACTTCAAACTCTTCGCCTTCGGGAATTCTCGGAAGCCGGCGCGCTATAATTCACCGGACTGTCCGGTGTGCACCGGACATGTCTGGTGCTCCAAGGAAGCGCGGTCTTCGGAACTCGCCAGCCTCGGGTTTGCGCGGCAGCCGCTCCGCTAAAATTCACCGAACTGTCCGGTGTGCCAGCGGAGCAACGGCTATTTCGGCGCCAACGGCTACCTGTGGTGCATTTAATGCGCGAGCAGCGCGCGCAGACGTCAGGCATGCCCATACCGGTGCACCGGACATCAAACAGTACATGTCCGGTGTGCACCGGACACCCAGAAGGGCCCAGAAGTCAGAAGCTCCAACGGTCAGAATCCAACGGCAATGGTGACGTGGCAGGGGCACCGGACTGTCCGGTGTGCACCGGACTGTCCGGTGCGCCATCGAACAGACAGTTTCCAGCAACGGTCACTTTTGGTGGTTGGGGCTATAAATACCCCAACCACCCCACCATTCATTGAATCCAAGTTTTCTACTTCTCAACTACTACAAGAGCTCTAGCATTCAATTCTAGACACACCAAATAGATCAAGTCCTCTCCAAATTCCACACAACACCATAGTGACTAGAGAGAGTGATTTGCTTGTGTTCTTTCGAGCTCTTGCGCTTGGATCGCATTCTTTTCTTCCTCACTTGTTCTTGTGATCAAACTCAATTGTAACCAAGGCAAGAGGCACCAATTGTGTGGTGACCCTTGCGGGGAAGTTTTGTTCCCGTTTGATTGAGAAGAAGAGAAAGCTCACTCGATCCGTGGGATCGTTTGAGAGAGGGAAGGGTTGAAAGAGACCCGGCCTTTGTGGCCTCCTCAACGGGGAGTAGGTTTGCGAGAACCGAACCTCGGTAAAACAAATCCGCGTGTCTCTCTATTTATTTGCTTGCGATTTGTTTTGCGCCCTCTCTCGCGGACTCGTTTATATTTCTAACGCTAACCCGGCTTGTAGTTGTGTTTATATTTGTAAATTTCAGTTTCGCCCTATTCACCCCCCCTCTAGGCGACTATCAACTCTCTTCTCATGCAAGTCACCCGCCCAGTCCCAGCTTAATCATTTAAACCCAAAAACTTGGTACCTGGCAGAGTTACATCTTTTTCGATGTTGAATCCATCACGGCCGCGATGGATTCACCATCAAGTTTTATTTTTAAAAACATCCCACCCACTTTGCCAAACATCTTTTGTAAAACAAAACCTTTTGTTTTTGCTAAAGCAATACAAAGCATAGTAAATCTTTTTTTTGTAAAAACAGGGTTTCAAGGAAGTCAACGCAGGAATTGTTTAAGCATTCAACTCCTATCACCTAATGCATCAATCAATTGATAAGATTTTAAAAACATCAAGGAAGGTGGCAAATGCACCGGGGCTTGCCTTCGTTAGTAGGTGAGTCAGGCTCAGGCCCGCAGATGTCAAAGTAGAGACAGGTTCCTGCCTGAGATTCCAAAGGTGGTGGTGTCTTCTCTTCGATCACTTTGATCTCTTCTTCGTTTTCTAAACATAACCATACATATATGTATATAAGAATGAATGCCATGTAATGCTCATGAGAGTGCAAAGATAATAAGAATTTATTATCTAAGGTCTTGAATACAATTTTCCTTCATGGAACTCCGAGAACTTAGGGTTTCCGGAGTCAGTAAATGAGTTCACAGGGCAGGGGGGTTTTGGGTTATAGTTATCAAACAAGGTCCAAATCAACCCAAACTCTACCCAAGGCTTCTAAATAATGTATAGAACTCATATAAAAAGTTTGGACATTTTTGGGATTACTATTTATTTTCTAAAAATCCAGAACTAATGGTTTAAACTAGTTTAAATGCCTTAGAATTCCTTATTTAATCTAAAAATCATGAAACTATTTTTATTAAATATTACGGAAAATAAGAAATCTAGGAAAATTGGTTTCACAATTTTAGGATTTTTCTACAATTTTCTATGAATTTCTAAAGTTCTACTGAAAAAGAAAAGGAAAAATTTGAAATAGTGATGGGCTGGTTTCAGCCCAGGCAGCCCAGTCCAGAGGGAAAAGCGAGCGCGCGCGCCCGCGCGCTCTGGCGACTTTGCACAGAGGCCCTCGGGTTTCTGGCTAACCGAAAACAGGTTCTTTCACTGTTTAATAGAGTCACTGACCGTTTACAGAAAAACCCCAGCACTCCTATCTATTCTCGGTTTGAAGTCCACGATGGCGTCGAGTGCGGGGAAACTCCGGTGAGCTCCTGGACCGGCCGATTGGGGCAACGACTCGGGTCTCCGAGCGACTAACACCCAATTGAACCTTCCTCGACCATTTCCCCCAACCTAATTTCATCTATGGCCAATTGGTTTGCTCGGGCCACGGTGACCGGGGGCAGTGCGGCTAGACAGTCGTGTTCCAGGCGACTAGAGAGCTTCTAGCACAATTGCGTGGGTCGGCGAGCATCGTAAGCACATGAGAATACTCAAACAGGGAAGAAGATGGTACGAGCAGACCTGAACGGTGCTGACCACGGCGAGGTTAGCTTTACGGTTTATTTGAACCGGATTGGGGAGAATGCGAAATTGGAGCTCGCTGGTGATCGGCTGGGAGCAATACTGGGTGTGGGGGTGTGTGATGATGTTGCGAAGCTAGCCGCAGGCTCAATTTATAGGGAACAGTAGCAGTGACGAGTAATTTGAGCAGATTACGCTGGCGGCCGGAGATGAAGAAGAATATCGGTGTCGTGAATTCGTGTCCTCCGTCGTGGCAACCTCACCGGCGTTGATGAGACAGCGATAGGGAGTCACGGCGACGTGGTGGAAAGGCAGAGCCACGCGGCACAAGGCCGAGAGGCGGCGGTTCACCGGCGGCCTATCGCTCCAGCCGCAAAGCAGAAGGGGAAGCCACGGTGAGTCACCGAAGTGACCTCTAGGTCACCGGCGACAGAGATTCTTTTACCCGAGAGGTTATCCATCCACCTCGAGCGTGAATTCTGACGGCGACAGCACGAATCATGGTGGGGAGTCGTCGGCGGTGAGCAAGCAACGCTGGCAGTCTGATCCACAGCGCTACTGTACCATCAGAATCCCATTTCAGAGCATCTGATAGTCAACATTTAGGCTCGATTTTCTCCAAAATTCAAATGGCAACTCAACTAACTTTCTGCAGCAATATTGTAGAGCTATAAACTAGCTACAAGTTTGTCATAGCAACCATGGTTCAATTCTTAATAAATCAAGCTTGAATTCATGCTTAAAGTCTTAGTGGTTACACTGTTTGTCTGAAAAGTCAAACCCAGTAACCTGACAGTCCAACTTTGGACTTAATTATCTCCCAAATTTTCTTAACAGCTATGTTCACAACCTTAAGCAAAGTTGTTCTCTTTGGTTTGGTCTACAACTTTGATGTGGTGCCCTAGGGTAAAAACCCTATAATTTGAAAGTTACAAGGCTCCAAAGTTGAGCCAACCACACTGAAGTTCAGACTTAGAATGAAATAGAGGTCAAGTGGTACTTTTTGCAAATTAGTCCAAAACTTGGGTTTGGCTTGTAAGTCTTCCTAAATGTGAACCATGTGACTTTATATGATTTAACATAGTAGTTTTTACACTTTAGTCCAAATGTGCACAATTTTTGCACATAGGCCCCTAAGGTTTGGACTTAGGGTTTTCTAGGGTTCAAATGGGGTTTTTGGATATCTCAGGGGTATAAATGGGATTCAAGTTCATTTTTGGGAATATTTTATGACTATTTCCCTAAAGCTTTGAGGTTTTCTCAATTTGGTTAAGTTTTACCCCCTATAATCCCTATTTAGGGTTAAGCTCCCTATCCAGGGTTCTATTTGCAAAATGCTATAACAATACAACTTGTTTGAAATTTTTACCTAGTAAATGCACTCTAGGTGTGTCAAACATATGCAATGCCAATGTTTATGATGCCATGCTCAAGTTTTAGTTGCAGTAACACCAGTGGTGTTACATCCTTCCCCCCATAAAAGAATCTCGTCCCGAGATTAAGAGTCCTAGGGTAAGTAATGGAAAAGGAAATGTGTCACATTTTTATTTCCTTATTTCTGGTACAAGGCAGGGGTGGGGTGGGGTTCACTCCTTTATTACAACAACTATACACACTTTACAAATTACATGAGGCTAAAAAGTCTGGGAAATTCTTATCTAAAAAGTCTTGAGTTTCCCATGTAGCCTCTTCTTCAGAATGTTGGTTCCACTGTATCTTATAGAACTTGAAAGTTTTTCTCCGGGTAACCCTATCCTTTTGATCCAGGACCCGAATAGGATGTTCGGAATATGTCAAGTCTGGTTCAAGGACAACATCTGTCACTTCAACGGTTCGATCTGGTATCTGAAGACATTTCTTCAATAGTGACACATGGAACACATTGTGTACAGCAGACAAGGTTTCGGGTAGTTGAAGTCGATATGCCACTGGCCCATATCTTTCAAGTATAGGGAATGGACCAATGTACCTGGGTGCAAGCTTCCCTTTTATCCCGAAATGCGATACACCCTTCATTGGTGAAACCTTCAGGTAGACATAAGCCCCTTCAAGAAAATACAAGGGCATTCGCCGTTTGTCTGCATAACTCTTCTGACGAGCTTGGGCTTTCTTCATATTATGAATTATTTTCTGAACCTTTTCTTCGGTCTCTTTCACCATATCAGGCCTGAAGAAGTACCTTTCACCAGGTTCAGACCAATTTAGCGGAGTACGACATCGTCGTCCATATAAAGCTTCAAAAGGTGCCATCTTGATACTTTCTTGATAGCTATTATTATATGAAAACTCCGCTAAAGGCAAGCATTCATCCCATTTTTGCGAGAAGTCCAGAACACATGCCCGCAGCATATCTTCAAGTATTTGATTAATCCTCTCAGTCTGCCCACTTGTTCGTGGATGATAGGCCGAACTGTGGAGCAATTTGGTACCCAGGGACTTATGAAGTTCTTCCCAGAATTTGGATATGAATTGAGGTCCACGATCCGACACTATAGTCTTCAGAACCCCGTGCAAACTAAGAATACGAGCAATATACAATTGGGCATAAACAGCAACTAGGTGCACTGTCTTGACGTGTAGAAAATGAGCAATTTTCGTAAGCCGATCAACAATAACCCAGATAGAGTCATACCCCTTTGCGGTCCTAGGCAATCCCACAATAAAGTCCATACTTATGTCTTCCCATTTCCATGTTGGTATTGGTAGAGACTGTAATGGACCGGTAGCTTTCAAATGTATGGCCTTGACACGTCTGCAGGTGTCACATCTAGCCACATAGCATGCAATCTTGATCTTCATTTTTGTCCACCAATAATGTTGCTTCAAGTCTTGGTACATCTTAGTGCTTCCGGGATGAATAGAATAGCGACTAAGATGTGCTTCATCAAGAATTTGCTGACGGATCTCTTCATTCTTCGGCACCACTATGCGGTTATTAAACCATACAATACCTTGATCATCTTCTTTGAAACATTTGGCTTTTCCAGCCCTTATATTCTCACGAATGTGTTTCATACCCTCATTATTCCTTTGAGCATCAATTATCCTTTGTAAGAGGACTGACTCAAGCTTTAGCTGACTTAGGGTTCCTTGTTGGACCATTCCCAGGTTTAACTTCTCCATCTCCTGACATAATGTATTGTCAGAGGTCTTCATCGTAAGACAGTGACAGGAAACCTTGCGGCTAAGTGCATCTGCCACTACATTGGCTTTGCCTGGGTGGTAATGAATTTCCAGTTCATAATCTTTAATAAGCTCAAGCCATCGCCTTTGTCTCATGTTCAACTATGACTGGGTGAAGATATACTTCAAGCTTTTATGATCTGTATAAATGTGACAGATATTACCCAATAGATAATGACGCCAAATCTTCAGGGCATGAACCACAGCAGCTAGCTCCAGATCATGAGTTGGATAATGCTCCTCATGTCGGCGCAACTGCCTTGAAGCATACGCAATTACTCGGCCTTCTTGAATTAACACACAGCCGAGTCCACTGCCTGATGCATCACAATACACATCAAAGGGCTTGTTGATGTCCGGTTGAGCCAATACCGGAGCAGTGGTTAATAATGTCTTCAATTGTTCAAAAGCTTCATTACACTTAGAAGACCAGTTGAATTTAATATCATTCTTCAATAAACTTGTGATTGGCTTCACAAGCTTAGAAAAATCTGGTATGAATCTGCGATAATATCCTGCCAGTCCAAGGAAACTTCGGACTTGATGAACAGTGGTCGGGGGTTTCCACTCCAAAATGTCCTTGACTTTGCTGGGGTCTACCGCAATCCCCCTGGCAGATAGAACATGTCCCAGAAACTGAATTTCCTCCAGCCAAAACGCGCATTTGCTGAACTTGGCATACAACTGATGTTCTCTCAGGCGCGTTAACACGATCCGTAAATGTTGAGCATGCTCCTCTTCATTCTTGGAATATATTAGAATATCGTCAATGAAGACCACCACAAACTTGTCCAACTCGGGCATGAATACCGAGTTCATCAAATACGTGAAATGGGCAGGAGCATTTGTCAATCCGAAAGACATTACCAGGTATTCAAATAATCCATACTGCGTAGTGAACGCGGTCTTTGGTATATCCTCAGGCAGAATACGGATCTGATGATAGCCCGATCTAAGATCAATTTTGGAGAATACCCTTGCCCCGGTCAGTTGATCAAATAAAATGTCAATCCTCGGAAGAGGGTACTTGTTCTTGATAGTGACCTCATTCAGGGGTCGATAATCCACACACATCCGTAAAGTTTGATCCTTCTTGATGAATATGGCTGGACAACCCCATGGTGACGAGCTTGGCCGGATGAATCCTTTCTCAAGTAGATCTTGTAATTGAATCTTCAATTCTGCCAACTCATTTGGAGGCATACGGTACGATCTTCGAGAAATGGGAGCCGTACCGGGCTTCAGCTCAGTTACAAATTCTACATCCCTTTCAGGTGGCAATCCAGGCAATTCCTCTGGAAAGACATCGGGAAACTCGCATACTACTGGAATATCCTTGATTTCCGGTATAATGGCTTCATAAACTCTGCCAGTAGCTTTGGTTGGAATGGGGATAGGCAAAAGAATTTCCTCTTGATTATGACTCAACCTGATAGTTCTTTGATCAGTGTTGAGGGTTGCTTTATGCTTGGCCAACCAATTCATACCCAAAATGACATCTATGTCTTGGCCTTTCAGAACGATCATATTAGTAGGAAAGTCCCGTCCGGCCAATGTTACGGGCACTTGATAGGCCACTTCTCTAGTAAAGATTTGTCCCCCAGGTGAGTGAATTTTAAACCCTTCTTTTGATTCATGGCATGAAATGCAATGTTGCTCCACAAATTTCTTGCTGATAAATGTATGCGAAGCACCAGAATCAAAGAGAATAACTGCGGGATGATTGGCCACAAGGAACATACCCATCATTACCGGCTCTCCGTCCGGTGTAGTGGCCACTTGCTTATAATATATGCGTCCCGTCTTCTTGGTATTTTTGCCCGAAGTATTTCCCTTGACTTGAGATGAATTCCTAGATCCTTGCTGATTATTTGACTGGTTCTGCTTTGGATAAGGGCAATCCTTGATGAAATGCCCAGATTTGCCACAATTGAAACATCCAGTCGATGAACTGGGCAGAGCAGGGAATCGAGTGCCTGGGGCACCCGGCTGACTTGGGGCAGTGGGGGCATTATTGGGACGAATAATTATTGGCTGCTTAAAAGGGAAGGAGGGTGCACGAGAGCGATTCTGGTTGGAAGGCCGGAGAACAAACCGTTGCCTTTTCACCGCGCCCTGACTAGGCCTGTCACCTCCAAATCCCCTGGATTTTCCGACACCTGCATACTTCGCTTCTACTGCCAATGCTGTACTGACAGCTCTTCCATAAGTAAGATCTATGCAGGTTGCCATTTTTCTTTGCAGTCGATCATTTAAACCTCTCATAAAACAATTCTTCTTTTTCAGATCAGTGTTCACATGATCGATTGCATATTGCGACAAATGATTAAACTTATTGAGATACTGATTAACAGTATCCCCTCCTTGCTTCAGCTTCATAAATTCTTCTTGCTTCATGTCAAGAACACCTTCGGGTATATAATGTTCGCGGAAGGCCACCTTGAATTCTTCCCATGTTATCTGATGATTGGCCGGTTGAACGGCCACGAAATTTCCCCACCAGGTGCTGGCAGGGCCGTGCAGTTGCTGGGCTGCGAATAAAGGCTTCTGGGTCTCCAAACAGCGCAGAAGTCCGAATTTTTGCTTAATAACCCGAATCCATTCGTCGGCTTCTAACGGGTGTTCGGCTTTAACAAACAGCGGTGGACGTGTCTCTGAGAAGTCCAAGTATGAAGTTTCGCGGGGGCCCTGTTGATAACCCCGCCCGCCTTGTTGCTGAAACTGTTGACCCGCCATCTCTCTCAGAAAACGGATATTATCCGCGGTTGCATTCACCAAGGCGGCAATCGCCTCGGCAAGTGTGGGAGGGACAGGAGGTGGATTTGGGGTAGACTCCCTCCCACTGGAGGTTCCAGCTGCATCCTGTGATCAGGTCTTGGACAGCATCTGTGGCAACAAACATTTGAAAGCAAATATAATATGCCAAAGACGAAACCATCTAATTTATATTACCAAAAAGAGTAATGTTACAGACTTGATTTTATACAACAGGATACATTTCCCAGTATACAATAGCACTACTTCTATTCCTACTACTACACCACTATTCCTACTTTTGGTTGCTCCTGACAGCCTCGTCGTCGGGTGTGGGAGACCATTCATCGACCACCCTCATAGAAGGAGGGGGCTTAAAAAGGTCTAGCTCACCACCAAGTGCTTCTCCCGCAACGTGCGAGGGTCCGGCTTCCGACCCGACAGGATCCGTAGGTGCACTGGGATGTAGTTGCGAATACAGTACATGGACTTCCTCATGTAGGGTATTGCAATATGCCTGCAGATTGTCAATGGCAGCGCTAAGTTCTTCGACTCGAGCTCGAGCCTTTGCCTCATTAGCCCAAGCCACTAAACGAGACTGTACCGCCCAATCAAGCGCTAAATCCCGATCAGCAAGCTGATCCTGCAGACGGCGGATGTAACCTCTTAATTCGTTTATTCTGTTGCCATCTGCGACCCATATGTTGGTCCTGTGTTGCAGTTCCGTTTGAAGCTGATTCACTCGGGCTTCAAGATCCCCAATTGGATCGTTGCTTCCTCTACTACTATCCTCATCCCGTGGGGCAAGTTGATGATGAGGTACTCCAATTGGGCCAGTTGACTTACGCGCGGTCTTCCTCGTGCGCGGCGGCATTTCTCTAGGGGGAAAATTTTATTAGTATAATTCTTAGCATTATGCATGTATAATTACAGAACCAACCTTAGTTGATTCATACCTTCTATACATTGCACTCCTCCTATCTGGTCTTTCATATAGATTCTTCAGATATGAGGGATAAGAATGGAAGAAATCTTTCTAGGTGAGTTTTTAGAAAATCCTTTTGAAGATGCCTCATAATATCTGCAAAGAAGGGCTTCGCTCCGATACCAGCTGTGACGGAACCTCCCAAGTCATTAGGCCCACCTATAGTTGTCCTTGTCCAACAGACATCAGACAACCCTATAGATGTTCCTGAACCACTTGACAAGTTCGGTATCTTTTCTCTTACCTTTCCAGGAACATTTCACCCGTCTTGCAGACATTACAGAACATCGGAGATAAAGAAATGCGGAAGTGATTATATAAACTTACATTTATTTAGAAAGTAAGATCAAGTTACTTATTACAGACCAGAGTTGTAAAACGAGTGCTGAGTAGTATTATTACAATACCAAGGGAGGAAAAAACTCCTCCCGATAGTTCTTACATAAAAGTTTCTTATGGAGGACCATGTCCTCCCGCAACTTCACTCTTGTTTTTCTTCATGTGGAACCACCTTGGTACAAAAGCAACAAAAATTTGCTGCTTCCTCACCTAAAAACAATGAGGGAATAAACCTTGAGTACGGAATTACTCAGCAAGTCTTACCCGACTAAAGAAAAGACTCTCAAGGGTATGCTGGTTACAAGGGAGTCAAGGTAAGATATCTCAAGATCAAAGACTCTGTTTGCAAAAATGCTTACTAAAAGTGGATCCTTAAAAATCCAGTTTTATTGTCAAGTTAGGTAAATTTACCTACATCTAGAGTTCTTGCTAACCTAGTTCAAGCACTTGACCTGCACTAGCCAATTTCTTACCCACTCCTCATCTTCACTGGATTGCTACGTGTAAGTCAATGACCAAGTCTTCATAACCGCGAAGGTACGGCGATCCGAATCGATTATACTCAGCTGAGGATCTCCAATCACACGACATATGTAGCACTTAACCCTTGCATATGTCAACCCGCCACCGGGGTTCTTAAGACCAGATCAGGTTCACGCAAACCGAGAGCACAGATACACCACCGTCCAGCCTCTTGCCACGGAGGGTACACGCTACTCTCGCCACCGCTCCACGCCCATTTCGTGTTATCTTATTCTGGCCTTAGTCTGCCCGAGGCAAGGCTTACCCATGACGAGGCATGTGACCAGTTAAAGGGTCCTCGGTCAGCAGGCCTACATCGAGACGGTCCTTAATCGACTCAGACGGAGACACTACACCGAGACTCTCTTCTCGTGCAAGTCACTCGCCCGGTCCCAGCTTAATCATTTAAACCCAAAAACTTGGTACCTGGCAGAGGTACATCTTTTCCGATGTTGAATCCATCGCGGCCGCGATGGATTCACCATCAAGTTTTATTTTTAAAAACATCCCACCCACTTTGCTAAACATCTTTTGTAAAACAAAACCTTTTGTTTTTGCTAAAGCAATACAAAGCATAGTAAATCTTTTTTTTGTAAAAACAGGGTTTCAAGGAAGGTAATCAAAGATCAAGGAAGTCAATGCAGGAATTGTTTAAGCATTCAACTCCTATCACCTAATGCATCAATCAAGTGAGAAAGATTTTAAAAACATAAAGGAAGGTGGCAAATGCACCGGGGCTTGCCTTCGTTAGTAGGTGAGTCAGGCTCAGGCCCGCAGATGTCAAAGTAGAGACAGGTTCCTGCCTGAGATTCCAAAGGTGGTGGTGTCTTCTCTTTGGTCACTTCGATCTCTTCTTCGTTTTCTAAACATAACCATACATATATGTGTATAAGAATGAATGCCATGTAATGCTCATGAGAGTGCAAAGATAATAAGAATTTATTATCTAAGGTCTTGAATACAATTTTCCTTCACGGAACTCCGAGAACTTAGGGTTTCCGGAGTCAGTAAAGGAGTTCACAGGGCAGGGGGGTTTTGGGTTCTAGTTATCAAACAAGGTCCAAATCAACCCAATCTCTACCCAAGGCTTCTAAATAATGTATAGAACTCATATAAAAAGTTTGGACATTTTTGGGATTACTATATATTTTCTAAAAATCCAGAACTAATGGTTTAAACTTGTTTAAATGCCTTAGAATTCCTTATTTAATCTAAAAATCATGAAACTATTTTTATTAAATATTACGGAAAATAAGAAATCTAGGAAAATTGGTTTCACAATTTTAGGATTTTTCTACAATTTTCTATGAATTTCTAAAGTTCTACTGAAAAAGAAAAGGAAAAATTTGAAATAGTGATGGGCTGGTTTCAGCCCAGGCGGCCCAGTCCAGAGGGAAAAGCGCGCGTGCACCCGCGCGCTCTGGCGACTTTGCACAGAGGCCCTCAGGTTTCTGGCTAACCGAAAACAGGTTCTTTCACTGTTTAATAGAGTCACTGACCGTTTACAGAAAGACCCCCGCACTCCTATCTATTCTCGGTTTGAAGTCCACGACGGCGTCGAGTGCGGGGAAACTCCGGTGAACTCCAGGACCGGCCGATTGGGGCAATGACTCGGGTCTCCGAGCGACTAACACCCAATTGAACCCTCCTCGACCATTTCCCCCAACCTAATTTCATCTATGGCCAATTGGTTTGCTCGGGCCATGGTGACCGGGGGCAGTGCGGCTAGACAGTCGTGTTCCCGGCGACCAGAGAGCTTCTAGCGCAATTGCGCTGGTCGGCGAGCATCGTAAGCACATGAGAATACTCAAACGGGGAAGAAGATGGTATGAGCGGACCTGAACGGTGCTGACCATGGCGAGGTTAGCTTCACGGTGTATTTGAACCGGATTGGGGAGAATGCGAAATTGGAGCTCGCTGGTGATCGGCTGGGAGCAATACTGGGTGTGGGGGTGCGTGATGATTTTGCGAAGCTAGCCGCAGGCTCAATTTATAGGGAACGGTAGCGGTGACGAGTAATTTGAGCAGATTACGTTGGCGGCCGGAGATGAAGAAGAATATCGGTGTCGTGAATTCGTGTCCTCCGTCGTGGCAACCTCACAGGCGTTGATGAGACAGCGATAGGGAGTCACGGCGACGTGGTGGAAAGGCAGAGTCACGCGGCACAAGGCCGAGAGGCGGCGGTTCACCAGCGAGCCTATCGCTCCAGCCGCAAAACAGAAGGGGAAGCCATGGTGAGTCACCGGAGTGACCTCCAGCTCACCAGCGGTAGAGATTCTTTTACCCGAGAGGTTATCCATCCACCTCGAGCGTGAATTCTGACGGCGACAGCACGAATCACGGCGGGGAGTCATCGGCGGCGAGCAAGCAACGCTGGCAGTCTGATCCACAACGCTACTGTACCATCAGAATCCCATTTCAGAGCATCTAACAGTCAACATTTAGGCTCGATTTTCTCCCAAATTCAAATGGCAACTCAACTAACTTTCTGCAGCAATATTGTAGAGCTATAAACTAGCTACAAGTTTGTCATAGCAACCATGGTTCAATTCTTAATAAATCAAGCTTGAATTCATGCTTAAAGTCTCAGTGGTTACACTGTTTGTCTAAAAAGTCAGACCCAGTAACCTGACAGTCCAACTTTGGACTTAATTATCTCCCAAATTTTCCTAACAACTATGTTCACAACCTTAAGCAAAGTTGTTCTCTTTTGTTTGGTTTACAACTTTGATGTGGTGCCCTAGGGTAAAAACCCTATAATTTGAAAGTTACAAGGCTCCAAAGTTGAGCCAACCACACTGAAGTTCAGACTTAGAATGAAATAGAGGTCAAGTGGTACTTTTTGCAAATTAGTCCAAAACATGGGTTTGGCTTGTAAGTCTTCCTAAATGTGAACCATATGACTTTATATGATTTAACATAGTAGTTTTTACACTTTAGTCCAAATGTGCACAATTTTTGCACATAGGCCCCTATGGTTTGGACTTAGGGTTTTCTAGGGTTCAAATGGGGTTTTTGGATATCTCAGGGGTATAAATGGGATTCAAGTTCATTTTTGGGAATATTTTATGACTATTTCCCTGAAGCTTTGAGGTTTTCTCAATTTGGTTAAGTTTTACCCCCTGTAATTCCTATTTAGGGTTAAGCTCCCTATCCAGGGTTCTATTTGCAAAATGCTATAACAATACAACTTGTTTGAAATTTTTACCTAGTAAATGCACTCTAGGTGTGTCAAACATATGCAATGCCAATGTTTATGATGCCATGCTCAAGTTTTAGTTGCAGTAACACCAGTGGTGTTACATCCGAGGCGATCCGCGCCGTCGGGCGCCGGGGTGATCCGCGCCGCCGGGCGCCAGAGCGAGCCAAGCCGCTGAACCATGCATAGGAGCATGCAGGGGAGAGGAGGGCGGGGACGTTCGCAGGGAAGAGGGGAAAGGGGAGGAAGAGGAAGAGAGAGAGAGAGGGAGAGGGGAGGGGAGCTCACCTTGGGGATCCAAAATTCAGCGATAACCATCACCGGATCACCTAGGGCACGAGGTGGGAGAGAGGTGGGAGAAAGGGAGAGGGAGAGAAGGTTATTGCGCGGGAGAAATCAAATGAGAGAGATAGAGAGGAGGGGAGGGGGGGCGCGCATGGGTGAGGAGGTGGGGCGCCAGGGCCACGCAGGCTATGGCAGCCCACATGCACCTGCCCTTGTCTCAATGACCTCAG
This sequence comes from Zea luxurians, assembly GCA_029449295.1. Taxonomy (NCBI): domain Eukaryota; kingdom Viridiplantae; phylum Streptophyta; class Magnoliopsida; order Poales; family Poaceae; genus Zea; species Zea luxurians. Next base: position 6,594,646 of record JAOPSE010000002.1, read on the forward strand.
ACGGCTATGCATGTGCACCAGGTAACTTAACAGGATCTATCCAAGTGTCCCAAGGACCTCGGATAAACCACTTACAACCAGGATCGCAGGATTAAGTAAACACAAATCACACACCAACATTTTGCAGCGGAAATCTTATTACCAAATTTCATAAGTTACATCAAATTTTACAATGTACATGATCGGAGTGACTACAAAAGTGATTCAAAGAAATAACTTTGAACTGTTACAAATTATTTATAGTTTTGAAATATATGCTAGCTCAAGTGACCATGCTCAATAAGAAGTATAGAAGAGTTACTTAGACTTATAAGAAGGCCGTGCCCACCGGCGCTTAACACCAATCACAATCAAAGTGACACATAACCTGCAGCAATAATGGGAATAAAACCTAAGTATGCAAGTACTCAGCAAGACTTACCCGACTAAAGAAAAGACTCTCAAGGGTATGCTGGATTCAAAAAGGGATTCAAGGTAAGGCTTATAAAGAATCAAAGACTCTGTTTGCAGAAAAGCTAACTATGAGTGGATCCTTAAAATCCATTTTTACTTGTCAGGTTAAGTCAAATTACCTGCATCTAGAGTTCTTTCTACCCTAGTTCAAGCACTTGGCCTATACTAGCCGTCTTTTTATCATCCCTTCAGTTCACTAGATTGCTACGTGTAGGACAGTGACCAAGTCTTCATTTTCAAGAAGTAACGGCGATCCGAATCGATTAATACCCAACTGGGGATCTCCAATCACACGACATATGTAGCACTTAACCCTTTCATATGTAACCTCGCCATCGGGGTTCTTAAGACCAGACTGGGTTCACGCCAACCGAGAGCACAGATACACCACTGTCCAGCCTCTTGCCACAGAGGGTACACGCTACTCTCGCCATCTCTTCACTCCCATTGCTTGTTGGCCTTTCTGGTATTAGTCTGCCCGAGGCAAAGCTTACCCATGATGAGGCATGTGACCAGTTAAAAGGTCCTCAATCAGCAAGCCTACATCGAGACGGTCCTTAATCGACTCATACGGAGACACTACACCGAGACTCCCTTCTCGTGCAAGTCAAACGCTCGGTCTTAGCTTTATTATTTAAACCCAAAGTTTGGTACCTGGCAGAGGTACATCTTTTCCGATGTTGAACCCATCAAGGCCTTTGATGGATCCACCATCATAAGTATTTTCTTTTTGAAAACATTCCCACCCACTGAAGCATCACTTTTGTTTTAAAACAAAACATTTTTGTTTGCTAAAGCAAGGCTAAGCATCATAAAGTTCTTTTCAAAAAGGGTATCAAGGAACGGTAATCAATTTTTCAAGGAAGTAAATGCATCAATTGTTTAGCACACAACTCCTATTACCTAATGCATCAAACAAGGTGATAAAGATTTTAAAACAGCCAGGAGGTGGCAAATGCACTGGGGCTTGCCTGGATAACACTACGTTAGTGTTGTTAGGTGGCGACCACTTGACGATCATCCTTGTCCTAGCACTTGATCAGGCAGGTTCGTCCATCAGCTTCACTATGTGGAGTAGTCCACGCTTGGGGTCAACTTGGCTCGTCTTCCGCATCACGCGATTAATTATCGTACCTCATGGGATGCACAATGCACATGTATGAATATATATATAGAGGAATAGCATAAGACAAATAATCTACGCTGAAGATGATGAAACACTGATAACAAAGCATTAGAATCAATCACAAGCAAGTACCAGCTAGCGATATAAGACTAACTATAATAATTACACTTTTCTAGCCTATTCGGAGATAGCTCATACATTAAGAAACCTTAAACCTTGTACGAGTTCTCTATTTTCCTTAACTAATGCATAACACCGAAAGGCTAACAATATTCAAACTTCTATTATTGGACACCCTGAGTTATAGTATATGCAGGAACAATTTAACTAACCTTTTAAATCGGGTTTCTAGATAATTTGAATTACATACTAATTAAATAAAATATTACACTATTCGCTCTAACGGATAAAACACTATCAAATAACATAGCATTTGGTAAAACTACATTCTCAACAACTTAAATATCAAGAGTACTTATGTACACTAGCCATTATGAAATTCTCGGATTTTACTTAAGATCAACTTCAAGCATCGACGAAATATATCCCAAAACAATTTAATCAATATCTATCTGCCAGACCTAATAAACACTAGTCCTATAATATGTATTATTAATTCGGTCACATGATTTAGATATGTCTACCCTTACCCTTTATATGAATCGCATCTAATTTCTTGATTTCAACACACATATGCTAAATCAAGAAAAATCATCGCATTCAATAATTTAACTAACAGGAATAATAGATCAGCTTACCCTGATCGAATCGACCCGATAACCGTGAGGGTGACGATTATCCTACGGATGAGGACATGAACTTGAAGGGTGGCGTGACAAAATTATTGAAACGGTGGAGTCATGGACGTGGTTGCTATCGAGGCGAGTGACGTCTGCAACCTTCAGCAAGAACGACGATGACGTGAGCCTGTATTGCGCAGAATAGCACGTCAGCGAAGTTCAATGGCGAGGTTCAAGCATGGCTGATGACGCTATTGTGGAAGTCAAAGGCGGTGACCGTCGCAAACTAGTCCACGGCAAGGTCGAGAAGAAAGCCGACACGACAAACTTGCAGGTGCGGGAGCATGACCAAAATAGGGACATGGGTGTGGCCACGATCATCGGCGCCGGGAATCGAAGGACGGGGAAAACAACCTATTGGGATCACCGGGACGACAAACGGAACCAAGCCAACGAGGTGGTGAGCATGTAGGTCACGTCGCAGGTGAGGTGCACCGTGCACGGCGAGGGAGCTTGTCAAGGTATACACAAACGACATGGCCGACCTCGAAACCAAGCGCCAGCGAGCTAGAGCGCCACAGGGACTGACCGGCGGCTAAGCGAGCAGGGACGCACGGTTGGAGTAGCGAGCTGCTCAACCAACTAGGAGGAGCAAGAGGCACAGCGGCCATGGGAAGCAAGGGAGGGAGCTCGGACTAGAGATGGAGAGCGCCGGCACAGGGGAGGAACGGCTGGGCGTGCGCAGGGAGAAGAAGACCTGGATGCGTGGCAAGCAGGGCGCCGAGCAGAGAAGCGCGACCACAGCAAGGTGAAGAACGCGCTGGAGGCCGAGCGCCGCAGGGAGATAAGAACGGTGGCCATTGAGCGGTAAGAAAATAAAAGGAAGAGAGAAACGCGAGGGAGCTTCTCGGCGGCTTGAGAAAAATCCCGGCGACGGATAAGGATAGGATTGGCTGGGGCGGCAGCTGCTAAAAAAATCCCGCGATGGGTGAAGACGACGGTAGAGAGGATAAGCGAGGAAGAGAGACGTCGGGCGGTGGGAAATATCTCTAGCCAAAAGAAATGCGTAGAGAGCGATGGCTGGATAAGAGACTAGGAGTACAGGGAAGCTAGGCGTGGAGATAAAGAAGAAATGTGATTTTGCTTTCTCTTTTTTTAGAAGCGTAAAGGTAAACATAAATTCTGGGATTGGGATTTAAAAGGGACAACAAAGGGTGGATTGGAAACAATATTGACAACAATATTAAGACAAAATTTGATTCAGTGAATATTTGCGGTGTCAGATGAATTCTTACCCTTTATTTATTTTTGAAGATTTGAATCCGGGCGAGAAACGACAACCCGAATTGAACTGATTTCAACTTCGATATTGTAGTCAGCTTTGGTTTACTTAGAAGTCAGACAAAAATTTATCTAGAAAGGAATAGATTAAATTACCAGGTTTGAGTTTTAGCCTGATGTTAACGGATCAAGCTAAACGATATCGGAGTCGACTAGGAAACGACTCAGTTTATAATTCTACGCCTAGTTTTTCTTGGATTCCGGTGTAGTCCGATTTAATTTTGTATTAACACTTTTGTCGCCGAGTTCAAATTAATTTGCCCGGGATAAAATCATAAGAGTAGGTCGAGCTTCCGAATTCGTATCCGTTTACTCGATAGATTTTAATTAGGCACAGGACTCGCAAATTTTTTAGAACAATTACGTTCCAAAATTCGTGAAAAATTTAGGAAGAGTCTAAATAGACAGAAACATATGCGAATTAAAATCGCGATAGACGAAGATCATTAAAATTTAGCATCCGTTTTATCCACCGCTATCACGTGTTAAAGTCCTCATTCGAGGGCGAACAGACGATAAACACCTAGGTATTACACGGGCCAGGGTTGGGCCAAGCTGGGCTAGGCCGGGTCGGGCTGGGTCGCGTCGTGGGTCAAAATCCCACGACACGAACAACTACTGATCGGAATCAAATAGCGAAACAAAATCTGAAACAAGGCGAGACGGACGCGCGATCAAACACAATCATCAGACAAAAGAAATATGCTTCGACATGATGCAACACCCATGTCAACTTAGGTTTTTGTTTACACACGATTCGGACACCAGTCATTATACTACTTTGAAATTGGGAAGAAGGAGCGAAACGGGGAGAGAAAAGAGAGTAACGCTTGAATTTGGTGAGTATAAAAGGAAAAAAAATTCTACCCCAAATTCAGGGCATTACATCGAGCCACAACATGGAGCTCTCGAAGGAGCAGGAGCCGGAGGGATGGATTGCTAGACCCATCACCCACGACGCCGCTCGCGGGTGTCACTTCCACGATGCTCTCGACACCTTATTGCGTCGGGCCTTCGACCGACACACTTTGACCATCGTTGTGTAGTCTACCAGCATCATCGCGGGTTATACCCAGACCAGTGAAGGCTACTTGCTTGGTGCGTCGTCCAAACAATGATCTCTAGGGTGCATAGGCCTTTTTAGAGCACTATTCTATCACTGAGAGGGATACTGCTGAGGCCACCATGCAAGATGCAGCATGAAAAGCGCTTTCGCAGTATTGTTCATTGTTCAGCAGGGTAGCTAATGGCCTTGACCTGAAGTACTACCCTCGCCGTTCGACCGGCAGTGCTGGAGGTGTGATTGTCTCGCCCGTTGGAGAAGGCAATCCTAGGCTGAACAGCATGGTCATCTTGGTCGTCGTGCTCAACACCGAGCTGGACCACGCCCTTGATGAGTTCGGCAAGGTTCGGGCGGAGGCTGCGGAATTACGTGCTGAGTGCGCAGCACGCCACTATCTGGAAGGTGGTTCTCCCGCCCCTATCGGGATTGTGGCGGAACTGCCCGAATTATTCCAACTTAAGTGCCTAAGTCTGACCTTAGAGGCTAGACCACACTTAAATGGGAATAACCCGTCAATCCCTCGGATCTAGTCCGACACGGCCACTGACAGGATCAAGTACCACAGTCTCACTCGATGGTGAGTCACAGAGCAAATACAATAAAGCATAAAACCATGCATGGAAGAGTATTAAATTATTACATCACCAAGGTCATCATCGGAGTTTTCGCAAAAATAACCATCATTGTTTTTGGAGTGCAGCGGAAAATAAACTAACGGTAAATAAATGGAGAGATGGGGAAGCCTGTCCCATCACTCCTCATGCTCCTCCTCAGCCGAGGCAGGGTCCCACTCGACAGTCCAACCCGGTGGCAGGGTGGATGGCCAAGTCACTCCAGCAACCATGTCCTCCAGAGAACCTGTAAAATTATGCCACAAGCAAGGCTGAGTATACTAATACTCAGCTAGACTTACCCGGTGTGAGGAGTCTATACTCCTCTACCTCTAGACATGCAGCTGTTTGGCTGTGGGGTTTGGTTGCCAAAAGCACTAGCTGAGTTTCTAAATCAAGATTTTAACTTAATCAAAATTAAGTGTGACTCTCTTAAGGCTAAAAGTGTACTATCTATTCATACATAGTAGCAAGCATTATTAGCAATCAACAGTTTGTATCATCTCAACACAGTTCCACTTGTTACTCAATGTAGCAGCATGGATCAAGCAGTCTCATTAGCTGCGAGAAGCAGACGATTCGAATCGAGTTTTATCCTTGCAAGGTAAACCTAAACACACGACATGTAGGGGCACTCCGTCCCCACACATATCAACCGTCCCCATCGATTCCCTGGCAACAGATCAGGGCTCACCGCCTTGGCGTACAATGCCCCACTGACCTCGACTGGCCGTCGTGCAGTGGCCGCACTTGTACCCACCATAACCGGAATGGGAGACTACGTCTCAGGTCGCGTGAGGAGGTATGTCTGCGGGCAGGTTCACTCAGGTACTAGGCTTACCGATTTACCATATTTCTCGGTATGTGTTTAGTACATTCAAACGCTTGACTCACGGTACCACACCTTAATCCTTAATCAACTTTTCATCTCGTGGACAACCAATCCCCATGGATTGTTGCCCACAAACCAACATCAATATGATAGGGAAGTGGATACAGCCAATTCCTGATCTCGCGCGAGTGCTAGAAAAATCACTCGACTTCTACCGAGATCCTAATTAATAAAGCAGCTACTCGACCTAGCATACTAGTGTTCATCTCAATAGGGTTCCTGAGATCATGCAACTAGGGTTTCAACCAATTCCTACACCTAAGTGCACAATCAATCCTACAATCATTAAATGAAGTAAAATAGCATAAATAACAGGTTATGCATAAAACCGGGGCTTGCCTTCCAAAGCAGTGGCAGGCAGGTCCTCTGGTGCAGGCTCTGGTGCTGGGTCGGGGGCAACCTCCTGGGCAGCTCCTTGCTCCGGCACGAGGACGTACTCTCCGTCAGCAAGATTACAGTCTATCGAAATGCAATGAACATGTATGTCATGATTATGCAAGTTTTAAGAACATTAAGCTACAGAATTTAAGTCAAGAATTAACTTATGGTTTTCTTGGCTACGAGGGTCTTCTAGTGGTATACATAGACTTATTACCTTTTAGGTTTAGGTTTTCTTTTGGGATAACATATTGGATTTGCATTGCCTTTATAGGTTTTAGTGGACAATTATAAAGGTCCTAGGAAGACATTAAATTCCATCATCCATTTTCCTTTCTTAATTCCCATCTAGGGTTTCTAGTAGGGGTTTTGAACTGTAACAGTGGTTTAAAAATTCCCAAAAATTTTGTAAAAATTACAGTGGGTTGTCACTGGCTATTCTAGCTTGTTTTAATAATTTGAGGCTTAAGGTACAAAAGCTAGGCTTTAAACAAAAATAACAATAGTTATGCAAAATGGGCCACTTTACACTACAAGTCCTTTATTAAAGTGGTTTCTGACCTAATGGTTAATTTTGCTGGCCTCTAGTAGTGATAAAAAGCTCTTGTACCAAAAATGACAGAGAGCAACATGGTGGTTAATTAATGGTGAATTTCTAAACTTTGGTGCAAAAAGGGTGATTAGAACTAACTTGTTATTTGAAAAATATCAAACAACAGATTTCAGATTTTTCTTAAGTTCTTATTATCAACACATTAGTTGTCCTAAGGTTTGGGGAGGTTTCACCTTAGGGGTATTTTTGTAGGGTTTTTCTAAGTTATCCCTATTTTCTCCATTTAAAAGGTATCTTGCTTATCTTACACTACAACAGGGTATGATACATTTTTCCAGTGAACTACATTGACTAAGTATCTCAATAAAAATAGGTGTGCTTTCTGGTTCATCATTTATATCACTTTTTTCTATTTTTCTTAAACTTAAGCATATTATAGAATAAGGGGTAAAAATTATCTCAATGTAATGGACAGAGAGGTTTAGCATTTTTAACTAGATCAGTGGGTAGATATAAACTTCTCCAAATTTTTCTAACCCTAGTTAAATAGTGCAACTAGTTTTCTTGCTATTATTAAGCTTTTGGCCAAAACTGAAAATAAATCAGAACCTTGTATTTTTCTCTAGTTCATATGGGGTTTTATATTTTTCTTAGACAGGTCACATTATTTAGAGTTTGGCAAAATTGGTTTGACCAAATTTGGATGATTTAAACAGAAGTTATGCATTTTCAAAGTTGCTGTCCAAATTAAAAACAGATTTAATTAAGGTTTTCTGGAAAAACCAGTTTGCGCCGAGACCCCTAGGGTTAAACTGATTCAACTCTCGCAGATCTATCCTCGGACCACTATTCATGTGAGTCTTGGGCTTTACACTTAACCCCCCCAGGGTTTTCTTCCTCACACCCGCGGTCCTTCTCCTAAACAGAACAGTCGCCGTAGGAAAGAAAGGACGGCGCGGCTTACCGGCGGCGAGGGAGGTCCAGCGAAGGGTGGGGTCGGCTCGGGGAGGCTCTGGCGGTCACGTCGAGGTACGGCTCGTCGTCGGAGATGGCCGGAATCGCCCGGTCCACACGTGCAGGCGGGGATCCTCGTCGGCGGCGAGTATACCGGCCAAACCACGGCGATCTGGTTCAATCCGACGGCACGGTGAGCATCACGGGGTCACGCAGCGACTGTGTGCACAAGGAATCGAAGGGTGGTGGAGTGGTTTACCCGGTCCACGAACTCCGGCGAGGTTAAGTGCTCCGGCGAGTGTGGACTGGCTTCTCCGGCGAAGGAAACTCCGATTCCTTGCTCGGGGAGTCTCGCAGAGGGGTGCACAAGCTTCTCCAAGGGCTGGACGGGGCTGGAAATGGCTGGGCGGGCCGGTCTACGGTGGCAGGGGGACTGGGTGGCCGCGGACAGCTGCGCACGGGCCAACGACGGCGAACCAAGCTTCGGCGAGGGTCGGGTGGGTGCGGACGGGTATGGTCGAAGCTTGGGAGGGTTTTATAGGCGCGGCGCGTACCAGAGCGCTGGCTTGCCCGTTTGGCGCGACGCGGGCACGAGGGGCGCGCGCGGGCGTGCTCTGGCGAGCTCAGAGCGCGTCGAACACGTGGCGCGTTGCTTCTGCCCGTGTTCTTCGCTCTGCTGAGCGGCCAAGCGTACGAATCTTGCCATGTCGCCTGTGGAAGATCTCTTCCCTGCACCTAGAGCTACCTAGTTCATGTGAGTTCCAAGGGAGGATACGCCCTAGGTTAGGAGATAAACAGGCGCCAAGTTTGGTTTGTCTCACTGCCCACATCGCGACAAAACCCATGTCAAAGCTTGTCAAACGTCCAAGTCTCGGTTTCAAATTTTTCCAGGGGGTGCCATAAGTGGTATAGCACATTTTTGGTATAGAACTCAAGTGGTTTTGGCGCCATTTTCAAAGTGAACACGGCTGGTCTTTGAATTAGGGCTAAAATGTGACTTAGAGAGAAATAGAGAGCTCTAGCCCTCTCTCTCCACTTGGAGATTTGAATTGGGGTTTCTCCAGGGGCCTTTTTGCAAAATTTCCCTCTCCTAATTGATAGTTATAATGTTGCTTAGGGTTTGGGTAAAAGTTACACATGCTTTACCCACTTGATCACTTTCTTCCCCCCCCTTACTTAGGGTTTTGGAAGGTAGGGCTTTGGAGAGATCTAGGGTTCTTCTCCCCCTATTGTCCAAGATAGTAAGTGTACAAGGATTTAGGGTAATGTTTCTTATGTCATGGGCAACTTAATTAGCACATGAGCCCCAAAGTTCTTATGTGCTGCCCTAAGCCTTTATCTTTTGTGATCACAGCTTCTAGTGCCAAGGTGGCTCTAGCCAGGGTAACACCTGGGTGTTACAGCCCTCCCCCCTTAAAGGAATCTCGTCCCGAGATTTAGGTAGAGTCCCTTGGAGGGGTGCTTGAAGGGGTGATGGTGGTGTTTCTCCTTTACACAAGTTTTTCTTGTTAACTGCTCTTCGAATGTCATCCTCTTTGCAACTTCAGAAGGAAGCCCTTCTTAAGTTAAGTCCATAACTTAGACTATCCTTGTTATCTAAGTTTTTCGTATAATTGTATTCAAAGGGCAGGTGGGGGTGGGGTTTTCGGGGTTACGTACCGGCTTCTTTGGGTAGAAAGTCGGGGAAGCGAGAGCGTAGAAAATCCTCCGTTTCCCATGTAGCTTCTTCTGCTGAATGATGACTCCACTGAACCTTATACATTTTGATTGACCTTGCCCGAGTTGATCTTTCCTTCTGATCCAATACCTTGGCGGGGTACTCTTGGTAGGACAAGTCTGGTTCTATCTCAATGTCGGGTTCTGGTAGCACTTCAGTGGGTAGACGAACACATTTCCGCAGCTGAGATACATGGAACACATTGTGAACTGCTGACATATGGGGTGGTAATTCCAATTGGTAGGCTACGGGTCCACAACTTTCCTTGATCTTATAAGGTCCAATGTAACGAGGGGCCAACTTGCCCTTGATCCCAAATCTTTGGATACCCTTGGTTGGTGATACCTTAAGATAGACATGATCTCCCACCTCAAACTACAGTGGCTTCCGTCTCTGGTCATGATAACTCTTTTGCCTGGCCTGAGCAGCTTCCAAGTTTTTCCTGATGACTCTGACCTTTTCCTCTGCTTCAATTACCAAATCTGGCCCAAATATTTCCCTTTCTCCTGCTTGAGACCAATTTAGCGGGGTTCTGCATCTTCTCCCATACAAAGCCTCGAAAGGTGCCATTTTCAGACTAGACTGATAGCTGTTATTGTAAGAAAACTCTGCCAAGGACAGACACTTGTCCCAGTCCTTTCCATAGTGTAGTGCACATGCTCTCAACACGTCTTCCAAAACCTGATTTACCCTTTCTGTCTGACCATCTGTTTGAGGGTGATATGCTGAGCTTCGGATTACATGGGTCCCAAGTGATTCCTGTAATTGCTCCCAAAATCGTGCCACAAAAGGTGCTCCTCGGTCAGAGACTATGGTCCTTGGTATCCCATGCAGACGAACTATCTGGTCGATGTAAATTTCAGCATACTTCTCCGTCCGGTGGGTAGTGTGCACTGGCAAGAAATGAGCCGTCTTGGTCAATCTGTCCACAATAACCCATATGGAATCATGGTGCCGGGAGGTATTGGGTAATCCTACTATGAAATCCATGCAAATGTCCTCCCATTTCCAAGATGGTATGGGAAGGGGTCGCAAAGGGCCTGCTGCCTTCAGATGACTAGCTTTTACCCTCTGACAAGTGTCACATTCTGAAACGTATTTGGCAATTTCCCTCTTCATCCTGGTCCACCAATAAAGAGGCCTGAGATCATGGTACATCTTGTTGCTTCCCGGGTGCATGGAGAACTTGGAAAGGTGAGCTTCATCCAATATCTTCCTTCTGAGTTCTGGATTCTTGGGAACAACCAATCGATCTTCAAACCATAAAATTCCCTTGCTGTCCTGACGGAAACACTTGTATTTCTCGGCCTTTTGCTTGATCATATCTTTGATGATCTGAACACCCTTATCCCCAAACTGTGCCTGAGCTATTTGTTCTTGCAGCGTGGGCTCCACTGCAATATATCCCAATTCACCGGAAGGAACAACTTCCAGGTTCAGCTTGCACAATTCATCACACAAGGTGGTGATTCTTGCATCCATGTTTATGCAATTACATTGGGCCTTTCGGCTCAAAGCATCTGCCACAACATTTGCCTTGCCAGGATGGTAATGCACCTCCAAATCATAGTCCTTGATTAATTCCAACCATCTCCTCTGCCTCATGTTCAGATCTGCCTGAGTGAAAATGTACTTGAGGCTCTTGTGATCAGTGTAAATGTTACAGTGAGCTCCCATCAAGTAGTGTCTCCATATCTTGAGAGCATGAACTACTGCTGCCAACTCCAAATCATGTGTCGGGTAATTCTGCTCATGGGGTCGGAGGGCTCGGGAAGCGTAAGCAATGACCCGGTTATCTTGCATCAAGACACAACCCAATCCCGTACCAGAAGCATCACAATAAACCTCAAATGGCTTGGTGTTGTCGGGTTGAGCTAGCACTGGAGCTGTTGTCAAATGTTGCCTCAGGGTATGAAAAGCATCTTCACACTTTTGGCTCCACTCAAATTTGACTCCTTTCCTTAACAGTTCAGTCATTGGCTTGGCAATTCTAGAGAAATCCGGAATAAATCGTCGGTAATACCCTGCCAATCCCAGAAAACTCCTAATCTGCTTCACTGTAGTCGGGGGTTTCCAGTCCATCACTTCTTGCACCTTCTCAGGGTCAACTGATATCCCATCCTGAGAAATTGTGTGACCCAAGAATTTTATTTCTTTCAGCCAGAACTCACATTTGGACAACTTAGCATACAACTGATGGTCGCGAAGTCTCTGAAGCACAACATGCAGATGTTTAGTGTGCTCAGCCTCATTTTTGGAATAAACCAGAATGTCATCAATGAAGACAACCACAAACTTGTCCAGCTCTGGCATGAATACTGAGTTCATCAAGTACATGAAATAAGCCGGGGCATTGGTTAGCCCGAAGGACATTACCAAAAACTCATAGAGCCCATATCTGGTAGAGAAGGCCGTCTTGGGAATGTCACTGGCACGGATCTTGATCTGATGGTATCCTGAGCGAAGGTCTATCTTGGAGAATACCTTGGCTCCTACCAACTGATCAAATAGAACATCAATGCGGGGTAACGGGTACTTGTTCTTGATAGTCACCGCATTGAGAGGGCGGTAATCGACACACATCCTCAAACTCTCATCCTTCTTCTTCACGAACAAGGCGGGACATCCCCATGGTGAAGTGCTTGGTCGAATAAATCCCTTGTCCAACAATTCTTGCAGTTGCTTCTTCAATTCCGCTAACTCTGCGGGAGGCATCCTATAAGGTCTCTTGGAGATAGGAGCAGTCCCGGGTTGCAATTCAATGGCGAACTCAATATCTCTGTCAGGTGGCATTCCTGGCAATTCTTCCGGAAAGACATCGGGGTAGTCGCAGACTACTGGGATCTGCCTTACTGGAGACTCTGCCATAACAAAGGCACAAGACTGGGTACCACCCTGGTTGGGTAAATACAAAACAGTCTCGCCATAAACAGGGGAATGAATTTCAATGGCTCTGGCTGCAATATCCAATATTGCCTGATGTTTGGCCAACCAATCAGTTCCCAAGATGATATCCACACTATCCAGTCCCAAGATAAGAAGGTCAGTTTTAATTATCAAACTACCAAACTTTATGGGCACATGCCTGCTGATTTGATTAGTGGCAATCCTGCCTCCTGGGGTTGAAATGGTAATAGCCCCATGGGTGTGGCAAAAAGGCAACTGGCACTTGACACTAAATTTGGCACTGACAAAACTATGCGATGCACCAGAATCAAAAAGAACAGTAGCAGGAAAATTTAAAACTGTAAAGATACCAGTCATGACGGGTGCTCCCTCTGGAATGTCAGCCATTGTAGTGAAGTTCAGCTTGCCCTGCCTTACTTGCACTTTCTGCCTTTTTCCCTGGTTCTGGTTAACATTCTGCCCCTGCCTCTGCTGATTCTTGGGGCAATTCTTGGCATAGTGCCCAGTACTGCCACAAGTGAAACACCGGTTATCATTAGCCTGGCGGTACTGCTGCTGCTGGTTGTTCCTCTGAGCTGGGAATTGGGCACGGTTGGGTGCCTGCTGCTGCTGCTGCTGCTGTTGTGGCCTGATCACCCACCTTCCTTGCTGCTGCTGAGGTCCCCTGCTCTGGGAGTCAGACACAATCCTGAAGCGCTGTGGCTGAGACGAGGGTCCTGCCACAGGGGTCTTCCTCTTCTTCTCCGCCTGCCGAGCCAAGATGCAGTCTTCCTGGGAGATAGCCATGTTGACCAACTCATTGTAACTGTTGGCCCTGACGGTGTTGAGACGGTCACGGAGCTTGGTGCTGAGCCCCCTCCTGAACCTGTCTCGCTTCTTCTCATCCGTATCTGCATGGTATCCGGCATACTGACACAAATCGTTGAAGGCCTGGGCATATTGCAACACTGTCCTGCTGCCCTGAGTGAGGGCCAGAAACTCATTGAGCTTCCGGTCCATGATGCCAGCGGGAATATGATGCCCTCTGAAAGCGGCCTTGAATTCCCTCCACTCCACCTCTCTACCATCTGGCTGCATAGCAAGAAAATGGTCCCACCAAGTCCTTGCGGGTCCGCGAAGCTGCTGGGTGGCGAACCTAACCTTGGTGACCTCTGAGCAAGCCCCATGGAGCAATGGGAACTTGGATTCTACCACCCTCAACCACACATCTGCATCTAGTGGGTCCTCCGTCCTGGTAAACAATGGTGGCTGGGTGCTGAGAAACTCCTGGTAAGTAGCAGCGACGGGGTGACGCTGATGGTCTCCACCATAATGCTGAGGTGGTGGCTGACGTTGAGCTAGCTGCCTCAGAATTTCATTCTGCTGGGCCATGAGCTCCTGCAGAGTGGGAGGCGGTGGCGGTGGAGGAACGTGCTCATTCTGACCACGGCGCGCTCTCCCAGCCATCTGAAAAAGTCACATGGTTGCTTAATAACACATCTCCAAGCTTAAGGTTCGAACATGGTAGGGGAGTCAAAGTAATTTGATAGATTCCAAATAAAACAACGAAAACATAATCCTTCCCTCCAATTTAAATTACCATTAGTCATCCCTAAACATCCAAAAGAGTTTTACTACTGGTTACATCAAGGATCAAAAGACTCAACTCTACCTAGCCTAGGACCCTAAGGGTACAAAAGCTAAGCTAGCGGCGAGGAGTCCAACTATCACCAACTTCTAATACTAGTCTGGCATCTATTGAGCGAACGAGGCGACGCTGGACTCGGGGGAAGGTGGTCTCCCTGAGCCAGCGGTGTCTACACTGGAGGCAGACTCATCTCCTCCCTCGATGTCAACGTCCTCGTCAGCCTCCGCATCATGGATTTCTTGGTGATGCATGTCCAGGTGCGCATTAGCCTCTGCTAACTGCTGCTGAGTGTTGAGGAGCTGATCCTCGAGGACCTCGATGGTATTCTCCCTAGTGCCCACTAGCTCCTCCAACTCATGAATCTCGTCAGTCAGCTGCTCCACCTGTAGATCTTTCTCCACCAGCTCCTGGGATAAGTCCACCACGAGCTCCTCCCTGTTATCCAGGGTGATCTTGGTGTCCTCCAGCAATGCCATCAGGTGGGACATGGCCTCCCCACGCATCACTTGCAGACGATACAGAGCATTCATGCATCGCACAGACAAGTGAGCGGTGTGGCCTGGGTAGAGAGCCCAGATGTCCTTGGCATGCTCCACCCGGTCCTTCCACATCGGGTCGTCCTCCTTTTCCGCAGGGAACAACCCAATGGGGTGGGTAGCCAGCTCCAAGGGGTGAAATCCACAGAAGGTGGTCAGTCCATGCAGAGCGATAGCCTCAATAGTGTCCTCAGCCCGGTATCCGTAGGATTCGGAGTCCAGTGAACGCCAGCCTGGCTGCAGGGGATGAGGCTCCAAAGTCATCCTCACCCGACAGCGAGGTACCCGGTGCTTCTCGAACTGCTGCACCGCGTACTGAGGGGGTGTCAAATATCCTGCCCCCTGAAGTACCTCCCACAAGATGCGGGGAAAACCCTCTCGTGCCAGTCCGTCAGTGTGGGTCAGTGCATCTCCATCCTCGGAGGATCCGTGGGAAGGCATCTGTGCACGGTTAAGCGTAAGTAAAGAAAAAGAAGTACAAAAAGAACAAGGAAAACAAAACTCAACCTGCCTCTAGTTAAAAGAAAAGGTATTGGGGACCTAGTTGGCTGCTATCTCATTTTCAAGCCCCTTTCACTTCGTTATTCATTTACTTAATTAAGAATGCATGCATGCACGTCCTGAACGACCTCACAAGAAAATAGAAGGAATAGGGAAGAACTCCCATCCTGTAAAAGTGGCCTGTAGGGCCTAGTCACTTAGCCACCTAGCGACCCTTCTATTATCCTAAGGCTTCACGTCCTAGGTCTATCCTGCTCGCCCTACTATCTATCCAACATTGTTTCTATCAAGTTTTACTTTTAGAAAAGGGATGGTATTCATGTTTTATTGATTCCTCTGTGGTGGTACAAGCTCCGATACCAGCTGTGGCGGAACTGCCCGAATTATTCCAACTTAAGTGCCTAAGTCTGACCTTAGAGGCTAGACCACACTTAAATGGGAATAACCCGTCAATCCCTCGGATCTAGTCCGACACGACCACTGACAGGATCAAGTACCACAGTCTCACTCGATGGTGAGTCACAGAGCAAATACAATAAAGCATAAAACCATGCATGGAAGAGTATTAAATTATTACATCACCAAGGTCATCATCGGAGTTTTCGCAAAAATAACCATCATTGTTTTTGGAGTGCAGCGGAAAATAAACTAATGGTAAATAAATGGAGAGATGGGGAAGCCTGTCCCATCACTCCTCATGCTCCTCCTCAGCCGAGGCAGGGTCCCACTCGACAGTCCAACCCGGTGGCAGGGTGGATGGCCAAGTCACTCCAGCAACCATGTCCTCCAGAGAACCTGTAAAATTATGCCACAAGCAAGGCTGAGTATACTAATACTCAGCTAGACTTACCCGGTGTGAGGAGTCTATACTCCTCTACCTCTAGACATGCAGCTGTTTGGCTGTGGGGTTTGGTTGCCAAAAGCACTAGCTGAGTTTCTAAATCAAGATTTTAACTTAATCAAAATTAAGTGTGACTCTCTTAAGGCTAAAAGTGTACTATCTATTCATACATAGTAGCAAGCATTATTAGCAATCAACAGTTTGTATCATCTCAACACAGTTCCACTTGTTACTCAATGTAGCAGCATGGATCAAGCAGTCTCATTAGCTGCGAGAAGCAGACGATTCGAATCGAGTTTTATCCTTGCAAGGTAAACCTAAACACACGACATGTAGGGGCACTCCGTCCCCACACATATCAACCGTCCCCATCGATTCCCTGGCAACAGATCAGGGCTCACCGCCTTGGCGTACAATGCCCCACTGACCCCGACTGGCCGTCGTGCAGTGGCCGCACTTGTACCCACCATAACCGGAATGGGAGACTACGTCTCAGGTCGCGTGAGGAGGTATGTCTGCGGGCAGGTTCACTCAGGTACTAGGCTTACCGATTTACCATATTTCTCGGTATGTGTTTAGTACATTCAAACGCTTGACTCACGGTACCACACCTTAATCCTTAATCAACTTTTCATCTCGTGGACAACCAATCCCCATGGATTGTTGCCCACAAACCAACATCAATATGATAGGGAAGTGGATACAGCCAATTCCTGATCTCGCGCGAGTGCTAGAAAAATCACTCGACTTCTACCGAGATCCTAATTAATAAAGCAGCTACTCGACCTAGCATACTAGTGTTCATCTCAATAGGGTTCCTGAGATCATGCAACTAGGGTTTCAACCAATTCCTACACCTATGTGCACAATCAATCCTACAATCATTAAATGAAGTAAAATAGCATAAATAACAGGTTATGCATAAAACCGGGGCTTGCCTTCCAAAGCAGTGGCAGGCAGGTCCTCTGGTGCAGGCTCTGGTGCTGGGTCGGGGGCAACCTCCTGGGCAGCTCCTTGCTCCGGCACGAGGACGTACTCTCCGTCAGCAAGATTACAGTCTATCGAAATGCAATGAACATGTATGTCATGATTATGCAAGTTTTAAGAACATTAAGCTACAGAATTTAAGTCAAGAATTAACTTATGGTTTTCTTGGCTACGAGGGTCTTCTAGTGGTATACATAGACTTATTACCTTTTAGGTTTAGGTTTTCTTTTGGGATAACATATTGGATTTGCATTGCCTTTATAGGTTTTAGTGGACAATTATAAAGGTCCTAGGAAGACATTAAATTCCATCATCCATTTTCCTTTCTTAATTCCCATCTAGGGTTTCTAGTAGGGGTTTTGAACTGTAACAGTGGTTTAAAAATTCCCAAAAATTTTGTAAAAATTACAGTGGGTTGTCACTGGCTATTCTAGCTTGTTTTAATAATTTGAGGCTTAAGGTACAAAAGCTAGGCTTTAAACAAAAATAACAATAGTTATGCAAAATGGGCCACTTTACACTACAAGTCCTTTATTAAAGTGGTTTCTGACCTAATGGTTAATTTTGCTGGCCTCTAGTAGTGATAAAAAGCTCTTGTACCAAAAATGACAGAGAGCAACATGGTGGTTAATTAATGGTGAATTTCTAAACTTTGGTGCAAAAAGGGTGATTAGAACTAACTTGTTATTTGAAAAATATCAAACAACAGATTTCAGATTTTTCTTAAGTTCTTATTATCAACACATTAGTTGTCCTAAGGTTTGGGGAGGTTTCACCTTAGGGGTATTTTTGTAGGGTTTTTCTAAGTTATCCCTATTTTCTCCATTTAAAAGGTATCTTGCTTATCTTACACTACAACAGGGTATGATACATTTTTCCAGTGAACTACATTGACTAAGTATCTCAATAAAAATAGGTGTGCTTTCTGGTTCATCATTTATATCACTTTTTTCTATTTTTCTTAAACTTAAGCATATTATAGAATAAGGGGTAAAAATTATCTCAATGTAATGGACAGAGAGGTTTAGCATTTTTAACTAGGTCAGTGGGTAGATATAAACTTCTCCAAATTTTTCTAACCCTAGTTAAATAGTGCAACTAGTTTTCTTGCTATTATTAAGCTTTTGGCCAAAACTGAAAATAAATCAGAACCTTGTATTTTTCTCTAGTTCATATGGGGTTTTATATTTTTCTTAGACAGGTCACATTATTTAGAGTTTGGCAAAATTGGTTTGACCAAATTTGGATGATTTAAACAGAAGTTATGCATTTTCAAAGTTGCTGTCCAAATTAAAAACAGATTTAATTAAGGTTTTCTGGAAAAACCAGTTTGCGCCGAGACCCCTAGGGTTAAACTGATTCAACTCTCGCAGATCTATCCTCGGACCACTATTCATGTGAGTCTTGGGCTTTACACTTAACCCCCCCAGGGTTTTCTTCCTCACACCCGCGGTCCTTCTCCTAAACAGAACAGTCGCCGTAGGAAAGAAAGGACGGCGCGGCTTACCGGCGGCGAGGGAGGTCCGGCGAAGGGTGGGGTCGGCTCGGGGAGGCTCTGGCGGTCACGTCGAGGTACGGCTCGTCGTCGGAGATGGCCGGAATCGCCCGGTCCACACGTGCAGGCGGGGATCCTCGTCGGCGGCGAGTATACCGGCCAAACCACGGCGATCTGGTTCAATCCGACGGCACGGTGAGCATCACGGGGTCACGCAGCGACTGTGTGCACAAGGAATCGAAGGGTGGTGGAGTGGTTTACCCGGTCCACGAACTCCGGCGAGGTTAAGTGCTCCGGCGAGTGTGGACTGGCTTCTCCGGCGAAGGAAACTCCGATTCCTTGCTCGGGGAGTCTCGCAGAGGGGTGCACAAGCTTCTCCAAGGGCTGGACGGGGCTGGAAATGGCTGGGCGGGCCGGTCTACGGTGGCAGGGGGACTGGGTGGCCGCGGACAGCTGCGCACGGGCCAACGACGGCGAACCAAGCTTCGGCGAGGGTCGGGTGGGTGCGGACGGGTATGGTCGAAGCTTGGGAGGGTTTTATAGGCGCGGCGCGTACCAGAGCGCTGGCTTGCCCGTTTGGCGCGACGCGGGCACGAGGGGCGCGCGCGGGCGTGCTCTGGCGAGCTCAGAGCGCGTCGAACACGTGGCGCGTTGCTTCTGCCCGTGTTCTTCGCTCTGCTGAGCGGCCAAGCGTACGAATCTTGCCATGTCGCCTGTGGAAGATCTCTTCCCTGCACCTAGAGCTACCTAGTTCATGTGAGTTCCAAGGGAGGATACGCCCTAGGTTAGGAGATAAACAGGCGCCAAGTTTGGTTTGTCTCACTGCCCACATCGCGACAAAACCCATGTCAAAGCTTGTCAAACGTCCAAGTCTCGGTTTCAAATTTTTCCAGGGGGTGCCTTAAGTGGTATAGCACATTTTTGGTATAGAACTCAAGTGGTTTTGGCGCCATTTTCAAAGTGAACACGGCTGGTCTTTGAATTAGGGCTAAAATGTGACTTAGAGAGAAATAGAGAGCTCTAGCCCTCTCTCTCCACTTGGAGATTTGAATTGGGGTTTCTCCAGGGGCCTTTTTGCAAAATTTCCCTCTCCTAATTGATAGTTATAATGTTGCTTAGGGTTTGGGTAAAAGTTACACATGCTTTACCCACTTGATCACTTTCTTCCCCCCCCTTACTTAGGGTTTTGGAAGGTAGGGCTTTGGAGAGATCTAGGGTTCTTCTCCCCCTATTGTCCAAGATAGTAAGTGTACAAGGATTTAGGGTAATGTTTCTTATGTCATGGGCAACTTAATTAGCACATGAGCCCCAAAGTTCTTATGTGCTGCCCTAAGCCTTTATCTTTTGTGATCACAGCTTCTAGTGCCAAGGTGGCTCTAGCCAGGGTAACACCTGGGTGTTACAGGGATTCAGCACCCTTACCATTCGTCGCCCCGTGGTCGCTTTGATTATGGTACCCCTGACTATAGGACCCAGATAGATTTGGATCCATAGATCGATAGAGTCGGAGTCTGTAATAATACTTAATTCAGTGTCTTAGTCTTAGCCAGTCTTAGTTAGAGTTAGTTGCTTATCATATGTTGGATGCTTGTCGTGATGAACTTGTAATGAAGTTGGATCTTTGTAATGATTGTCACCAAGGTGTGGGTATCCCCTACCACTTGGTGTAGCTATTAATAAAGTCAGTTATTTAGTTGGGTAATCCCTTTATTTCCACTTCCCTCTTTATCTGTTCAGTGCTATGAAGATTTCTATATATCTTTTCTTATGCTGAAAGACTGCATAGTCAGATCTAATGTGTGTGTGCTTTCTACATATGTCTGAAAATAGGCGCCATGGTGCAAGGTGTGCTCAGCCGGAACAGCAGGCACCCTAGGAGGGGGCAGCTCAGCATCAGAAGTTGCCACCGCCACCCTAGATGACCGTTGAGCAGATATTCCTGATGTAGACTCAAGCAGTCCAAGCAATTGGTTAGACCTTAGCGGCAATGCAGCAGGTACAGCAGCAACCACCCCCACCTCAGCCTCAAGTGCAAGTTCAGATGCCTCAGGTACCCAGAGACAAGCAAGCAGAATTCATGAGGGGCCATCCCCCTGGCTTTGCCCATTCTGCTGATCCCATGGATGCTGAAGATTGGTTGCGTACTATGGAGCGTGAGTTGCATACTACTCATTGCAACGATAGCGAGAAGGTTTTGTATGGTCCCCGACTGCTAAGGGGAGCAGCACAGTCCTGGTGGGAGTCTTACCTCGCCACCCATGTCGACCCTGAAGCCATCGCCTAGGAGGAGTTTACGGACAACTTTCATCGCTACCATGTGCCTGAAGGACTGATGATAGTAAGGAAGGAGGAATTTCTAGCATTGAAGCAATGTCCCCTGTCCGTAAGTGAGTATAGGGACAAGTTTATGCAGCTATCACGCTACGCACCAGAAGATGTCAACACGGATGCTAAGAGGCAGTACTATTTTTTGAGAGGTTTGGTGGACCCCTTCGCTACCAGTTGATGAACCATAGTTTCCCCACCTTCCAGCATTTGATCGATAGAGCAATCATGACTGAAAGGAAGCACCGGGAAATTGAGGACAGGAAACGCAAGATTGGTGGATCTCAGGCCGGGAGTAGTAGTCGTCCCCGCTACTTAGGCAACCCACCCCAGCAATTCAAGCAAGGTCACCAGCATCAGCATCAGTGCCAGCACCAGTACCAGAGGCAGTTTCCTCAGCAGCAGCACCAACATCGTCAGAACAACCAACCAGGAGAGAATCAGTACCGGCGTCAGAACAACTAGGCAGCTTGCCTTCCTGCATGCCCCAGCAACCAACTAGAACAATCAAGCAGCCCCAGTGCAAGTAGGAGGCCACGCATGCTTCTATTGTAGGGAACAAAACCACTGGGCGAAGCACTGTCTGAAGAAGGCAACTTAGCAGTCGCCAGCAGTCAATACCCTAGCAAGACAAGGAGCACCACATCAAGCACCAAGAGGTTGTGCTCAGGCTTACAACCGTGGAAAGGTGAACCACTTGGAGGCGGAATCAATCTAGGACGCTCAGGATGTGGCAATAGGTATGTTTCCAATTGAATCCTATCTAGCAAAAGTATTATTTGACACTAGTGCCACACATTCTTTTGTTTCTACATCTTGGGTAAGCACATAACATCCCCATAGAATCAATGTTTCCACCTTTAAGAGTTAATTTAGTTGGGGGAAAGTTCAGTTCGATAGGATTTGTCCGAATCTAAGGATTGAAATAAGGGAGATAGACTTCCCCGCTAAACTAGTAGTAATGGGTACTCAAGGGTTAGATGTCATCCTAGGGATGAATTGGCTATATAAGAACCAAGCCACTGTCAGTTGTGATAAGAGAACAGTCAAGTTGGTGTCCCCATCCAAAA
The DNA here is from genome assembly GCA_029449295.1 of Zea luxurians. NCBI lineage: Eukaryota > Viridiplantae > Streptophyta > Magnoliopsida > Poales > Poaceae > Zea > Zea luxurians. The sequence continues at coordinate 6,616,763 of JAOPSE010000002.1, forward strand.
AGGAAGTAGTAACTAAGTTGTACTTGCCTAAACTAGAAGATGGAGCCTGTCACTATTAATCAGTAGATGACAAGGAGGCCAACCTAGTCGAGGATATTAGAATTGTGTCGGAATTCCCCGACGTGTTCCCTGAGGAGTTACCAGGCATGCCACCTAAAAGGAAAGTTGAATTTGCCATAGAGCTTATCCTAGGCACCACCCCTATTTCCAAGAGAGCCTATCGAGTGTCCGGACCATAATTGGTGGAACTCAAGAAGCACATTGATGAGTTGTTGGAGAAAGGCTACATCAGACCAAGTACCTCGCCTTGGGCAGCCCCAGTGCTATTTGTGGAGAATAAGGATGGAACAAAGACGATGTGCATTGATTACAGATCTTTGAATGAAGTCACTGTTAAGAACAAGTACCCCCTGCCCCGAATTGAAGACCTATTCGATTAGTTGAGAGGAGCCAATGTGTTCTCAAAGATAGATCTGAGATCATGTTACCATCAACTCAGAATCCGACCTTCAGATATATCGAAGTCAACATTCATCACCAAGTATGGATTATATGAGTTCATGGTCATGTCATTCGGTTTGACGAATGTGCCAGCTTACTTCATGTGCCTGACGAACAGTGTCTTCATGTACTACCTTGATCAGTTCGTAGTGGTGTTCATTGATGATATTCTTGTATATTCCCAGAATGAGCAGGAGCATGAGGAGCATTTGAGGAAAGTACTTCAGAGGCTACGAGATTGTCAGTTGTATGCCAAACTTAGCAAGTGCGAGTTCTGGATCAGCGATGTTCTGTTCTTGGGTCATATCATAAACCGAGATGGACTAGCTGTGGATCCAAAGAAGGTAGCAGCGATTTTGGATTAGAAAACACCAAAAGATGTCCGAGGAATCAAGAGTTTCATTGGAATGGCCGGTTACTATCGGCGTTTCATTAAAGGTTTCTCCAAGATTGTTAGGCCAATGACAGCCTTGCTGGCAAAGAAGGTTGAGTTCAAGTGGACCCCAGCATGCCAAGTGTCCTTTGAAATGTTGAAGAAGAAGTTGACAACAGCACCGGTTTTGATTCTAACAGATGTTCACAAGCCATTCTCAATGTATTGTGATGCTTCGTACACCGGACTGGGATTTGTATTGATGCAGGAAGGGAAAGTAGTGGCATACTTGTCCCGCCAGTTGAAGGTTCATGAGAAGAATTATCCCACTCATGATTTGGAGTTAGCAGCAGTGGTTCATGCACTGAAGACCTAGAGACATTATTTATATAGGCAGAAGTGTGATATCTATACTGATCACAAGAGTCTCAAGTACATATTTACTCAGTCAGAGCTAAACATGAGGCAACGAAGATGGCTAGAGTTGATCAAAGATTATGAGCTGGAAATACATTATCATCCAGGCAAAGCAAATGTGGTTGCAAATGCCCTGAGTAGAAAGATTTAAGTTAATATGTTGGCGGCTCACCCGATGTCGTATGAGCTAGTAAAGGAATTCGACAGGCTGAGCCTCGGATTTCTGAACAACACTCAAGGAGTGACAGTCGAGCTGGAACCCACTTTGGAGCAAGACATCAGGAAAGGTCAGAAAGACGATGAGAAGATCAACGAGATCCGACAGCTGATCATAGATGGGAAAGGTCTAGATTTCCGTGAAGATGCAGAAGGAGTGGTATGGTTCAAGGATAGGTTGTGCGTTCCTGACATCAAATCAATACGAGAACTGATTCTTAAGGAAGCTCATGAGACAACATATTCTATACACCCTGGTAGCGAGAAGATGTACCAAGACCTAAAGAAGCGATTCTGGTGGTACGGTATGAAAAAGGAGATAGCAGAGCATGTTGCTAGATGTGACAGTTTTTAGAGGATCAAGGCAGAACATCAAAGGCCCGCAGTTTTGTTGTAGCCATTGTAGATTCCTCAGTGGAAATGGGATGAGATTAGGATGGACTTTATAGTTGGTTTGCCTCGCACTCGTGCTGGTTATGACTCCATCTAGGTAGTAGTGGACCATTTAACAAAGGTGGCTCATTTCATACAGGTCAGGACCACCTATAGCAGTGCAGTGCTAACAGAATTATACATGTCTCTGATTGTGTGCTTGCATGGCATTCCAAAGAAGATAGTATCAGACAGAGGCACCTAGTTCACTTCTCATTTTTGGCAGTAGTTGCTTCAACTTTGGGCACACATTTGAAGTTCAGTTTAGCTTATCACCCGTAAATAGATGGGCAGACAGAGAGAACCAACCAGATTCTTGAGGATATGTTGAGAGCTTTTGCATTGCAAGACAAGTTAGGTTGGGATAAGAGGCTATCGTATGCAGAATTCTCTTACAACAATAGCTATCAGACCAGTTTGAAGATGTCGCCATTCCAAGCACTCTATGGGAGGAATTGCAGAACCCTATTGCATTGGGACCAACCCGGCGAAAGGCAGGTGTTCGGTCCAAATATCCTGCTTGAAGCTGAAGAGAGCATCAGAATGGTTCGAGAGAATCTGAAGACAGCACAGTCAAGACAGCGAAGCTACACTGATACCCGGAGAAGTGAGTTGAGTTTCGAAGTGGGAGACTATGTTTACTTGAAAGTGTCACCCATCAGAGAAACCAAAAGGTTCGGAGTTAAAGGCAAGATAGCACCTCGATATATCGGACCGTACCAAATTCAAGCAAGACGTGGAGAAGTTGCATATTAACTCAGCTTACCAGAAAATCTGTCCGTCGTGCACGATGTGTTCCATGTGTCTCAGCTAAAGAAATGCTTGCGAGTACTAGAAGAGCAATTTCCAATAGAGGACCTTGAAGTTCAAGAAGATCTGACTTATATTGAGAAGCCAACTCAAATTCTAGAAATAGCAGATCGGGTCACTCGGAGGAGCACTATCCTGATGTGCAAAGTCAAATGGGGCCATCATTGAGAAGAAGAAGCAACCTGGGAAAGACAAGATGATTTGAAAGCCAAGTACCCTGAACTCTTTGCTAGCCAACCCTAAATCTCGAGGACGAGATTCTTTTAAGGGGGATAGGTCTGTAACACCCTGAACTTGGGGGTATAAAATTTCTTTCTAAGTACCTACAAAATTTAGGTGTTACTCTTCTCTCTTTCTCTAGTTTCTCTCTCTTTTTCTTTTGGGTAGATTTAGCTTAATTAGTGAGGGATTAATTATTTTATTTTGTCAAAACAATATGAGTCATGAAATGTTGCATCATGCTGAGCTCCAAATATTCGTTGAATTGTTGCACATGTTTGATTTAGTTGGAATTTGAAACTTGGTTTGAATTTGAATTAAAAACCCTAGGGAAAATAAAATAGAAAAGGCCTTAGAAATTCCAGGAAAATGGAAAAAAACCAATTCAGCCCAAGTCAGCCCAGCAGTCCCAGTCCCTCGCCCGCGCCCGCGCGCCTTCAGCCTCTGATAGGCGGACCCCACCTGTCGGCGCTAGCCCATGCCCATGTCTCCCTCTCTCTCCCGCTCGCTGCCAGTGGGCCCATCTATCGGCGCTGTTTCTTTTCATGCGCGCTTACGTCTCCTCTCGCTGCCCTGTAGACCCCACCCATCAAACCCCGTCCCAAACCTCCCGCTCGCGCACTCCCGTAGTGGACGCGCCCAAGTCCGCGCGTTTCCCGGCCACCTCCGCACGCCCTCGCCCCCTTTAGAACCCGCACCCCGCTCGCCCACTTCCCCCAACTCATTTGCGCCCTCAGCCGAGCACCCTCGCCCCCCTCTCTCGCCCAGCGCACGCATCCAGGTAGCTCCATCACCGCTCACCGAAGCCTGCCGCTCGTTCCTCGACTGTCGTTGAGCCCCGGTCGCATCCGTTGCCTTGGTGAGTTTTGCCTCGCTGTCAGCAACTTGGGACACCCCTTGGTTCGCCCTTAGCCCCTCTGGTTCGCCATGTCCACGCTCACCGGAGTTTTTCCCCGTGCAGCCGGAGTCCACCGCTGTCGACCCGAGGCTTCCCCGCGTCCCCGCCGTCGCCCAAGCGCTCCTGTGTTCGCACTCGAGGTGAACAACCTTCCTATGCACTTATTTCATCCGTTACTGCCCTAGTGTCCGCGCAATTCCTCATCAGAGTTCATGCACGCCGCTGTTAGACTGCCTCACCGTGTTCCGCGCCTTCTGGTGCCTCCATGCCGGTATTGCGCCCACGACTGAGTTCGCCAGATCGCCCTGAGCACGCCTATGCCCTTCCATAAACCCCTACAGCCCTGACGTGGCCGTTCCTCTTGTCTCCGATGACCTCACCACCGAGGAGCAAGAGCGGCACCACCCAGAGCCGTAAAACCTTCCCGGCATTGATCTACACCATTCGATCCTGATCGCGTGGTCCAGATCACTAGGTACCGATTCGCGCTCGCGCGCCCTGTCCCCGGGCCTGCCAGTCCGCGACTGCGCCCCTTGACGCTGGACACGACTGGTCAGCCCGCGTTCCCCTCAGGTCGCTGACGCCCCGTCCCCACTTGTTAGCTGCACTCGCTCGTTCGCACCCGCGTGCTCATCTGTGGGATCTAATCTGGGCCGTTGATCGGAGATCAGACGGTCAGTTTAGCACCGTACCCCTTCGCGTGGTGGTTTTGCTTAAGAGACACTCGGATTTCCGAGAATCAACCTGTCGTCCCTAAGTATTGCGCGTAGGTCCCTGAATTCTTTTAAACAGACCCCTGACCTTTTAAATAATCACAGAATTGGGCTTATTTTCATATTTCAAACTTCAAAACTTGTTTATTTCATATCTTTTTCATATGAACTCCAAATTTAGTGGTTCAAATTGAAAAATGTTCATAGAAATATTCTCTGTCCAAATAAATTATGATCATCCACATCATGTGCACTTTAATTTAATGCCTAGACTAAAGGTTAAGTTTAAGTAATAATGTATTTGTTTAGTAAAATAAATAAAAAGGAAAATGCTAATGGTACTTAGATGTTTAATATTGTGAGATTAGTAAAATGTTGTGCATGAATTGATCCCTGATATAATTTTGTGTCTCACTAAAATTGGTGGCACTAAACAATATAGTCCATAATATCTAGGGAATCACTGATCTCTAATTATGTTAAACCCTAATATTTAAGTCTGCCCTTTATGTTCATAGTGTCTTATCAAACTTGTGTTTACTTGATTGTACATGTTTGGTGTGCTGTTCATTTGTAATTTCCAAATGTATGGAATGTATGATCGCTTTATATAGACAACCAGCAGCCCTGGTTCCTGAGTGTGTTGCCGAAGATCTTCCTGAGCAACAACTTGGTGAAGGCAAGTGTCCTCTGACCTACTATGTCCTACATACTTATAATTCCCCGTCCTGCATTACATTATTGAAACCTAAGGATTGACTAGTTTGTATTTACCTTATCCTTGTTTACCTTTTGGGTTATCATGGTTAACTTTATGCTATTGCTTTACTTTAATTAATGAACATGATGTGATTACTTATGATATGATGATGTTATCCCGATTATGTTCTTGTGATACTTTAGGGGACTCAGGCCATTTTCCTGAGTACCTCTCCGTAAGGACCTGTTTGGGGAGCGACACCCGGGATAATAGTGCAACCATGAGGGTGGAATGGGACCCCCTTAGCTGATTAATTAGAGGTACCAGAGGAGTAGTTGGCTTTGCCGTAGGGCTGTCAATGGGGTTCGAGCAAAGTACTTGCTCTACCGAGGCTGGTTGCAGAGGTTCTTGATTTGGTTTTGTTAGTCACCCTTCCTTTGGGGAGAGGTACTATGTTTATCAAACTGGAGAAACCTAACGGGCGGCTATGACCTCTGGGAAATCTTTGTAAATGCTACGAGTGATACCCTGCCAAGCCACCTAGGTAGTGGTCAATGGAGATTGGCTCTTTCCGGAAAGAATGGGAATCACGGCATGTGGGTAAAGTGTGCGACCTCTGTAGAGTGTTAGAAACTGATATATCAGCCGTGCTCACGGTTAAGAGCGGCCTTGGGATTCTCTTTGATTCGAAGAACTTTGGTTACTTTTATGATGATGATTAATGATGATGGTCTAATTATGATCTCTGGTATTTCCTCTTGGAGGGAGTACATTTGGGTAATAACTAGATTTATTACTAAAACTTGGCTCTACTAGTAGTAATAAATACCTGACCAACTAAAAGCAACTGCTTAAACTTAACTCCACATACAACTAGTCCACTTTAGCCAAATGGGACATTTGCTAAGTACGTTGATGTGTACTCACCCTTACTTTACAAACCACCCCACCCCAGGTTGTCCCCACTATACTCAGTGCTAAGGAGGAGATGCTGGCAACATGGAAGATTATGAATAGTTTGAGGACTACATTTCGTATTTCCGCACATTGATGTTAATGACTATGTTATAGACTCAGTGGATGTCTTGGACATCTTGTTGTAATAAAGTACTATTCCGCTATTTATTTTGAGCAATGTGTGATGATGTCAATTTATGTAATCGTTGAGTACGTGAGTTTCTGATCCTTGCACGTACATGGTTCACATTCGGTTTGCCCTCCAAAACCAGGTGTGACATCCTCTCCATCCCCCACTTACACTCTCCATTAGTGAAGAAATGGCTCCCATCAACGATGAGGTAATGGTCGCCGCCATTAATGGCCTTTGGCCAACAGTTTTCTCTCCCCAGCGCTCTCTGTCTACTTCCCCTTCCTCTCTCTATAAAAGGACCCGGCCGAGCTCTCCTCTCTCCCTCCCTACCCGTGCTCCCTACTTCTCTCCCCTGCCCGCACCCCGTCGAGCATCAGCCACCGCGCCGGAACCTCGCCGGAGCCCCGCCGATTCGTCGCACCGCTGACCCGGTTGGACCGCCCGTCCTAGAAGAGCTCCCCTACCCACCGAGACCTCCCTGTACTACTCCCCTACCCGATGCCGAGCTCCCCTGCTCACTAAATTCCTCCCCTGCGCGCGGTTAGCTCAAGGTAGAAGACGATCATTTTGCATTTTAGCCCCTGGTTTTGTGTAAAACTAATTCCAAAAAATCTAGTTCAGAAACTACTAAAAGAGACCATTGATGTATAGGTCTAATTATAAATCAGCCCTATGACAATATTTTGGACATGGACATTTTTGTATTTCAAAAAATAAATAAGTTATGTCGTGATTCTTTAATTTTGTGATTAAGTACTAGAATCCTTTTTGATTAACTTCTCATTTTCGCATCTAAAATAATATTATGTTAGTGATTGTTTAAGTATAGTTTTTAATGATATAAGAAAATAAAATAAGTACTAGGTTCCATTCTCTTGGTCATGTTAAGATTTAGATTATTACTAGTCATGATAAATATGTTCATATGTATAGCACTTAATTACTTAGAATTAGTAAAATATCTATTTATGTCAAAATAACTATCTACATTAATTCTTAGAATATTAATGTTATGTAATTTATAAATAAACATTTTAGCAATACTTACAATTTCTATTTAGAAAGGAAAGGATAAAACCCAAAGGATTATTATTAGTCATAAAGAAAATAATTACCGTAAAGTTTGTTAAGTCATTTTATATGCGTTATATTAGATAAACTAGCTTCGTAGTCACCTGCTCATATATTTTCACCAATGATAACTCAAAGTGGAAAATCTAGTGGATTAATAAAATAGTTATGATTTAGACATTGTTTACAAGTATCGTTGCGTGATATGTGATTGATTATGTAATGGTGAATGTTACCCATGTAATGGTGAATGTTTATTTATTTGGCGTATGTAATCTTTTGTATGTATGATACACAAATCGATGATTAGAAGTTGAATGTGGGGTAAACGAACCAAACTCGTTCGAGGACGACCGACAGGACACGTTCTATCAAGGAAAGTGGAATCTCCCTCTGCATTTCTATTTGTACCCAAATAATGCATATAATGATGTTTACTTTTCGAATATTGCATAATTTGATGAGATTTGCCTAAATAGGATTTAGAATTACCAACCCTATTCCTTGAATTACCCTGGGATAAATGCTATGCTTAGCAATTTTTGCTATTACTCGACTTGATAAATATAATTTCACTCTTTTAATGTTACTATGTTTCGGAAAAGAAGTTTTTATTATGATGTTAACCTGATGGTTAAACAAGAACATTTTGTATTAAATGGAACATTGAGTGACCACCCAGGACAACAGTGCAACCACGAGTGCTATAATGGCTCTATCTTTGGTAATTAGCTCTATAGACTTATTGCTTAGCAACCCTACCTGAAAGATGCGCAAGAGGGGGCGACAGTGGTTTGGTGGCAGCTCATGTTAACATGGGGTGGTAGTCTTGGTTAAGTTACGTCACCCAGAGGGCCATCAATACTGACGTGGAAACCTTAGCGGGTGGCTTTCTACTAAGGATATTTTGTGAAAGCCTCATAGTGGATCCCTAGCCATTCACCTAGGCAGCGTTTATGGGTCTGATCAACCCAGGCTAGATGTGATACACAGCTTGTGGGTAAAGTTGTACCACCTCTGCAGAGTGTAAAACTGATATGTCAGTCGCGCTCCGGTTAAGAGCAACCTGGACCCTCACATGATAATTGAACTTAAAGATGGAAAATAAATCATGATCCGATGATCCATCAGTGGTTTGCTTAAGTGATTTCACTTAAGTGTTTTTGATATAATCTTATGCCTTTGATTAATTGGGATATTTGGGACACACTTATTAGTAAGACAGGTGTTGCTAATAAAATATTGACCAACTAAAATGCTTACCGCTTATCCATAGCCTACCTTATTAACTTTTCATTATTTCCCCCACTTGCTAAGCCCCGACCATAAGTGAGCTCACCCTTGCTAATATTTTGATCAGAGGGTGATGACGAAGACTTCGCAGATGACGTTGATGAATTTTGAGTCTAACGATGCGCCAGTCACCTTTCTGTGGAAGAGTGTCCATGTTTAATTCCGCCGTACTTTGATAATGATACTGTTTAAGATACTATGATCCGGATGATGTAATAAAGTTACTCTAATCCTTTCTGCACCTTTATTGCATTGTCTTTTGATATATTACACTTGTGACATCAACATATGTGTGGAAAATGGATCCTGACCCACATATGCTATGCATTCGGTTTTGCCCCCAGAACCGGGTGTGATTATTGCTATGACTGCAAGTATAGTTTCCAGTATATAATTAATCTAGTAAAGTATAATGTGTTTTCTGTAGAAATGTTCTATATGAAAGTTGTAGTTAACTTGTATATGTAGCTTTTCCTAACTGTCATGAGCTTAGGATTGATAGTTTGGAAGTTGTGCTTCTCACAAATCCAGTACCTGAATCTATTCGAATTTTGTACAGATTTTGAAGGTGAAATTGTTTGCTTAAGTTGAGAATAGAATCAGTTCTTGTCAATTATAAGAAATTTGTAGATACCTTATTTCTCTTTCATGTGTTAAAATTTCATGACCATAGACCTGATAGTTTGAGAGTTATGAATTTTACAACAGGATTGATGTGTTCTGTCCACTCTTTGAACAGATTTAAAAAATTATGTTGTTTGGGTTGTTTAAACTTGGAATCATATTATGGTGATTATAGTGTGAAGACTGAATATGTCCAATTGTGGACAGCAAAGTCTTCTAGTGTTCTTTATCCTTGATACATAATGAATCACCCTAGAATGTTTATAAATGTTTTGTAGACAATTTCATTATCTTTCTAGAAAGTCTAGGATCAATTATTTTGGATGCATGAGTCTCTAATTATGAATTTTTAAAGTAAGAAGTCTAAATCTGTCCAAATCTGGACAGAGTTGTCGTTATAGCACAAATCGACCTTGTTAAGTGTTTAATCACATTTAGATAGTAATACCAAAGTTTTATAGAACTTCTTAAGCTTTCCAAACAGTATTTTTTCACTATTTTTGGATGAATATCTTGTGAGTTATGATTGAAACAAGTAATTGATGTGCTGCTATCCCGAACATGTTAGTTGTGGATGATTGCTCAACTCTCTTGTCTTGCTTGAGTATGATTGATAGTGTTACTTTATAGTGCTTATGGTAACAAATTCAAGTAGTTGATGACATGTTACCACTATCTTCTACTTGCGCTGCTAATCTGAGTATTACTAAATAACCAACCTCATTAGAATAATATAATGAGCATTTGTGATTAGGCCGTCACCTCCTGTGTGTTCTTTTGGTGTATGACTGCAGCAGAGTTCTATGTATAATTGTTAGAACACGCTTAAAATGATTGTTCCTTTTAGGTAAATCTATCAACGTGATGTTTATAAGTCGTAGTGAATGTATGTGTACTTAACTAGTATAATAATAGAAAAACTAATAAAAGATTAGAGAAAATGTGGTAGTTGCTTCTGTTTGTGCTGTCATGTTTGCGTTGGTTAAGTATAGGAAGTATTCGTCGTTATCCAGTGGTATTGATTTCGTGTGCCCAATGATGTATAAATAGATGGCCTTTTAGTATGGTTGTTTACGGTGTCTTCCTATTTATTGTTTAGATCGCTGTCAAGTGGCTTTGGATTGTCTTGTGCTATTTTCCGTCATGATCATATGAGTGATGATGATCGTGTGAAATGAAGGACGTGGAGTGGAGTTGGCCACAAGACGAAGTTGGTGGACAAACCTGAAGAAGGATGGATGAGACAACCACTAACTAGTGTTGGATTCCAGGCAAGCCCCAGTTTTATGCATAACCGTTATATATGATATTTTACTGCAATTATGTTTGTAGGCATGTATTGTGCATTAAGTGTAGGAGTTGGTTGAAACCCTAGATGCATTGAACTCAGGTCCCTTTCTGAGATGATGTCACACCTGGTTTTGGAAGGTTAACCGAATGCGAACCATGTACGTGTTAGGATCAGAACTCATGTACACAACGATTACATAATTGGACATCATCACACAATGCTTGAATTAAATAGCGGAAAGGTACTTAGTTACATTAAGAAGTCTGAGACATCCACAAAGTCTATTACATAAACATAGTGTTTAACAATAACATCAAAGTGCGGAGTATCGAAACGTAGAATGTAAGCCTACACAGGCAGTTGACTGGGGGTTTGCCACTAAAGTAAACTTGAACTCGTCATAGTCCTGGAACTCCTCAAAGTCCTCCATGTTACCAGCTTAACCTCCTGAGCACTAAGAACAGTGGAGACAACCTAGGGTGGGGTCATTTGTAAAGCAAGGGTGAGTACACATCAACGTACTCAACAAATGTCCCGTTTGGCTAAAGTGGACTAGCTGTATGTGGAGTTAAGGTTAAGCAAGTGCTTTTAGTTGGTCAAGTTTTATTACTATAAAAAGAGCCAAGTTTTTAGTAATAAACCCAGTTATTACCCAAAAGTACTCCCTCCAAGAGGAAATACCAGAGATCAAAATTATAACCATCATTGCTAATCATCATCATAAAAGTAACCAAAGTTCTTCTAATCGAAGAGGATCCCAAGGCTGCTCTCAACCGTGAGCACGACTGATATACCCGTTTCTAACACTCTACCCACAAGCCGTGTGTTGGGGACTTGTTCTCAAATGCTATGAATTAAGAACAAGGCAACATAAAAAATGTTAAATGTTAATGTCCTTTGTCCTTCGAAGCATTATTTCCCTTAGGATATAATGATCTTCGGACGAAGGTTATGAAGGACATACCTTCATAAACACGACATGTATAATCAGAGGATGAAGGTTATGAAACATAAGACAACAACATAAATAATTACATGGTATCAAAATATGAACATTTATTGTTAAATAATCATGAATGTATGAAAGTTATACTAAACTACATTTGTACCTTGAGCTTGACAGAAGACGAAGATACAAATGAGATGTGAAAAACGTGAACACTACGGGGGTACTGTCCACCTATTTATAGGCACAGGGCGCAGCCTGTGTGAATTTACATTCATTTCCTCTACAAATGATTACAATTATTACACAGTTTATCATGGGCCGATTGGTCATCTCATCTTTAAGTCGGTGCATTTTGAAATATACTACGAAGCTCCCTGATTGGTAGCTTCGGCATTGTTCCTGTTCTGGCTTTCCGAAGGTGTTTCTTCTCACAGGACCTTCGGCGACGACGCAGACCCCCAACAGTAGCCCCTTCATAGTGCCAGATCGTTTTTCGTAATGAGCTCGACTCGTGAAAAATTCTTTTATGCTTTGGAATTCCGAAGGTCCGAAAAACACCTTCCCTAAGCTCGTTGCCGAGAAACGATTTAAATATTTCGAGTGTAAGGCGATCCCACCATACGACGGGTACACTCGATCTGGATTCCTCTCCTCGCGCAGTATGGTCCACCGTTCAGTGGGTACGGGCGGCTGTTCAGCGGGTGCGATCGTCTTGTCGATTTACCTTCCCACCTACAGCACTATATATACAGACGGGTAGGTGTGAAGTTACCACAGCATTTACTACTATTGCACTGTTATGCTGCCAAAAAATTTGACCATAGCCGAATATTCACCGTATTCCAAATCAAAGCTTCATCACAAGAGGGAGCTTCAGTAAAGATAGAAAGTATTCAACTTCGTCAAAACGCAAGAAATTCAGCATCAAATGCCCAGGGTCCGTTCAACAGCTAGGGTTACACGCGACGAAGAGGAGGCCGAAGATGCTGAAACTGCCCCGATCTCTGAAGTAATGAGGCAGTCGGGACTGGTTGTGCCAGAGGGTACTGCTGACGAAGGTGCACCTGCTGCCGAAGCCGAGCAAGCAGATATTGAAGAAGGTGAGGCTGACAAGGAAGATATAGATTATTCTGCCATGCCATCTAAGCCCAGTCACTTGGATTTTGGGAAGTCGACTATCTTTGAAGCTGATATGCCAATGATGACAAAGCTAGGCTACTTCGGGGAAGCCGAGAAGAAGAAGCTAATTCGCTTTGGCAGGGAAGAGACCACTCCGAAGCCAGAAAACGATGAGGTGGTAGTCTTCAGAAGCTTCTTTAAAGCAGGATTAAGGTTTCCTCTGCATGGGATGATTGCAGATGTTTTGGAAAATTTCGAAGTTTATCTTCATCAGCTGACTCCTAACTCTATTGTTAGGCTCAACGTCTTTATCTGGGCTCTCCGAAGCCAAGGAGCGGAGCCGCTTGCCGAAGCCTTCTGTCGGGTACACGAACTTCACTATCAGATGAAGGCTAGAGAAGATGGACTGCACGAGAACTTCAGCTGCTATAATTTTGCTTATCGCAAAGACATGAAGACACCGGTGGTTAGCTACCACACCAAATGGCCGACCGGTTGGAAAACTGAATGGTTTTATGTTAAGATTGATGAGAAAAAGGAGAAGCTAGTTTAGAGCCCGCTGGAGCTAACCTTCGGGTTGACTAGGCCTCCATGCAACATGACGCCGGGGACATCATGCCCAGATGATGTGGGCGAATTTAGAGTTGTGTCTGAGCATATTGGTACTAGGGATTTAGTTCAGGAATACTTAGCCAATAGGGTATTCCGTACGTTAAAGGAATGGGGTATGCCGAAGCTTAAAGGAGAGAAGAAAAAGAATGAACTCGTTTGGTTGCCCTATCATTTTAAGTTCAAGAAACACTTCAAAGAACCCTGCCAGGAATGGTTGGAAACAATTAAAGTTATGTGCAATGAAATCTTGGGCAATTATACGAAAAAAGAAGATCAACTGATGACAGCAGCCTTCGGCACCCGGCCGAAACGAAGGTTAAACCGAGTAATGGACGCTTTGAAATTTGAATACCAAGACTACAAAAGGTTAAGCAAAGGTGCCGAAGGGCCAAAACAAAAAAGGGTTGTCAGTATTATACAAAGACAAGCTACCAGGATGATAAAAGAGGATGAAATTTTGGCAAAAAAGAAAAAATCTAGTCCTAAGCCGAAGGTGGCTGTGTCGAAGAAAAGAAAGGCTCCAGCTTCGAAGCCAAAAGATGATTTAGAAGAAGAAGCTCCCACAACACCTTCTGTCACTGACTCAGAAGAAATTTTAAAGGTAATGACTGAATCTCTACCTAATAAGCTAAGTCCGCTGGGACCAGAACTGATGAAGCTTTTATAGAAGAAGAAGTAGCCTTCGGCTGCCGAGAAGCCTGCTGAACCAAAAAAGCGAAGAATTATTACTGTCATTGAGGCTATTGAAGAAACACCGTCATCGGCCTCAGCGCCAAAAATAGCAGCAGCCGAAGCTGCTCCTGCCGAAGCTTCTACTTCCAAAGCTGCAGCAGCCGAAGCCACAGATTTGGAAAACACACTCAATGATATTGATGAAATGATTTTGAATATGGCTGAGGAAGAAACTGCTGCAGCTGTTGAGGAAACCCCGGCCGCAGTGCCTGAAAAAGGGGAGAAGATGCATGGAAAAGAGAAGGAGCCTGCCGAATATACTTTGGAAGAAGAAAATTTCAATTTTCAAAACATAATTGGGCAAAAATTGTCAAAGGCTGAAAAAGAAGAGTTGAAGGACTATGCCATATCGTGCGGGTACCAGCTAGGGGCACTGCTCTTCGGCGGTGTTGCCAAAGAGAGTTTAGGATGCCTTCGGGACCGAGTTGGGGCGAAGGTTGTCAGCACTTTATCGAAAAGTGTTGGTTTCTCGAAGCTCGAAGCTGATCTCAGAAGATACCGGCGACAGCATATCGCCGGTAGCCTGTTTTATTCTAACTTTAAGGTAAAATTTTTCCCTTAACTTTTTATTGTTTTGATATGAAGATGTTTTCTGATGAAGGTTATTTTGTCAGAGCTTACTGCTAAGCAAGGCCTTGAGGATGCAACAAGACCTCGAGGACAAGAAAAATGAAGTTATAATTGAGGGTTCAGAGAAGAAGATTAAAGATCATGAAGCTACCCTAGAAAAGAAAGACTTCATGCTTCAAACGATGGAAGGTTCACTGGCAGAAGCTCAAGCCGAGATTGCCGGATTAAACAGTGAACTTTCTCTATAGTCAAAAAGCTTTGAGAAAGAGAAGAAAGATTTCAAAACAAAACTCGAAGCCGAGGCTGAAAAAAGATCAAATCTACAGGAATCACTCAAGGATCTTCAGGAAAAATGCTTAGGCTTCGACACCCGGTGCATTCAATGGCTGAAACAAGTCTTTAACTCAGTTGGGGCCAGCTCTGAAAAGTTTAAACCTTCAGTTGAAGACCTGCCGAGCACATTTGATCATATTGAAGGTGAAGTTGATGCTCTCGACGAAGTTATAGCTGGACATGGTGACTTTTGTGCCTTGCTAGCTTCTCGAGGCACAGCTGTCGCTTTCATGAAGGCTGGTTGTACACATGGAAATATTGTAAACAGACCAAACTTTAGTCTGTCACCAGCAGACTTGGATGACAACCCCGGCCTAGCCCGAAGCATCAGAAACAGATTCGTTACTCAAATTTGGGCAAAGGGTGGGCGAAACTTGGCTGGTGACGAAGCTCGAAGTCACCTTAAACCGGTAATAAACTCATACCTTTTGCTTACCTTTTCCTTGAAACTTGAATTTACCTTATAATGCTTTGATATGTACAGGATGATGAAGCCGAGGAGCATTGAGCTGAAGCCTAGCAGACGATCCGAAGCTTAGCAGATGATGATGAAGCTGAAAACCTAGCTGTGAAAAAACTCTAGAAAAACTCTTGTATTATCCTTTGTAAAGAATATTATAATTTGAAAATCAGATTCTACTCTGTAAATTTGTCCATACCTTGTAATATATTTTTACCTTTCCGTCAATGTGTGAACTACTTTGATGTGGACGAAACTTGTATTTTTGAGCCGAAGGCGAAAAACACCTTCCCTTCTTTTCGTACGCAACAAAGCATAAATCTGCTTTCGAAGCTGTATTCTTAGAGCCGAAACAACTATCTATCTGTATGATATGATGATGATGATCCTATGTATGTCTATATGAATGTTTATGAATGCAATGTATGATGTAATGTATCGTGCCAATGAATGCCCAAACACACACATTCGAAGCTTCATCCATAACCTTCATTCCCTTAGGAATGACTGAAATCTCTTTGCTATTTATTTTTCGGCTGCATCGCTTATTTTTCGGTGTAAGTTCTGCATCCCCTTAGGAACGTCTTTTGAACTTCTTTGCCTTCTATTTCGATGGTATTCGCATTGACTTTTCGCGCTTCGCCTTATATTTCGGCGGTATTCGCGTTGACTTTTCGCGCTAAGCCTTATATTTCAGCGGTATTTGGCTCTGCATTCCCTTAGGAACGACTTTTGAGCAGAAAACTTACGCTGCGCTCCCTTAGGAACGACTTTTTGTAGCTTCATCGTGCTCTGCATCCCTTTAGGGACGACTTTAGAGCTTCTCCCTGTTTTTTTCTCTCTCTGCACTCGATGGTGCATACTTAGATTTTACATTTTACATATTTTTGGAAGATTTTGCTCTCGTAGAGCTGAATAAGAAAGGAAAAATTACAAACTATGGCACCATTAAAAACCTTTCTCCCCCTTTCGAAAGGAAAAGGGTGTCATAAGAAAAATGAAAAAGATTACATCAATTTATACATAATATCGTCAAAGCTCATCCGCATTCCAGGACCTAGGAATGTCGTTGCCATCCATGTCCTTTAACCTGTAAGAACTGGGTCTTGACGAAGATACTACCAGAAAGGGTCCTTCCCACTTCAGTTGAAGCTTGCCGACTGTGTCAAGGTTGGCTACTCTCCGAAGCACCAAGTGTCCTGGCTTAATGTCTTTCAATCAAACTTTTCTATCATGCCATTTTATTGTTTCGGCTTGATATTTGTTGATATTTTCCACAGCCTGAAGTCTGGTCCCTTCTATAGTATCTTTTGTCACAGAATAATTAGCTTCGTCTTCGGCCAAAGCTACTGTTCTTATTGACCCCGCTTTAGCCTCTTTGGGGGTTATGGCTTTGTCACCGAACAATAACTTAAATGGTGTAAAATCTATTGACCTTGATATAGTTGTATTGTGACTCCACACCACTTTAACCAACTCATCTGGCCACTTTCCTCTAGGTTGATTGAAGATTAACTTCATTATTCCTGTTATTATAATACCATTTGCCCTTTCAACTAGTTCGTTTGATTCCGGGTGCCTGACTGATGCAAAATGAATTTTTGTGTCGATCTGATCGCAAAAATCTTTGAAAGTTTCAGCATCAAACTGCGTTCCATTGTCCACAGTTATAGCCTTCGGCACACCGAAGCGACAAACTATATTCTGCTAGAAGAATTTTTGGACTGTAGCCGAAGTTATTGTAGCTAAAGGCTTCATTTCGATCTATTTAGAAAAATATTCTACCGCCACCACAACATATCTCAAGTTGCCCTGTGCTGGTGGAAGTGGACCTTGTAGATCTAGGCCCCATCTTTGCAATGGCCAGGTTGGTTATATTAGCTGAGTCAAAGACGAAGGTTGTTTCTGATTTCTTGCACATTTTTGGCAATTTTCACACTTTTGAACCAAATCTGCTGCGTCTGAAGCTGCCTTCGGCCAATGGAATCCTTGTCGGAAAACCTTTCCTAGAAGAGGTCTGGACCCAATATGAGATCCACACAATCCTGCATGTATCTCCTTCATCAGTTCTATACCTTCAGTTCTAGATAAGCACTTGAGAAGTGGGGAACAAACTCCATGTTTATATAATTCTCCTTCTATTATGACATATGGTCTTGTTCTTGCTTCCATTCTTTTGTTATAAACCTCATCATCCGAGAGATGGTTAACTTGGAGGAAAGATATAATCTCAGTCCTCCAATCTTCACTATGGACAGGAGATATTGTGAGCACTACTCTTTCGAGGAGTTCTACCGAAGTTGCTCTTATTGTCTCGAAAAACACTTCCAAAGGTAGAGGAAGCCCCTGTGCTGCTGACTTGGCTAGCAGATCAGCATGCTCATTTTCCCCTCTTGGAATATTCTTAACAGAAAATCCTTCAAAAGAAGCTTCAAGCCTTCGAACTGTGTCCAGGTATCTCTCAAGCTTCAGATCTCTTGCCTTGCAACTCTTGGCAACATGACTAGAAATAACTTGAGAGTCAGTTTTGAGGACTGCCCTTCTTATTCCCATTGCCTTTAACTTTCATAGTCCCAAAAGTAATGCTTCGTGTTCAGCAATATTATTTGTACAGCTGAAATCAAGCCTTGCTGCATAGCATGTTCTGACTTTGGAAGGTGCAACTAAGACAGCAGTCGCACCTGCATCGAAGGTTCCCTAGAAACTATCGCAGAACACTGTCCAGGCTTCAGCATCTTTATTTGCTTCTTCTTCCTCAGCCCCTGGTGTCCAATCAGCAATGAAGTCTGCTAACGCTTGGGACTGAATTAAGGATCTATGGACATAGTCAATAGTGAATTCATTAAGCTCCGCAGCCCACTTTCCAATCCTTCCAGTAGCTTCTGTGTTCCTCATAAATATCCTTCAAAGGCTGTGATGAAGGAACAATTATGTGGTATGCTTGAAAATAGTGCTAAATTTTCCTGGAGGCCATTAACACAACATACAACACCTTCTCCAACTCTGTATAGTTTTTCTTTGATAAACTTAGAACTTCGGAGACAAAGTATACTGGGGCTTGCTTTTTAATTTGCCCTTCAAGCTTCTCCAGTACAAGCGCCGCACTCACTGCAGAGTACGAAGCTGCCACATACAATAATAACAGAGCCTCTGGCACAGGTGGAGTTAATGTTGTTAGGTCAATCAAATATTGCTTTAGCTCTTCGAAGGCCTTTTGTTGAGCTGGGCCCCATTAAAAAACTTCGGCTGACTTTAGTATTTCAAAGAAATGCAAATTTCTTTCTGCTGATCTAGATATGAATCTATTTAATGATGCCAGTCTTCCTGTCAGCCGTTGGGCCCCCTTCTTTGTGCTTGGTGGTTCCATCCGAAGGATAGCTTCGATCTTGCTGGGGTTAGCTTCAATCCCCTTCGTTGAAACTAGACAGCCAAGGAACTTACCCTTCTTCACTCCAAAGACACATTTTTCTGGATTTAATTTAAGGCCAGCATGCCTGAAATTAGCAAATGTTTCTTGCAGATCAGTAATGTGATTTTCTTGCTTCATACTTTTTACTATGATGTCATCAACATATGTTAGCACATTTCTGCCTATCTAGGAATGAAGGACCTTGGCTGTCATTCTGCTGAAGCTTCCTCCAGCATTCTTGAGCCCCTCAGGCATCTGAAGATAGCAATAGGTGCCACTGGGAGTTATGAAGCTAGTCTTTGGCTCATCCTCCTTCTTCATCCATATTTGATGATATCCTGAGTAGCAGTCCAACAGACTCATAAGCTCTGAAGAAGCTGCTGCATCTACAAGAGAGTCTATTCTTGGTAATGGAAATTCGTCCTTTGGACAAGCCTTGTTAAGATATGTGAAGTCAATACACATTCTCCATTTGCCGTTGGACTTCTTTACCATGACAGTATTGGCTAGCCACTCTGGATATTTTACTTCTCTGATGACCCCAGCACTGAGAAGCCTTTTTACTTCATTTTGAGCACCTTCGGCTTTATCATCAGACATTTTCCGAAGTCTTTGTTTTCTTGGCCTGAAGGATAGGTCGACATTGAGTGAATGTTCAATGACGTCTCTGTTGACACCGCAAAGGTCATTGGCTGACCAAGCAAAGACATCTTTGTTGTTAAATAAAAACCTTATCAAAGTTTTCTCATGCTCCTCAGATAGTTGAGACCCCAACAGTACCTTCTGCTCTGCTATGTCTTCACATAGAAGCTTGGGTTTTTGCTGATCAGCCGAAGCAGCCTTCTCTCTTCTGTACTTGTACTGTTCACAAGCTTCGACTTCATCTATATTGTGGATTGCTTTTGAATCTGTCCAATTTCCTTCGGCCTTCCTAGCAGCCTCTTGACTTCCATGAATAGCAATGGGCCCTTGTTCCGAAGGTATCTTCATGCATAGATATGCTGGGTGAAGTATTGCTTTGAAAGCATTGAGTGTCCCATGACCAATGATTGCATTGTAGGGGTACTCCATGTCAACAATGTCAAAAACAACCTGTTTAGTCCTTGTATTGTGAACAAAGCCGAAGGTAACTAGCATTGTGATTTTGCCAAGTGCTACAATCTGTCTTCCTCCGAAGCCACATAGGGGATGTGTTGCATCGTGAATCTTATCTTCTGACTCTTGCATTTGTCTGAAGGCCTTAGCAAATATGATATCCGCGACACTGCCTGTATCAACTAGAACATTGTGGAATAGAAATCCCTTGATGATGCAAGATATGACCATAGAATCATTATGAGGATAATCCTTGAGCTGAAGATCCTCCTGGGAGAAGGTGATTGGGATGTGAGACCATTTTGACTTAATGAAAGGTCCCTGCACCCAAACATGCTGCACCCTTCTCTGTGCTTCCTTCTTCTGCTTCTTGCTAGCCGGCTCTGAACTTGAGCCGCCTATTATCGGGAGCACTAGCTTCGTAGCCGAAGGTGCTTCAGCTTGGTTGTTGAACGAAGCCATCAGCTCAATAGTGGAAGTGAGTTCACCCACGGTGGGCGCCAATGTTGGGGACTTGTTCTCAAATTCTATGAATTAAGAACAAGGCAACACAAAAAATGTTAAATGTTAATGTCCTTCGTCCTTCGAAGCATTATTTCCCTTAGGATATAATGATCTTCGAATGAAAGTTATGAAGGACATACCTTCATAAACACGACATGTATAATCAGAGGATGAAGGTTATGAAACATAAGACAACAACATAAATAATTACATGGTATCGAAATATGAACATTTATTGTTAAATAATCATGAATGTATGAAAGTTATACTAAACTACATTTGTACCTTGAGCTTGACAGAAGACGAAGATACAAATGAGATGTGAAAAACGTGAACAGTACGGGGGTACTGTTCACCTATTTATAGGCACAGGGCGCAGCCTGTGTGAATTTACATTCATGTCCTCTACAAATGATTACAATTATTACACAGTTTATCATGGGCAGATTGGTCATCTCTTCTTTAAGTCGGTGCATTTTGAAATATACTACGAAGCTCCCTGACTGGTAGCTTCGGCATTGTTCCTGTTCTGGCTTTCTAAAGGTGTTTCCTCTCACAGGACCTTCGGCGACGAAACAGACCCCCAACACCGTGATTCCCATTCTGCCTGGGGTTCTAGCCTCCCCATTGATCACTACTAAGGTGACCTAGCAGGGTCTCACTACGTAGCCTTTACAAAGATTTTCCAGAGGTCATAGCCGCCTGTTAAGTTTCTCCAGTTTGATAAACACAGTACATCTCCCCAAAGGAAGGGTGACTAACAAAACCAAATCAAAGAACCTCTACAACCAACCTCGGTAGAGAAAGTACTGTGCCCAGACCCCATTGATGGCCCTACGGTGAAGCCAACTACTCCTCTGGTTCCTCTAATTAATCAGCTAAGAGCGTCCCATTCCACCCACATGGTTGCACTGTTATCCTAGGTTGTCACTCCCCAAGCAGGTCCTTATGGAGAGGTACTCAGAAAATAGCCTGAGCCCCCTAAAGTAATCACAAGAACCTCATCGGGATAACATCATCGTATCATAAAAGATCACATCATGTTCATTAATTAAGTTAAAGCAATAGCATAAGCTAACCATGATTAACCCAAAAAGGTAAACAAGGGTAAGGTAAATACAGACTAGTCAATCCTTAGGTTTCAATAAAGTAATGCAGGACAGTGAATTATAAAGTAAAGTAGGATATGATAGGTCTGAGGACACTTGCCTTCACCAGGTTGTTGCTCAGGGAGGTCTCCAACAACACACTCAGGAACCTCGGACTGCTCGTTGTCTAAATAAAGCGAGCATACATTCAATACATTTGGAAGGTAAAAATGAACATCACATCAAACATGTACAAACATTAGCACACAACTCAAAAGTGTATAGTATTAAGTACAGGGGAATGAGGTCAAGTTATAAAATGAACTAATCTTAATTGGGGGGAAATTGATTACTCTCTAAGTGTTGAAACATAACCTAAAAAGATAGAGTAATAATTAAACAAGGAAAAGATTACATTTTAAGATGAACTACTCTCATTTAGGAATTTGATTATCCTTTAAATATAATCCATAATTACATACCTATTTCTATTTAGCACATTAGGGTCTAAAGGTTAAACAAAAAATGAATCCATGAAATGCATAACACTAATCTCACAAAATTAAATATATTTAACTCCTAGGATTCTCCTTTTATTTATTTCATTACATAAATAAATCAACATGTACTTTAATTCTATATTCTAAATGTAAAAATTAAAGTATACATATTACAGTTGGTCATATTTTATTTGAACAGAGAATAATTTTGTGAACATTTTGCAATTTGAACCACTAAATTTGGAGTTCATATGAAAAAGATATGAAATAAACAAGTTTTAAAGTTTGAAATTTGAAATTAAGGCTAAATCTGTGATTAAATAAAAGTCTAGGGGTCTAACTAAAACAATCCAGGGGCCTATGCGCTAAAACAGAGGACGGCAGGTTGGTTTCCTAAAACTAGGGGGGTTCTTAAGCAAAACAACCACACGAAGGGGTACAGGGTAACCTCAGCCATCAGATCAGAAACCGACAACCCAGACTAGATCGCGTGGGTGCGCGCGCGGGCGCGACTGACAAGCGGGGCCAGGGCGCCAGGGAGCCAGGGCGGGCTGACCGGCCGGGCCCAGGGGCAGAGATGTGGGTGAGGGGGAGAGAGGGGAGACGATTGGACCTGGATCGAAGGTCTACGATTAGATCCGCTCGGGTTGAGTCTAAACCGCCCAATCTCAGGTGGACGGCCGAGATCTAACGGCACGGGGAAGACTTGGGCGTGGTGGCGCCGCTCGGTCCCACGGCGGGAGTTCACCAGAGACGAGCAGATCGGCCACGGTGGGGCTCTGGTGGCTTAGGGAAAGGGCCAGACACGTTCAGCACGTCACGGAGAACACAACCGTGGGCGCAGAACTGGTATGGGGCGCCAGAGAACGTAGATCGCGGTGAAAAAGGTTCCGCGGCGGTGCAGCTAACTCCGGCGAGCAAATGCGTGGGCTCAGGTGCGATACTTGGTGAATAAAGGGCATGGGAAGGTTGCTCACCTCGAGTGCGAACTCTTGGACGCTTGGAGAACGACGGGAATGCGGCGGAGCCTTGGGTTGACGGCGGTGGGGCTCCGACTGCGCAAGAACTGCTCCGGTGAGCGTGGACCGGGCGCAGCAGGGAGGGAGAGGGCACACCAAAGGGTGTCCCGAGTAGCTGACGGCAAGGCGAAGCTCACCATGGCACTGGACGGGGCACGGGTGCAACGACGGCCACGGAACAGGCGATGGACGTCGGCGGACGGTGGCGGAGCTCTCGGTTCACGCGGGCAGAGCGAGAGAGAGGGCGAGGGAGCTGGCCAGAGGGCACAAATGGGAGAGGGGAGGTGGGCGAGCAGGGCGCGGGGCTCAAAAGGGGCACGGGGGCTCGGACGTGGCCGGAGAACGTGCGGTCGTGGGCGCGTCCACGGCGGGGAGATCGTGGGCGAGAGATTAGAGACGATTGACAGGTGGGGACGGCGGGACAGAGAGAGGGGGAGCGGGTGCGCGCGAGAGAACTAGCGCCGATAGGTCTGGCCCACGCGACAGAGAGAGAGGCGCGCTCGGGTTGGCGCCGACAGGCAGGGCCCACCTGTCAGGCAGAGGGGGCGCAAGGGCGCGCGCGGGGGCTAGGCTAATTGGGCCGACCTAGGCTGAATTGGCCTTTTCTATTTTCCTGGAATTTTTAATTGCTTTTCTATTTATTTTCTCTAGGGTTTTCAATTAAAATTCAAATCAAGTTTCAAATTCAAACCAAATCAAATATGTGCAACAATTCAAAGAATATTTAGGCCCAATATGATGCAACATTCCATGACTCATATGTTTTGGGAAAAATAAAATAAATAATCCCTCATTAATACAACTAACTCTAATTAATAGAGAAAGAGAGGGAGAAAACTAGAGAGAGAGAAACTAGAGTGAGATAGAGAAGAGTAACACATGAATTTAGGTGATCATTAGAAAGAAATTTAATACCCCCAAATTCAGGGTGTTACAGACCTATCCCCCTTAAAAGAATCTCGCCCTCGAGATTCAAGGATGGCTAGCAAAGAGTTCAGGGTACTTGGCTCTCAGATCATCTTCTCTTTCCTAGGTTGCTTCTTCTTCTGAGTGATGGCCCCATTTGACTTTGCACATCCTGATAGTGTTCCTCCGGGTGACTCGGTCTGCTGTCTCCAGAATTTGTGTTGGCTTCTCAATATAAGTCAAGTCTTCTTGAACTTTAAGATCTTCCGCAGGCAACTGCTCTTCTGGCACTCGCAAGCATTTCTTCAACTGCGACACGTGAAACACATCATGCACTGCGGACAGGTTCTCTGGTAAGCTGAGTTGATAAGCCACTTCTCTACGTCTTGCCTGAATCTGGTACGGGCCGATATAGCGAGGTGCTAGCTTGACTTTGACTCCAAACCTTTTGGTTCCTCTGATTGGTGACAGTTTCAAGTAGACATAGTCTCCCACTTCAAAACTGAGTTCCCTTCTTCTAGTGTCATCATAGCTTCGCTGTCTGGACTGTGCTGCCTTCAGATTTTCCCAGACCATCCTGATATCCTCTTCAGCTTCAAGCAAAATCTCTGGACCGAATACCTGCCTTTCGCTGGGTTGATCCCAATGCAATGGAGTTCTGCAATTTCTCCCATAAAGTGCTTCAAATGATGACATCTTCAGACTGGCCTGATAACTATTGTTGTAGGAGAATTCTGCATACGGTAGCCTCTTGTCCCATCCTAACTTGTCTTGCAAAGCACAAGCTCTCAACATATCCTCAAGAATCTGGTTGGTTCTCTCAGTCTCACCATCTGTTTGGGGGTGATAAGCTGAACTGAACTTCAAGTGTGTACCCAAAGCTTCAAGTAAACTGGGTGCCTCTATCCGATATTATCTTCTTTGGAATACCATGCAAGCACACAATCCGAGACATGTATAACTACGCCAACACTGCACTATTATAGGTGGTCTTGACTGGTATGAAATGGGCCGCCTTTGTTAAATGGTCCACTACTACCCAGATGGAGTCATAACCAGCTTGAGTGCGGGGCAGACTGTAACACCCTGAATTTGGGGGTATAAAATTTCTTTTCTAATATTCACCAAATTCAGGTGTTACTTTCTTGTTCCTCTTTCTTTTCGCTCCTCTATTTATTTATTTCCAAGTAATAGGAAAATTTACTCCATTTATAGCTATTAATAAAACCGTAAGGGAATAATGGTTGATGCATCATGCGGAAATACAATTGTTTTTGTGTGATGTTTTGCTTTGGTGTGTATCCATTTAATATGTAACTCACTATTGTAAATAAATTTGATATCAGGAAATAAAAAAAGAAAAGGAAGAAAAAAATAAAATGGAAAGCTTCCCTCAGCCCCTAGCCGGCCTCTCTGCGGCCCAGCTCCGCGCCTCCCTCCCGTGGCCCACCCGCAGCGTGGCTGCCGGCGTGGCCCAGCAGCCGCACCCTCCCCCGCATGCCCTAGCCCTCGCGCATGTCGCGGCCTTGCCCGCGCCGCCGCCTGCGGCTCGCCCAACTGCCTACGCGCTCCCTGCACGCCCATCCCTGCCCCAGCCGCCCCTAGCGCCGCTCGCCCACCCATCTCTCTCTCTCTCCCTTTCTCATCTTCTCTCCCTGCTTCCCACGATCTCCCACTCCGGCACCAAGACACGCTCGTTCTCTCCTCTCCCAAACCGCCAGCGCCGACCCTTCTCTTGTCTTCCCCCCACGGCGCGGGAACGTTCCCCTCGGCAAGGCCAGCCGCCGGCGAGCCTGCGCGGCCACCTGGCCCGCGCTCGCTGCCCCTATGCACGGCCGCGGCCAGCCAGCCTCGCTGTCCCAGCGCAGCGGCTGGCTTGTGTAGCCAGCGTGGTGCGGCGTGCCCTAGCCTCGGCGCCACGATCGGCCGGGCTCCAGCTGCGGCGTGCTTCTAGCGAGCCCTAACCGCACCCCCCTGCTGGCCCGCGGTCGCCATGGTTTGGTCACGCCGCCCTGCACGTTCCCGTCGTGTCATGCCTCGCCTCGTCGTTGTTGTCGCATCTCGCCGTCGTCCGTCGAGCCCATGTCGTTCGTTGTTGTTCACCCGTGGTAAGGCCCCTCATCCGAACCACATGCAAAACTCCCTCGCTGTCGCATGATTCACGCTGCGCGCAGCATGTCTGATTCACGCGCAATTCACGGGTTGTCGTACGTGTCGTCATACGTCATTCGCGTGCTGTCCGTGCGCGTCGTCGTTCGCTTAAATCACTGTTTGCACGCTTTAGTAAAATCATTCCGCTATATCGTTTGTAACACCCCTGGTGTTACTATTACTAAAACTTGAGCATAACATCATCAGCATTAGCATTTCATATGTTTGATACACCTAGAGTGCATTCACTAGGCAAAATCTCAAACAAGTTGTATTGCTATGGCATTTTGCAAATAAAACAGTGGAATAGGGTACTTAACCCTAAATGAGATTTAGAAGGGGTAAAACAAAACCCAAATAGAGAAAACCCAAAAGCTTAAGTAAAATAGTTATAAAATGTTACTAAGAATAGACTTGAATTACATTCACACCCCTGAAATACCAAAAACCCTAATTGGAACCCTGGAAAACCCTAAACCTAAACCCTAGGGGGCTAAGTGCAAAATTAGGGCACTTGTGGACTAAAGTGTAAAAACTATGATGTTAAAGCATATAAAGTCATATGGTTCACAATCATGAATATTTACAAGCTAAATCCTGAATTTTGGACTTATTTGCAAAAAGACCTTATTTGAGATCTCACCCTAAGTATGAAATTCAGTGATATGGGCTCAACTTTGGAGCCTTGTAATTTTCAAATTCTAAGGTTTTTGCCCTAGATCACCACATCAACTTTGTAGATCTATCAAAGGTGAACAACTTTGCTTAAGGGGTTAAACATTGTTGTTATGAAGAAATTGGAGAAAAATGCACTCAAAGTTGGGCTGTCAGGCTGTTGGATGTGTGAAGTTCAGGCTAACAGTGTAACTGCAAACTTTGGGCATGAATTAATGCATGATCGAGCAAGAATTTGCCTAGGGTTGATATAACAAGGTTATAGCTGGATCTTAGGGCTACAACTTTGCTAAAGAGTGTCGATCATGTTACTACATAAAATCAAGAGAAAATATGCCCTAAATCTTGGCTGTCAGATGCACTGCATATTGTCGGCGTTCCGAGACCGGGGGGTCCCTGAGCCGACGAGTGAATGTCGCCGCGTGCCCCAGCCCAGATGGGTCGAGCGCGAGGCTGAGCGCGAAGGGGGGAGAGCGAGGCGGCCGGAGACCGGCGTGAGAGAGGTGGGAATCCCGCGGCCTTCGTGTTCGTCCCGCGCCCAGGTCGGGTGCGCTTGCAGTAGGGGGTTACAAGCGTCCACGCGGGAGAGGGAGCGAGCGGCCTCCAGCGAGCGCCTGTTCTCGTCCTCGTCCCCGCGCGGCCAACCCTCTCTAAGAGGGCCCTGGTCCTTCCTTTTATAGGCGTAAGGAGAGGATCCAGGTGTACAATGGGGGGTGTAGCAGAGTGCTACGTGTCTAGTGGAGGAGAGCTAGCGCCCTAAGTACATGCCGTTGTGGTAGCCGGAGAGATTTTGGCACCCAGCTGGTGTGATGTCGTGGCCGTCAGAGGAGCGATGGAGCCTGGCGGAGGGACAGCTGTCGGAGCGGTTGAATCCTTGCTGACGTTCTCTTGCTTCCGTAAGGGGGCTGAGAGCCGCCGTCGTCATAGAGTATGCAGGGCGCCATCATTGCCTATCTGGCGGGGCGAACCAGATGGGACGCCGGTCTTGTTCCCTGTGGCCCGAGTCAGCTCGGGGTAGGGTGATGATGGCGCCTCCTGTTGACGTGGCTGGTCTACGCCCTAGGTTGGGCGATGTGGAAGCTCCTCCGAAGCTGAGGTCGAGTCTGTCTTCCGTGGCTGAGGTCAGGTCCGAGCCCCAGGTTCGGGCGAGACGGAGATCGCCGGCTGGTGCCGGGGCGGAGTCCGAGCCCTGGGGTCGGGCAAAGCGAAGTTCGTCTCTGCCGGCTCTGCCGACTAGGGGGCGTGCGTCAGGATAAAGGTGTCAGGCCACCTTTGCATTAAATGCTCCTGCGATTTGGTTGGTCGGTGCGGCGATTTGGTCAGGGTTGCTTCTTGGCGGAGGCAGGGCCTCGGGCGAGCCAGAAACATGTTTCGCCGCTGAAGGGGTGCCTCGGGCGAGACGGAAATCCTCCAGGGTCGGCTGCCCTTATCCGAGGCTAGGCTCGGGTGAGGTGTGATCGAGTCCCTTGACTAGACTGATCCCTGACTTAATCGCACCCATCAGGCCTTTGCAGCTTTGTGCTGATGGGGGTTACCAGCTGAGAATTAGGAGCCTTGAGGGTACCCCTAATTATGGTCCTCGACAGTAGCCCCCGAGCCTTGAAGGGAGTGTTTGCACTCGCTTGGAGGCTTTCGTCGCACTTTTTCGCAAGGGGACCAGCCTTTCTCGGTTGTGCTTTGTTCCGGTGGGTGCGCGCGAGCGCACCCGCCGGGTGTAGCCCCCGAGGCCTCGGAGGAGTGGTTTCACTCCTTCGAGGTCTTAATGCCTCACGTAGTGCTTCGGCTGGTCTGGTCGTTCCCTCATGCGAGCTGGCCGTAGCCCAGGTGCACGGTCGGGTCCCAAGTTCTCGGGCTGGTATGTTGACGCTGTCAACAGGTTCGGCCGGAGCCGGGTTTGCGAGAGCAGCCCCCGAGCCTCTGCACAGAGCGAGAGGGCGGTCAGGGGTAGACTCGGCTTTTTTACATACGCCCCTGCGTCGCCTTTCCGCAAGGAGGAGGGGGGGAAAGCGCCATGTTGCCCTCGATGGGCGCCGAACATGGTGTCTCCGATGAGCTGCAAGCGGGTAATCCGAGTGGACGTCCGTGCCCCGTTCGTTAGGGGTCGGCTAGGGGCCCAGAGGCACGCCCAAAAGTACCTGCGGGTGATCTGCCGGACCCGGTCCCCTGGCGACTGGGGTCCGAGGGCTCGATGCCTCCCTCTGATGGGATTCCGTTACAAGATCACTCCCGCTGGTCTCAGAAATGTCCTAGGGTACCTCGGGAGCGCAGCCCAAGCCTTGGTTATGTATCGAACGTACCCATGGTCATCCCTCGCTCGGCGTCTTAGGCGGCTGTGAACCCTTCGGGGGCCAGCCTTCGAACCCCTGATCAGTAATGGGCGCGGAGCCCGAGTAGCCTGAGGCGGCCGTGGAACCCTTTCGAGGGGCCGGCCTTCGAACCCCTGACCAGTAGTGGGTGTAGGGCCCACGCGATCTGAGGCGGCTGTCGAACCCTTCCGGGGGGCCAGCCTTCGAACCTCTGATCACTAGGGGGGCTTGGAGCCTCGTTCCTTCTCGGGGAAGGATCCTTTTCAGGGTATCCCCCTTTCCCAGTCCCTATTGCAAGAGAGAGAAAGAGGAAAAACGGAAAAGGATACGAAATCGAACGATGCGGCATACCTTTTTTGACGCGGTCATTACGGCGAAGGCGAAGCGTCGCTCACTTGTCCTGCCAGAGGCGCCGCGTGTCCCGCCGCGGAGTTGATGCAACGGGGCGAGTAGTTTGCAGGGTAGCCGTTGCGGGTGCGTGAGCCATTCGAGGAACGGGTCACGGGCGCGTTGTCTTCACGCCGTGAGAGAGGGTTCTCTCGCTGCCCCCGGACGGGACGTAAGCTTGGCTGACGACGTGACCGCTGCACCTGCCCGCCTGCCACCGCCATTACTGCCGGCCCGTCTTCGGCCGTATTGACCGTCGCGCTAGGCTGGAGCCGCTGGTTCGAGCGCTGGGTGGCCTCGAATCGCGGTATTGGTTCCACAGTCGAGGAGGCGCGGTGGTGGCGCAGGTGGCGATGCAGTTACTCACACGTAGCAACCGGCGCACCGGTTGCATGACGCGTGGGCCTGGGCCTCCATGCTGGGCGTGTTGGGAGTCGGAGAAGTGCGCCCACTTGGCGCGGTTGCATGCCGCCTGCACGGCTGCCCGCCCTTTCGCCCGTTGGTCTGGACAAAAGTGGAGAGTCGCTTGTAACCGCTGGGCAGTTGTACGCACTGCGCACGGTGGTTTGGCCTCTTCTGCTCTGAGCCGGCTTGCATGACGCGTGGGACCCAGCCCCCGCGCCGTAGGGGAGGACCTTGGAGTGTGTTGGAGAAGACTCAGCCCATGACGGCTGGGGACGCGAGTAGGGAGAACCGCCTTTAAAAGGAGGGTGACCCCCTTGGAAGG
Source organism: Zea luxurians (assembly GCA_029449295.1). Lineage (NCBI taxonomy): Eukaryota > Viridiplantae > Streptophyta > Magnoliopsida > Poales > Poaceae > Zea > Zea luxurians. The sequence goes on from JAOPSE010000002.1 coordinate 6,646,953, forward strand.
CGACCATGTCTTCGCGCTCCCTTATGCATCGTGTCTTTCCACCTTCCAAGCCCCCGGATGGGGGAGATCCGCCGTCTTTCCGCCTCGTCGTTGGGGGAACACAACTCCGTGGGAGTTGGCACCTTTCAGCCATCGTTCGGCTTCAAGGATTTTCATCACACAGCCCGGTTGCACCCCTCCGCTGGTGGTCACCCAAGACGGTGACCTCCAGCCCCTGGATGGGGAGAGGCAAACCGGGCTATGATCTTGGTCCCGCCCTCAGCCTCTAGGGTGTTTGTCATCCTCGCTGGGGCGGGGAGCGAGGCAAGCCGGGGCTCTACCTCCCGCGCGGGCCGGCGGGCCACCTCTTCTTCCAGCTTCTGGTGGTGACAAACACCCTCCAGCTCTGCGGAGAAGACGTCCTCCAGCCATTGCCGGGGAAGGCGAACTGTTGCTGCCCAGCTAGGATGCAACATTCCGCCCTCTTCCTTGCATTCGAGGCAAGGACGGCAGCGAGGACCCGCCGGTGCGCTTGGGAGCGGCCCGTTCTTTGGCTTTAATAGCTGGTTCGTGTCCCTTGAGCGGGAACGCGAACGAGAGCCCTCCGGCGGCCGCGTCCGTCCTAGGACCATGGCTGCTGCTGCAGAGGTCGCTGGCGGGTCCCCCGGTGTTCGTCGCCCCGCAGGCTCGAGGTTGTTCATACCCGCGGGGACGGAACCAGAGTTCCGTTTGTAATGGTACTTTGAATGCCAGTGTTTTTGTTCATTGTGGCTGTCGGGGCCTGAACATGTATGTATTTTCGGCACGGAGCCGTGTTTTTTCCTCATTTTCGAGCACTAAGACTCGCCTGTTGGTTGTCTGAACCGCTTCACCAAGCGCGAGTCGCCCCGTGTAAAGGTGACGAGTGAGGTATCCGTATCCCGGAGGCGTAGGAGTCCCTCGGCTCGGTCGGCCTTGTTGCCCGAGGCTTCTCTAGCTTAATTAAAGGAACTCCTCGGCCGCTCTTCGATGAGCCGAGGCCAGGGGTAGCGGCGTCAACATGAACCGAGGCAGAGTTGGCTCGAAAAGAAAACCTGGTTGGCCAGAGCCTGGCCGGGTCGTCCATTAGCGGGACCGACGCCGGAATTGACCAGCCGAGGCCTCGGGTCGGGTTGACGTCCTTGGAGGACGGCTGGCCGAGGCCCCGGGGTGACCGGCCGAGCCGCTTGCTCGGGCCGGATTCCCGAGAAGACCCTGGCAGCGATGGCCCGGGCGTGGCGATGACATCGTCCTTCAGAGTGGAGATCTTCGGACCACGTCGTCGTCCGAGGCTAGGTCAGACCTCGCCGAAGGTGTCGTCGATGCCGAGGGTGCTGCTGCTCCCTTCAGCCGTCAGGACCTGAGCCTGCAGGATCGGATTGTCTTGTAGCGTGTGTTCCCTGCGGCCGCTGAGGCCAAAACACACCCTCGCCGTATTGTAAAGCCGCGTCTCCTTTCCTCTTGTTCCGAGTATCTAGACCTTTTTGTTGGTAACAGAAATGTTTGTGCGAGCGAGAGTTGCTTCTCGCGGAAGGTGATGAGTGGGGTATCCGTATCCCGGAGGCGTAGGAGTCCCTCGGCTCGGTCAGCCTTGCCGCTTACACGCACTCTTACCCGTCCATGGGGCTCTGTTCCCGACGCAGTCGAGAAGGCTCGAGAAATCGCTTCGGCAGAAGAGCTTCTGAACGTGAAGACTTGTTCGGTCCGCGGGATCACTTATCCGAACGTGAGTTACTTATCGCATGAAGGCGATGAGTGAGGTATCCGTATCCTGGAGGCGTAGGAGTCCCTCGGCTCGGTCAGCCTTGGCTGCTTACGTGTACTCCAGTCGTTTTCAGGATCCACTTTCGAAGTAGTCAAACAGCCCGAAAGACCTTCTGGCAGAAAAGATCTTTTTTCGAGGAAAATTTCGACGCAGAGGGGGTTCTCCCCCTTTTAGCCCCCGAGGGAGGGTCGGGCTTTGCCGAGGCGAGGCCTGACCCTTCCTTGACGACTAAACTTTCACTGGGCGCGAGGTATATGAACAACTTGAAAACATCTTAAGGGTAGAAGCGACGTAGCTGTTGGATGTTCCAAGCGTTGCCGTAGACCTCGCCTTGACTGTTGGCCAGCTTGTACGTTCCGGGCTTCAGAACTTTGGCGATGACGAACGGCCCCTCCCAGGGAGGCGTGAGCTTGTGCCGCCCTCGGGCGTCTTGTCGCAGCCGAAGCACCAGGTCGCCCACCTGGAGGTCTCGGGACCGGACCCCTCGGGCGTGGTAGCGTTGCAGGGACTGCTGGTATCGCGCCGAGTGTAGTAAGGCCTTGTCCCGAGCCTCCTCCAGCTGGTCCAGCGAGTCTTCTCGGCTAGCTTGGTTGCTTTGGTCGGTGTAGGCCCTCGCCCTCGGGGAGCCGTATTCCAGGTCTGTGGGCAAGACAGCCTCGGCCCCGTAGACTAGGAAGAACGGCGTGAAGCCCGTGGCTCGGCTTGGCGTTGTCCTCAGACTCCAGACCACCGAGGGGAGTTCCTTCATCCATCGCTTGCCGAACTTGTTGAGGTCGTTGTAGATCCGAGGCTTGAGCCCTTGTAGAATCATGCCGTTGGCACACTCTACTTGCCCATTTGACATGGGGTGAGCCACGGCGGCCCAGTCCACCCGGATGTGATGATCCTCGCAGAAGTCTAGGAACTTTCTGCCGGTGAACTGGGTGCCGTTGTCGGTGATGATGGAGTTCGGGACCCCGAAGCGATGGATGATGTTGGTGAAGAACGCCACCGCCTGCTCGGACCTGATGTTGTTTAGGGGTCGGACCTCGATCCACTTGGAGAATCTGTCGACGGCGACCAAAAGGTGCGTGTAGCCCCCGGGTGCCTTCTGCAAGGGGCCGACGAGGTCCAGACCCCTCACAGCAAAAGGCCAGGTGATGGGTATCGTCTGCAGAGCCTGAGCGGGCAGGTGGGTCTGCCTTGCGTAGAACTGACACCCTTCGCAGGTGCGAACAATTCTAGTGGCGTCGGCCACCGCCGTCGGCCAGTAGAAGCCTTGCCTGGAAAGCATTCCCGACAAGGGCTCGAGGCGCTGCGTGATGGCTGCAAGCCCCCGAGTGTATCTCTCACAGGAGTTCCTGACCTTCGGCGATGGAGATGCACCGCTTGAGGATGCCGGAGGGGCTGCGGTGGTAGAGCTCCTTCTCATCTCCCAGCAAGACGAACGACTTGGCGTGTCGCGCCACCCGACGAGCTTCGGCTCGGTCGAAGGGTAGCTCTCCTCGGTGGAGATATTGCAGGTACGGGGTCTGCCAGTTTTGATCAGGCGTGACCCCTGCTTTGCTCCCCCTCGACGTGCAGCGCCTCGCCCTCGGGGGCCGAGGGTACCTTGGGTTGAGTCGAGGATGCCTCGGGCCGAGCCGAGGGTGCCTCGGGATGATCCGAGGATACCTTGGGCTGGGCCGAGGGAGCCTTGGGCTGAGCCGAGGGTGCCTCGGGCTGGGCCGAGGGTGCCTTGGGCGGGGCCGAGGGTGCCTCGGGCTCGGGCGCGTCGTCGATCTTGATGGAGGGTTGATGCAGATCCCGGGAGAAGACGTCCTGGGGGAACCGTCATTCGCTCCGAGGCTATTTTAGCCAGCTCGTCCGCAGTCTCGTTGTAGCGCCGAGCGATGTGGTTGAGCTCGAGCCCGTAGAACTTGTCTTCTAGGCGCCGAACCTCATCGCAGTAGGCCTCCATCTTCGGGTCGCGGCTATGGGAGTTCTTCATGACTTGGTTGATGACGAGCTGCGAGTCACCGCGAGCGTCGAGGCGTCGGACCCCTAGCTCGATGGCGATCCGCAACCCGTTGACCAGAGCTTCGTACTCAGCCACATTGTTGGATGCCGGGAAATAGAGGCGTAGCACGTAGCGTAGGTGCTTCCCGAGGGGCGAGATGAAGAGTAGGCCTGCGCCGGCTCCTGTCTTCATCAGCGACCCGTCGAAGAACATGGTCCAGAGCTCCGGTTGGATCGGAGCCGTCGGTAGCTGGGTGTCGACCCATTCAGCTACGAAGTCCGCCAAGACCTGGGACTTGATGGCCTTCCGAGGGGCGAACGAGATCGTCTCGCCCATGATTTCCACCGCCCACTTTGCAATCCTACCCGAGGCCTCTCGGCACTGGATGATCTCCCCTAGGGGAAGGATGACACCACAGTTACCGGATGAGACTCGAAGTAGTGTCGCAGCTTCTGCAGCGTCAGGATCACCGCGTATAGCAGCTTCTGAACTTGTGGGTAGCGGATCTTGGTTTCGGACAGCACCTCGCTGACGAAGTAGACTGGCCTCTGAACGGGCAACGCATGCCCCTCTTCTTGCCTCTCGACCACAATCGCGGCGCTAACACCTGAGTGGTCACGGCGACGTAGACCAGGAGGGCTTCTCCGGTAGCTGGGGTCACCAAGATAGGCGCCTTTGTGAGGAGCGCCTTCAGGTTCCCGAGGGCTTCCTCCGCCACAGGGGTCCAAGTGAAGCACTCGGCCTTCCTTAAGAGGCGGTACAGAGGTAGACCTCTTTCGCCGAGGCGTGAGATGAAGCGGCTCAGTGCCGCGAGGCATCCCATGACCCTCTGTACGCCTTTCAAGTCCTTGATGGGCCCCATGCTGGTGATAGCTGCGATCTTCTCCGGGTTGGCTTCGATGCCCCGCTCGGAGACGATGAACCCCAAGAGCATGCCTCGGGGTACTCCGAAAACACACTTTTCGGGATTGAGTTTGACACCTTTCGCCTTGAGACATCGGAATGTCGCTTCAAGGTCGGAAAGGAGGTCGGAGGCTTTCCTCGTCTTGACTACGATGTCATCGACGTAGGCCTCGACCATGCGGCCAATGTGTTCGCCGAACACATGGTTCATGCACCGCTGGTACGTCACGCCCGCATTCCTCAAGCCGAACGGCATGGTGACATAGCAGTACATGCCGAAGGGTGTGATGAAAGAAGTCGCGAGCTGGTCGGACTCTTTCATCCTGATTTGATGATACCCTGAGTAGGCATCGAGGAAAGATAGGGTTTCGCACCCAGCAGTGGAATCCACGATTTGGTCGATGCGAGGCAGAGGGTAGGGAACCTTCGGACATGCTTTGTTGAGACCAGTGTAGTCTACACACATCCGCCATTTCCCCCCTTTCTTTCTCACAAGCATAGGGTTGGCAAGCCATTCGGGATGGAATACCTCTTTGATGAACCCTGCCGCCATTAGCTTGTGGATCTCCTCGCCTATGGCTCTGCGCTTCTCCTCGTCGAATCGGCGCAGTGGCTGCTTGACGGGTCGGGCTCCGGCTCGGATGTCCAGCGAGTGCTCGGTGACATCCCTCGGTATGCCGGGCATGTCTGAGGGACTCCACGTGAAGACGTCGGCATTCGCGCGGAGAAAGTCGACGAGCACTGCTTCCTATTTGGGATCGAGCCCGGAGCCGATCTGGATCTGCTTGGAGGCGTCGCCGCTGGGGTCAAGGCGGACAGACTTAACCGTCTCCGCTGGCTCAAAGATGCCGGCATGACGCTTCACGTCTGGCACCTCCTTAGAGAGGTCTCCAGGTCGGTGATGAGGGCCTCGGACTCGGCGAGGGCCTCGGCGTACTCCACGCACTCCACGTCGCATTCGAACGCGTGTTTGTACGTGGGGCCGACGGTGATGACCCCGTTGGGGCCCGGCATCTTGAGCTTCAGGTGGGTGTAGTTGGGGACGGCCATGAACTTCGTGTAGCATGGCCTCCCCAGTACCGCGTGGTAGGTTCCTCGGAACCCGACCACCTCGAACGTCAGGGTCTCCCTTCGGAAGTTGCAGGGTGTTCCGAAGCAGACGGGAAGTTCGAGCTGTCCGAGGGGTTGGACGCGCTTCCCGGGAATGATCCCATGGAAGGGCGCAGCGCCTGGCCGGACAGAGGACAAATCGACACGCAGGAGCCCGAGGGTCTCGGCGTAGATGATGTTGAGGCTGCTGCCTCCGTCCATGAGGACCTTGGTGAGCCTGACGTCGCCGATGATGGGGTCGACGACGAGCGGGTATTTCCCCGGGCTCGGCACATGGTCGGGGTGATCGTCTCGGTCGAAGGTGATGGGCTTGTCGGACCAGTCTAGATAGACTGGCGCTGCCACCTTCACCGAGCAGACCTCCCGGCGCTCTTGCTTGCGGTGCCGAGCCGAGGCGTTCGCCGCTTGCCCACCATAGATCATGAAGCAGTCGCGGACCTCGGGGAACTCTCTTGCCTGGTGATCTTCCTTCTTGTCGTCGTCACGGGCCTTGCCACCCTCCGCGGGTGGCCCGGCCCTGTGGAAGTGGCGCCGAAGCATGACGCACTCCTCAAGGGTGTGCCTGACGGGCCCCTGGTGTTAGGGGCACGGCTCCTTGAGCATCTTGTCGAAGAGGTTGGCACCTCCAGGGGGCTTCCGAGGGTTCTTGTACTCGGCGGCGGCGACAAGGTCCGCGTCGGCGGCGTCGCGTTTCGCTTGCGACTTCTTCTTGCCCTTCTTCTTGGCGCCGCGCTGAGTTGACGCCTCGGGAGTATCTTCCAATGGGCGGCCCTGGGCTGCTTGTCCTTTCAGAAGATAGCCTCGACCGCCTCCTGGCCGGAGGCGAACATTGGTGGCGATGTCCATCAGCTCGCTCGCCCTGGTGGGGGTCTTGCGACCCAGCTTGCCCACCAGGTCGTGGCAGGCGGTGCCAGCGTGGAACGCGCCGATGACATCCGAGTCGGTGATGTTGGGCAGCTCGGTGCGCTGCTTCGAGAATCGCCGGATGTAGTCTCGGAGAGACTCTCCCGGCTGCTGTCGGCAGCTTCGGAGGTCCCAAGAATTCCCGGGGCGCACGTACGTGCCCTGGAAATTGCCGGTGAAAGCTTGGACTAGGTCGTCCCAGTTGGAGATCTGCCCCGGAGGCAGGTGCTCCAACCAGGCGCGAGCGGTGTCGGAGAGGAACAGGGGGAGATTGCGGATGATGAGGTTGTCATCATCCGTTCCACCCAGTTGGCAGGCCAGACGGTAGTCCGCGAGCCACAGTTCCGGTCTTGTCTCCCTCGAGTACTTTGTGATAGTAGTCGGGGGTCGGAACCGGGTCGGGAACGGCGCCCGTCGGATGGCTCGGCTGAAGGCTTGCGGGCCGGGTGGTTCGGGCGAGGGACTCCGATCTTCCCCGCTGTCATAGCGTCCCCCACGCCTGGGGTGGTAGCCTCGGCGCACCCTCTCATCGAGGTGGGCCCAACGGTCGCGGTGATGGTGCTCGTTGACGAGGCAACCCGGGGCCACAGGCGCGGTGTTGCGCGTGCGCCCGGTGTAGACCGAGGCTTCCCACATGAATCGGGAAGTCGCGACATGAGGTTCCGAGGGGTACCCCTGCCTTCGGGAGGCGGAGCTCTCGGCCCGTCGGGCTGTGGCGCCTTCCAGGAGATTCTTGAGCTCTCCCTGGATTCGCCGCCCCTCGGTGGTTGATGGCTCCGGCATCGCGCGAAGAAGCATTGCTGCTGCCGCCTAGGTTCTGGCCGGCCCCACTAGATGCGGGTGGCGGCCTGACCCTGACGTCATCGATGATGCAGTGCTGGAAGCCCTGGGGTAGATGACGTATTTCCCCGGCCGGAGGTTGGCCCGCCCATGCCTGCCCGACGTCCCGACGGATCGGCTCAAGCGCTCCTGCTCCCTCGTCGAGCCTGGCCTGCACCCCGCGGATTTGCTCGAGCTGTGGGTCATGACCCCCCGCCTGAACGGGGACCACAGCTAGCTCCCATGGGATGTCAACGCGAGGCACCGGCCTAGGGAGGTCACCGTCCTCCGGCATGCCGAGATGGTTGCCTTCGGGGGGACCCCCTAGATCGACGTGGAAGCATTCGTGACTTGGGCCGCAGTCCTCGTCGCAGAGGCTACGGCTACCGTCGGAACAGTCGGAAATGCAGTAGTCGCATGCGGTCATGAAGTGTCGCATGGCACTGGGGTTGCCAAGTCCAGAGAAATCCCAACAGATGCTGGGCTCATCGTCTTCCTCGGACCCAGAGGGCCCGTAGGTCGAGACGTCCGTCAGCCGGTCCCAAGGTGACCGCATACGAATCTCCAGAGGGTTTGGACTCGCCTCAACAAGAGCGCCCGCCAAAGCGGGGCCGCTAGGCGGGTCGAGGTTGAATCCAAAAGACGTGGGATGGGAATCGGTCGGTACCTTTTGGTCGACGGGCGGCGATGAGGTCACGTCGGGGACTGACTGCGCCGTCGTCTCAGGTACGAGGGTGACGTCCAGCAAGCTTTTTGCGAGCGTGTTGGCGTCGTCCGCTTGCTCGGGATTGGCGTGTCGCGGGGAGACGGCGCTCGCCTTCGTCTCAAACGTGAGGTCGACACCTGATGCGCCCCCCGTTGGGGTGCTGGGGCCGTCGACTCGCTCGACAGCCGACGAGGCGCTGTCTCCAGCTTGGCCTTGGTTGCCCCGCCTCCTCCTCCGTCGGCGGGGGAGAGGACGGGGTGAGCTCAAAGGTTGTTCTTCCACCATGCGGGGAAGACGTCGCCGATTTCGCCGCCGGCGGGCGGGTTGTCGGCCGCCACTGTCATTGTCACACGGCGGTGGAAGGAGTATGATGTCGTAGCTGCCGTCGAGGGACATGAACTCAAGACTCCCGAAACGGAGCACCGTCCCGGGTTGGAGAGGTTGCTGGAGACTGCCCATCTGGAGCTTGACGGGAAGCTGTTCGTCAACACGCAGCAGGCCCCTACCTGGCGCGCCAACTGTCGGCGTTCCGAGACCGGGGGGTCCCTGAGCCGACGAGTGAATGTCGCCACGTGCCCCAGCCTAGATGGGTCGAGCACGAGGCCGAGCGCGAAGGGGGGAGAGCGAGGCGGCTGGAGACCGGCGTGAGTGAGGTGGGAATCCCGCGTCCTTCGTGTTCGTCCCGCGCCCAGGTCGGGTGCGCTTGCAGTAGGGGGTTACAAGCGTCCACGTGGGAGAGGGAGCGAGCGGTCTCCAGCGAGCGCCTGTTCTCGTCCTCGTCCCCGCGCGGCCAACCCTCTCTAAGAGGGCCCTGGTCCTTCCTTTTATAGGCGTAAGGAGAGGATCCAGGTGTACAATGGGGGTGTAGCAGAGTGCTACGTGTCTAGCGGAGGAGAGCTAGCGCCCTAAGTACATGCCGTTGTGGCAGCCGGAGAGATTTTGGCACCCAGCTGGTGTGATGTCGTGGCCGTCGGAGGAGCAATGGAGCCTGGCGGAGGGACAACTGTCGGAGCGGTTGAATCCTTGCTGACGTCCTCTTGCTTCCGTAAGGGGGCTGAGAGCCGTCGTCGTCACAGAGTATGCAGGGTGCCATCATTGCCTATCTGGCGGGGCGAGCCAGATGGGACGCCGGTCTTGTTCCCTGCGACCCGAGTCAGCTCGGGGTAGGGTGATGATGGCGCCTTCTATTGACGTGGCTGGTCTACGCCCTAGGTTGGGCGATGTGGAAGCTCCTTCGAAGCCGAGGTTGAGTCTGTCTTCCGTGGCTGAGGTCGGGTCCGAGCCCCAGGTTCGGGCGAGGCGGAGATCGCCGGCTGGTGCCGGGGCGGAGTCCGAGCCCTGGGGTCGGGCGAAGCGGAGTTCGTCGTCTTCTGGGGCTGAGCCCAAATCCGAGCCCTGGGTCGGGCGAGGCAGAGATCGTCGTCTTCTGGGACTTAGCCCGAGTCCGAGCCCTAGGTCGGGCGGAGTTCGCCGTCTTCCAGGACTTAGCCCGAGTCCGAGCCCTGGGTCGGGCGGAGTTTGCCGTCTTCCGAGACTTAGCCCGAGTCCGAGCCCTGGGTCGGGCGGAGTTCGCGGTCTTCCGGGACTTAGCCCGAGTCCGAGCCCTGGGGAGGGCGGAGTTCACCGTCTTCCGGGACTTAGCCCGAGTCCGAGCCCTGGGTCGGGCAGAGTTCGCCGTCTTCCGGGACTTAGCCCGAGTCCGAGCCCTGGGTCGGGCGGAGTTCGCCGTCTTCCGGGACTTAGCCCGAGTCCTGAGCCCTGGGTCGGGCGAAGCGGAGCTTCCTATGGTGCCTTCGGCAGGGCCTGACTGCCTGTCAGTCTTACTCTGTCAAGTGGCACCGAAGTCGGAGTGGCGCAGGCGGCGCTGTCCTTCTGTCAGGCCGGTTAGTGGAGCGAAAAGTGACGGCGGTCACTTCGGCTCTGCCGGCTGGGAGGCGTGCGTCAAGATAAAGGTGTCAGGCCACCTTTGCATTAAATACTCCTGCGATTTGGTCGGTCGGTGCGGCGATTTGGTCAGGGTTGCTTCTTGGCGGAGGCAGGGCCTCGGGCGAGCCGGAAACATGTTCACCGCTGAAGGGGGGCCTCGGGCGAGACGGAAATCCTCCGGGGTTGGCTGCCCTTGTCCGAGGCTAGGCTCGGGTGAGGCGTGATCGAGTCCCTTGACTGGACTGATCCCTGACTTAATCGCACCCATCAGGCCTTTGCAGCTTTGTGCTGATGGGGGTTACCAGCTGAGAATTAGGAGCCTTGAGGGTACCCCCAAATTATGGTCCCCGACACATATAGTTCGCCATGGTACAGTATTATAACTGAGTCAGATCATCTGATTCCCCCCCCCCCTCGCCGCTGACGATCCCTCCACCATGATTCGTGCCATCGCCGTCCCGATTTGTGCTCGGGGTAAATGGATAATGTCTCGGGGTAGAAAGATCATCACCGCCGATGGGCCGTGGATACCAATCCGGCTAGCCGCCGTACCCCCCCATGCTCATCGATTACACAGATAAGATCTCACCACCGTTGAGCCATCACTGCCGTCCACCGCATGTCCAAACACTTTACCACGTCGCGGCTAACCGTGCTACGCATGTCCGGTGATCGCCGGAGAAGTCGCCACGGTAATGACCACGTTGCGCGGCCACCAGTGACTCACCCCGTCTTACCGATCACAATCCGCCGCTCGAATTTGCTGCGCTCGCAACCGATCGCTATAAATTGAAGCCACAGTGAGCTCCGTAGGGTAGTCAAGCACCCAGCTACCAAGAATCACCCTCAATCGTTCACTGAGGAGCTCTAATTCTGGATTTCCCCCAAACCGAGTTTCCGCCACTGTGAAAGCAACCTCGCCATGGCCAGCGCGATACAGGTCAGCTCATTCTCTCTGCTCTCTCGTTTGAGTGCTCTCATTAACCTGTGATGCTCGTCGACCAACCCGATTGAACTAGACCGCCACCAATCGCCGGGAACGCGTTGTTCTTTGGATCATTCGCGCGGTCACCGTGTCCAGGGACATTTGGGTAGCCATTCATGAAGTTGACTCAGGAGAAACAAGGGTTAGGACTTGAATTCAGTTTCGGCCGAAGTAGGGCACCAGTCCTTGCCCATTTGGTCGGTCTACGAGCTCGCCGGAGCTCTGCCGCGCCGCTCACCGTCGGGGACCCTGGTCTGTGAAGAAACAGAACTAGCAGGGGTTCTTTGTAATATGTTAGTGACTCGGTTGAATAGTGCTACGGTCCCGCTTCCAGTTATTCATTAAGCCAAGGTCCTTTCTGCAAAGTCCACAGCGCGGGCGCGGGCGCGCGCGCTTTCCCCTGGAATTGGGCCGCTTGCGCTGCTTCCGGCCTAGCACTGTTCCAGCTTTTTCCTTTTCTTTTTCTATGAAACTTTGGAAATCTATAGAAAATTGTAGAAAAATGGTAAAAATGTCAAACTAATTTTCCTAGATTCCTAATTTTCCATAGAATTTAATAAAAATAGTTTCATGATTTTTAGATCAAATAAGGAATTTTAGAGCATTTAAAATAGCCTAAAACATGGTTTCTAGATTTTTAGAAAATAGATAATAATTCCAAAAATCCCCAAACTTTTTATATGAACTCTAAGCATTATTTAGAAGCTTTGGGTAGATTTTGGTATGATTTGGACCTCGTTTGATACTTAGAGCCCAAAATCCTACCCCTGCCCTTTGAATTCCTTTACTGACTCCAGAAACCCTAGGTTCTTGGAGAACCGTAAAGGAAAATTGTACTCAAGATTTTAGATAGCCAACTTCTACTATTTTTGCATCTTCATAAGCACTACATGAGCATTCATTATTATGTATGGTTATATTTAGAAAACGAGGAAGAAGTTGAAGTAGAAGGAGAGAAGACTTCACCACCACCACCTCAGGAACATCAGGCAGACAGCTGTTTTTATTTTGACATCTGTGGAACTGAGCCTGAATCACCTGTAAACCAAGGCAAGCCCTAGTGCATTTGCCACCACCTTGACTCTTTTAAAATCTTTCTCACTTGCTTGATGCATTAGGTGATAGGAGTTGATTGCTAAAACAATTCCTGCATTACCTTCCTTGAATTTGATTACCTTCCTTTGAATCCCTGTTATAAAAGGATTTTATGATGCTTAGCCTTGCTTTAGCAAACAAAATGTTTTGTTTTAAAACAAAGGTGATGCTTCAATAGATGGGAATGTTTTCGAAAATAAAACTGGATGGTGAATCCATCATGGCCATGATGGGTTCAACATCGGAAAAGATGTACCTCTGACAGGTACCAAAATTTGGGTTGAAATGATTAAACTGAGACCGGGCGGGTGACTTGCACGAGAAGAGAGTCTCGGTGTAGTGTCTTCGTCTGAGTCGATTAAGGACCGTGTCGATGTAGGCTTGATGACCGAGGACCTTTTAACTGGTCACATGCCTCGTCATGGGTAAGCTTTGCCCCAGGCAGACTAAGGCTAGAATAAGATACCACGCAATGGGAGTGGAGAGATGGCAAGTGTAGTGTGTACCCTCTGTGGCAAGAGGCTGGACGGTGGTGTATCTGTGCTCTCGGTTGGCGTGAACCTGATCTGGTCTTAAGAAACCAGGTGGCGGGTTGACATATGCAAGGGTTAAGTGCTACTGAGTATAATTGATTCGAATCACCGTACCATCGCGGTTATGAAGACTTGATCACTGCCCTATACGTAGAACTCCAATAAAGAGTAATGGTTGTTAAGAAATTGGCTAGTGCAGGTCAAGTGAATGAACTAGGGTAGAAAGAACTGTAGTGCAGGTAATTTCACTTAACTTGCCAAATAAAACTGGATTTTTAAGGATCCACTTTTAGTAAGCATTTCTGCAAACGGAGTCTTTGATTATTGAGAGACCTTACCCTGACTCCCTTATAACCAGCATACCCTTGAGAGTCTTTTCTTTAGTCGGGTAAGTCTTGCTGAGTAATTCCATACTTAAGGTTTTATTCCCTATTGTTTTTAGGTGAAGAAGCGACAAACTTTTGTTGTTTCTATTCCAAGGTGGTCTCAAAAGAAGAAAACCAAGAGTAAAGCTGCGGGAGGAAGGGTTCCTCCATAAAAACTTTTTGTTTAATACTTATCGCGAGGGGTTTTTGCCTCCCTTGGCTTATAATAATATTACTCTGCACTCGTATGTTGTATCTCGGTCTGTAATAATATAACTCTGTCCTACTTTTAAATAAATGTAAGTTTATGTAACCGCTTCCGCATTTTCGTATCTCCGATGATTTATAATGTCTGTGTGACGGGTAATACGCTCTTGGGAAAGGTAAGAAAAGCAGATACCGAACTTGTCAAGTGATTCAGGAACACCTGTAGGGTTGCCTGAGGTCCGTTGGACACGGACAACTGTAGGTGGGCCTAATGACTTGGGAGGTTCCGTCACATCGTTCACGTTAAATAATTGATTACTTGTTTAGTTGTGTATTATTAAAATAAGAATTCAATCAGACCTAATTAATGATTTTAATTATGCGTTTGTAGATACATGTTAGTGTGCGTACGCCAACTTAAATGTCGTGTTTAACGCTTAGTTAGTATGAATATGACATAATTTAGCAGTACCCGTGTATCGCGTTGTTTATAAGTTCATTAGAGGTTTAAATGTATCATGTCTCTTGCGGCGTAACTCGTTTGGTCACGTCCACTCTAGCGGCGTCAATTTCATATTAGGAACATTGTTTGTCGCGACACATGTTTATTAAATTAATGAATTAATTATTTACCTGTTAGTTATTTAAAATAACTAATTTATCATTTTAACGTATGCTTTATAAATATATGATAGTGTGATTAATGACCACACAAATGTTTTAAGTTTAATACTTGTCTAGTATAGAGGCGACATCTATGTAGTAGTTCTCGTTTGCTCGTCAGTGTGCTATTCGCGCGTGTAGTCGTGTTGACTCGCGCGTGTCGCGCGCTGTTGTGCGTGTTGTTTCGTGCACGCGCAGCGCGTCATCAGGGTGCCGACGACGTCCGTCTACCCCCTAGACGACGTTCGTCTACTCGTAGACGACTCTCGTCTATCCCGTCTACCCCCCTGCGCGTGCGCGCGTTTGCGCCGTTCGCACGTGTTGTTGTTGCCTTTCGCGTGCGCGGTCTGTGTGCGTCGTCACCGTCCGTTCGCGCTACGTCGCACACGCGATCCACACACATTAGTTAATCATTTCGCTTTAATCATTCATAATTAGTAATGAGATCTTGTTAATCGTTGACTGATTGTTAATTCAATTTATCAAAAATGTTCTACGTAAATAATTTATATTAACTAAACATCAACTTAGAAATATAGTTTTGTACATCTAATTATAATCTGGTGATAATCGCATGTCGCGTGCTGTCTAGGTGTTGTTCGCACATGTGGCGCTCGCCGTCGCCGTGTTGTTCATGCGTATAGATCAGGCGTTATTCTCGTGTTGCCGCGCGTCGTTCGCGCGTGTCACGTGTGCGGTTCGCACGCGTTGGCACACGTTGTTTGCGTGCGTCGCGTGTGCCACTTACACATGTCGCTCGTCTTGATGTGCATCATTCACACATATCTCACTTGTCGAAGACGCGGGTCGCACGACGTCTTCTCGTGATAATAAATTGTTTTCGCTTATGAACGCTCACGTTAATAACGTTAATTTGTCAGGTTTCATATTTTAGATAACTAACTTAAGGATTGCTCGACTAATATTTATTAGATTAATATTCCAATCAGATTAAAGGGTGTAGTGTCTATCTTGGGCTTTTATAATAAATATTAACAAGGATAATATTAATTTAACTGCTTTCTATTTATTTAACATTCGTTTAGTATAAAGGTATCACCTGTTTAATTATTCTTGTCTATCGCGGGAGCTGTTCCGCGCGCGCCGGCGTGCTGATTCGTGCGCGTTCGCGCTCGTCGCTCGTGTTGTTTCGTGTGTCGTCAGCATGCTATGTCGTGCATGTCCGCGCGTCATTTGCACGCTGTCGTGCTGTTTCACGCGTCATAAATTCATCTCGCTTAGAATCTCTTGTTTTAATTAAATTATTTAATTAACGGACATTGTTAGTGTAGCAGATTAATCGAACTAACTGATGTAATATTTGATCATGTTTGAACTAAAAGTTATTGTTAATACTTGTTTAACGTTAACGCGCTAACTTCTTAACCGTAGTTTCGAGTTCGACGTTTCTTTCCCTCGCGTAACCATAGAATCGAGCTCTATTTTATGTTGCATGTTTTTATAACATTTTATCTTGTATGGTGTAATGTTCTTATGCATTTATATATGTTTGTTTACTTGTGCCTGTTTGTATTTGTTGCGCATCGCGAATAGACTACGATTCGTTTCCGAGCTTCGAGGGATCAAAGATCAAGCATTGGCGACCAAGTGATCTGGCTCTTCGAGTTCTACATGGTTGATGACCCTGAGCATCTGTTTGGTAAAGGCAAGTGTCCTCTGACCCATTATGTCCTATCTACTTATAATTCACTGTCCCGCATTACTTAATTGAAACCTAAGGATTGACTAGCTTTCTATTTACTTATCTGTGTTTACCTTTTGGGTTATCATGGTTAGCTTTATGCTATTGCTTTACTTTAATCAATGAACATGATGTGAATATTATGATACCATGATGTTATCCCGATGATGTTCTTGTGATACTTTAGTGGACTCAGACCATTTTTCTTAGTACCTCTCCGTAAGGACCTGTTCGGGGAGTGACAACCCGGGATAACAGTGCAACCATGAGGGTGGAATAGGACGCCCTTAGCTGATTAATTAGAGGAACCAGAGGAGTAGTTGGCTTCACCGTAGGGCCATCAATGGGGTCCGGGCATAGTACTTGCTCTGCCGAGGCTGGTTGCAGAGGTTCTTAATTTGGTTTTGTTAGTCACCCTTCCTTTGGGGAGATGTACTGTGTTTATCAAACTGGAGAAACCTTACGGGCAGCTATGACCTCTGGGAAATCTTTGTAAAGGGTATGTAGTGAGACCCTGCTAGGTCATCTTGGTAGTGATCAATTTAGAGTCATGATCTCCGGGCAGAATGGGAATCATGGCTTGTGGGTAAAGTGTGCAACCTCTGCAGAGGGTTAGAAACTGATATATCAACCGTGCTCACGGTTAAGAGCGACCTTGGGATCCTCTTTGATTAGAGATACAACTGATTCGAGATTCAATGGTTCTATTAATGTTTCTGGTTCAATGATGATCATGTTGTTTCCTCGATGAGGAAATGGTTCACGGGTTGGTTATATGATAAAACTTGGCTTCCACTAATAATAAATACTTGACCAACTAAAAGCAATGACTTTGACCTTAACCCCACATAAAGCTAGTCCACTTCAGCCAAACGGGACATTTGCTGAGTACGTTGATGTGTACTCACCCTTGCTTTCACAAAACACCAGGTTTCCTTTGGTGCAACCTTTGCTCAAGTAAAGAAGGAGAAGAAGGCGTCGAGGCGGATCTCCAGGAGTTCCAGGACTTCGACGAGTTCGAGGATTAGGCTAGCGACCTCCCCCAGTTAGCTGCCTGTGGTGGGTTATTTACGTTGTCTACTTTTCTATTATGTGCACTTTGATTTATATTATGTAAATGACTCTAGTCTTTAATATCATTACTTATTCCTTATTGTTTTTTGAAGCATTGTGCTTTGATGAGTCATTTATGTAATCGCTGTGTACGTGAATTTCTGATCCTGGCATGTACATGGTTCGTGTTCGGTTTACCTTCAAAAACCGGGTGTGACATAAGTGGTATCAAAGCCGTGCTGACTGTAGGACCGCTGACCTAGAGTAGCATTGGCTGTTTTAAGGACTTATTGATTATTAGTTCACCTCATCCTTGATTCTACTTCAAAATATTAGTCACCTCGACTAATTCTATGTTATGCTCCTATATGCCCCCTTGCCAAAAGTATTTTATTCTGTTATCGTCCAACCTTTCTCAATCTACTAGATCTGATCTTACTCTTGTGCTTGCGACATCTTTGTAGATGCCCCTGACCATAACCTTTTTGTCTGTTGGGATTCTTCCCTCTTCCGTCATTAAATTGCTACCTTTCGACTATTTTTATTCCCTTAGTATGGACATGCTCATACTCCTAGACTCTTCAATACTCTTATTTCAAATACTTACATCTGAATTTCTATTGCCTACTTAAAAACTTCAGTTTATATGTCCATGAATTTCTTGTCCTCTAAATTCTTATTCCGTTGTAAGTTGTTATCCTTTGCCTTTTTCTATATCCTTGTCTTGGTATGCCCGTATCCTTGGGGTATGGCGTACTCTTATCTTTTTAGATTTGCTTATATTTATACCCTAATGTTTGTTTATAAACACTTAAGTTAGCATGCCCTTAACCACCCTTGTTTCTCGATGATCCAAGAGCATTCATTTTATTTCACATATCCTTGGTGATCTCGTTAATTCCTTGTAACTTCCTTCGGTAATGAATTTTTACTTGAACCCTTCCGTTGGAATCATACCTATCTTACCCTTGATTATTTTCTCCAGTTCGCCACTTCGCGAGTCCTGCCTTAACTCTATCCTTAGTTATGCTTTTCATGATTATCATCTTTGCCCTTGTCACCTCTATATCTTACCTTGATGCCTATATTATACCTGCGCTCTAAAACCTTCTCTCTTCCATCTCAATTTTAAAAGTTGTAGGTTACCTAATTTCCCTTAGTTATATCCTATTCCTCGTCACTTGCGAGTTTTTAGCTCCACCCTTTGTTGTCTGTTACTACCCTTACCTTCATCGTCTCTCCATCTTACCTTGATGACTATCTTATGTCTGCTATTTAGAATTCCCTCTCTCATCTCAATTCGAGGGAAATGTTTTACTTATCCCGCCCTTGGTCGGAACCTCGTCTTTGCTAGGTGTGAGTCTTATCTTAACTCCATTCTTTGTTGTACTCACACCGCTGGCTCTTCTATGCCTTCATCTGTTCTCTCATACCAGTGTCCGTTATCGCCTTTGACCCTTGTGATATTTATGTCTTCTGCTTAAAGGCTTACCTTGAACTTGTCCTTTAAAAGCCTCCCCTTTCTTTGAACCCAGTCTGAGAGTTGCAAGGTAGCTATCTCTCCCTTGATTTCTTTTCACTTCTTGTCGCCTTACCAGTTTTGTGTTAATTCCATCCATTGTTGTGTTTTTATTTGCTATCACCATCACCTTGTCGTCCATCGATCTTGCCTTGATACTTATCTTTATTCCTACTCTTTTGAAAAAAAAAATCCCCTCACTTCCACCTAAACTTGAGATTGGCAATTTACTTATCTGGCCCTTGGACATATCCTTTTCTTTTCCACTTGCAAGTCTTGTCTTAACTCCATCCTTTGTGGTATTTATATTCTTGATTTTTATGCCTATTTACCTCCTCTCCTACATCCTTGTCCATTATCACCTTCAGACCCTCATGATACCTATTTCATTGCCTTCCTGCTTACATTGAACCTACCCTTTGAAGCCTCCTCATTTCCATCCCAGGTCGGGGATAATATGCCTCATCAGTTTCATCGTTGACTGTTCCCCCTTCTTTGACACCTTGCAAGTCCTGTTTAAAATACATCGTTTATTGTGTGTTCGTCCGTTATCACATTAACCCTTGTAATCCCTCGATCTTTACCTTGATGCTTACCTACATTTTAAAGCTGCATCTCCCATTTCATCCCAAGAATGGTGTTTTACCTATCCTGACCTTGGTTGCATTCTCTCCCTATCGGTTACAATCCTTCCTTTAGCTCCATCCTTTATTATGCTCATGCCCCTATCCTGCATGTTTTATCATTCCCTTGCATTTCGATGGCCTTAAAGCAGGTTCCCCTTGGTAAGGAAAGACCACCATCTAGTTAACAGTAACGTATAGCAACGAGATGTATGTTGTTGTATGCTTGTGCCGTTTGTCTTTGTGTTATGACTGATTCGCCTCTTTGTGATGAGTGTTGATGTGTTGTGGCCCTTGGCCCGCAATGACATCAGTTCACTAGGTGAGTGCCATATATTTAAGTAGTTGGGTTCTCCCCCTACTCTCTCTAATCCGTCTATACTTACCTTTTCTCACTATTCTTTCCTCTTGTACATGTCCAATTGGCAACCTCCAACTCCTCCAAATCAGTCAAGATCAGAGTCGGCAACATTTTCATCAAGTGCATATCAACGCTCCTATTAAGGGGGTTAGCCGCTAACCCCAGTGAAGACAACGCGGTCAACGTCAACCAATAAGATCAAAGTGGTACGGTAGAAGCATGTGTGGGTCCTAACCCATAGGTCCAGGAAATCCTCAAGAATTGCATCAATCATTCTCGAGCATCTGAAGGTCAAAGCAACTAGTCCGCAAATTAATCTTGTAGAGAAGTCAACTCAAGAAAGTCGTGGACAACCTATGAACCGACCTCGTTTTCTTGCTAGCCTCTTCTTGAATCTCAGGGGCGAGATTCCTGTTAAGGGGGTCAGATCTGTAACACCCTTAATTTGGGGGTATAAAATTTCTTTTCTAATATTCACCAAATTCAGGTGTTACTTTCTTGTTCCTCTTTCTTTTCACTCCTCTATTTATTTATTTCCAAGTAATAGGAAAATTTACTCCATTTATAGCTATTAATAAAACCCTAAGGGAATAATGGTTGATGCATCATGCAGAAATACTTTTGTTTTTGTGAGATGTTTTTCTTTGGTGTGTATCCATTTAATATGTAACTCACTATTGTAAATAAATTTGATATCAGGAAATAAAAAAAGAAAAGGAAGAAAAATAATAAAATGGAAAGCTTCCCTCTGCCCCTAGTCGGCCTTTCTGCGGCCCAGCTCCGCGCCTCCCTCCCTTGGCCCACCCGCAGCGCAGCTGCGCGCGGCCCAGCAGTCACGCCCTCCCCCGCATGCCCTAGCCCTCGCGCAAGCCGTGGCTCGCCCAACCATCTGTGTGCTCCCTGCGCGCCCATCCCTTCCCCAGCCGCCCCTAGCGCCGCTCGCCCACCCATCTCTCTCTCTCCCTTTCTCATCTTCTCTCCATGCTTCCCACGATCTCCCACTCCGGCACCAGGACACGCTCGTTCTCTTCTCTCCGAAACCGCCAGCGCCGACCCTTCCCTTGTCTCCCCCACCCATGGCGCGGGAACGTTCCTCTCGGCGAGGCCGGCCGCCGGCGAGCCTGTGTGGCCACCCGGCCTGTGCTCGGTACCCTTGTGCACGACCGCGGTCAGCCAGCCTCGCTGTCCCAGCGCGGCGGCTAGCTTGTGTAGCCAGCGCGGCGCGGCGTGCCCTAGCCTCGGCACCACGATCGGCCGGGCTCCAGCTGCGGCGTGCTCCCAGCGAGCCCTAACCGCACCCCCCTGCTGGCCCGCGGTCGCCATGGTTTGGTCGTGCCACCCTGCACGTTCCCGTCATGTCATGCCTCGCCTCGTCGTTGTTGTCGCATCTCGCCGTCGTCCGTCGAGCCCATGTCGTTCGTCGTTGTTCGCCCGTGGTAAGGCCCCTCGTCCGAACCATATGCAAAACTCCCTCGCTGTCGCATGATTCGTGCCGCGCGCAGCACGTCTGATTCACGCGCAATTCACGGGTTGTCGCACATGTCGTCATACATCATTCGCGTGCTGTCCGTGCGCGTCGTCGTTCGCGTAAATCACTATTTGCACGCTTTAGTAAAATCGTTCTGCTATATCGTTCACGTTAAATAATAGATTACTTGTTTAGTTGTGTATTATTAAAATAAGAATTCAATTGAACCTAATTAATGATTTTAATTATGCGTTTGTAGATACCTGTTAGTGTGTGTACGCCAACGTAAATGTCGTGTTTAACGCTTAGTTAGTATGAATACGACATAATTTAGCAGTACCCGTGTATCACGTTGTTTATAAGTTAATTAGAGGTTTAAATGTATTAAGTCTCTTGCGGCGTAACTCGTTCGATCACGTCCACTCTAGCGGCGCAATTTCATATTAGGAACATTGTTTGTTGCGACACATGTTTATTTAATTAATGAATTAATGATTTACCTGTTAGTTATCTAAAATAACTTATTTATTATTTTAACTTACGCTTTATAAATATATGATAGTGTGATTAATGACTACATAAATGTTTTAAGTTTAATACTTGTCTAGTATAGAGGCGGCATCTATGTAGTAGTTCTCGTTTGCGCGTCAGCGTGCTATTCGCGCGCGTAGTCGTGTTGACTCGCGCGTGTCGCGCGCTGTTCTGCGCGTTGTTTCGTGCACGCGCAGCGCGTCATCAGGGTCCCGACGACGTCCGTCTACCCCCTAGACGACGTTCGTCTACTCCTAGACGACTCCCGTCTATCCCCGTCTACCCCCCTGCGCGTGCGCGCGTTCGCGCCGTTCGCACGTGTCGTTGTTGCCTTTCGCATGCGCGGTCTATACGCGTCGTCACCGTCCATTTGTGCTACGTCGCGCACGCGTTCCGCACACATTAGTTAATCATTTCGCTTTAATCATTCATAATTAGTAATGAGATCTTGTTAATCGTTGACTGATTATTAATTCAATTTATAAAAAATGTTCTACGTAAATAATTTATATTAACTAAAAATCAATTTAGAAATATAGTTTTGTACATCTAATTATAATCTGGTGATAATCGCATGTCGCGTGCTATCTACGCGCTGTTCACACGTGTGGCGCTCGCTGTCGCCGTGTTGTTCGTGTGCTTAGAATCTCTTGTTTTAATTAAATTATTTAATTAACGGACATTGTTAGTGTAGAAGATTAATCGAAATAACTGATGTATAATATTTATATTTGATCATGTTTGAACTAAAAGTATTGTTTATACTTGTTTAACGTTAACGTGCTAACTTCTTAACCGTAGTTTTGAGTTCGACGTTTTTTCCCTCGCGTGACCATATAATCGAGCTCTATTTTATGCTGCATGTTTTTATAACATTTTATCTTGTATGGTGTAATGTTCTTATGCATTTATATATGTTTGTTTGCTTGTGCCTGTTTGTATTTGTTGCGCATTGCGAATAGACTACAATCCGTTTTTGAGCTTCAAGGGATCAAAGATCAAGCGTTGGCGACCAAGTGATCTGGCTCTTCGAGTTCTACAAGGTTGAAGACCCTGAGCATCTGTTTGGTGTAGGCAAGTGTCCTCTTACCTATTATGTCCTATCTACTTATAATTCACTATCTCACATTACTTAATTGAAACCTAAGGATTGACTAGCTTTCTATTTACTTATCCTTGTTTACCTTTTGGGTTATCATGGTTAGCTTTATGCTATTGCTTTACTTTAATCAACGAACATGATGTGAATATTATGATACGATGATGTTATCCCGATGATGTTCTTGTGATACTTTAGGGGACTCAGACCATTTTTCTGAGTACCTCTCCGTAAGGACCTGTTCGGGGAGTGACAACCTGGGATAACAGTGCAACCATGAGGGTGGAATGGGATGCCCTTAGCTGATTAATTAGAGGAACTAGAGGAGTAGTTGGCTTCGCCGTAGGGCCATTAATGGGGTCCGGGCACAGTACTTGCTCTGCCGAGGCTGATTGCAGAGGTTCTTGATTTGGTTTTGTTAGTCACCCTTCCTTTGGCGAGATGTAATGTGTTTATCAAACTGGAGAAACCTAATGGGCAGCTATGACCTCTAGGAAATCTTTGTAAAGGCTACATAGTGAGACCCTGCTAGGTCACCTTAGTAGTGATCAATGGAGAGTCATGATCTCCGGGCAGAATGGGAATCATGGCTTGTGGGTAAAGTGTGCAACCTCTATAGAGGGTTAGAAACTGATATATCAGTCGTGCTCATGGTTAAGAGCGGCCTTGGGATCCTCTTTGATTAGAGATACAACTGATTTGAGATTCAATGGTTCTATTAATGTTTCTGGTTCAATGATGATCATTATGTTTCCTCGATGAGGAAATGGTTCACGGGTTGGTTATATGATAACACTTGGCTTCCACTAATAATAAATACTTGACCAACTAAAAGCAACGACTTTGACCTTAACCCCACATAAAGCTAGTCCACTTCAGCCAAACGGGACATTTGCTGAGTACGTTGATGTGTACTCACCCTTGCTTTCACAAAACACCAGGTTGCCTTTGGTGCAACCTTTGCTCAGGTAAAGAAGGAGAAGAAGGCGTCGACGCGGATCTCTAGGAGTTCCAGGACTTCGACGAGTTTGAGGATTAGGCTAGTGACCTCCCCTAGTCAGCTGCCTGTGGTGGGTTATTTACATTGGCTACGTTTCTATTATATGCACTTTGATTTATATTATGTAAATGACTCTAGTCTTTAATATCATTACTTATTCCTTATTGTTTTTCGAAGCATTGTGCTTTGATGAGTCATTTATGTAATCGCTGTGTATGTGAATTTCTGATGCTGGCACGTACGTGGTTCGCATTCGGTTCACCTTCCAAAACCGGGTGTGACACAGACCAACTATAAAGTCCATCCCAATCTCATCCCATTTCCACTGCGGAATCTGCAACGGCTGCAACAATCCTACGGGTCTCTGATGTTCTGCCTTGATCCTCTAACAACTGTCGCATCTGGCCACATACTCTGCTATCTCTCTTTTCATTCCGTACCACCAGAATCTCTTCTTCAAGTCTTGGTACATTTTCTCGCTACCAGGGTGTATAGAATACGCTGTCTCATGAGCTTCCTTGAGGATCAGTTCCCGGATCGAGGTGATATCGAGAACACACAGCCTATCCTTGAACCATACCACTCCTTCTGCACCTTCACGGAAATCTAGACCTTTCCCATCTATGATTAGCTATCAGATCTCATTGATCTTCTCGTCATCCTTCTTCTCCACAAATAATACTGGGGCTGCCTAAGGCGAGGTACTCGATCTGATATAACCTTTCTCTAACAACTCATCAATTTGCTTCTTGAGTTCCACTAACTCTTGTCCGGACACTCGATAAGCTCTCTTGGAAATAGGGGCGGTGCTTGGGATAAGCTCTATGGCAAATTCAACTTTCCTTTCAGGTAGCATGCCTGGTAACTCCTCGGGAAATACATCGGGGAATTCTGACACAATCCTAATTGCCTCAATCGGATTGGACTCTTTGTCATCTACTGATAAATGGTGATAGGCTCCTTCTTCTAGTTCAGGTAAGTACAGCTTGTTTACTACTTCCTTTCCTGATGGGGACACCAACTTAACTGTTCTCTTGTCGCAACTGACAGTGGCTTGATTTTTGTGTAGCCAATTCATCCCTAGGATGACATCTATCCCTTGAGTTCCCATGACTACTAGGCTAGAGGGGAAGTCTATCCCCTTATTTCAATCCTTAGATTCGGACAAATCCTATCAGACTGAACTTTTCCCCCAACTGAATTAACTCTTAAAGGTGGGATCATTGGTTCTATGGGGATGTTATGTGATTCTACCCAAGATGCAGAAACAAAAGAATGTGTGGCACCAGTATCCAACAGTACTTTTGTTGGGTAGGATTCAATTGGAAACATACCTACTACCACGTCCTAAGCATCCTAGATTGCTTCAGCCTCTAGGTGATTCACCTTTCCATGGTTGTAGGCCTGACCACGGACTCCTGGTGCTTGCTGTGGCGCTTCTTGTCTTGCTGGGACATTGATTGCTGGCGGTTGCTGGGCTGCTTTCTTGGGACAGTTCTTCGCCTAGTGATTTTGCTCTCCACAGTAGAAGCATGCACGACCTCCTACTTGTGCTGGGGCTACTTGGCCATTCTGGTTGGTTGCTGGGGCAGGAAGGCAAGTTGCCTGGCTGTTCTGACGCTGGAACTGATTTCCTCCCGGCTGAGTGTTCTGACGGTACTACTGCTGCTACTGAGGAAACTGCCTTTGGTACTGATGCTGGTGCTGACGCTGATGCTGGTGCTGGTGACCTTGCTTGAATTGCTGGGGTGAGTTGCCTGAGTAGTGGGGACGACTGCTACTCCCGGCCTGAGGTCCACCAATCTTGCGCTTCCTATCCTCCATCTCCCGACGCTTCCTTTCAGTCATGATTGCTTTGTCTATCAAATGCTGGAAGGTGGGGAAAGTGTGGTTCATGAGCTGGTAATGGAGAGGTCAACCAATCCTCTTAGAAAGCGGTACTGCTGCTTGGTATCTGTGTTGACGTCTTCTGGGCATAACGTGACAGCTGCAAAAACTTATCCCTGTACTCACAGATGGACATGGGACCTTGCTTCAGGGCAAGAAACTCCTCCTTCCTCACTATCACCAATCCCTCGGGCATGTGGTAGCGACGGAAGTTGTCCCTGAACTCCTCCCAAGTAATGGCTTCAGGTTTGGCATGGGTGGCGAGGTAAGACTCCCACCAAGACTGTGCTGCTCCCCTTAGCTGTCGGGGACCATACAACACCTTCTCACGATCGTTGCACTAAGTAGTGTGCAACTCATGCTCCACGGTACGTAGCCAATCTTCCATCTCCATGGGATCAGCAGAGTGGGCAAAGACAGGGGAATGGCCCCTCATGAACTTTGCCCACTTGTCTCTAGGCACTTGAGGCATCTGGACCTGTACTAGAGGCTGAGGTGGTGGTGGCTGCTGCTAAACCTGCTGCATCGCTGCTAATGTCTAACAAATTGCCTGAACTACCTGAGTTTGCATCAAGAACATCTGCTCAATGGTCATCGGGGGTGGCGGTGGCAAATGCTGCTGCGGAGCTGCCTCCTCCTGGGGTGCCTGCTGCTCTGGTTGAGCATGCCTCGCACCTTTGCCCTATTCTTAGACATCTGTAAAAACCACACACATATCAAATCTGACTCTATAGGCTTTCAACATAACAGAAGATATACAGAAATCTTCATAGCATTGAACAATTGATCATCTTCACTGACAACTTCTCAGATAAAGAGGAAAGTGGAAATAACTAGATTACCCAACTAAATAACTGACTTTATTAATAACTACACTAAGTTGCATGGGATACCCACACCTTGGTGACAATCATTACAAAGATCCAACTTCATTACATGTTCATCATGACAAGCATCCAACAAAAGATAACCAAACTAACTCTAACTAAGACTAACTAGACTAAGACACCGAATTAAACATTATTACAGACTCTGACTACATTGATCTATGGATCTAAATCTATGCGGGTCCTGTAGTCTAGGGTACCATAGTCGAAGCGACCACGGGGCGGTGAACGGTAAGGGTGCTGAATCCCTATAGGGGCGGGAGAACCACCATCAAGATAGTGGTGTGCCGCGCATTCAGCATGCAATTCGTTAAGGGCGTGGTCCAACTCTGTATTGAGCACGGTGGCTAGGTTGACCATGCTGCTCAGCCTAGGATTTCCCTCACCAACTGGTGAGACAATCACGCCTCCAGCACTACCGGTCGAACGGTGAGGGTAGTACTTCAGGTCAAGGCCGTCAGCTACCCCGCTGAACAACGAGCAATACTGAGAAAGTGCCTATCATGCTGCATCTTGCATGGCTGCCTCAGTAGTGTCCCTCTCAGTGATAGAATAGTACTCTAAGAAGGCCTCTGCACCCTAGAGATCATCGTCCGAACGGTGCACCAAGCAAGTAGCCTCCCACTGGTCCAGGTATAACCCACGACGATGCTGGTAGACTACACAACTGTACTTGATAGACCAAGTGTGTCGGTCGAAGGCCCGACGCAACAGGGTATCAAGAGCGTCGTGGAAGTGACACCCACGAGCAGCGTCACGAGTGATGGGTCTAGCGATCCACCCCTCCGGCTCTGGCTCCTCCGAGCGCTCCATGCTGTGGCTCGAACTGCCACCGGCGTCGTCGTCGTCTCCGTCTCTGACAAGGTCCCCTCCAGTAGCCGGGATGCCCAATGGTGGTGCAGGGGGCATCTCTGGCTGAGGTGCAGGGGAAGGCGGCCTCTCAGACTCCACCTCCCGCTGAGGCGAGGGGGAAGAGTCCTGCTGCTCCTACTCCTTACGTCGCGCTCCTGCTCCTCGTGCAGGTGACGATGCAGTCTCTCCAAGTGACTAGACTAACCTGACACCGTGCGACGCAGGGGACGCTCCGTCAGTCGAGAAGGCAAAAAGGGAATCACAGACTTACGTGCAGTGCACCTGATATGGGCCATCTACAAAAGACATCGTAAGCACAAGAGTAAGAGTAGAACTATGAGACCAGAAAGTAAACAGAAAGAAAAGTGAGACAAAACTTTTGAGATAAGTAAATAATATAGAGTTGGTCAAGATGACCAACTTCTGAGAAGACACTAAGGTCAAGGTAAGAGTAAGGGTCTATAGTCCTTAGGACGACCATTGTAGTCTAGGTTAGCGGTCCTACAATCAGCAAGGCTTTGATACCACTTATGTCACACCCGGTTTTGGAAGGTAAACCGAATGCGAACCATGTACGTGCCAGGATCAGAACTCATGTACACAGCGTTTACATAATTGGACATCACCACACAATGCTTGAATTAAATAGCGGAAAGGTACTTAGTTACATCGAGATGTCTAAGACATCCATAGAGTCTATTACATAAACATAGTGTTTAACAATAACATCAAAGTGCGGAGTATCGAAACGTAGAATGTAAGCCTACACAGGCAGCTGATTGGGGGTTTGCCACTAAAGTAAACTAGAACTCGTCATAGTCCTGGAACTCCTCAAAGTCCTCCATGTTCCCAGCTTCACCTCCTGAGCACTAAGAACAGTGGGGACAACCTGGGGTGGGGTGGTTTGTAAAGCAAGGGTGAGTACACATCAACATACTCAACAAATGTCCTGTTTGGCTAAAGTGGACTAGCTATATGTGGAGTTAAGGTTAAGCAATTGCTTTTAGTTGGTCAAGTTTTATTACTATAATAGAGCCAAGTTTTTAGTAATAAACCCAGTTATTACCCAAAAGTACTCCCTCCAAGAGGAAATACCAGAGATCAAAATTATAACCATCATTGCTAATCATCATCATAAAAGTAACCAAAGCTCTTCTAATCAAAGAGGATCCCAAGGCTGCTCTTAACCGTGAGCACGACTGATATACCAGTTTCTAACACTCTACCCACAAGTCGTAATTCCCATTCTGCCCGGGGTTCTAGCCTCCCCATTGATCACTACCAAGGTGACCTAGCAGGGTCTCACTACGTAGCCTTTACAAAGATTTCCTAGAGGTCATAGCCACCCGTTAGGTTTCTCCAGTTTGATAAACACAGTACATCTCCCCAAAGGAAGGGTGACTAACAAAACCAAATCAAAGAACCTCTGCAACCAACCTCGGCAGAGCAAGTACTGTGCCCGGACCCCATTGACGTTCCTACGGCGAAGCCAACTACTCCTCTGGTTCCTCTAATTAATCAGCTAAGGGCGTCCCATTCCACCCTCATGGTTGCACTATTATCCCGGGTTGTCACTCCCCCAAACAGATCCTTACGGAGAGGTACTCAAAAAACAGCCTGAGCCCCCTAAAGTAATCAGAAGAACCTCATCGGGATAACATCATCGTATCATAAAAGATCACATCATGTTCATTGATTAAGTTAAAGCAATAGCATAAGCTAACCATGATTAACCCAAAAAGGTAAACAAGGGTAAGGTAAATACAGACTAGTCAATCCTTAGGTTTCAATAAAGTAATGCGGGACAATGAATTATAAAGTAAAGTAGGACATGATAGGTCTGAGGACACTTGCCTTCACCAAGTTGTTGCTCAGGGAGGTCTCCAACAACACACTCAGGAACCTCGGACTGCTCGTTGTCTAAATAAAGCGAGCATACATTCAATACATTTGGAAGGTAAAAATGAACATCACATCAAACATGTACAAACATTAGCACACAACTCAAAAGGGTATAGTATTAAGTACAGGGGAATGAGATCAAGTTATAAAATGAACTAATCTTAATTGGGGGGAAATTGATTACTCTATAAGTGTTGAAACATAACCTAAAAAGTAGAGTAATAATTAAACAAGGAAAAGATTACATTTTAAGATGAACTACTCTCATTTAGGAATTTGATTATCCTTTAAATATTATCCATAATTACATACCTAATTCTATTTAGCACATTAGGGTCTAAAGGTTAAACCAAAAATGAATCCATGAAATGCATAACACTAATCTCACAAAATTAAATATATTTTAACTCCTAGGATTCTCCTTTTATTTATATCATTACATAAATAAATCAACATGTACTTTAATTCTATATTCTAAATGTAAAAATTAAAGTATACAGATTACAGTTGGTCATATTTTATTTGAATAGAGAATAATTTTGTGAACATTTTGCAATTTGAACCACTAAATTTGGAGTTCATATGAAAAAAGATATGAAATAAACAAGTTTTGAAGTTTGAAATATGAAATTAATGCTAAATCTGTGGTTAAATAAAAGTCCAGGGGTCTAACTAAAACAATCCAGGGACCTATGCGCTAAAATAGAGGACGACAGGTTTGATTTCCTAAAACCAGGGGGGTTCTTAAGCAAAACAACCACGCGAAGGGGTACGGGGTAACCTCAGCCATCGGATCAGAAACCGACGACCCAGATTAGATCGCACGGGCGCGACTGACAAGCGGGGCTAGGGCGCTAGCGAGCCAAGGCAGGTTGACCGGCCGGGCCTAGGGGCAGAGAAGCGAGTGAGGGGGAGAGAGGAGAGACAGTTGGATCTGGATCGAAGGGCTACAATCAGATCCGCTCGGGTTGAGTCTAAACTGCCCGATCTCGGGTGGATGACCGAGATCTAACAGTAGGGGGCGGACTTGGGCGCGGTGGCGCCGCTCGGTCCCGCGGCGGAAGTTCGCTGAAGACGAGCAAACCGGCCACGGCGGGGCTCTGGTGGCTTAGGCAAAGGCTAGACATGTTCAGCACGTCACGGCGAACACATCTGTGGGCGCAGAACCGGCATGGAGGCGCCAGAGAAGCGCAAACCATGGTGAAAAAGGTTCCGCGGCGGCGCAGCTAACTCCGGCGAGCAATTGCACGGGCTCTGGTGCGATACTTGGAGAATTAAGGGCATGGAAAGGTTGCTCACCTCTAGTGCGAACTCTGGGACGCTTGGAGAAGGCGAGAATGCGGTGGAGCCTCGGGTCGACGGCGGTGGGGCTCCGACTGCGCAAGAACTGCTCCGGTGAGCGTGGACCGGGCGCAGCAGGGAGGGAGAGGGCACACCGAAGGGTGTCCCGAGTAGCTGACGGCAAGGCAAAGCTCACCTTGGCACTGGACAGGGCACGGGCGCAACGGCGGCCACAGAACAGGTGGTGGACATCGGCGGGTGGTGGCGGAGCTCTCGGTTCACGTGGGTAGAGCGAGAGAGAGGGCGAGGGAGTTGGCCAGAGGGCGCAAATGGGAGAGGGGAGGTGGGGAGCAGGGCGCGGGGGCTCGGACGTGGCCGGAGAACACGCGGTCATAGGCGCGTCCTCGGCGGGGAGATCGTGGGTGAGAGGTTAGAGACGGCTGACAGGTGGGGACAGCGGGATAAAGAGAGAGGGAGCGGGTGCGCGCGAGAGAACTAGCACCGATAGGTCTGGCCCACGTGACAGAGAGAGAGAGGCGCTCCCGGGTTGGCGCCGACAGGTGGGGCCCGCCTGTCAGGCAGAGGGGGCGCGCGGGCGCACACGAGGGGGCTGGGCTAAATGGGCCGACCTGGGCTGAATTGGCTTTTTCTATTTTCCTAGAATTTCTAATTGCTTTTCTATTTATTTTCTCTATGGTTTTCAATTCAAATTCAAATCAAGTTTCAAATTCAAACCAAATCAAATATGTGCAACAATTCAAAGAATATTTAGGCTCAATATGATGCAACATTCCATGACTCATATGTTTTGGGCAAAATAAAATAAATAATCCCTCACTAATACAACTAACTCTAATTAAAAGAGAAAGAGAAGGAGAAAATTAGAGAGAGAAACTAGAGTGAGATAGAGAAGAGTAACACATGAATTTGGGTGATCATTAGAAAGAAATTTTATACCCCCAAATTCAGGGTGTTATAGATGAATACTAGCATGATAGGCCGAGTAGCCGCTTTGCTAAATAGGGATCTCAGTAGAAGTCGAGCGATTTATCTAGCACTCACACGATGTCAGGAATTGGTTGTATCCATTTTTAATAATGGAATTATGATTGTTTGTGGACACAAATCCATGGGGATGCCATGTCTACGAGACGAAATTGGAATAAGGATTAACGTGCAAATACCTATGTCAAGCATTTGAAGGTACTAAACACATGCCAAGAAATATGGTAAATCGGTAAGCCTAGTACCTGAGTGAACCTGCCCATAGACTTCACTCCTCATTGGTGCTGAGATGGAGTCTCCCATTCTAGACATGGTGGGTACAAGTGCGGTCAATGCACGGAAGCGGCTGGAGATAGTGGAGCATTGTATGCCAAGACCGTGGGCCATGTTCTATTGCCAGGGAATCGATGGGGGTGGTTGATGTGTGTGGGGACGGAGTGCCCTAACATGTCGTGTGTTTAGGTTTACCTTGCAAGGTTAAAAACTCGACTCGAATCATCTGCCTCTCTTAGCTAATGAAACTTCTTGATCCATTGTACTGCATTGAGTAATAAGTGGAAATGAGGTTACTTGCAAAAATATGTTGATTGACATAATGATTGATATCATGTACGGATAGTTAGGTGCTCATCTAGTCTAAAATATTATTCTAGAACCTGAAAAGCTAAAACTTGTTTTAGACTCAGCTAGTCCTTTTGGCAAACCAGACCCAGCCAAACAGCTTCATGGTTTAGAGGTAGAGGAGTACACTCTTCATACCGGGTAAGTCTAGCTGAGTATTAGTATATTTAGCCTTGCTTGTGGCATAATTTTACAGGTACTTCCTTGGATGAATGGTTGCTGGTGTGACTTGGCCTCCCTCCGTGCCACCTGGATGGACGGTCGAGTGGGGTGATGCCTCTGCAGGAGAGGACCAAAAGGAGTAGCGTGGCTAAGCTTCTCCATGTTACTCGATTACCTCCATTAGTTATTTTCGCTACATTCAAATCTATGATTAACACATGTCAAACTTCGATGATGTAATAACTCTTAAGTACTCATTAAATTATGGTATTGTGCTTTATTGAATTTCTATGTGCCTTACCTTCAAGTGAGCAAGTGTAAAGCCCAAAATTGGTAGGAAAAAAAATAATAATGATGAAATAAATAAATAAATAAATTTAAGATAGTGTTTTAGGATTTTTGAAAACCTTTGGATGTTATTGGGATCCTCATGCTTTTATGTCCAATTGAATAGAATTAAGCTAGCCAAATAACAAAATAAATAGATATAGAATTATGCACCTCATGACGGAGTTCTTGCATTTTTACCTTTGTACTCAAAATTTTGAGACAAGTTTGAGTTGAAAGTAGAATTTGTAGCACCCAAAAGTATTATTATGGATTTCTAATAAAATAATACGAAGATTTGAATCATGATATTCTTTTTATACGAATTATGTCACCTTTTAAGTCACATCTCCTTAAATAAATACTAAAAGATTTAATGGTCTTATATAAATTAAGTTATCCTTTTTAGATAGAATGTTTAGAAATGTTATCTATAATAACTATTAATAAACTTGTGCAATAGAAATTATTTCATTAAAACATATATTTGGTATAAAATATACACTTGGAGGAGGTTTGCTTAAAATGAACAAAGCAATGAATACATAAATAAATAATATGAATACTGCATCACATGCTGGATTTTGAGTGTGCATTAAATTGGAATTCTTAACTTTATCTTGAATTGAATTTGAATTTGGTAAATCAAAAAGGGAATACAAAATATAAAAGAAAACAGAAAATGTAAAAGAAATACCTGCGTTTGGGCCACATTAGTGAAAGCCGACCAATTCCTCCCCCTTCCCAATCGGCCTAAATGAGTATTGCACCCGCACGGCCCAATCCACCATTTTCCCCTTTTCTTTCTATTTTGGTCACTAGCGAGTGGGGCCCACTTTGTCAGCCGGTCACTGGGACACGCTCACGCTCGCGTTGATGCCCGCCTCACTATCGCGCTGGCCCCACATGCAGTCCCTTCCGCAGCGCACTCGCTCGCTCCCTTCCGCTGCCGCCGTGGTTTGGGACCCACACGTCATCCCTTTCCCCTCACCGTAACAAATGCGCGCGTGGAGCTCGTCGTTCCAACAACCGCGCGATTCACGCGGCGATTTTCATTGGGATTCCTCGGCCGCCGTTGCAAAGCTCATGCCACCCCATGCCTATAAGTATCTAGCCGCCATCACCATCATGAATCACCAAATCTTCGAAGCTCAAGTGCGGGCGAACGAATACCCATGGCCGCCGCATGCAATTCGCGCCTTCTCTGCTGTTGGGGCTTTGAGGAATACTCGAAGGACCCCCTGGGTGCACGGTGAAGGTGTGTAGGGCCACATCGGGTACTGCATCGACTCATAACCACGGAAATTCGTCAACGGAATCCTTGCTCCACCGTGGCTTCACTGTACTCTGTGGGAAGCATCACTGGCGCCATTAATCCAGGTATGGAGGACCTCCTCCGCCTCACTTTGGTCTCCGATGTGTGCCGCGGCAAATTAGTTTCAGGTTCGGGGCGTGTGGGCGACAATCGCATGAGTGGCGGCGAGTTCCCACCGTGGGGGGTACTGTGTGGCGCCGTCGTACCTAGCTTGATGGGGGAAAGGGTGAGAGTCTCGATAACCATGGGATCTGATTTGAATGGCTACGATTAGAAGTTGGGAATCGACTAGTGCTAGTCGTTGATCTCCGCTCAGACAGCCAGGGTTAAATGACACATAACCCTTTCGCGCGATTGATTTTAGCTATTGATCTCAAGTCGGATGGCCACGAGTTGTTGCTAGTGCTGAGGGGTATAGGAATCTAATCGCGATCGCCCAAGGTAGATCCAATGGCCTAAATCGTTGCGTACCCCTTCGTCATGGCTATTTTGCATAAGAGTCCTCAAGGAACCTAGAAACTAACTCGTCGTCCACCAGCAGGGCAATCTGAGTCTAGGGAATTTTATACGTTAGCCCCTGGACTTTCCAGTATTTAGCGTGTAGTCCAGAAAACAATGAAATGGATAATTAATTACAGAAATTGATTTTTAATACAAAAATAATTCCAGATACTTGTATAATTCATATAAAATTCATATTAAGTCCAAATTGATCCACTCCAGTTTCTATAATTTTGTAATATTATTGTTTATCGTGTCTCTGTTTTGACATGAAAACCATATTAAAATTAATCTCCTAATTAATCTTGTACCTAGCACCTAGAACATTTGGAAATTCATAACTTAAAATCCATAACTCCAAAATTAATGAATCTTGTTCCTATGATCTTATTTTAATATGTAGATTATTAATATGTATTTTGTTCTTATGTTTGGTGTGATGTTAATTTTGCCTATACCATGTTTGTTTGTATTGCTACGACTAGCGCGAGGTCACGAGTCATCTGAAAAGCAAGTTGGTACCTGGAATCTCAAGTCCTAGGCAAGTTGTGCCTTTGATCACTTCTTTTTACCCAGTCATGTTCTGATTAATCATAAGGATATGCATAGGTTAATTTTGATGGGACCCAATAGGTTACCCTAGTTTGACTATCTTTATACCTTGTTTACCACTGAATTTTTGGGTAGTACCTGCTATTGCTTTACGTGGTTTTGGGTATAGAGATACACATTATTATTCATTATTATACTTTTATTATTACTTGTTATTTGCTTGTTCATGTTAAGATCATTATGTTAATTGGAAGACGGAGAACCACCCGAGAAAATAGTGCTACCACAAGGGTGGTATGGGACGCCCTTGGCTGACTAATTAGGAAAGCTAGTGGAGGACTACCGTACCCGAAAGGGGCAAGGGCAGTAGGGGAGTGGTCAGTGTAAGGAGGCCCTTGGGTTGATTTTGCTGCACTGGCGGTCGGGCGAGGGGTCCCTGCATTGGAGCTTCTTATAAACTGTAGCGGGTTTTCTAAAGCTAGTGGATCTTTGTAAAGGCCTCGTAGTGTTACCCTGCCTCGCCTCCTCGGTAGAGGTGTATGGGATTGGCCTTCTCTTGGCAGATGGGTAACATGACTTGTGGGTAAAGATGTGCAACCTCTGCAGAGTGTAAAACTGGTATACTAGATGTGCTCATGGTCATGAGCGGCTCGGACACTCACATGATTAATTTATGGAACTAAATTCAATTTGTCATATGCATTGCATCGCAGGTGTTGTTATAACTTTTGTTCTACTACTTAATTGGGTTGGTATTTGCTTATACTTAGTAATTGCTAATAAAATTTTGACCAACTTTAAAAGCAATGCTCAGCTTCAACCATCCTCTTTGGTAAGCCTTACACTTTACATGAGCTTCCACCTTTGGCAAGTTCATGCACATTATTCTCCACATCTTGTTGAGCGATGAACGTATGTGAGCTCACTCTTGCTGTCTCACACCCTCCCATAGGTCAAGAACAGGTACCGCAGGATGAGGCGCATGGAGGATGCTGTGATGAGGTCGTGAGAGGTCTAGGCCGTCGTCTCCCAGTCAACTTTGGGTTGCTGGATCATTGTCTCCTTATGATGTAATTATTTATTTATTTTGTACAGAACTCCTATTATATAGTAAAGATGTGACGTTCGTTTCTATACCACTATTCATCATATGTGTGAGACTTGGTCCTAGCACACCTGGTGTTTATTTCGCGCCCGGGTCTTGGTGCCCCTGAAACCCGGGTGTGACAGCAAGTGGACTCGATCCATGTTAATGTTTTTATCAAACTAGATTCGATGGATGGACCGTTTATTCCAATTTAAGTTTGTCGATTGCCTCTAAGGTGAGACTTGGGCACTTAAGCCAGGAATAATCTAGGTGATTCCACCACAAGTTGTTGTGTGAGGCGCGGTAGGCTTTAGCATTGGTGGCGGTGGTCACAGGAGACACGGGTGGCTCCGGCGGTCGGGCGAGGTGCAGTCGTCTCCGGTGATTGCGACCACGTAAGGCGTGGGTGGCTTCGGCGTCCTTCGGTGACCAACTCCTCTGATCTGATGGCTTCGGTGGCGTCCTCCAGCGACGACCTCCCCCAATCCTTTGTTTTATGCATGTGTTTGTTATTTGATCCCATATTAGTATTTTTTCATTAATTATAATTTACAGTGTAGGTATTTATGCAACTTTCTATAACGATTTATGCTTTACACGATGTCAGCATCCAACATTTGCGTGTATGATGTAGGAACGAAAATATCATTCAAAATTTATGCGCATGCAATGAAAACTCCCAAGACCTGCCATATTTTTAGAATTTACATAAAAATAGGAACCACATGCATGTGCATAGTGGTTGCATTATTGTTTAGATCTGTAAAAATAGGACTGCATGCATGCTTCTAGTGGGGCACGCGCCTGAATGTGTGTTCCTGGTAGAGGGATGACATGCCATCGTGTACATATTTTGATGTCACTTTGTGTATATATCTATGCCAACATTAAAAGGTTTTCAACGACTTTCATGTTGCATCGGTATTTACGCTCATAACTGTCGGTTTTTACGATCAAAACTGATGTTTTTACACTCGAACATGGAGATGTGTCCACCATTGAACCGCATGCCAGATTTTTACTCATTGTACCGCATTGCATAAATATCTATACCATGTAGCATAATTAGTACCAGTATATATCACAAACCGGTTCTAACGAGCCTAAATGTATGACTGTTGGAGCGATCATATATTTATGGAGGAAACAAATATTTTAAATAAGATTTTTTATTTCCATTCATGCCAATCCATTTAATTTCATCACACATTCCTACCATTCAAAATTTGTGCGCATGCAATAGGAAATAGTTTTTTACAAAGTGTATCAAATTGATAAATACCTACAACCGTGTAGCATAATTAGTATCTTTATATATCATAAACTGGATATAACTAGCCTAGTTGCATGGCTGTAGGAGCGATCCTATATTTATGGAGTCATCCATATTTTGCGCGCATGTAGTGGAAATAAAAATATCATCCAAAATTTGTGCACATGTAATAGAAACTCCTATGATCTGCCATAATTATCGAATCTATCATAAAAATAGGATCTGCAGTCATGGTTCAGCGATTGGACGTGGTTCAATGGAGAGGTTTAATGCTATCTCTATGAACTATTTACGCTATTTCTATGAAATATTTATGCCATTTGTGCAAAAAACTAAACCGTAATTATGGCATGCATCCCACGTGGGGTGGGTGTTTGATCGAGGGGTTGACTATTGCATGTATGTTGGAAGGTTTGATCTAGTGCATGGAGGACGCACCAGATCGCATGCACCTAGTTGTTTGGTGTTGTTTTGTGGGGTCCAAGGTGGCTGAGGCTTCCAGTACATATTAGAAGCCCACGGCTATATATATATATATATATATATATATATATATATATATATATATAATTTTAACAGATAAAGTATTTATTTTGTTCATTTTTCACAAAAAATGTCTTGTAATAGTGGCATAGTGATGTTACAAACATCATGTTCAATGTATCATAAGTATAGTATATTATTATTTCTTAACATGCGGTCATTTACATATGTGTGCATAGATATTAATAAGTCTCGGTAGAGAGGAACGCCGAATTGGAATTGAGCTAGTCCATCCGGCCGGCCTACAAAAGTGCAGCTACATTTTTGGATGCCTGTGACAGAAAGCTAGTTATTTTTAGACGACGGCCAGCAAACCATAATGCAACAGGTCATCATTGACGGCAATGCTTAATTAAGAAAAGATCCCAGTGCCCATGCAATACTCCTCTGCCTCCCCTAATTTTCTAATTCATCACATGATGTCCTGCCTTTGTCGATTACGCAATTAAATCATCTGCTTCTTCTACTTATGAGAGATTACGCCGGCAGCAAAAGGATGAAAGAGAAAAAATGGGAGCCGCTTCCTCTTTATTAGATTCGAATCTCATGGTCTTGTGCCTCCTGCATCTGCATGCATGGTGATGGACGCCAACGTTCCAATTCGGTTTGATATGAAATCGTGCGATCGTCGTGGTTGCTCCAAGATCGAGCGCGTCGTCGCCGGTGCTAGATTCCAACCTCAAGTTGCCAAGAAGCGATGCAAGCAAGCGTTGCGGTTGCGGAGGCGCTCGATGCCGGGAAGCTCACGCCTCAGCCCATCGCCGGCGCGGCCGACTTCGCAGTTGCCGGTCTCGCTATGGCCATTGGCACGCTCGCCGTCACAGCGTCGTTCGTGCTCGTCTCCTTCGATGCGCGTGCGGGGCAGGGCCAGCTACGCCGCATCCTCGACCTCGGTCCATCACTGTGTGGCCCACGCTTGTTTCTCATCTTCTTTGTGGGGCTCCTGGCCGCCGCCGAGATGCTCTGCCTCCCATTCTTCCACAGCGCCATGCTGCCGCCGCGTCGCCACGTCATGCCATGCCTCGCGTACCCACTTGTCGCCCATGGCATCGCCGAGCTAGGGCTGCTCGCCTGTGTGCTCCTGCTGTTACGTGCGTCCGTCAGCGGCGCGCGGCTACCGGCGTCTGCGCTTGCCATGCCGCTCGCCTGCTTGCCATTCCTCACTGCGCATGTTCTCGTGCTCGCCACGCCGGCCACCGTCGCCTCCTACCTAGGCCAGCTCAGCCCACACCGATGATGGCATTAGGCACTGCGCGTACCCGGCATACGCCGCCACGCTGCTCCTCGCCCTCGTCGCGGTATACCTGCCGCTGCTCGCCACCGCGTGCTGGGACGTCGCAGCCGTGGCCATCAACAAGCGGCTACGTGCGAGGGCGTACGCACTCTCCATGCTCATCCTTGTGCCACTGCCACTACAGGTGTTGGTACTCGCCCTGACCTCGGTGTGGGACATGCACCAGTACACGTCCCCCACCGTTGGCCTCATTGGGTTTGTCGTGGTGGTGGTAGCCACGGAGGCAACACTTGTCATCCTCGTCATGCTACCGGTTCATGATGCTCTTGTCCTTGTCTAGAAGTTGTCATCAGCGACCGCCGGGCCAAAGGAGACACCTGATGACCCCGAAAGATGACCAAGGAAATTGCATTGCCCAGACAATCAAAAAAATAATAGGGGGATATCAGTAGAGATGTAATGTAACTGACATAGTTGAGTTCACTTTTTTTTCTTTCGTATGTATCATGTTTTGT
This sequence comes from Zea luxurians, assembly GCA_029449295.1. Lineage (NCBI taxonomy): Eukaryota > Viridiplantae > Streptophyta > Magnoliopsida > Poales > Poaceae > Zea > Zea luxurians. The sequence goes on from JAOPSE010000002.1 coordinate 6,686,208, forward strand.
AAATTACTCCTGTATATGTAAGTATACACTTAGTATACACCAACTGTACATTTTTTGTAGTCTACAATAATAATTACTCAAATGTACACAACACCACTATCCACCACTTTCAGCGGACACGCTTATTTTCGGCGGCCAGGGCTCGGCCGCCGAAAATAAGGATTAATTTTCGGCGGTGCGCGGATGGTTGCTGAAATTAGACTTATTTTCTGTGGCTTTTGACACGACCGCCGAAAATATGGCTATTTTCGGTGGCCTAGCCCTGGCCGCCGAAAATAAGGCTTTTTAAACAGCCGCCTACGTCCTTCTCTCCTCTCTGTTTCTTTCTCTCATCTCACGCGCGTGCCGCCGCTAGCCTGCTCGCCGCGCCCTAGGCCCGCCACACGGCCGCCCCTTGGGAATCGAAAGAGTATTTAGAGAAACATTTTCCTGAGTTTTTAGCTTCTTGTAAACCTTAAGTTTTTTGTACATTTTACTGTAAGCTAGCAAAGACACACAACCACCCCCTGTCTGGTAAGAGAACTTTTCCATTGCTTAGCCATGAGCTTTAAATCTTGGGACGAGATTCTTTTTATGAGGAAAAGATGTATCACCCCTGGTGTTATGAGAACTAAAACATGGACATGTCATCATATGCATGACATTATCTTGTTTGCTACACATAGGATGCATTCACTAGGTTAAAATCTTAAGCAAATATGTGATGTTGTGATGTTTGGAGAAGTACAAGACTTAGTTACGTGTGTTACTTAAGTTAGTGAAAAAATTCAATATTTGACACTAAGTTTGCATGCCTCACAGGAATGGACACCTAATTTGCATGCCTTCTAATATTTGACACTCAGACTGCAAACTTCTTTATTTCGAGGGATCATCTCATTTTTCTCACAGTCCATTTCCATTTTAATTCCTAGACCACTTCCCTCGGTAGAGCAGTTAGGGTAAAGAAACGTGTGGGTAACCGACGGCGGTTGTGTGCCCTCCCTAGAGTAGTTAGGGTAAAGAAACGTGTGGGTATACTGGACCGGGATGCACAGGTCAGGGCTTCAATTGGTAAGGATTGAGGTATCAGGTTCAGGGCTTTCTTTAGTTACTAAGAGCTCAGGGCTTCTAACACATAAACTATGTATATATAGACACACACTAGGTACGCATCCGTGTGATGCCACTGAACACAAATTGATGCCACAGAACATGGAGAGATAGACTAATAAATGAAGATAGGTACGTGTTCGTGCGTTGCAACGACATACAAAATATTCGACAAAAATGTTAGTCTTATCGTAAACTCTGAAATCTTGCTAAGGCTATGACAAATCAAAATGAAGTGAATATACATTAAGGATAATAAGTTTATGAAAAGTTCATATCATTACTAATAACATGGCATCTATTATATATACCTAGAAACCAATAAAACTCTGATGTGCCTAATAATTTCTTGTGTTTCTTCTGGAATGTTGTCTTTAGATTCATTGTCCTTGTAGTTCAATAATTCTACCAAGAATTTGGTCCTCAGGACATTCCCATTCTGCACATTCGATATTACATATTTTTGAACTCAGTTAATAATTAATTATAGAATAACGATATTGACCAAGTGTTAGAACAATGAGGTTACTCACGTTGTAGATGCAGGGTAACCTTATACCATTCTAATCACGCATAAAGTTGATAACAAGAATGTTGGGGCCATGCTTCGTTGTGCCGAAGGTCTTACACGAAGAAGCAGCTTCGGCTGAAGTTGTCCCCAGGAGATGGCCGAAGGTTCCTTTTCATGGAGCTTCGGCATTACAAACCGACATAGAGATAGAATGACCTTTTAATCCATGAAGGTCTGAGTCAATGTTGTAAGCTTTTGTAAGGGGCATAATTGTAATTCGTCACAGGCTGTGTCCTGTGTCTATAAATAGATGAACAGTACCCCCGTACTGTTCACGCGAACTTGACATTTGCTTTCGCATCACACCTGTACTTTTGCCTTCCTCAGGACCGAAGGTACATTTGTAATTTGAAGTCATTTATATTCATTCATGATAATAAAAATGGAGATGATTCTATGATAATATTTAAATGTTTATTTTATACCTCATGATTTGTATGAACACTTCGTTGCTTATTATTATACTCACGAAGGTACGTCTTTCGTAACCTTCGTCCGAAATTCTTTATATCCTGAAGGGATATAATGTTATGGAGGACGAAGGACTTTAACACTTAACATTTTCTATGTTGCCTTGTTCTTAACTCTTAGCATTTGAGATCAAGCCCCCAACATTGGCGCCCACCTCCGGTGAACTCACTTCCACTTTTCTGAGCTGATGGCTTCGTTCAACAATCAAGCTGGAGCTGCTTCGGCTTCGAAGATGGTGCTCCCGATAACAGGCGGTTCTTGCTCAGAGCCGGCTAACAAGAAGCAGAAGAAGGAGGCTCAGAGAAGGGTGCAGCATGTTGGAGTGTAGGGACCCTTCATCAAGTCAAAATGGTCCCACATTCCAATTACTTTCTCTCAGGAAGACCTTCAGCTTAAGGATTATCCTCACAATGATGCCATGGTTATCTCTTGCGTGATCAAAGGATTTCTGGTCCACAATGTCTTAGTTGATACAGGCAGTGCAGCTGATATTATATTTGCTAAGGCCTTCAGACAAATGCAAGAGCCCGAAGACAAGATCCACGATGCTACGCACCCTCTTTGTGGCTTCGGAGGGCGGCAGATTGTAGCACTTGGGAAGATTACCATGCCGGTAACCTTCGGATTTGTTAACAACACAAGGACTGAGCAAATTGTGTTTGATATTGTTGACATGGAGTATCCTTACAATGCTATCATTGGTCGCGGTACTCTTAATGCCTTCGAAGCAATTCTTCACCCAGCTTATCTCTGCATGAAGATACCTTCGGATCAAGGGCCTATTGCTATTCATGGAAGCCAGGAAGCTGCTAGAAGGGCCGAAGGAAGCTGGACTGACTCCAAAGCAATCCATAACATAGATGGAGCTGAAGCTTGTGAACAGTACAAATTCAGAAGGGAGAAAGCAGCTTCAGCAGATCAGCCGAAGCCCATGCTATTGTGTGAGGACATAGCAGAGCAGAAGGTGCTGTTGGGCTCGCAATTATCTGAAGACCAGGAGAAAACCTTGATAAGGTTTTTATTCAACAACAAAGATGTTTTTGCATGGTCAGCTAATGATCTCTGTGGAGTAAATCGGGATGTTATTGAACATTCGCTCAATGTTGACCCATCCTTCAGACCCCGAAAGCAGAGGCTTCGGAAGATGTCGGATGACAAGGCCGAAGGGGCTCGCAATGAAGTAAAAAGACTCCTCAGTGCAGGAGTTATCAGAGAAGTAAAGTATCCAGAGTGGCTAGCTAACACTGTTATGGTGAAGAAGGCCAATGGCAAGTGGAGAATGTGTATCGATTTCACAAATCTCAACAAGGCTTGTCCGAAGGATGAATTCCCGCTGCCAAGGATAGACTCTTTAGTCGATGCAGCAGCTTCTTCAGAGCTCATGAGTCTCCTGGACTGCTACTCAGGCTATCATCAAATCTGGATGAAGAAGGAAGATGAGCCGAAGACTAGCTTCATAACCCCAAGTGGCACATATTGCTATCTTCGGATGCCTGAGGGGCTCAAAAATGCTGGAGGAAGTTTCAGCAGAATGACTGCGAAGGTCCTCCAGACTCAGATAGGCAGAAATGTGTTGACTTATGTTGATGACATTATTGTAAAAAGCACGAAGCAGGAAAATCATATTGCTGATTTGCAGGAGACCTTCGCCAGTTTCAGACAAGCTGGTTTGAAGCTGAATCCAGAAAAATGTGTCTTCGGAGTAAAGAAGGGGAAATTTCTTGGATGCTTGGTTTCAACAAAGGGAATTGAAGCTAATCCAAATAAAATCGAAGCTATACTTCGAATGGAGCCACCAACTACAAGAAAGGGGGCCCAAAGATTGACAGGAAGGCTGGCATCTCTCAACAGATTCATATCCAGATCAGCAGAAAGAAATTTACCATTCTTCGAGGTGCTGAAGTCAGCTGAAGTCTTTCAATGGGGCCCAAGTCAACAAAAAGCCTTCGAAGAGCTGAAGCAATACTTGATAGATCTAACAACATTAACTCCACCAACGCCAGGGGCTCCTTTGTTGTTATATGTAGCAGCTTCGCACTCGGCAGTAAGTGCAGCACTTGTCCAGGAGAAGCTTGATGGACAAGTCAAGAAGCAGGTTCCAGTATATTTTGTATCTGAAGTCCTTAGTGTATCAAAGAAAAATTATACAGAGCTGGAGAAGGTATTGTATGCCGTTTTAATGGCATCCAGGAAGCTTCGGCATTATTTTCAGGCATACAATATCATTGTTCCTTCTTCGCAGCCGTTGAAGGATATCATGAGAAATAGAGAAGCTACTGGACGGATTGGAAAATGGGCTGCAGAGCTCAATGAATTTTACATTGATTATGTGCATAGATCCTCGATCCAGTCTCAAGCATTGGCAGATTTCATTGCCGACTGGACGCCAGGGGCTCAGGATGAAGAAGTAAATAAAGATGCCGAAGTGTGGACAGTGTTTTGTGATGGCTCTTGGGGAACCTTCGGAGCAGGTGCAGCCGCTGTGTTGGTCTCACCATCCAAGGTTAAAACTTGTTATGCAGCAAGACTTGATTTCAGCTGTACAAACAATATTACTGAGTACGAAGCCCTGCTCCTGGGCCTTCGGAAATTAAAGGCAATGGGAATCAGAAGGGCGATTCTTAAAACTGATTCCCAGGTTATTTCGGGTCATATTGACAAAAGTTGCAAGGCTAAAGATCCGAAGCTTGAAAAATATCTAGACACGGTCCGAAGGATCGAAGCCTCCTTCGAAGGATTTTCTGTCAAGAATATCCCTCGAGGACAAAATGAGCATGCTGATTTGCTAGCCAAGTCTGCAGCACAGGGGCTGCCGTTACCTTCGGATGTGTTCTTTGAAACAATAAAGGCACCTTCAGTGGACCTCCTGGAAAGAGCAGTCCTCAACATATCTCCTGTTTACAGCGAAGATTGGAGAACTGAAATCATCTCTTACCTTCAGGGTAAGTTCCTTTCAGATGACGAAGCTTATAATAAAAGGATAGAGGCAAGAGCTCGTCCGTATGTCATGATAGAAGGGGAGTTATACAAACATGGAGTTTGCGCTCCGCTGCTCAAGTGCTTATCTAGAACCGAAGGTATAGAGTTGATGAAAGAAATACATGCAGGCCTGTGTGGGTCCCACATTGGATCTAGGCCGTTACTTGGAAAAGTCTTCCGCCAAGGGTTTTATTGGCCGAAGGCAGCTTCGGATGCAGCGGAGTTAGTTCAAAAGTGCGAAGGTTGTCAGAAATGTGCAAGAGATCAAAAGCAACCTTCGTCTTTGACACAGCTGATACAACCCATCTGGCCATTGCAAAGGTGGGGCCTTGACTTGTTAGGTCCATTACCACCGGCTCAAGGGAATCTAAAATATGTTATAGTAGCTGTGGAGTATTTTTCTAAATGGATTGAGGCGAAGCCATTAGCCACAATAACTTCGGCCACTGTCCAAAAGTTTTTCTGGCAGAATATTGTCTGCCGCTTCGGGGTACCGAAGGCCATCACTGTAGATAATGGAACGCAGTTCGACTCTGAAGCTTTCAGAAATTTTTGTGATCAAATCGGTACGAAGATCCACTTTGCATCAGTCAGGCATCCGGAGTCAAATGGGCTCGTTGAAAGGGCCAACGGCATTATAATGACAGGAATAATGAAGTTAATCTTCAATCAACCCAGGGGAAAGTGGCCAGATCAGTTAACCAAAGTGGTGTGGAGTCACAATACAACAACGTCAAGGTCTACAGGCTTTACTCCATTCAAATTATTATTCGGTGACTGAAGCAGTAACTCCGGAAGAAGCTAAAGCTGGATCAATAAGAGTAGTAGCTTCGGCAGAATCAGGTCCTGAAGATGCTTGCCTTGTGGAAAAAGATGCCTTAGAGGGGATCAGGCTTCAGGCCGTGGAGAATATCAATAAATACCAAGCTGAAACAGTCAAGTGGCGAGATAGAAAGGTCCGGTTAAAAAATATTGAGTCGGGACACTTGGTGCTTCGGAGAGTAGCCAACCCAGATACAGTGGGCAAGCTACAGTTGAAATGGGAAGGACCTTTCTTAGTAGTATCTTCGTCAAGGCCTGGTCCGTACAGATTGAAGGACATGGATGGCAACGAAATTCCAAGATCTTGGAATGCGTATGAGCTTCGGCGATATTATGTATAACTTGATGTAACTTTTTATGTTTTTTCTTTTCTTTTTCATGGCACCCTTTTCCTTTCTAAAGGGGGAGAAAGGTTTTTAATGGGGCCATCAAGTGTAATTTCCTTTTTAGTCTTATAAGAGCAAAATCCCCCAAAAAATATAAATGTAAAAACTGAGAACGCACCATCGAGTGCCGAAACTGAAAAAGCGAAGAAGCTCCAAAGACGTCCCTAAGGGGATGCAGAGCTCACAGCGAAAAGTCAACGCTGATTCCGCCGAAAGTAAAAGGCGAAGAAGCTCCAAAGACGTTCCTAAGGGGATGCAGAGCTTACAGCGAAAAGTCAACGCTGATACCGCCTAAGTAAAAGGCGAAGAAGCTCCAAAGTCGTTCCTAAGGGAATGCAGAGCTGATGTGTGGTTGTTTCTAAGGAAATAATGGCTGAGAGTGTGGCTTCGGATATATGTTTTGGACATTCATTCGCACATTACATTACATCATAGCATTTGCATTCATAAGCATTCATTCATAGCATTTGCGTTCCTAAGTGGTTGATTCGGCAAAAAGAAGAAGCGGTCTTTTATGCTTCGTTGTGTACAAAAAAAGAAAAGCTTCGGCAAAAAAGAAGCGGTCTTTTATGCTTCGTTGTGTACGAAAAGAAGGGAAGGTGTTTTTTCGCCTTCGGCTCAAAATACTAATTTCGTCCACATCAAAGCGCCTCAATAGAAGAGTAAGAATATATTACAAGGTATGTACAAAGTTCCTTGAGAACAGTTTAATTGTATTTACAAAAGTTGTTACAAAAGTCTCCTGAGTTTTTTCTATAGTATACTCCTACTGATCTTCACTGAGCTTCAGCTTCGGCGACATATTTTAAGCATCATCTTCAGCTTCGTCATCCTACATGAATCAAGGTATCGCGAGTAAAAATCAAGTGTGAAGGAGAAGGTAAGTACAAAGTATGATTTCTTACTGGCTCAAGATGACTTCGAGCTTCGTCTCCAGCCTTCTCTCGCCCGCCTTTTGTCCATATCATTTTTATAAATCTATTTGAGATGCTTCGGGCGAGGTCAGGAATATCGTCTAGAATTGATGGAGACAGGGCGAAATTGGGCCTGTTGACAATTTTTCCATGCTCGCAGCCGGCCTTCAGGAACGCTGCAGCGGTACCCCGAGAAGCTACCCAGGCACAGAAGTCACCGTGCCCGGCTATAACTTCGTCAAGCTCTTCAATTTCAGCTTCAATATGATCGAAGGCTTTTGGCAAATTTTCAGCTGAAGGGTTGAACTTCCCACTGCTGGCTCCAACTGAGTAAAAGGATCTTTTTTAATTGTTCAATACAGTTGTTGCTAAATTTCAAACATTTGTCTTGAAGGCTTGTTAATAATTTCTTCAAATCTGAGCTGGTTTGGACTTCGGCCTCAAGTTTTGAATTAAGCTCTAGCTTCTCTTGTTCAAATTGTTTTGATTGGCAGATAAGCTTCGAATTCAATTCTGATACTTTAGCTTCAGTCTCTGCCAGCAAGCCTTCAGTTGTTTGGAGTTCAAAGTCTTTCTTTTCAATAATAGCTGATTGCTCTTTTATCTTGCTCTCTAGATTTTCGATTATAGCTTCGTGTTTCTTATCCTCTAGATCTTGCTGCATCCTCAAAGCTTTGCTTAGTAGCATGCTCTGCAAATAAACAACCTTCGTTAGGAATATTTCCATTATTAAAAAACAATAGAAGTCAGAGAAAAGTTGTTTACCTTGAAATTGGAATAAAATAAGCTGCCGACGATATGTTGTCGTCGGTAGCGGCTGATATTTGTTTCTAGCTTCGGAAAACCGATACTCTTTGATAGAGTACCGATGACCTTAGCCCCAGCTTGATCCCGGATGCAGCCCAATTTCTCATCATCAATGCCTCCAAATAGAAGAGCTCCTGGCTTGTATCCGCAAGATTTGGCATATTCCTTAAGCTCTTCTATTTCAGCCTTCGACAGTTCTTGTCCAACTAAATTTTGAAATATGTAGGCTTCGTCTTCCGAAGTGTCTTCGGCTATTTCTTTTCCCTTCCCAGGCACTGTGGCCATGGTTTCTTCACCAGCGGTGGCAGCTTCTTCTGCAGCCATGTCTATCAAAATTCTGTCGATGTCTTCAATGGTAGTTTCTAAGTTCACATCTTCGGCTGGAGCGGCTTCGGTAGCCGCGACCTCCGAAGGTGCGACTTCGACATTTGTTGAGCCCTCAACAGCTGGCGTTTTCTGAATTGACGCCCTCGGTGGCGTCTTGTCAATAACTTCGGTCACTGCAATAATTCTTTGCCTCTTTGTTTTGGTTATCTTCAGTTTTTTCCGGCTCTTCCACCTTTCGAAAAAGCTTCGTCAGTTGAGGCCCTAATGGACTTAGCTTCGTGGGCAGGGGTTCAGTCATTACCTTTAAGATTTCCTCCACGTCGCTGGTAGAAGGTGGTGCGGGGGTCCCCTCTTCATCGGATAATTTTCGCTTTGGAGTTGATATTTTTCTCTTCTTGGGAATTTTCTTCTCTTTTGCTGGTTTTTCTTCATCCTTGTTCAAAGTTTCGGCCACTCTTTTCCTTTTTTGGCCCTCAGCACCCTTGTTCAGTCGTTCATAGTCAGGGTACTTGAAACCCAGGGCATCAAACACTCGGTTCAGCCTTCGCTTCGGACGGGTGCCGAAGGCCGCGGTCATCAGTTGATCTTCTTTCTTGGAATAATTCCCAAGAATTTCATTGCACATTACCTCAACTGTGTCCAGCCACTCTTGGCAAGGTTTTTTAAAGTATTTCTTGAATTTGAAATGATAAGGAAGCCGGACAAGTTCCCCCTTCTTCTTCTCCCCCTCTAGCTTTGGCATTTCCCATTCTTTTAGAGTAGGGAAGACTCTGAACGCCAAGAACTCTTGAACCAAATCTCTGGTACCGATATGCTCTGAAATGATTTCAAACTCACCCAGTGCAGCCCAGGTGGGACCCTCTAATGTCATGTGGCATCGCGGCCTTGTTTCTCCAAAGATTAATTCAAGTGGGCTTTGTACCAATTTTTCTTCGTCTTCGTCAACTCTCACATAAAACCACTCAGACTTCCAGCCTGCCGGCCATTTGCTTCGGTAGCTAATAACAGGAAACTTTGTTGTTTTCCGGTAGGCAAAATTGTAGCAACCGAAGTTATCATGTAATCCATCTTTTCTGGCCTTCGTTTGGTAATGTAACTCATGAACTCGATAGAAACTGTCGGCAAACGGCTCCACTGCTTGGCTTCGGAGGGCCCAGATATAAACATTAAGCCTAACGATAGCGTTAGGAGTCAATTGATGAAAGTAAATACCAAACTTTTTCAATACATCTGCAATAATTCCATGAAGAGGGAATCTCAGCCCAGCCTTTAAAAAGCTCTTGAAAATGACTATCTCGTCCTTCTCTGGCTTCGGGGTAGTTTCTTCTCCCCCGAAGCGAAGAAGTTTCTTCTGATTTTCACTGAAATAACCTGATTTTACCATCTTGGCGAGATCAGCCTTTGAGATGGTCGACTTTCTGAAGTCTAAGTGGCTGGGCTTGCTGGGCATGGCAATGCGATAGTCATCTTCGGGATCAGTTTCTTCAATGTTCTCTTCTTCTCCTTCGGCAGTTGTCGGGTCTGCTTCAGCAGCGGGCATTTCTTCCGCAGTCACTAGTCCGGATCGTTGCATTGCTTCGGAGATGGGCACAGTCTCCGAACCTTCAGCTTCGTCTCCTTCACGTTCAACTCTGGCAGTAGATCGCACTCTGGCCATTTGATTCTGAGTTTGGGGAAATTAAATACTTTTTTCTTTTTCCTTTTCTCCCGAAGCCTTTCTTTCTGACGAAGCAGACTTTGAGATGGACCTTCGTTCGATTCTGAGAATCAAGCTTCGGCTATAGTTAAAAATTTTGGCAGCAAAACAGTGCAAATAGCAATGAATGCTGTGGTAACTTCACACCTACTCGTCTGTTTATATAGTGCTGCAGGTAAGAAGGCGAAGCGCCAGGATTTTTACACCAGGCGGGCAGTCACTTGTACTCGCTGCGCAGTGGACCGCAAAGATCAAACAGTAACTCTGCAAGGTGGGTCCGACACGAGCTCGGAAATTGAATCGTTTCTCGGCAACGAGCTCAGGGAAGGTGTTTTTTGGACCTTCGGCTTCCCGAAGCTTAAGAGGCTTTTTTCACGGATCAAGCTCGTTACGAAAAACGATCTAGCACCGCGAAAGGGGCTACTGTTGGGTCCATGCTTCGTTGTGCCGAAGGTCTTACACGAAGAAGCAGCTTCGGCTGAAGTTGTCCCCAGGAGATGGCCGAAGGTTCCTTTTCATGGAGCTTCGGCATTACAAACCGACATAGAGATAGAATGACCTTTTAATCCATGAAGGTCTGAGTCAATGTTGTAAGCTTTTGTAAGGGGCATAATTGTAATTCGTCACAGGCTGTGTCCTGTGTCTATAAATAGATGAACAGTACCCCCGTACTGTTCACGCGAACTTGACATTTGCTTTCGCATCACACCTGTACTTTTGCCTTCCTCAGGACCGAAGGTACATTTGTAATTTGAAGTCATTTATATTCATTCATGATAATAAAAATGGAGATGATTCTATGATAATATTTAAATGTTTATTTTATACCTCATGATTTGTATGAACACTTCGTTGCTTATTATTATACTCACGAAGGTACGTCTTTCGTAACCTTCGTCCGAAATTCTTTATATCCTGAAGGGATATAATGTTATGGAGGACGAAGGACTTTAACACTTAACATTTTCTATGTTGCCTTGTTCTTAACTCTTAGCATTTGAGATCAAGCCCCCAACAAAGAAAACTAGACAATTCCCTACAAATTAAAATAACATGTTGTTAAATATATTTGGACATGCTTTATTAGTTGTCTCTAGGTTATAAGAAATTATCATCCTAATATTTTTAGAACCCATGTTGGTACTATGTGGCGCCACATATAAATATTGTCATTCCATGTAGGATTGACCAATTCCATGGCGACATTCATATTATTGGCAATATTATGTATTTTGTGAATATAATGCATGCTTGGATGATCACCCTTAAACCATGACGGTATAGGCATGGAGTCCATTATATAGAAGCTTCTAGTGTCCATATTAAATATATATAAGCTGAACTTACCCAAGAAAGAATATGACAATAAAATCTGCAAGTTAAACAAATAGTTCAAGTAATCAAGTAAGAGAAAAAAATGTAAGATTACAAAATGATAAAGGAGTATAGCTTACTTGGCTACAATCTAAAACATTGTGCTCCATGCTAGGCCAACATTCAAATAATTTTGCCAACATATTGATATCTATCTTTACACGAAGGCGATGGTCTCGACCAAATTGAGCCATGGACTGCTTTGTGTTAGTAAAATGTGATATAATAAACACACTTATATGGATACATATTAATTAATTCAAATTACATAGAACTGTAGGTCTATATAGTGGTATTTGTCTTCCAACATGAACAAGGCATCATTGCATGCGATTATCCAAATAGTCATGTTGAAGCAATCATTATCCATCAACTTATTTACATCCAATATATCTTTAAGCTTTTGAAGACTTAAAGAAATTAGATAAGGCTTCGTGTGGCAAATCCAATTTTTCCTATTAAATTAACATTTGTTTTCATAGTTAAAGCAAGATTATAGGTGCTGAATATTTACCATGCATATAATATATTAATTGAGAATTAAATTACTCCAAATATTCGGTGTTGTCTACTCCCATGATTTATGTGCACAATGCACACATCAGTTCTTGTGTGTTTGTTAACTTTACTATAGCGGGTGTAAGGAAAATGGACCTTAGCCCATTTGTCTAAATGATTTTGGTGTTTGATGATCAACATAACCTATGGACTAATATGTTTGCTAGTGTTTGTAATTATAGTTCAAAGGCTGCTAAATTGACTTGGACTAAGGCATTGAAGAAGCAACACCTCAAAATAAGGCATTATGAAGAGCATAAGTGAAGATAGACAAGTATCAAGCAAAGTCCAAGATATGAAGAAAGTGTTGCCACTAGCGGACTATCCGACTGAGTGCACCGGACTGTCCGGTGGCACACCAAACTGTCTGGTGCCACACAGCCGAACCGTCTAGTGCACCAGGGAACAGTAGCCCAACGGCTAGTTCCTAGTGTCACTATGGAGGAGAGCCACCAAACTATCAGGTGTGACATCGGACTGTCCGGTGCAAGGCTGCATGCGCCAATGGTCACCTGCCAATGTCAGATCCAACGGCTAGTGGTGCACTAGACAAGGCACCGGATTGTCCGGTGCCTGCCACCGAACTGTCTGGTGTGCCGTAGAGAGTAGTAGCTTTTCTCCAACAACTAGTTTCGAGTTGGAGTCTATATATACTCCACCCAACTGGTCATTTGGTGGTTTGGGAGCCCAAGCAACATACCACACATGTTAAAATATTTTCATGTGCTCAAACACCCAAGTGCTTAATAGAATCACTTGGTGATTAACGTGGGTGCTTTGCGAAGTGCTTAGGTTAGTTAGACTGCTTATGCGCTTGCTCTAGGTGAATCCTAGTTAGTTGAGTGAGTTTAGAAAAACCCACAAACCTCCTTAGATCTTATGGGAGCCGTTGTAATTGTACCGAGTGGGGCAAGACTCTTGTGAGGCCGTGACAACTGAGTTTGTGTCACAGCTGCCACTGTGTACCAAAGGGAACGAGGCCCGTGACGTTTTGGCTAGAAGCTCGATAGTTGAGATGGCAGGGAGTGTCCGAGAGGAGCCAGAAGCGGAGCACCACTTGGTCTTGGAGAAGGCTCGTGACTCCCTACTGAGTTACTTGACCATGGTGCTTGGCCCTCGCATGGGCTACCATTTGCGTAGTGGTACCATAGACGAATAGTTGGGAACTTGTGTGGTTTTGTATACCTTGGTAAAAATATCGGCGTCATCCATGGGAGTTTGCATCTCTATCCTTGCTCTTTACCTTCCGCATTTACATTAAGTACTTAAGTTTCAATCTCTCCTTACTAGTTAGAATATTTAGGATTGGAACTTAGGCTTTGCAATAGAGATAGCAACACTTAGACAAAACCTAGTTTGCACATTCTAGATTGCATAGATTTTGTTATAGGGATTTAATTGTGGCCTAGTTAAGAGATAGTTTTTAGAAGTCCTAATTCACCCTGCTCTTAAGTGTCACCATTTCCTACACCGGTAAAGCACATGAAGATATATTGGATGATTTAGGTAACTCATAGGGAGTGTTGATTATCTCAACATAGCATGAACTCCCTCCATCTTCATCCGCACGATGGTCATGCTCTTGATGTCCTTTCTTTGTGTTTAATCTCGAGTCCCACAATATTGCAGGTAGCTTAAATCTAAATAGTGTTATATTATCCTGCAAGTAATATAGATTAGAATTAAATAAAAAACAGTGTTCCTATAAATGCACATCCTCTACCTAAGTTACATTATCAGACAGAGAAGATCATGTCTAGTATTCATATAGTTTACCATCCATAGACCACAAGAAACCATAAACATAATTTAAAAAGAACAGGTGAATTTTATGTATATGAAAACAATCATAACCAATTTTGTACAGGTAGTGGTCACATGAATTTTACCCATCGGTTTGCATTTGCTCTGTGATCTTCTCTATAACTGGCCATGATGGAACATCAAGGTTCTGCTCAGATAGAGCTCTTTATGTTTTGCTACAAGTTTAATTTGTCTTTCTAGACCTTTTAATTATATGATAAATATAATAACATATCAAAATTGATAGATAGCAAATAATGAGTGATGCAATAATCATATAATAGGAATAATTACTCACTGTAGTATAAAGGTCTCGACGATCCAGTTATTTTTAGTCCCATAGAATCAAGTACATGTACCTAACTTTTTTGCATTAACAACTTCTAGGTACTAGTTAAAAATTTATATGTTTATTGGAATGAACAACTGAATCAAACATATGCATTAACATTAATTTGTAAGTATTGTGCACTAATATATTACATAGATTAGAAATGAGCTGAGTTTTAAGTTAACCATGTTAGCTTGTAAATAGTTGTCCACCCTTTTCTTCAATTGTATCTTCCTTACAATTTAACAGCACTTTAGGGTCGCCATCATACTTAAGCATACTGGAAATGAGCGTGTTCTCCAAGAAGACATGAACGTGTTCTCTAAGAAGACATTTCCACCTTCTCTATGAAGTAGATGCTCTTCATCCCAAATAGAATGTATATATGCACTAAGGACCTGTATACCGAAAAATACAAAAATACAATTAGTAGATAAAAATATATAGGCTAGCTTTAAATTTCTATACTTTATTGTATAATAGGATAGTTATAAATTTATGTACTTTACTATATATATAGGTACATATATATACTTACTTCACCAATCAATTGCATGTCAACATGGAAAAGACATTCCATATCATTTCTATTTAACCATGCATTGTCGTTGTTCACCATGATGTTTTTTCTCGGTAATGATTTAATGTATTCAATAAGTTTCACATCGTCTTTAGTGCACATATAATCTATATACAATAAACAATATTATACTTCATAAGCTAATGATATATCAGAAAACCAATTGGATGCAATAAGGTAAGAACCAAAAATAATTACCTTAGGGCACAACTCAAGCTACATTCAACTTCTTTGGTTTGTTATACTGAGATATCCTAATCAACATGTCCAAGTCATCTTGTTTGATCAACTCTAACATATCCACATTGGAACTTATTTGAGTTGATTCATTTTGAACATCCAAGGATGCCATGTGTATCACATGTATATGAGAGAATGAATCATAAGTATATTGGCAAAAGCATTCTTTAGTAGAAATCTGTAAATCCCTAAAAATGTATACGTAGGAGTGCATGGTGTCAATGTACTTAGTAGCTCCCTTGGGAAATAAAATGAGGGTTTAAGATGATTAATATGGTTATGGTAAGACATGTTCTTTACTAAACACATAGTAAACAAAAGAATAAGGCTATGCATCATGCTGAGTTTTCTTTGTGTGTGCATTTAGTTGGAAGGTTTACCCCTTGAATTTGAAATTTGTGGAATTTAAAATTTTAAATTTGAAAAGTTCAAACATGAAATAAAACAAAGAAAGGATAATAGAAAAAAGAAAAGAAAAAACAGTAGGAAATCGATTAGGCCTAGATCCTCACTTCTGGCCCGCACTCCCTAACTCCATAGCATGGCCCACCCTGCCCTCGTGCATGCCGCTGCCGATAGGCGGGCCTGATCTATCAGCATCTCTCTTACGCGCGAGCTTATGTTACCCTCCCAACGTTGGCATGTGGGTCTAGGTTCGTCAGTCGCTGCAGGGCCACCATCTCTCGGATCCGGATGCCGCTGTAATGGGGGACCGACTCGTCAGAGTCGTCTTCTCCGTGAAGTCCACGCTCACGAAGATATCGAGGAGGGGGAACTCTACTCGCCCGCATAGCTCCCGCCTCGAACATTGACCAGTCGGACCGTCTAGCCAGCCCCAATTTATGGACAAGCGGGTGATTGGTGTGGACCGCGGAACCGACCCTGGATTCTCATCAAGATCCAAGCACCACTCAAACCAACTCTCGGGGGGCCACCTTGCAACTAATCTCCGAGTCTCTCGCAGTCAGCCAGGGGTTAAGTACAATCGATGTGCCTTGCCCTGTTCCATTACCACCCCATAGAGACCAGCTGCCGCGTGCGCTAGTTGTCGTGTTGTGTGTTAGAGAGGGAGACTCAGCAGTAGGGAGGGGGAGACGTGTTCCCGACCCTAGAAGAACCATCGACGGAATAGAATGCATCACGGTGTCGCTCCGTGAGCATCGATTGAGCCTCGAGATAGGGGGAACCGATGGGAATTGCTCGTCGCCGTGCAAGCAGCGCGCCGAGCCACTTCTCGCTAGGGGAAACGTAGAATCTTCCAATAGTCACGGTATGCATACCTTCATCATGTCCGCCGTGCGTAGATTTTAGATGGGGGGAAAGAGCGTGCACCATCAGATCTCGTTGAACGGCTCAGATTAGAAGCCTGTGATACCCCTTCGCATGATCGATTCTATGTCATAGATCTCAGATTGGTTGAATAGGATCGAGCATCCCGTCACATTTTCTAAAGAGCCCCTAAATTTTTTTGTTATCAACCCGCAGTGCTGATCTTTGATAAGATTTTTACGTAGAGGCCCTTAATTTTACAGAATAAACCCTAAACATCTCGGAAATAATGCGCGCAGTCCAGAAACCTAATAAATTAGGTAAATTAATATATAAAATGATTTTCTAGTATAAAATAATTATAGAACTTGTTTAATTCATAGAAAATCCATTTTTACTCCTTTTTGATCCATTCTAGTTGTATTAATTTTGTATTAATATTGTTTATCACTTGGTAACTCTATTTTATCATGAAACAAAGATTAAAATTATCCACTTAATTTATTTTATACTAGGCACATAAAACTCCGGAAAATTATAACTCTTTAACCGTAACTCCAAATTTAGTGATTGTCAAACCAACGATCTCGTTACGATGAGTAGATTATTATCATGTATAATGTACTCATGTTTGGTGTGATGTTAATTTCTCCTATACCATGTTCGCTTGTATTGTTACGAATAGACGGGCAAATGACCGAGGACCCAGAGACTCAACAGGTGGATACTACTGAGCAGAAGCTCGTTGAAGGCAAGTTGTGCCCTTGATCACCTCTATTTACCCAATAATGTTCCTGTCAATCATTATGACCTGCATAGGTTAATTTTGATGGGACCCAACAGGTTACCCTAGTTTGACTATCTTTATACCTTGCTTACCACTGAACTTTTTGGTAGTACCTGCTATTGCTTTATGTGGTCTTGGGTATTAAGCTACACATCATTCATGATCATGCTTTTATTATAAATTTGCTATTTACTGTTCATGACAAGATCATTATGTTAATTGGAACATGGAGAACCACCCGGGAAAACAGTGCTACTACAAGGGTGGTATGGGACGCCCTTGGCTGACTAATTAGGAAAGCTAGTGGATGACTACCTTACCCGAAAGGGGCAAGGGCAGTAGGGGAGTGGTCAGTGTAGGGAGGTTCTCGGGTTGATTTTGCTGCGATGGCGGTCAAACGGGGGATTCTTGCATTACGCTCACTAGAAACTGTAGCGGGTTTTCTAAAGCTAGTGGAACTTTGTAAAGGCCTCGTAGTGTTACCCTGCCTCGCTTCCTTGGTAGAGGTGTTTGGGATTCATGACCTCTTGGCAGATGGGTAACACGACTTGTGGGTAAAGAAGCGCAACCTCTGCAGAATGTAAAACTGGTATATCAGTCGTGCTCACGGTCATGAGCGGCTCTGACCCTCACATGAGTAACTTATGGAATTAAATTTAACTGGTTATTTGCATTGCATTGTCTTTTATTATTAATTTTGATCTATTATTACTCTGGTTTAGGTATATACTTACATTTAGTAACTGCTAATAAAATTTGACCAACTTATTAAAAGCAATGCTCAGCTTTAACCATCATTTGTTGATCAGCCTTACACTTCACATGAACTCCCACCTTTGGTGAGTTCATGCACATTATTCCCCACAACTTATTAAGCTATGATCTTTTGTGAGCTCACCCTTGCGATATATAAACCCCCCACCCCACAGGAGAAGAACAGGTGGTCCAGGAGGAGGACTACAACGAGGAGTTCGAGCTTATCTAGGTGGTGTCTCCGAGTCAGCTTTATGGCGCCAAGGAATAATATTCAATTTGCTTTATTGTTATCATTTATTTTTGTAATACTTCCGCTATGTAATAATGATACTTGTGACATTTATCTCTATACACTTTGTCATTATATGTGATGTTCTTCTTTGGCGCACATATGAGATGCACCCAGCTTTATCCCTTAAATCCGGGTGTGACAGAAGTGGTATCAGAGGAAATGTTGATTGTAGGACGAAACCTAGATAGAACTAGACAAAATCCTTACCTACTTACCTTATTCTGATTCTTTCTATACTTTTCTTGATCCTATCTCACCTTTGGGTGCTCTACTCTGACTGTTCTTTTCTTTTCTACTCTAGAAAGATAATAAGGATTTCACACCTTGGAATCCTACATCTAAGACTCCCTAAAGAGATAGGAGACCTAAGACATATATATATATATATTTCTCTATCTACTGTGTTTGGGTGTTTGTTCTGATGATAAATGCTTGATTCGCTTCTTTGATTGACTGAATTAGTATAGCAGGGCATTCTAGAATGTACCACCATAAGGTAATGTATTAGTATTAGTAGGTGACACACTAATCCACTGACCCAATAAAACCCCCAAAAGATCATGTCTCGTAATTATTCGTCTTATCTACAATTCTATCTTACCTTGTGTTTCTAACCCAGATGGTCAATACTAGGAAGGGAGGCAGAATCGATCTACCTGCCAACCACCACAGCAGGAGGATTGTTAGACAACCCCAACTAGAAATGAATCCTCCGAATCCTCCACCAGCTAGGACAAATCCTGTGGTTGCCGCTCAGATGCAAATGCTACATTAGCTAATGGCAAACACGATAAATGAAATGCAGGCTCAAATGAGGCAAGAACGCTAGGAGATGCGTCAGGAAAGGCAGGAGATGCGAGAGGAGATGAGGCAAGAACGACGGAAAAGGCAGCAACAACCACCACTAACTCCACCACCACCACTAGTTCCACCCTGGGACAACATCGAGAATTCATGAGTCACAAGCCACCTACATTCTCCAGCTCTCCAGATCCTTTACATGCTGATGATTGGCTAAAATCAGTGGAGAAGATGCTTAATATCACTCAATGCTCTAATCGGGAGAAGGTGCTCTATGCTTCAGGTCGTCTCACTCGCCCCGTTGCTGATTGGTGGGACTCCTACACTGCTGCCCATGATGTTGCCAATACTATTACCTGGGCAGAATTTGCTACACAGTTCAGAAACTACCATATTCCTGTTGTCCTGATGAAAATCAAGAAGAAGGAATTCTTATCGCTGAAGCAAGGCAACATGTTAGTCAGTGAATATCGTGACAAATTTATTCAGCTATCAAGGTATGCTCCAGATGAGGTTGCTGATGATGAAAGAAAATAGGAGCATTTCATGGAGGGACTTGTTGGACCACTTCAGTATCAGCTGGTTGCTCACACCTTTCCATCTTTCCAAAGGCTTCTGGACAAGGCTATAACTATTGGACACAAACATGTTCAGCTGGGTGAGATGAAGAAGAAGGCTATCACCTAGGGGCAGGAGAGCAGTAGCATCCATCCTTGCTATGTTCTGCCCTAGGGTACACCAGCTCGTCCGAGAAGAGGGCAACGACCGGCTTAGTATACACCATAGGCGACTCCACCGACTCCACACACTCGTCAGGTTGCCCCCACTGGCACCCCGGTGAGACCTGCAGGACACAGTACAGTCACCAATTGCTTCAAGTGTGGTGAGGTTGGGCACTACGCCAATGCTTGTCCGAAGAGGATCACCATCACACCCGCTCGAAGCAATGTCCAGGGCAAGCAACAGACTCCAACATCTGGCAAGGGATTCAGCATTGCTAGAGTCAACCAAGTCAGTGATGATGCTACTGCTGATGGAACTGATATCGCTATCGGTACGTTTTACATTAATTCAATTCCTGCAGACATATTATTTGATTCCGGAGCTACGCATTCGTTTATTTCTGCTCGCTATGCCAACACAAATGAGTTACCACTTCAAACTATGCAAAAACCACATAGTAATTACCCCTAAAAGGCCTATTGAAGCAAACTATATGACCAATAGATTTACACTGACAATCATAGGAAGGGAATTCTAGTTTATTCCTACAGTATTAGAGGAGAACAGTATAGATCAGATACTTGGTATGTCATGGTTAAGAAAGGCAAAGGCAGATATACATTGTGCTAGGGGAACCGTAGAACTCACCAGTCCAAAAGGAGAAATATTTGAAGTCATAATTACTATAACCCCCTCTACTAGACCCACCGTATATCTAGTAGATGGTAAATTCATGGGTAGAAACATCCATGTGGTTAGAGATTTCCCCGATGTCTTTCCAGAGGAGTTACCCGAGATGCCACCAGATAGGGAAGTTGAGTTTGTTATTGACCTAACTAATAGAATTATAACACCCTGGGATCCACAAACACCCCGGAATGTTATGAACTACACATATAACATTCATATATAAAATTTCGACATCATCTCCTTTCAAAAATTGCATAAACGAGGGAGCAACATTGTATAAACATATATCATGACAAAGACAAACAGACTAAGCATTATTAATCTGCTAGGAAAGGAAAGATAACTATAACGACATGAACTGAATTAACTAGTGCACATGACTAATTAAAAAACAAACATCCTTTGACATGGAGTTTCTAATTAAATCATGGCTGCAATTGGGCAGCGTTATTATAAGAGTGAAGGTGGACGTGCTGCTACTTCCCACATTCCCACATGAATCAAGTACCTGCATTGAGTAATGCAAGAGTGAGATGACACATCTCAGCAAGTAAAATAATATCAAACTGTTCAACCACATAAGAACATTATTTTACCACCACTTGATTTCACAACCCTCTTCGTATTATCAAGGTGCAGCACGAAAACAACGTACAACGCAACTAGTTACCACACCTCGCGGGTAGAAACCACAATAGTAACATAGCAATGTCACGCTTCATATATACCTCATGAGTGCAAATGACTGCAAATGCAAGGATGACTTCTGCCTTCATACCTCTAAGGATATGAAGCCGCATCGTACCCCTCCTCTGGCAATGTACGATGCTAAACGTACCGGTACGGCCGGACCATAAGATCACGACATAACTTCAAATGCAAGATGAACGAAGCACTATGCATGACATGCCAACATAATTTCACTTCATATAACATGCTTCAAATAGATACTTCAACTTCATCAAGTTACGAGTCAACCACCTATATCATTCTCGAATCATGATCCTCAACATATTTAAACAGTGGAACATGAATATTTTCAAATAAACAAACCTCATAATAGAATTCAATGATTAACACATTCGATACTTATGAAAATTCAATGACAGTGCACAAGATACAATCACACGGTAGAAAACCACCACTGCATTTACTTGCCTTCGCCGGGAATTTAAAATGGTACTAGGCACGATCCGGGGGTCCACCACCTATTGTGGCATAAAACTTAGTGCACACATTCACATAACATTCGCTAATAACCAACACCGCTCCTACACACATACCCCAACACCGACGTGAACAACACCTCTCTGTACCACCCGCCAAACTGCAGCAGCTGCTTATTAATTTTATATATTTAAAATTATAACATCGGTGATATCAAACAAAAAGTCCAGAAACATCTACACAAAATACCCTATAAGTTTTGTATTCAAATGATAATTAAATTTCGACATCTCGATAGCCCCAAATAGCTGACAAGGTACACCCTGCATTCTGTTTTTTTGGACAGTAACCAAGCTGACTTCAAAATGTGATATCTTCTAGAATATTTCACCAAATTGGATGCATAAGTAATCTATGGAAAGATATGACAATGCTCTACATGAATTTTACAGCAATTACAGCTAATTGCCCTGCAAAAACCACAGAAATAGTTGACACTACTGATGTCCGCCCGCCACCAAAAATCAGGACAGCACCCCTGCTAAATCGTCTAGGGAAACGGATAATCGAACGAAATTGCAGCACAATTACAAAATAGAAAACAAGATCATCTTGAATTCCTCCCTTCCTTCTTCCTCCCACCAATCCACCAATAGAGCTTTGCACCACCCATAGGAGAGACCGAGGGGACAAGCGGCTGCACTTTGGAGGAGAGGGCGGGAAGGGCGGCTAGGGTTTTGGGGAAAGGGGTGGCGGCTCCTAGAGGGAGAGAGAGAGAGGGATGGCTAGGGTATGGAGGGGTGAGGGGCCTCCAATGCCCTTGATGCAAAATCAACGGCTTATAATCTGTTCTCCCATCCGAGCTCCCGGTCCTAGCGAATGAATAACAAAATGCTACCATTCAACTGAGATGTTCACCTCCAAGGACTCCAAACCTCCAATGGCACGGAGCATAAAAGAATATAGAAAAAGATTTAACTTCTTTTGCATAAAATTGGGTATCAGACTCTACCCCCCTTAAAAAGAATTCAACCTCAAATTCTACCGCTTCTAACGAAACGACACATGAAAGATGAGCCAAGACAAAAACTCACCAATAATGAAAAGTTTGGTGTACTTCTTTCGCATCTGCTCCTCAAGCTCCTAGGTAGCCTCGCTCTCAAACTGATTAGTCCATAGGACCCTAACATACTTAATTGCTCTTCTCCTTATTACACGCTTTGAGGATTCTAAGATACGCAACAGACGACACTCTAGAGTCAGGTCTTGCTACACGGGGATCGGCTCTAGCTCGATTTGATGATCGGGATTCCGCAAATACTTTCTCAATCGTAAAGACATGGAATATATGGTGTACTCCTATCATAGATTCCGGCAATTGCAAGTGATAAGCCAAGCTGACAACTCGGGCTAAGATAGTAGACGGTCCAATGTACCTCGGATAAAGATTTCCTGACACTGAATCATCATTGACATATGCAAGTACTTCAATGAATATATAGGAATGCAATGCATATGGTGTTCCTATAGCCTAAACCAAAATCCCATGAAAATACCCCTAAATAGAAAATTGACAATAAACAGCGCAACTGTTCATTTTGTTTCTACCTCTCTCACTATAAAAAGCAATGATAACCAAGAAATATTGTAAAATCATCTAAACTTCATGACCTACAATTTTTGTATTCAAAGTATAAACAAATTTTACCATCTACCATTTTTAATTTGACTTGTAAGGCGACATACATGATCTGCCACCACAAACTAATGGAACAGGACACAAATTCAAAACCTCATAACTCTCTGTAGCCAACAAAATTTGCAAATATAAACAAATTGGAAAGATTATAACATTCCCTAAAACTTTTATTATAATGAGTGTCTCGGAATTGGTATCCAAGCTGATAAAACAATGCAACTCTTTTGTTGCAAAACTGATAGGATTGAAACAATGGACATAAAAAATTTAGAATCCTATAACTCCTGCTATACTCAATAGAAAACTACAAACAAGTACACGCTGGAAAGGTTTGGAAATTGTCCACGACTTTTACAATAAAGTTGCACCCAAGTTTATCCTTTATACCCCTCAAATCTGCATGACCTATAGCTAAACTCATCCTGAAATACTGCACGTCAGAGATTCAACTTATATTCGGACATCCACCTCTCCCAATCTATTTAGCAGACAATTACAAGTAAATACCCATTAAAAAGGTAATGAAAATAACTAAAAGTTTTTCTTTAAGAGAATTCTCAAATTTGGTCTCTAAAACTATCAAAACGCGGTCGATTTATTGGTGGTTATGACCACACCTAAAGTTCAGACACAGTGGGACAACAACTTCAGAGCAGCCTAACTCCAGTTATATGCAATGAAAATTACAAACAAAAACTCTTTGGAAAGATCATGAAATTATCAAAAACTTTTATATTCAAACAAAGGCCAAATTATACCGTCTTCTATGTCTACTCTTTCGTACAAGATTAAAGACTCATTGTGTCAGTGATACCAACAAGGCTGATTTAGAAAACCCATAACTCTCAAATACTTAGACCAAATTGGATGATTAAGCATCCTATGGAAAGGTCAAGAAACCTACTACAAAACATTCCAGATAAGTGAAGCCTGATTCAGCCTCCATCTACTTTAAAATGACTCCCAAAACCAAACAACACCTCTAAAATTAGAATCTGAATAGAACAAGACACCTAACTTCAGACGCTGATATCTCCCTTAATACTCATCCAAAAAAAGTAAATAAATACTTGTTGGAATGATTAAAAGATCTTCTACATCTTATTCCATTGTAACTTACCTAGAATCAGAATCTAAAGAGCCCCAAAAAATGCCCCAGAGTACAACTGCATGCACTAGAACAGAAGACCCACTAACAGCAGCTAGGTTAATCCACACCAACAAATGATAAGGGAGTGATTAGGAGCTTGTACAACGGTATTACCTTGTGGAAAACGAACTCAATTCCCCCCACTCCTAGTTGGACGACGGCCTGCTCCTAGATGGGTGGCGGTAGCATCCAGCGATGGAGGAGATGGTGGTGGCTGATGTGCTCCAAGTGATGGGGAAAATGGGTGATGGCAGCGGTTGCTGCACCCTTTGCTGCTGCCGTAGGGAGGGAAAAGAATGAAGGAAAAGAGAAGGGATTGGTAGCTAAAACCCCCAATTATTTAGGATCCAAAGGCCTAGATTAGACAACTCATTCTAGATTTGTCCGTACCTCAAATGATGTGTATGAGCTATCAAATAAAAATGCATTTCGATGAGATCTACGCAACCATGGCTCCCGATCAGTCATTAGAGCAATAAATCAAAAAGTTTGGCCACTCCAAGCATTTTAGAAATAAAAAACACAGTTAATGTTTTTATTTGAGATGTGACACTCTACCCCCTCAAAAGAATTCGTCATCAAATTATGCCACTTCTACAAGTCAAAACATTCACCAATTGTAAAACTCAGCCAAACACCCTAAATAGGCTCATATAATAGACTAGTTGTCTTGACGTGATCTTCAAGAGAGTTTTTTCACGAGTAAACCTCTAACTCAGACTATTTTATCATAGAAAATAACACACCTTAACAACAATAAAAAATGATATAAAATGAAACCCAAGGCATTGTCAGGTGCAATCAACACTAGGATTTCCCGCTATCAAATTTGGATGCAACCCCACAAAGTCTTTAAACAACAGTTCACCAAATATGTTAGAACACTAAGCACAACAATCAACGAATTCAACAACCTCGTTTGTAAATTCCACTAAGGTCAAACATCCATATATCGTCAATGTATGAAACACCTGACATACCACTCTCAAGCACTATAAAACATGGTTGTTATGACATTAGAATCCAACTACTAGAGACCTCCAAAACTATTCTGCTGACATGAAGCAAATGGTGCTCATGTCATATAACATCCTTTTCTCCTCTCCAAAAGAGATAAAATTTGCAAGACTCATAAAGCAATGAAGGGATAACAACAAGAAAAACTAATGTTCTTCTAGACACGGACTCATGCAAAAGCTTCATAAATATTACTTTCAACTCTAAAATAATAACACAATACTATGTTCAACAGGGGTAATTGGACTTCAATAAGACAATCCACATAACCAAACTACCTTGATTAAACTCATATACAACAAAACCTCATATTACTGCACTTGAACAATTTGTACCTCGTGATATCACAGGATGCATTCAAAGTAGTAGACATACATGATCTATCAAACCATCATTCATAAAAAAATCTCATTCTGATGCAACAACCACATCATTATAGAGATAGATGACTAACAAACCTAAGTAGCTCCCAGTTAAGCATTGACTTCGTTTAAGATAAAGCGGTCCAAATAATGTTTCAACAAGCATGCATAGCAAAACTGATTATTAAAAATCAAACTACCATATATTGTCGGTGAATAAATAAAAATAAAATGGGTTGTAAATATCGTCCACATGACTAGCCTGCAGCAACTAAAAATTATGCATAGCCTTTATGGCTATTGAAACAAACCATAGAAAGAAAACATGCATGCCTTTTCAACTATAATATAGACATACAATACACTTGAAACCACCCTATTTATTATTAAAAATAAGGTTGCACACCATAAGAAAACCTATCAGGTAAACATGGTTGGACTTATCTATCCACGTCATCTTACAAATTCACTTGAGTTCTACCAGTCTCAAGATTTCATAGACGGTACAACGTTGCCTTTGCTCCATAGAGACAAACCTATTGTATACTAAGATCAAGTTGGCAAGTAGCCACACTAGCCAAAAGGGGGTGAGGCACAAAGCATTGCATCCATGGAAATATTACATTGATAAGTTGGGTCGTAACCCAACGGTCAATCAAACTTCAACAACATCATAAAAACTACATTATATAGTGTTTTCACACCACACCAAGCCGGATTAGACCCACTATACCCAAGCTCAATAAACAATCGGTCCTACAAGTACTAAAACCCAAATAATACATTTGAAAAAACAACATCCACCGTCAAGCATATAGAAATATATGATGGTAATAGCTCAGAGAATTCAAAACATTGCATCCAAAAAAATGTCATAACGATATGTATATAAAACAAGTACATTAGTAGCTTCACTTGCAAAATAACTTCAATAACAACCACATCAAGAAACTAATATTAAATAGTAGTAACATATCATATCAAGCATTAAGTCGTTAACCACATATCCCATCATACCATAAAGGAATTTGGAGCAAGGAAATTCTAGTCATCTGCACTTTAAAATATTAATATGAGAGATATACGAACCCATACCCTTCCTATATGTGCAAGTGTGTCAAATTTATCTTCAAATTGCCAAGAATCTAAAGCCTATGCTTTCATACCAACTGTAACACCCAGGGATCCACAAACACCTCGGAATGCTACTGAACTACACATATAATATTCATATACAAAATTTCGGCAGCATCTCCTTTGAAAAATTGTATAAACGAGAGAGCAACAGTGTATAAACATATATCATGACAAAAATAAACATACTAAGCATTATTAATCTGCTAGCACAGGGAAGATAACCATGACAACATGAACTGAATTAACCAGTGCACATGACTAATTAAAAACAAAGATCCTTTGACATAGAGTTTCTAACTAAATCATGGCTGCAACTGGGCAGCGTTATTATAAGAGTGAAGGTGGACGTGCTACTACTTCCCACATTCCCAACATGAATCAAGTACCTACATTGAGTAATGCAAGAGTGAGATGACACATCTCAGTAAGTAAAATAATATCAAACTGTTTAACCACATAAGAACATTGTTTTACAACCACTTGATTTCACAACCCTCTTCGCATTATCAAGGTGCAGCACGAAAACAATGTACAACGCACCTAGTTACCACACCTCGCGGGTAGAAACCACAATAGTAACATAGCAATATCACGCTTCATACATACCTCAAGAGTCCAAATGACTGCAAATGCAAGGATGACTTCTACCTTCATACCTCTAAGGATATGAAGCCGCATCGTACCCCTCCTCGGGCAACGTACGATGCTAAAAGTACCGGTACGGTCGGACCATAAGATCACGACATAACTTCAAATGCAAGATGAATGATGCACTATACATGACATGCCAACATAATTTCACCTCATATAACATGCTTCAAATAGATACTTCAACTTCATCAAGTTACGAGTCAACCACCTATATCATTCTCGAATCATGATCCTCAACATATTTAAACAGTGGAACATGAATATTTTCAAACTAACAAACCTCATAATAGAATTCAATGATTAACACATTCGATACTTATGAAAATTCAATGACAGGGCATAAGATACAATCACACGGTAGAAAACCACCACTGCATTTACTTGCCTTCGCTGGAAATTTGAAATGGTACTAGGCACGATCCAGGGGTCCACCACCTGTTGCGGCATAAAACTTAATGCACAAATTCACATAACATTCGCTAATAACCAACACAGCTCCTATGCACAAACCCCAACACCGACGTGAACAACACCTCTCCCTACCACCTGCCAAACTACAGCAGAGTTGCTTGGTAATTTTATATCTTTAAAATTATAACATCAGTGATATCAAAAAAAAAGTCCAGAAACATCTACACAAAATACCCTATAAGTTTTGTATTCAAACGATAAGTAAATTTCAACATCTCGATAGCTCCAAATAGCCGACAAGGTACACCCTATGTTATGTTTTTTTTGGACAGCAACCTAGCTGACTTCAAAATGTGATATCTCCTAGAATATTTCACCAAATTGGATACATAAGTACTCCTTGGAAAGATATGATAATGCTCTACATGAATTTTACAGCAATGATAGCTAATTGCCCCCGCAAAACCCCCAGAAATAGTCGACACTACTGTTGTCTGCCCACCACCAAAAATCAGGACAGCACCCCCCACTAAATCGTCTAGGGAAATGGATAATCCAACGAAATTCCAGCACAATTACAAAATAGAAAACAAGATCCCCTTGAACTCCTTCTTCTCCCTTCCTTCTTCCTCCCACCAATCCACCAATGGAGCTTTGCACCACCCAAAGGAGAGACCGATGGGACAAGCGGCTGCACTTTGGAGGAGAGGGAGGGAAGGACGGATAGGGTTTTGGGGAAAGGGGTGGCGGCTCCTAGAGGGAGAGAGAGGGGCGGCTGCTAGAGGGAGAGGAAGGGGGCAGTTGCATGGGGGAAAGGGAGAGGGGCGGCTAGGGTATGGAGGGGTGAGGGGCCTCTAATGCCCTTGATGCGAAATCAACGGCTCACAACTTGTTCTCCCATCCGAGCTCTCGGTCCCAGTGAATGAATACCAAAATGCTACTGTTCAACTAAGATATTCACCTCCAAGGACTTCAAACCTCCAATGGCACAGAACACGAAAGAAGAGAGAAAAAGATTTAACTTCTTTTGCATAAAATTAGGTATCATAAGAACTTAAAATATAGTTAACGGAGTTGCAGGAAGCGGGGTACATTCGTCTGAGTTCCTCACCTTGGGGAGCATGTACAGAAGAAAGATGGTTCACAAAGAATGTGTGTGGACTATAGATCACTTAATGATGTCACCATTAAGAACAAGTATCCTTTACCTCGCATTGAAGATTTATTTGATCAAATGAGAGGTGCTAGGGTATTCTCGAAGATTGATCTCAGATCGGGTTATCATCAAATAAAGATTAGGCCATCTGATATTCCTAAGACGACTTTCTCTACCCGATATGGTCTATATGAGTTCACAATCATGTGGTTTGGCTTAATTAATGCACCAGCCTACATCATGAATCTGATGAACAAGGTGTTCATGGAGTATCTTGGTAAGTTCGTCGTCGTATTCATCGACGACATTCTAATTTATTCCAAGAATGATAGTGATTATGAGGAACATCTATGAATGGTGCTACAGAAGTTACAGGGATAATCAATTCTATGCTAAGTATAGCAAGTGTGAGTTCTGGATTGACGAAGTGCCATTCCTTGGACACATCATCTCTAATGGAGGAATATCAGTGGACCCTGCTAAAGTGAGAGAGATAGTAGGATGGAAGATACCGAGTTCAGTTACTGAAATCCAGAGTTTCTTGGGACTCGTAGGGTATTACAGGTGATTTATTGAAAGATTCTCCAAGATAGAGAAGCCTATGACCTCACTATTAGAGAAGGGAAAGGAGTTTAAGTGGTCCCATGAATGTCAAGATAGTTTCAATCAACTGAAGTTAAGATTGATGTCACCCCCAGTGTGTGATGTTTGCCACGGGGTAAAAGCGAAACATCACAGACCAGCTGGATTACTTGACCCACTGACGGTACCTGAGTGGAAGTGGGAAGAAATTGGTATGTACTTCATTGTTGGTCTACCCTGCAATTCTGCTGGGTATGACTCTATTTGGGTGATCATGGACAGACTAACAAAAGTGGCTCACTTCATCCCTGTGAGGACTAATTACACAGGGGCAAAGCTAGCAGAATTGTATATGGCTCGGATAGTTTGTCTACACGGAGTGCCTAAAAAGATCGTGTCAGACCAGGGATCCTAGTTCACTTCTCGGTTTTGGTAGAAGTTGCACGAGTGCTTGGACACACAGTTGAATTTTAGGTCAGCCTGCCATCCTCAAACTGATGGGCAGACCTGAGAGAACCAACCAAGTACTAGAAGATATGTTAAGAGCTTGTGCTCTTAAACATGGTGGCAGTTGGGATAAGAGTTTGCCCTATGCGGAGTTCTCTTACAGTAACAGTTACCTGGCCAGTTCGAAGATGTCCCCGTTTGAAGCTTTATATGGTAGAAAGTGCAGGACTCCTCTATATTGGGATCAAACTAGTGAAAGGCAATTCTTTGGGCCAGAATTATACAAGAGGCAGAAGAACAAGTATGGTTGATAAGGGAGAACTTGAGAACTGCGCAGTCAAGGCAGAAAAGCTATGCAGATACCCGGAGAAGGAAATTGGAGTTTAAGGAGGGTGATCACGTGTATCTGAAAGTGTCACTGATCTGGTGTATGAGAAGGTTTAAAGTTAAAGGGAAGTTGTCCCCTCTCTTTATCGGACCCTTTATGATCCTAAAGCGAGTGGGAGAAGTGGCCTATCAACTGGAACTACCTGACCATCTTGCGAATGTGCATCATGTCTTCCACATAGCGCAGTTGAAGAAATGTCTTAGGGTACCTGAAGATCAACTGCCTATGGAGGAATTGAGTGTTCAAGTTGATCTGACCTATACTGAGTATCCTATCAAGATCCTTGATACTTTGACCCGCGTCATGAGGAGTAAAGTGATCAAAATGTGCAAAGTGCAATGGAGTCATCATGGTGAAGATGAAGCTACTTGGGAGAGAGAAGAAGAACTACGGGTATATTATACCCACCTCTTTCCTAGTTCACCTTAATCTCGAGGCCGAGATTATTTTTAAGGGGGGTAGGATTTGTAAACCCCTAAAAATGTATATGTAAGAGTGCATGGTGTCAATGTACTAAGTAGCTCCCTTGGGAAATAAAATGAGGGTTTAAGATGATTAATATGGTTATGGTAAGACATGTTCTTTACTAAACACATAGTAAACAAAAGAATAAGGCTATGCATCATGCTGAGTTTTCTTTGTGTGTGCATTTAGTTGGAAGGTTTACCCCTTGAATTTGAAATTTGTGGAATTTAAAATTTTGAATTTGAAAAGTTCAAACAGGAAATAAAACAAAGAAAGGATAATAGAAAAAAGAAAAGAAAAAACAGTAGGAAATCGATTGGGCCTAGAATCCTCACTTCTGGCCCGCACTCCCTAACTCCACCTCGTGGCCCACCCTACCCTCATGCATGCTGGTGCCGACAAGCGGGACCGATCTGTCAGCATCTCTCTTACTGCGTGAGCTTCTGTTACCCTCCCAACACTGGCATGTGGGTCTGGGTTCGTCAGTCACTGCAGGGCCACCATCTCTCGGATCCGGATGCCGCTGTCACAGTGGACCGACTCGTCAGAGTCGTCTTCTTCGCGGAGTCTGCACGCGTGAAGATATTGGGGAGGGGGACTCTGCTTCGCCCGCGTAGCTCTCGCATCGAACACTAACCAGTCGGACCGTCTACCAGACCCAATTTGCGGACAAGCGGGTGGTTGGCATGGACCGCAGAACCGGCCCCAGATTCTCGCGCAAGATCCAAGCACCACTCAAACCAACTCTCGAGGGGCCACCTTGCAACTAATCTTTGAGTCTCTTGCAGTCAGTCAGGGGTTAAGTACAAGCGATGTGCATTGCCCTATTCCATTAACACCCCATAGAGACCAGCCACCGCGTGCGCTAGTTGTCGCGACGTGTGTGAGAGAGGGAAACTCAACAGTAGGGTGGGGGAGACATGTTCCCCGACCCTAGTAGAACCATCGACGAACCAGAATGCATCACGGTGTTGCTTCGTGAGCATCGATTGAGACTCGGGATAGGGGGCACCGACGGGAATTGTTCGCCGCCGTGCAAGCAGCGCGCCGAGCCGCTTCTCGCCACGGGAAACACAGAATCTTCCAATATTCACGGTATGCATACCTTCATCGTGTTCGCTGTGCGCAGATTTTAGATGGAGGGAAAGAGCGTGCACCATCAGATCTCATTGAATGGCTCAGATTAGAAGCATGTGATACCCCTTCGCGCGATCGATTCTAGGTCGTAGATCTCAGATCGATTGAATAGGAGCTGAGCGTAGTTGTATCAAATCTGGACCGTGGATCTCAAATCCTATGGGCCCTGGCGCATACCACTTCGTGGTATGTCAGATTTAATCTGGGCATCCATTTGTGATCAGGCGGTGCAAAGTAGCCCGTACCCTTTCGTCCCGTCACATTTTCTAAAGAGCCCCTAAATTTTTTTGTTATCAACCCGCAGTCCTGATCTTTGATTAGATTCTTACGCAGAGGCCCTGAATATTACTGAATAAACCCTAAACTTCTCAGAAATAATGCGTGTAGTCCAAAAACCTAATAAATTAGGTAAATTAATATAGAAAATGATTTTCTAGTATAAAAATAATTATAGAACTTGTTTAATTCATAGAAAATCCATTTTTACTCCTTTTTGATCCATTCCAGTTGCCTTAATTTTGTATTAATATTGTTTATCACTTGGTAACTCTATTTTATCATGAAACATAGAATAAATTATCCACTGAATTTATTTTATACTAGGTAGTTAAAATTTCGAAAAATTATAACTCTTTAACCGTAACTCTGAATTTAGTGATTCTCGAACCTACGATCTCATTACGATGCGTAGATTATTATCATGTTTTGTGTACTTATGTTTGGTGTGATGTTAATTTCTCCTATACCATGTTTGCTTGTATTGTTACAAATAGACGGGCAAGTGACCGAGAACCCAGAGACTCAGCAGGTGGATACTAATGAGCAGGAGCTCGTTGAAGGCAAGTCGTGCCCTTGATCACCTCTATATACCCAATAATGTTCCTATTAATCATTATAATCTGCATAAGTTAATTTTTATGGGACCTAATAGGTTACCCTAGTTTGACTATCTTTAAACCTTTTTTACCACTGAACTTTTGTGTAGTACCTGCTATTGCTTTATTTGGTCTTGGGTGTGAAGATACACATCATTCATGATCATGCTTTTATTATCAATTTGTTATTTACTGTTCATGACAAGATCATTATGTTAATTGGAACATGGAGAACCACCCGGGAAAACAGTGTAACCACAAGGGTGGTATGGGACGCCCTTAGCTGACTAATTAGGAAAGCTACTGGATGACTACCTTACCCGAAAGGGGCAAGGGCAGTACGTGAGTGGTCAGTGTAGGGAGGCTCTCGGGTTGATTTTGCTGCGATGGCGGTCAGACGGGGGATTCCTGCATTGCCCTCACTAAAAACTGTAGCGGGTTTTCTGAAGCTAGTGTAACTTTGTAAAGTCCTTGTAGTGTTACCCTGCCTCGCTTCCTTGGTTGAGGTGTATGGGATTCATGACCCCGTGGCAGATGGGTAACAAGACTTGTGGATAAAGATGTGCAACCTCTGCAGAGTGTAAAACTGGTATATCAGCCGTGCTCACGGTCATGAGCGACTCGGACCCTCACATGAGTAACTTATGGAATTAAATTTAACTGGTCATTTGCATCACATTATGGTTTATGATTAATTTTGATCTATTATTACTCTAGTTTGGTATATACTTACATTTAGTAACTCCTAATAAAAT
The DNA here is from genome assembly GCA_029449295.1 of Zea luxurians. Taxonomy (NCBI): domain Eukaryota; kingdom Viridiplantae; phylum Streptophyta; class Magnoliopsida; order Poales; family Poaceae; genus Zea; species Zea luxurians. The sequence goes on from JAOPSE010000002.1 coordinate 6,719,876, forward strand.
TTGACCAACTTATTAAAAGCAATGCTCAGCTTTAACCATCATTTATTGATCAGCCTTACACTTCACATGAACTCCCACCTTTGTTGAGTTCATGCACATTATTCCCCACAACTTGTGGGGCTATGATCTTTTGTGAGCTCACCCTAAACCCATAGGAGAAGAACAGATGGTCTAGGAGGAGGCCTACAATGAGGAGTACAAGCTTATCTAGGTGGCGTCTCCCAGTCAGCTTTATGGCGCCAAAGAATAATATTCAGTTCACTTTATGGTTATCATTTATTTTTGTAAGACTTCCGCTATGTAATAATGATACTTGTGACATTTATCTCTATACACTTTGTCATTACATGTGATGTTCTTCTTTGGCACACATGTAACACCCCTGGTGTCACTGTCACTAAAACTTGAGCATCACATCATGATCATTGGCATATAATGTGTTTGTTACACCTAGAATGCATTCACTAGGTAAAAATTTCAAATATGTTGTACTGATATAACTTGATGTGTGGTTAACCCTAAGGTAAAGTGCTTAACCTCAGATCAGGGCTTATGGATATAAGTGAAGCCCAAATATGTGAAAACCTCAAAAGACATGAGACATAATCATAAGATATCACATTTGAAGGACTTTAGTGACACGAAAACCCTGAATTGCTAAAAACTCTGAAAAGACCCCCTGAAAAACCCTAAACTAGGACCCTAGGAGGCTAAGTGTAAAATTGGTGCACGTTTGGACCAAAGTGCAAACACCAAAGTATTATAACACCACAAATCATGTGTTTCTCACATTTGAGGATTTGCAAGTCAAAATGTGGGATTTGGGCTTATTTGCAAAAAGCACCACTTAAGCCATATAAGCCTAAGTCTGAAATTCAGTGAGCTTGAGGCATATTTGGAGCCTTATATCTCATAATCCATAAAGAATTTGCCTAGGGTCAATACATCAAATTGGAAGAGCTACTAAAGGAGTATAACTTTTTTTAAGACATCAGGCATAAGTATTGTACAAAAGTTGGAGTTAAATGGACTCAAAGTTTGGCTGTCAGTCAGTTAAGAGTCTGAACTTTTACTGACAGTGACATGGGGTGAACTTTGGGAGCTCTTTTGAAGATAATCCATTAAGTATTCGAGTATGGTTACTATAGCAAGATTGTAGCTGCATTATAGGGCTAGAAATTTTTTACAGAGAGATTAACAAGTTGCTACATAGAAATTAGAGATTAATGCCCTGCAAATGACCCTGTCAGACTGACTGAATGGAGTTCTGATGGTACAGTGCCACAGAAATATCTCAAGATTCAGTCCCCCTCGCCGCTGGTGACCTTACGCCCGGATTCACACCGGTAGCCGAGATTCGTGCTTGGCACGCAGTGGATATTCACGGGGAGGTAAAAAGATCTCGCGGGGACGCGGATTGGGTCGCGGCAAAAGCTTATCACCGCGCCTGTAGTCATGCGACGTGGCCAGACCACCGGTGTCGTCGTGGAAACTTTGGTGACCTCGGTTATGCCACTGTCGTGGCTCGTTACTGCATGGTAGTAACCGTGGCACACTCAGAATTACAAGCTTTGAGCCGTTGCACCGATGAACCCCACGATTAAGCCACTAGTATCCTCCCCTCTCTCCGGTCGATAGCGTGCCATCTCAAATTCATGGGCCACCGCCCTCGGGTCCTATAAATTGAGCGTGCCATCAGCTCCGCTAGGTAGTCAAGCATCCAATACACCAACTCGTGCCTCAGATAATCCAGTAGAGCTTCCCAATTTGAGATTTCCCCCAAATCGGTCAAGAACATTGCGTGTGTGAGCTCGCCGTGGCCAGCTCTCCACAGGTCCGATCATGCCCTCCTCATTCTTGTTTTAGCATCCCTGTGTGCTTGTGAGTCGGAGATCGAGGGTTGTGAAGAATTAGAAAGTGAAGGGCCTTGGTGTAAATGTCAGTGACACATTAAAATAGTGCGTGGGACTATTAACGGGTTTTTCAAACCACCAGGGTCCCCAGTGCAAATCCGTCAGCGCGGGCGCGCGAGCGGGCGTGTTCTCCCTGTATTAGGCTGACTCAGGCTAAATCGAGCCCAGCACTGTTGATGCTTCTTCTTTTTCTTTTTCTGCCAGATTTAGGAAAACCGTATAAAATTATAGAAAAATGCTAAAAATATGAGACCAATTTTGTTGAACTCCTAAATTTCTGTAGTATTTAACAAAAATAGTTCCAAGATTTTTAGCCTAAACCAGGAATTATGTAGTATTTAAGAAGGCCTAAACCTAGTCTTTTTGAATTTTATAAATTACTAGATAACTCCAAAAATCATAAAACTTTTTGGGTGAACCTATTTTGGTACTTAGAACCCATGGGTAAAGTTTGATATGCTTTGGACATTGTTTGAGTCTCAAACCCCAAAACCCTAGCCCCTTAGGATAAAACTGTCTAACCCTACTAGGGTATTGACTCAGAAGACCATAGTTTCCCTGGAGCACCGTGAAGGAAAGTTGTATTCAAGATACAACTTAGTGTAGTTTCTATATTATTGCATATTCATAAGCATTACATGAGCATTCATGGTTATATATGGTTATGTATAGAGAACGAGGAAGAAATAACTGTTGAAGAGGAAGAGACTACTCCATCAACAGAAAATCCACCTGCCGGGAACTGTTTTTACTTTGACATTTGTGGAACAGAGCTCGACTCTCCTACAACACAAGGCAAGCCCCGGTGCATTTGGCACCTCCTTGCTTTTTAAATCTTTATCACCTTATATGATGCATTAGGTGATAGAAGTTGTGTGTTAAACCAATTGTTGCATTCCCTTCCTTGGAACTGTTTATCATTCCTTGATTACCTGTTTTATTAAAAGGTTTTCTGCTTTAGAAAAGCAAATGTTTTGTTTTAAACCAAAAAGGTGTTGCTTCACAGTGGATGGGTTGTTTTCAAAAATAAAACTTGATGCTGGATCCATCATGGCCATGATGGGTTCAACATCGGAAAAGATGTACCTCTGCCAGGTACCAAACTTTGGGTTTGAAATGATAAAGTTGAGACCATGTGGGTGACTTGCATGAGAAGAGAGTCTCGGTGTAGTGTCTCCGTCTGAGTCGATTAAGGACCGTCTCAACGTAGGCTTGATGATTGAGGACCTTTTAACTGGTCACATGCCTCATCATGGGTAAGCTTTGCCTTAGGCAGACTAATACCAGAAAGGCCAACACGCAATGGGAGTCGAGAGATGGCGAGAGTAGTGTGTACCCTCCGTGGCAAGAGGCTGGACGGTGGTGTATCGTGCTCTCGGTTGGCATGAACCCGGTCTGGTCTTAAGAAACCCGGTGGCGAGTTGACATATGCAAGGGTTAAGTGCTACATATGTCGTGTGATTGGAGATCCCCAACTGGGTATTAATCGATTTGGATCGTCAGTTACTTCTCGGACATGAAGACTTGGTCACTGCCCTGCACGTAGCATTCCAGTGAACAGAAAGGGGTTGATAAAAGGATGGCTAGTATAGGCCAAGTGCTTGAACTAGGGTAGAAAAGAACTCTAGTAACAGGTAATGACTTAACTTGCTAATAAAACTGGATTTTTAAGGATCCACTATTAGTAAGCATTTTTGCAAACAGAGTCTTGATTCTTGATTAAGCCTTACCTTGACTCCCTTAAGCCAGCATATCCTTGAGAGTCTTTTCTTTTGACGGGTAAGACTTGTGAAAATACACTTCATACTTAGGGTTTTTGAACCCATGTTGTTGTAGGTGAGGAAACAGCAGACTTTTGCTATTTTTGCACTAAGGTGGTGCCCAAGGATGAACCTCAACAGTGAAGTGGTTGCGGGAGGATGTTGGCCTCCCTTTTGAAAAACCATATACTTTTATGCGGGAGGGGTTTTTGCCTCCCAAGTTTGTAATAATAATACTTATGCACTCTTATGACCTGGTGATGTAATAATAACACTCTTTCTATATTTTAATGAATGTACATTAAGTTATTGTAATTCGCTTCCGCTTATTCGTTCCTCCGATGTGTTGTAATATCTGTGTGACGGGTGAAACGCTCTTGGGAAAGGTAAAGGATATAGATACTGAACTTGTTGAGTGATTATGTGCATCTACAGGGTTGTCTGAGGTCCGTTGGATAAGGACAACTATAGGTGGGACTAATGACTTGGGAGGTTCTGTCACAGCACATATGAGACGCACCCGGCTTTATCCCTTAAATCCGGGTGTGACAAAATCATAAGACAACATTTAGAAATATATACCACTATATAATCCACCAATTTAAACTCTGCATAACCCATCTAACCCAAGTAGCCCACACCCATAACCTACACTAAATGCACGAAATAAACTACACATTACACACAGACTCAACACACCATTAAAACCAATGTTTTAGATCGCAAAGTAACTCCTTCCCACTTACTCAAATCCAATGAACAATATTATTATTTGATATAAGAGAGCATTTTGGAATCTAGATAAGAGAGCCTACCCAATTGTTGTACAACATTTGCTTTAGCTAACACTTGAAGGGGATTGAAAATACATTCGTTGTTTACTGGCACCACATCAAGCGGATGGTTTGAAACATTGTCTACACTGACCTTACTATCCTCTCCCTCTTTTTCTATGGTGTACAAGAGAAGAATTAAGTGTCAAACAAAAATTTATTGTTACATACCCTACTTTTTAGTTATTGATAATGGCGCTTTACCCAGTTCATGTACGTCACTGCCTTCAGTTGGCACTTGTGCTGAACAACCACGATGAGCCACAGCATCAAATGATGGTTCATCAATATTGCCAACATCATCGACCTTTCCTTCCTCCACCTCTGTATCCATTTTGATTTGATCTATATCCACAAGAGTGAGAGTGTCAAAGATAACTTCATTGATAAAAACATAACTTCATTGATAAAAGTGTTCAAGTGTATTTTTATACTAATGCTCACAGCCTACAACATATAATGCTAAAAATTGTACAATTTTGAAGCCGTACAATTTTCAGTTTCCTTCTGAAACATCATACAATGAATTCCGAAGTAAAAATGACAACCAGTCCGATTTATTATGTGGCACCAAAACCAAATAGAAATATGTTACGTGAGCCTATATAGAAAGAAAGAGACATCATTGATGATGAATGCAGTAACAATCAACACGGAACAATTAAAATAGAACATATGTGTTGGAGCCCTTCGGCTTCCGAAGGTCCTCAAAAACATGATTTAACATTGTTTCTGGAGCATAATATATGAACAGGTACCTTTGGGCTTGGACCGGAACTATAGTGTGAAGAAGCACAAAGAGTACGAAGGTTGGCGCAGAAACTGAAGCTATGTGCAAGGGAGCTTCGGCATGATAGCAGAAAAGGAAACCAACTTAAAAAGGAAAAGGCTATTTAGACCTCGATGAGTCAAAATAGAGCCATTAGCAAATGTAAAGGGCATGGGTGTAATTTTACATGGGCTGCGTCCCGTGCCTATAAATAGTTGAACAGTGCTCCAGTACTGTTCACGCTGACTTGGCATTTTACTTTTTGCGTCACGCTTGTATTTTCACCTTCTTTCAAGTCGAAGGTACATTTGTAATTTGATATCATTTCCAATTTCCATAGTAATAAAATAGAGATGAAATAGAAGTGAATTGATAATAATACATGATTGTTTATGTTATTTCATATTTCATATGATTTCTTCTCCATCACCTTATCTTATGCTGAAGGTTTCTCCTTCACAACCTTGGTCCGAAGACCATTGTATCCCAATGGGAAATAATGTTTCGAAGGACGAAGGACTTTAACATTTAACATTTTCTGTGTTGCCTTGTTCTTAATTCATAGCACTTGAGAACAAGTCCCCAACATTGGCGCCCACCTCCGGTGAACTCTTTTCAACCACCTTCGGCAAGCATCGACCTTCGTCATTGCTTGACTAGCCGACCTTTAGAGGCAGATTGATGAAGCTACCGAAGAAGTACGCCATCTTGCGTAAGATGAGCAAGAGCGAAGGCCTCAACATAGGGGGCTTCATCAAGAAGGCTTCCTCAACGAGGATGAATGGTACGAGGATTTCCATAATGGAAACTTTGCTTTTGATGATGCTTCTCCTCTGTGTAGCATCCCAAAAATTCAAATCTTGAAATTTTCTCAATCTCGCTCTAAATTCAAAATGAATTTCAAATTTCATTTCAAAATGTTTGTTTGCGAGTTGATATCAGCAAATAAAATATAGTGGTCTATATTCTCTCTAAAATCCTCCTCAAAATATCCTACAAATATTTCCCCAGTGATCACCCTCAAACTCTTTCAGAAATACTGCCCAAATATTGCACCGATATATCTCCAAGTATTTTCTTCCTGAGAAATACCTTCAGAATCATTTTTCAAGTCCCTACAAATATTTTCTTCAAAACTTTCCTCATGCTCATACGTATACGTATGCCTCCGGTGTCATACGGTGAGCTCTACAAGCTAATTACACTCATATAAGACAAATCCATGCTAATCTCCCACTAATCCTCTCATCCTCCCACTAATCCCCTCATCCCTCCCCTAATCCCCCCACCATGGCTATAAATAGAGGGGCAAGGGCCTCCTCTCATCCCACCCCAAGCCATTTCATGGTAACTCCCTCCCCCCCCCCCCACACCCACACGCCCACTCCCACTCCCACTCCACCTCCCACACAAGCACACACTAGCACAAGGATCATTCGATCGTTCTTCGATCGTTCGTCCCCTTGTTCTTAGTTTGTTCATTCATTCGTCCGATCGTTCGATCGTTCGTCTGATCGTTCATGGTTCGTTCGTCCGTTCGTCCGTTCGTTCGTCCAAATAATCTTTTTCCTGCCGTTATGCTGCCGAAATTCCGATCGTTCATTCGTCCGATCGTTTGATCATTCGTCCGATCGTTCATGGTTCGTTCGTCCGTTCGTCCGATAGTTCGATCGTTCGTCCGTTCGTTCGTCCAAATAATCCTTTTCCTGCCGTTATGCTGCCAAAATTCTGATCGTTCGTTCGTTCGATCATTCGATCGTTCATCGTTCGTTCATAGTTCCTATTCATCGTTCATCGTTCGTTCATCGTCACTATTTACCATCACTATTTACCGTCACTATTTACCGTTACTTTTTACCGTTTACCATTACTTTTTACCGTTACTTTTTACCGTTTACCGTTACTTTTTACCGTTACTTTTTACCATTACTATTTACCGTTACTTTTTACCGTTACTATTTAACGTTACTTTTTACCGTTACTTTTTACTGTTACTATTTACCGTTACTTTTTACCGTTACTTTTTACCGTTACTATTCACCGTTACTATTCATCGATCATCCGATTATCCCAAATTTCAACTACTCATCCATCATGTTGTCCAGTCCACCTAAGACCAGCCAGACCCATATTCAAGTCATACGAACTCCGGTGACTGTGATTTTCATTCCAGTAGGGAACTTCCCAGCTGGTCACCCATCCCAGGTTTCTCCAAGTTGAGCACGCTTAACTTTGAGATTCCTTCGAACCAGGCTTCCAAACTCCGATTCCAATAATTCTTGTTTCTAAATTCTTATCGAATTATTCCCTATCCAACCATGTCATCCCTTAAGCATGGTTTATATTCCAGAAAACTCCCAAAATACTCTTGTCCCATATTCTGCCTATAACTCTCCTGTCCATGCTAAGTCAGACGATTCTTTCGTCACTATTCTCACCAATAGTGAACTTCACTGAGCTACACCACATACACCCAGCTATAAATACACCCAGCTACCCTCTCCCTCTCCACACACACTCAACACCCTCAGCCAAGGCAAACGCCCACCCACTCAGTTACTATGCTCTGCCGACTACACGGATAGTGTCGCTTCGTCTCTAGTCCACCCTCCTGGTAAGAACCTTCGCTCTACCACCAGCAGTATCTCAACACCACATGACACATATTCTACTCAAGACTCTACCCATCCATATATCGCTATTCTGACCACTATACTAAATAATTGTTGGTATACTTGCTTGTTTGTATGTTTGCTTGTTCATGTTGCATAGTTATCGGAGCGTTCGTGCCGTCTCGTGGAGGCCAGATCTACAAGTCTACGCCAGGAGCCAGAAGCCAGTTCCGCGAGCTCTCCTTCCCCCCTTCGCCGGATAAGCACGGCAAGCTCACTGGATCCCTTTGATGCATAAATTACCTATGAGTTTTCAACCACAACCCTCAGCCTGTTATTTTATGCATGATATGATTTTGAGACAAGTTATTATGGCCACCCAGCCGCTTGCCGCAATCAATCCCTGATATATTTGTTACAAATGATTTGAGGAAAGATGTGAGTTTTCAAAATGCTTTTCAAAATATGTATGATGAAGGGTTTTCACCCTTATCACCTTGTGAGTGGGATAATCAGGGACTCCCTGGTTTAGGGGAGGGCCTAAGGTGATGGCTCAGCTGGTTTAGGCGTGAGCAGAAGGATTGTCCCCTCATATAAGGACCGGTTTGTCATCCTTCACTACCTGTACTCATGATAAGTACAACCACTCGAGACTATGTGGGCAGTCACTCAATCTGAACTCGTACGGTCCAACCCCAGGGTTATGAAGGCTGGGGAGCACCGGGAGGATAAGGAGGGGGAATGTTTTGTCCGGTTTGGACATGGCGGTGGCCTGACTCCTTCCGGTATAACCGTTAAGGTTAGGACGTGCGGGGAAAGAAAGAGATTCGGATTCGAATCTCACTGATCATGAGATCGCAGAGCCGGACTAGTGGGTAAAGTGTACACCTCTGCGCAGAGTTTGAAAACCTATTCGAATAGTCTGTGTCCACAGGAATGGACGAGTCTGGTATGGTATGGCAATTAATGTTTTGTTTTCCAAATAAAGAGATGCTTTTGAAAAGTGGTTTTTTTAAAAGGTTCGGCGGTTGAGCCGTGAGCTATGGTGGACGGGAAGTCCAGTAGCTGTTTTTGAAAATGAAAACCAGTGGGAAACTGCGAAGATACCTGGATGGTTTAGTCCAGGGGATTTTGTTCTAATATTGAAAAACTTCCTGCCCCTTTGGGAGAGGATGCGCTTTGAAAAAAATACAAAATGTTTTACAAAACAACCCTGCATAAAATATTGCTGTTTCTGCAAAATATCCTGAGCTCCATATATTCCTATGCATTATATCTGATTTCCCCATTCCGCGGGTGAAGGTGGGCTGCTGAGTACGTTTGTACTCACCCTTGCTTATTTGTTGTTTTTCAGAAAAAGGAGATCGGGTAAGAGTTACGACTGTTCCCAACCTTGCTTGTGGCTGTTGGACCGCTGATTTGCTTTGCTGCGTATATCGGGCTGCTTCAGCCCCACTCTGATGATATGTCCCGAGTTGTGGACCAACTCTTAAAGTTGATCGCCACCTTTATAGGTTTGTCTCGTTTAAGCAGATCTGTAATCATCTGATGTATAAATGTGTTTACTAGCCTCCTGGGACTAGTAATTGTATCACATTTGAGTCCCAGAGGATTGGGACGCTTCAGGTGGTATCAAAGCTGTTAGGTTGGCCGCAGGACGTAACCCTTAGCCTGATCCAAAAGTTTTTGAGTCAAAACTATTTTCTAAAAAAATTCTTGCTCTCATCCCTTCATTTCAAAAATGTTTTCCCCCTTTCCTTCTCTCAGAAGTCAGATGGAGGTCTGCTGCCAAACCAGCTTTTGCCAGAATGAAGATGGTTTCCCCAAGTTGCTGAGAGCATGCGCAGTCCGCCTCGGAATCAGGAGCCAACTAGAGTATGATGGTCGTGAATTCGTCGAGCATGGCACAGAGAAGTGTGTCGTGACTGTATACATTGGATCCAGTCCGCACCATGTGGAATGGAGTGTCACTGCTGCTAGGCACAGATTCAAAGACACCTGCCAAGTCGTCGCTCGCAAGGCATTGAGGGCCCTGTGTCAGATCTATGAAGAAGAAGTGGCCGACACCCCGCTTAGATTCTTTCCGCCCTTTCAGAGAAACTGTCCAGTTTGGATGGCCAGGATGCGTGCATTGGAAGGTCAGCAGTTGCTAGAGGACGACCCCTCAGTCGTGTACCTCACTGCCTACCTGCTCACCCTGGATGCACAGTATGATTTCTTGGCTCGGCACCACCGTCAGATGATTGCCCGAGCAGAAGATGCAGAGAAGCTCAACCGTAAGCTCCATGTGGATCTCACCACAGCTCAAGCCCGTGTAGCTGCCTTGGCAAGTCGTGAAGCCATTGCTGTTGAAGCCCTGAAGCAAGCCAAGGATGAGCATGTCCAGAAGTTGATGGAGGCCTACTTGGTAACCCATAACCAACGTAGAGCCCTGCGGATCCAAGAGCCCGCTTCATCCAACCCTGTTCAACCCATGAGAGCTGAAGATCCCCAGATTCTTGAAGGTCACCCGGTCTGTATCAGAGGAGATAAGAAGGCTTGGGAACTCCCAGAAGGAGCCATAGTCTTGGAAGGAATTCCAGTCTTCCCTCAGGCTACGAATAAGCAAGAGCACCACGAGTCCTCCCAAGATCCCCCGCCAGAGTTGTTTGAGCCCCTCACCATGAAGAAGATTCCAGCACCATCCCTTGAAGTCAAGGAAGAAGCTGCAAGCACCCCACCAGCACCGCCGCCCTCTAAGGAGCTACAAGAGCCAGTCCCGCTTGAAGAAGAGTTCAACCCCGTCTTGCCATCTCAGTTGCCGCTAGAAGAAGTCATCAACATCAGCTCCCTCTTAACCCATCCAGGAGATGTCTCAGATTGAAGTTGTGCGCCAGCCTTGCTAGAAGAGAAGTTGTCTGGTCCGAAGTTAGTTATGCCCAGTCCTCTGCATGCATTGGGTAGTGAATTTTTTCTTCACTATGGCCAAAGCCCGGCATGTATGAGAGGTAATCGTGTAGACTCGTGTTTTGCAAAACTCTAATTTGTGGCCCCTAGGGCATTTCAAAATGAATTTCGCTTGATGTTTTCTCCCCTTTGGAGTGCATATGTGATGCTTTAACGTTAGTGCTCATAAGTTGCATTTAGCATAGTTCTCAATTCAGGAGCCAAGCAATAGTAGTTATGCTTAGCCCTAGAATCTGAGTAGTCCATGATTTGGAAAAACTCTATTCTTCCCTTATTCAAAACATTTGATTTGTTTGTGCTTATCATTGCTGAGCTTGTATGTTTTCTTTTTTTGTTTTTCTTAAAAAGGTTTTCTCTAAAAACATAGATAACAAATTAGAGCTAATCCTCACCTTATGCTTCCATTCTCATCTCAACCCATCTGAAGAGAAAAGTGCCTTACCCATGAAGATACCGAGAAGCTTAGCCTTGAAGCCTGGAATAAGCTACAGAAGAAACCTGTCCAGCCGCTCAGTCAAAAGGACCGACCGTGAGAATCAAAGCACTGCCCCTAAGTCAAAGTAAACAGAAAAAGAGGACAAAAGGAGTTATTACCATACAGAGAGGCAAAGATTCTGGGAGCCAGACACCACAAATATCAGGGTCATTGACCCCACCACTCACCCGTGCTCCCCGCACGCGTGCCCTGCCTCCAACCACCGCCCCACGCCACCTTTGCAGCGCACTACCACCACCCATGCCCCTTTGCAGCGCACTACCGCCACCCACGCCCCCTTTTGCAGCACACCCACCACCATCGTCGCCGGCAACAGGCCCCCCTTTCCCCTTGTCGCACCTGCTGCCTCGTATCACCTGCTCCATCACTACCACTCCTCACCCCCCCCCCCCCGAGCACCCCCGCTCGCCTATAAAACCCCCCCACCATCTCCCTCAACTCCCAACTCGCTCAAAGCACACTCCAGATAAATCCCCTCTGCCAAATCGCAAGCAACTCCATTTTCCACTCCCTCGCCCCTAAGATCACAATGCTTGGTGATTCTTGGGTTGAAGACTGTTGTATATGGTTTAACATCTTTGGTTTCCTCCTCTGTATGATGGTAATACTCATTGATACAATCCTCTAGTGGGAAGAGCAAAGAGAAAGAAAGAGGCAGTGAAAAGTGAAAAGTGAGAAGAGAAAAGAAGATAGTGAAGAGAAGATAAGAAGAAGGTTCTCCCAGAATCAACTCTATGTCAGTCATTTCTCCGCAGCCAGCTCAAGCAGCAACAGCAGAAGAAGGCCCCGTAACACCCTTGTTATGAGGTACTTCAAGGAGTTCAAATCCCCGAGATTCAAGAGTTCTACCCTCATTCTTTTTAAGTGGGGTAGTGTTCCAGTAAGGTTCCTATGGAGAAAAGAAGAAGGCCTGTGAATGTAGCAAGTTTGTCGAGGACCAGATCGTCAAAGCTTATAAGTTTCTGGATGAGAAGTGGTCACCCAAGTTCTGTTGATGAAGCACTAGAAGACCAATCAAAGAAGAAATCCATGTGGAAGTTCGTAAGAGGAAGGTTTGTGTGTTGGCATCGTTGCTTCTTCAATAAGCTAGCTACCAAGCAAAACCTAGAAGCCTGAAGATGATCTTTGAGTATCCAGAATCAGCGTTTGCAATCAGCAGCAGGATGCTCCGCAAGGGCCAGATTTTGTTGAAGTTCCATCTCCTCGAAGAGTCTGCAAAGTGAAGATATGTAGCTGAAGTAAAGCTATACCCATAACCCTTCTAAGCCGAATCTCGAGGACGAGATTCCTTTTAAGTGGGGTAGATTTGTAGCATCCCAAAAATTCAAATCTTGAAATTTTCTCAATCTCGCTCTAAATTCAAAATGAATTTCAAATTTCATTTCAAAATGTTTGTTTGTGAGTTGATATCAGCAAATAAAATATAGTGGTCTATATTCTCTCTAAAATCCTCCTCAAAATATCCTACAAATATTTCCCTAGTGATCACCCTCAAACTCTTTCAGAAATACTGCCCAAATATTGCACCGATATATCTCCAAGTATTTTTGTCGGCGTTTCGAGACCGGGGGGTCCCCGAGCCGACGAGTGAGTGTGCCGCGTGCCCCAGCCCAGATGGGTCGAGCGCGTGGGCGAGCGCGAAGGGGGGAAGAGCGAGGTGGCCGGAGCCGGGTCGTGAGAGGGAGGCGGAGATCCCGCGGCCTTCGTGTTCGTCCCGCGCCCAGGTCGGGTGCGCTTGCAGTAGGGGGTTACAAGCGTCCGCGCGGGTGAGGGGAGCGAGCGGCCCCAAGAGAGCGCCTGCCCCTGCCCTCGTTCCCGCGAGGCCAACCTTCTCTAAGAAGGCCCTGGTCCTTCCTTTTATAAGCGTAAGGAGAGGATCCAGGTGTACAAATGGGGGTGTAGCAAGGTGCTACGTGTCTAGCGGGGGAGAGCTAGTGCCCTAAGTACATGCCAAGGTGGCAGCCGGAGAGATCTTGGCACCCAGCTGGTGTGGCGTCGTGGCTGTCGGAGGAGTAACGGAGCCTGGTGGAGGGACAGCTGTTGGAACAGCTGTGCTCTTGCTGACGTCTCCCTGCTTCCGTAAGGGAGCCGAGAGCCGCCGTCGTCATGGGTCTAGCGGGGCGCCATCATTGCCTATCTGGCGGAGCTGGCCAGATGGGACGCCGGTCTTGTTCTCTGCGACCCAAGTCGGCTCAGGGCAGGGTGATGATGACGCTTCCTGTTGACGTGGCGGACTTGTGCCCTAGGTCGGGCGACGTGGAGGCTCCTCCGAAGCCGAGGTCGAGTCTGTCCTGCATGGCCAAGGCCGAGCCCGAGCTCCTGGGTCGGGCGAGGCGGAGGTCGTTCGGCAGAGGCCAGGGCGGAGTCCGAGCCCTGGGTCGGGCGAAGCGGAGTTCGTCGTCTTCCGGGGCTTTAGCCCGAGTCCGAGCCCTGGGTCGGGCGGAGCGGAGTTCGCCGTCTTCCGGGGCCTTAGCCCGAGTCCGAGCCCTGGGTCGGGCGGAGCGGAGTTCGCCGTCTTCCGGGGCCTTAGCCCGAGTCCGAGCCCTGGGTCGGGCGGAGCGGAGTTCGCCGTCTTCTGGGGCCTTAGCCCGAGTCCGAGCCCTGGGTCGGGCGGAGCGGAGTTCGCCGTCTTCCGGGGCCTTAGCCCGAGTCCGAGCCCTGGGTCGGGCGGAGCGGAGTTCGCCGTCTTCCGGGGCCTCAGCCCGAGTCCGAGCCCTGGGTCGGGCGGAGCGGAGTTCGCCGTCTTCCGGGGCCTCAGCCCGAGTCCGAGCCCTGGGTCGGGCGGAGCGGAGTTCGCCGTCTTCCGGGGCCTCAGCCCGAGTCCGAGGCCCTGGGTCGGGCGGAGCCTCCTATGGCGCCTCTAGGCAAAGCCTGGTCGCCCGTCGGTCTCACTCTTTGCGTTAAATGCCCCAGTGACTTGGTCGGTTGGCGCGGTGATTTAGTCAGGGTTGCTTCTTAACGAAGGCAAGGCCTCGGGCGAGCCGGAAGATGCGTCTGCCGTAAAAAAGGGGGCCTCGGGCGAGACGGAAACACCTCAGGGTCGGCTGCCCTTGCCCGAGGCTAAGGCTCAGGCGAGGCGCGATCGAGTCGCTCGTATGGACTGATCCCTGACTTAATCAAACCCATCAGGCCTCTACAGCTTTATGCTGATGGGGGTTACCAGCTGAGAATTAGGCGTCTTGAGGGTACCCCTAATTATGGTCCCCGACAGTAGCCCCCGAGCCTCGAAGGGAGTGTTAGCACTCGCTTGGAGGCTTTCGTCGCACTTTTTTGCAAGGGGACCAGCCTTTCTCGGTTGCACTTTGTTCCGGTGGGTGCGCGCGAGCGCACCCGCCGGGTGTAGCCCCCGAGGCCTCGGAGGAGTGGTTTCACTCCTTCGAGGTCTTAATGCCTTGCGTAACGCTTCGGCTGGTCTGGCGGTTCCCTCATGCGAACAGGCCGTAGCCCGGGTGCACTGTTGGGGCCCAAGTTCTCGGGCTGGTATGTTGACGCTGTCAACGGTTCGGCCGGAGCCGGGTTTGCGAGAGCAGCCCCCGAGCCTCCGCACAGGGCGAGAGGACGATCAGGGACAGACTCGGCTTTTTTACATACGCCCCTACGTCGCCTTTCCGCAAGGAGGAGGGGGGAGAGCGCCATGTTACCCTCGATGGGCACCGAACATGGTGTCTCCGGTGAGCTGCAATCGGGTAATCCGAGTGGACGTCCGTGCCCCGTTCGTTGGGGGTCGGCTAGGGGCCCGGAGGCACGCCCAAAAGTACCTGCGGGTGATCTGTCGGACCCGGTCCCCTGGCGACGGGGTCCGAGGGCTCGTTGCCTCCCTCCGATGGGATTCCGTTACAGGATCGTTCCCGCTGGTCTCGGAAATGTCCTAGGGTACCTCGGGAGCGCAGCCCGAGCCTTGGTTATGTATCGAACGTACCCCTGGTCATCCCTCGCTCGGTGTCTGAGGCGACTGTGAACCCTTCGGAGGGCCAGCCTTCGAACCCCTGATCAGTAAAGGGCGCGGAGCCCGAGTAGCCTGAGGCGGTCGTGGAACCTTTCGGGAGGCCGACCTTCGAACCCCTGACCAGTAGTGGGTGTCGGGCCCACGCGATTTGGGGCGGCTGTTGAACCCTTTGGGGGGCCAGCCTTCGAACCCCTGATCAGTAAGGAGGCTCGGAGCCTAGTTCCTTCACGGGGAAGGATCCCTTTGGGGGTATCCCCCTTCCCGGTCCCTGTTGCAAGAGATAGAGAAAGAGGAAAAAGGGAAAAAAGATACGAAATTGAGCGACGTGGCGTACCTTTTTTGGTGTGGTCGTTTTGGCGAAGGCGAAGCGTCGCCAGCTGCTCCTGCCAGAAACGTCGCCTGTCTAGCCGCGGAGTTAATGCGCCGGGGCGAGTAGTTGGCGAGGCTGCCGTTGCGCGTGCGCGAGCCGTTCGAGGAACGGGTCACGGGCGTGTCGTCTTCACACCGTGAGAGGGGGTTCTCTCGCTGCCTCCGGATGGGACGTGAGCTTGGCTGATGGCATGACCGCTGCTTCTTGCGCGCCTGCCACCGTCATTACTGCCTGCCCACTTTTGACCGGCGTTTGACCGCTGTGCCAGGCTGGCGCTGCTGGGCTGCCTCGGGTCGCGGTATTGGTTCCGCAACCGAGGAGGTGCGGTGGTGGCGCAAGTGGTACGGTTGCTTGCATGCAGCATCCGGCGCGCCGTTCGCGCGACGCGTGGGCTTGGGCCTCCGTGCTAGCAGGTCAGGAGTCGGAGAAGTGCCTCCACTTGGCGCGGTTGCATGCCGCCTGCATGGCTGCCCGCCGCTTTCGCCCGTTGGTCTGGGCAAAAGTGGAGGGTCACTCGTAACCGCTGGGTGGTGGCGTGCGCCGTGCGCGGCGGTTCGGCTTCTTCTGCTCGGAGCCGGTCAGCATGACATGTGGGTCCCAGCCCCCGTGCCGCAGGGGAGGGCTTTGGAAGCGTGTTGGAGAAGACTCAGCCCGTGACGGTTGGGGGCGCAAGCAGGGAGAGTCGCCTTTAAAAGGAGGGCGACCCCTTCCGTATGGCGACCATGTCTTCTTCCTCCCTGATGCACCGTGTCTTTCCACCTTCCAAGCCTCCGGATGGGGGAAACCGCCGTCTTTTCGCCTCATCGTTGGAGGAACGCAACTCCGTGGGAGTTTGGTACCTTTCAGCCATCGTTCGGCTTCAAGGATTTTCATCATGCAGCCCGACTGCACCCCTCCACCGGCGGTCACCCAAGATGGTGACCTCCGGCTTGATGGTGGGGGAAGGCGAGCCGGGCTGCGGCCTCTGCCCCTCCCTCAGCCTCAAGGATTTTCATCACCAGGGCTGGGGAGGGGAGTGTGCCGAGTTGAGGTTGGTCCCTGCGTGGGCGGCGGCCCGCTCCTTCCCTCGGCGATCGGGGGAAAGGGCGGGAGTCGTTCGTGGCGCTGACAGCTGCAGCGTGCCCGGCTCTCCGAGCCGAGTGGTTTCGGAGCCGCTCCCGGTGCCGCCTCCCGCCACGGCAGCTGGAAGAGGTTCTTCCGCCGGTGGCCATGGACCGACCTCCAACTCTACGGCCTTCCGCCCGTCCTTGCCTCTCGAGTTTGGGCAAGGGCGGGGGCCTCCTAGCAGCAGCGCCCGCCCTGAGGTCATCACTGCTGCTGTTCGGCCCCCCGGGGCAGGAGTCTTCATCGTCGCCGCTGTCGGGGCGGGCGATGGCATGCCGCTCGTCGGTCTTCTGTTGCTCCGCAGGCCCACCCCTATCGAGTGGGTTTGTTCGTACCTGCGGAGGGGGGAACCGGAGTTTCGTTTGTAACGGCACTTCGAATGCCGGGTTCTTTGTTCATTTCGGCTTTCGGGGCCTGAACATGTATGTAACTTCGGCACGGAGCCGTGTTTTTTCCTCATTTTCGAGCACTAGGACTCGTCTGCTGATTATCTGAACCGCTTCACCAAGCATGAGTCGCCTCGTGTCAAGGTGACGAGTGAGGTATCCGTATCCCGGAGGCGTAGGAGTCCCTCTGCTCGGTCGGCCCTGTTGTCCGAGGCTCCTCTAGCTTAGTTAAAGAGACCCCTCGGCCGCTCTTCGACGAGCCGAGGCCGGGGGTAGCGATATCAACATGAGCAGAGGCGGAGTTGGCTCGAAAATAAACCTGTTTGGCCGGAGCCTAGCCGAGTAGTCCGTTGGCAGGATCGACGTCGGAGTTGGTAAGCCGAGGCTTCGAACCGGGCTGGCGCCCTCGGAAGGTGGTTGGCCGAGGCCCCGGAGGTGGCCGGCCGAGCCGCCCGCTCGGGCCGGATCCCGGAGAAGTTCCTGACAGCGATCGCTCGGGCGTGGTGATGACGTCGTCCTTCGGAGCAGAGGCCCTCGGACTGCGTCGCCGTCCGAGGCTAGGTCGGGCCTCGCCGAAGGTGCCGTCGATGCCGAGGGTGTCGCCGCCCCCTTCCAGCGTCAAGACCCGAGCCTGCAGGATCAAATTGTCTTGTAGCGTGGGCCTTGTGCGGCCGTCGAGGCCAGAACACACACCCTTGCTGCGTTGTAAAGCTGCGTCTCTTTTCCTCTTGTTTCGAGTATCTGGACTTTTTGTCGGTAACAGGGATATTAGTGCGAGCGAGAGTTGCTTCTCGTGGAAGGTGATGAGTGAGGTATCCGTATCCCAGAGGCGTGGGAGTCCCTCGGCTCGGTCGGCCTCGCCGCTTATGCGTACTTTCACCCGTCCATGAGGCCCTGTCACCGACTCGGTCGAGAAGGCTCGAAGGATCGCTTCGACAGAAGGGCTTCCGAACGTAGAGACTTGTTCGATCTGTGGAGTCACCTTATCCAAACGCGAGTTACTTATCGCAGAAGGTGATGAGTGAGGTATCCGTATCCCGGAGGCATAGGAGTCCCTCGGCTCGGTCAACCTTGACTGCTTACGTGTACCCCGTCGTTTCCAGGACCCACTTTTTGAAGTAGTCAAAAAGCACGAAAGATGTTCCGGTAAAAGAGATTTTCTTTTCGAGGAAAATTTTGACGCAGAGGGGGTTTCCCCCCTTTTAGCCCCCGAGGGAGGGTCGGGCCTTGCCGAGGCGAGGCCGACCCTTCCTTGTTGACTAAACTTTGCGTGGGTGCGAGGTATATGAACAACTTGGAAACATCTTAAGGGTAGAAGCGACGTAGCTGTTGGATGTTCCAAGCGTTGCCGTAGACCTCGCCTTGACTGTTGGCCAGCTTGTACGTTCCAGGCTTCAGGACTTTGGCAATGACGAATGGCCCCTCCCAGGGGGGCGTGAGCTTGTGCCTCCCTCGGACGTCTTGCCGCCGTCGAAGCACCAGGTCGCCCACCTGGAGGTCTCGGGGTCGGACCCCTCGGGCGTGGTAGCGTCGCAGGGACTGCTGATACCGCACCGAGTGTAGTAAGGCCTTGTCCCGAGCCTCTTCCAGCTGGTCCAGCGAGTCTTCTCGGCTAGCTTGGTTGCTTTGATCGTCGTAGGCTCTCGTCCTCGGGGAGCCGTATTCCAGGTCCGTGGGCAAAACGGCCTCGGCCCCGTAGACCAGGAAGAACGGCGTAAAACCCGTGGCTCGGCTCGGCGTCGTCCTCAGGCTCCAGACCACCGAGGGGAGTTCCTTCATCCACCGCTTGCCGAACTTGTTGAGGTCATTGTAAATCCGAGGCTTGAGCCCTTGTAGAATCATGCCATTGGCGCGCTCTACTTGCCCATTCGACATGGGATGAGCTACGGCGGCCCAGTCTACTCGGATGTTGTGATCCTCGCAAAAATCCAAGAATTTTTTGCCGGTGAACTGGGTGCCATTGTCGGTGATGATGGAGTTCGGGACCCCGAAGCGATGGATGATGTTGGTGAAGAACGCCACCGCCTGCTCGGACCTGATGCTGTTCAGGGGTCGGACCTCGAGCCACTTGGAGAATTTGTCGACGGCGACCAGCAGGTGCGTGTAGCCCCCGGGCGCCTTCTGCAGAGGGCCAACGAGGTCCAGACCCCACACAGCGAAGGGCCAGGTGATGGGTATCGTCTGTAGAGCCTGAGCGGGCAGGTGGGTCTGCTTCGCATAGAATTGGCACCCTTTCGCAGGCGCGGACAATTCTAGTGGCGTCAGCCACCGCCGTCGGCTAGTAGAAGCCTTGGCGGAAAGCGTTCCCGACGAGGGTTCGAGGTGCTGCATGATGGCCGCAAGCCCCCGAGTGTATTTCCTGCAGGAGTTCCTGGCCTTCGGCGATGGAGATGCATCGCTGGAGGATGCCCGAGGGGCTCCGGTGGTAGAGCTCCTTCTCATCGCCCATCAAGACGAACGACTTGGCGCGTCGCGCTACCCGCCGAGCCTCGACTCGGTCGAGGGGCAGTTCTCCTTGACGGAGATATTGCAGGTACGGGGTCTGCCAATCTTGATCTGGCGTGACCCCGCTCCGCTCCTCCTCGATGCGTAGTGCTTCGCCCTCGGGGGCCGAGGGCTCCTCGGGCTGAACCGAGGATGGCTCGGGCTGGTCCGAGGTCACCTCGGACGGGGCCGAAGGCGTCTCGGGCTCGGGCGCGTCGCCGATCTTGACGGAGGGTTGGTGCAGATCCCGGGAGAAGACATCCGGGGGAACCGTCGTTCGCCCCGAGGCTATCTTTGCCAGCTCGTCCGCAGTCTCGTTGTAGCGCCGGGCGATGTGGTTAAGCTCGAGCCCGTAGAACTTGTCTTCTAGGCGTCGAACCTCATCACAATAGGCCTCCATCTTCAGGTCGCGGCAGTGGGAGTTCTTCATGACTTGGTCGATGACGAGCTGCGAGTCGCCGCGAGCATCGAGGCGTCGGACCCCTAGCTCGATGGCGATTCGCAATCCGTTGATCAGAGCCTCGTACTCAGCCACATTGTTGGACGCCGGGAAATGGAGGCGGAGCACGTAGCGCAGGTGTTTCCCGAGGGGCGAGACGAAGAGCAGGCCCGCGCCGGCTCCCGTCTTCATCAGCGACCCGTCGAAAAACATGGTCCTAGAGCTCCGGTTGGATCGGAGCCGTCGGCAACTGGGTGTCGACCCATTCGGCTACGAAGTCCGCCAGTACCTGGGACTTGATGGCCTTCCGAGGGGCGAACGAGATTGTCTCGCCCATGATTTCCACCGCCCACTTTGCGATCCGTCCCGAGGCTTCTCGGCACTGGATGATCTCCCCCAGGGGGAAGGATGACACCACAGTCACCGGATGAGACTCGAAGTAATGTCGCAGCTTTCGCCTCGTCAGGATCACTGCATACAGCAGCTTCTGGACTTGTGGGTAGCGGATCTTGGTCTCAGACAGCACCTCGCTGACGAAGTAAACTGGCCTCTGAATGGGCAAAGCATGCCCCTCTTCCTGCCTTTCGACCATGATCGCGGCGCTGACCACCTGAGTGGTAGCGGCGACGTAGACCAAGAGGGCTTCTCCATCAGCTGGGGGTACCAAGACGGGCGCCTGGGTGAGGAGCGCCTTCAGGTTCCCGAGGGCTTCCTCGGCCTCGGGAGTCCAAGTGAAGCACTCGGCCTTCCTTAAGAGACGGTACAGGGGTAGGCCTCTTTCGCCGAGGCGCGAGATGAAATGGCTCAAGGCCGCGAGACATCCCATGACCCTCTGTACGCCTTTTAAGTCCTTGATGGGCCCCATGCTGGTGATGGCTGCGATCTTCTCCGGGTTGGCTTCGATGCCCCGCTCGGAGACGATGAATCCCAAGAGCATGCCTCGGGGCACCCCGAAGACGCACTTCTCGGGATTGAGCTTGACGCCCTTTGCCTTGAGACACCGGAATGTCACTTCAAGGTCGGAGAGAAGGTCGGAGGCTTTCTTTGTCTTGACCACGATGTCATCGACGTAGGCCTCGACCGTGCGACCGATGTGTTCGCCGAACATATGGTTCATGCACCGCTGGTACGTTGCGCCCGCGTTCCTCAAACCGAACGGCATGGTGACATAACAGTACATGCCGAAGGGCGTGATGAAAGAAGTAGCGAGCTGGTCGGATTCTTTCATCTTGATTTGATGATACCCTGAGTAGGCATCGAGGAAAGACAGGGTTTCGCACCCTGCAGTGGAGTCCACGATTTGATCGATGCGAGGTAGAGGGTAGGGGACCTTCGGACATGCTTTGTTGAGACCAGTGTAGTCTACACACATCCGCCATTTCCCCCCTTTCTTCCTTACAAGTACAGGGTTGGCAAGCCATTCGGGATGGAATACCTCTTTGATGAACCCTGCTGCCATCAGCTTGTGGATCTCCTCGCCTATCACCCTGCGCCTTTCCTCGTCGAATCGGCGCAGAGGCTGTCTGACCGGTCGGGCCCCGGCCCGAATATCCAGCGAGTGCTCGGCGACATCCCTCGGTATGCCGGGCATGTCCGAGGGACTCCACGCAAAGACGTCGGCGTTTGCGCGGTGGAAGTCGACGAGCACTGCTTCCTATTTGGGGTCGAGCCCGGAACCGATCCGGATCTGCTTGGGGGTGTCGCCACTGGGGTCGAGAGGGACGGCCTTAACCGTCTCCGCTGGCTCGAAGTTGCCGGCATGTCGCTTCACGTCCGGCACCTCTCGGGAGAGGCTTTCCAGGTCGGCGATGAGGGCCTCGGACTCGGCGAGGGCCTCGGCGTACTCCACGCACTCCACATCGCATTCGAATGCGTGTTTGTACGTGGGGCCGACGGTGATGACCCCATTGGGGCCCGGCATCTTGAGCTTCAGGTAGGTGTAGTTGGGGATGGCCATGAACTTCGCGTAGCATGGCCTTCCCAACACTGCGTGGTAGGTTCCTCGGAACCCGACCACCTCGAACGTCAAAGTTTCCCTTCGGAAGTTGGAGGGTGTTCCGAAGCAGACAGGAAGGTCGAGCTGTCCGAGGGGCTGGACGCGCTTCCCAGGAATGATCCCGTGGAAGGGCGCAGCGCCTGCTCGGACGGATGACAGATCGACGCGCAGGAGCCTGAGGGTCTCGGCGTAGATGATATTGAGGCAGCTGCCCCCATCCATCAGGACCTTGGTGAGCCTGACGTCGCCGATGACGGGGTCGACGACGAGTGGGTACTTCCCCGGGCTCGGCACGTGGTCGGGGTGGTCATCTTGGTCGAAGGTGATGGGCTTGTCGGACCAGTCTAGGTAGACTGGCGCCGCTACCTTCGCCGAGCAGACCTCCCGACGCTCTTGCTTACGATGCCGAGCCGAGGCATTCGCCGCATGCCCTCCGTAGATCATGAAGCAGTCGCGGACCTCGGGGAACTCTCCTGCTTGGTGATCTTCCTTTTTGTCGTCGTCGCGGGCCCTGCCACCCTCTGCGGGTGGCCCGGCCCGGTGGAAGTGGCGCCGAAGCATGACGCACTCCTCGAGGGTGTGCTTGACGGGCCCCTGATGGTAAGGGCACGTCTCCTTGAGGGCCTTGTCGAAGAGGTTGGCGCCTCCGGGGGGCTTCCGAGGGTTCTTGTATTCGGCGGCGGCGACAAGGTCCGTGCCGGCGGCGTCGCGTTTCGCTTGCGACTTCCTCCTGCCTTTCTTCTTGGCGCCGAGCGGAGAAGACGCCTCGGGAGCATCTTCCAACGGGCGGCCCTGGGGCTGCTTGTCCTTTCAGAAGATGGCCTCGACCGCCTCCTGACCAGAGGCGAACTTGGTGGCGATGTCCATCAGCTCGCTCGCCCTGGTGGGGGTCTTGCGACCCAACTTGCTCACCAGGTCACGGCAGGTGGTGCCGGCAAGGAACGCGCCGATGACATCGGAGTCAGTGATGTTGGGCAGCTCGGTGCGCTGCTTCGAGAATCGCCGGATGTAGTCCCGAAGAGACTCTCCCGGCTGTTGCCGGCAGCTTCGGAGGTCCCAGGAATTCCCGGGGCGCACGTACGTGCCCTGGAAGTTGCCGGCGAAAGCTTGGACCAGATCCTCCCAGTTGGAAATCTACCCCGGAGGCAGGTGCTCCAACCAAGCGCGAGCAGTGTCGGAGAGGAACAGGGGGAGGTTGCGGATGATGAGGTTGTCGTCGTTCGTTCCACCCAGTTGATAGGCCAGGCGGTAGTCCGCGAGCCACAATTCCGGTCTCGTTTCCCCCGAGTACTTTGTGATAGTAGTCGGGGGTCGGAATCGGGTCGGAAACGGCGCCCGCCGGATGGCCCGGCTGAAGACCTACGGACCGGGTGGTTCGGGCGAGGGACTCCGATCCTCCCCGCTGTCGTAGCGTCCCCCACGCCTGGGGTGATAACCTCGGCGCACCCTTTCGTCGAGGCGGGCCCGGCGGTCGCGATGAGGGTGCTCGTCGCCGAGGTGGCCCGGGGCCGCAGGCGCGGTGTTGCGCGTGCGCCCGGTGTAGACCGAGGCTTCCCGCATGAGTCGGGAAGTCGCGGCACGAGGTTCCGAGGGGTACCCCTGCCTTCGGGAGGCAGAGCTCTCGGCCCGCCGGGCCGCAGCGCCTTCCAGGAGATGCTTGAGCTCTCCCTGGATTCGCCGACCCTCGGTGGTTGATGACTCCGGCATCGCGCGGAGGAGCATTGCTGCGGCTGCCAGGTCCTGACCGGTTCCGCCGGATGCGGGTGGCGGTCTGCCCCTAGGCATCGTTGGCGATGCGGTGCTGGAGACCCTGGGGCAGGTGACGTATTTCTCCGGCCGGGGGCTGGCCCGCCCATACCAGACCGACGTCCCGGCGGATTGCCTCGAGCGCTCCTGCTCCCTCATCGAGCCCGGCCTGCGCCCCACGGACTTGCTCGAGCTGTGGGTCGTGACCCCCCGCCAGAACGGGGACCACAGCTAGCTCCCGCGGGATGTCGGCGCGAGGCGCTGGCCTAGGGGGATCACCATCCTCCGGCATGCCGAGACAGCTGCCTCCGGAGGGATCCCCTAGCTCGACGTGGAAACATTCGCGGCTCAGGCCGCAGTCCTTGTCGTCAAGGCTGCGGCTGCCGTCGGAACAGTCGGAGAGGCAGTAGTTGCATGCGGTCATGAAGTCCCGCATGGCACTGGGGTTGTCAGATCCAGAGAAATCCCAGCAGGTGCTGGGGTCGTCATCTTCCTCGGACCCAGAGGGTCCGTAGGTCGAGACGCCCGTCAATCGGTCCCAGGGCGACCGCACACGAAACCCGAAAGGGGTTGCATTCACCTCGACGCGAGCGCCCGCCAAAGCGAGGTCGCTAGGCGGGTTGAGGTCGAGTCGAAACGACGAAGGATGGGAAGCGGTCGGTACCTTTTGGTCGACGAAGAGCGACGAAGTCACATCGGGGGCTGATCGCGCCGTCGTCTTGGGTACGAGGGCGACGTCCTGCAGGCCCTCCGTGAGCGTGCTGGCGTCGTCCACTTGCTCGGAGTCGGTGTGTCGCGGGGGGACGGCGCTCGCCTTTGCCTCAAACGCGAGGGTGACGCCCGACGCGTCCTCCGTTGGGGCGCTGGAGATGTCGACTTGCTCGACAGCCGACCGAGCGCAGCCTCCCGCTCGGCCCTGGTTGCCCCTGCCTTCTCCTCCGATGGCGAGGGAGAGGATGGGGCGAGCTCGAAAGTTGTCCTTCCCCCACGCGGGAAAGACGTCGTCGATTCCGCCGCCGGCGGGCGGACTGTCCGCCACCATTGTCGCCGTCGCGCGGCGGTGGAAGGAGTATCATGTCGTAGCTACCGTCGAAAGACATGAACTCAAGGCTCCCGAAATGGAGCACCGTCCCGGGTTGAAGAGGTCATCGGAGACTGCCCATCTGGAACTTGACGGGAAACTGCTCGTCAACACGCAGCAGGCCCCTACCTGGCGCGCCAACTGTCGGCGTTTCGAGACCGGGGGGTCCCCGAGCCGACGAGTGAGTGTGCCGCGTGCCCCAGCCCAGATGGGTCGAGCGCGTGGGCGAGCGCGAAGGGGGGAAGAGCGAGGTGGCCGGAGCCGGGCCGTGAGAGGGAGGCGGAGATCCCGCGGCCTTCGTGTTCGTCCCGCGCCCAGGTCGGGTGCGCTTGCAGTAGGGGGTTACAAGCGTCCGCGCGGGTGAGGGGAGCGAGCGGCCCCAAGAGAGCGCCTGCCCCTGCCCTCGTTCCCGCGAGGCCAACCTTCTCTAAGAAGGCCCTGGTCCTTCCTTTTATAAGCGTAAGGAGAGGATCCAGGTGTACAAATGGGGGTGTAGCAAGGTGCTACGTGTCTAGCGGGGGAGAGCTAGTGCCCTAAGTACATGCCAAGGTGGCAGCCGGAGAGATCTTGGCACCCAGCTGGTGTGGCGTCGTGGCTGTCGGAGGAGTAACGGAGCCTGGTGGAGGGACAGCTGTTGGAACAGCTGTGCTCTTGCTGACGTCTCCCTGCTTCCGTAAGGGAGCCGAGAGCCGACGTCGTCATGGGTCTAGCGGGGCGCCATCATTGCCTATCTGGCGGAGCTGGCCAGATGGGACGCCGGTCTTGTTCTCTGCGACCCAAGTCGGCTCAGGGCAGGGTGATGATGACGCTTCCTGTTGACGTGGCGGACTTGTGCCCTAGGTCGGGCGACGTGGAGGCTCCTCCGAAGCCGAGGTCGAGTCTGTCCTGCATGGCCGAGGCCGAGCCCGAGCTCCTGGGTCGGGCGAGGCGGAGGTCGTTCGGCAGAGGCCAGGGCGGAGTCCGAGCCCTGGGTCGGGCGAAGCGGAGTTCGTCGTCTTCCGGGGCCTTAGCCCGAGTCCGAGCCCTGGGTCGGGCGGAGCGGAGTTCGCCGTCTTCCGGGGCCTTAGCCCGAGTCCGAGCCCTGGGTCGGGCGGAGCGGAGTTCGCCGTCTTCCGGGGCCTTAGCCCGAGTCCGAGCCCTGGGTCGGGCGGAGCGGAGTTCGCCGTCTTCCGGGGCCTCAGCCCGAGTCCGAGCCCTGGGTCGGGCGGAGCGGAGTTCGCCGTCTTCCGGGGCCTCAGCCCGAGTCCGAGCCCTGGGTCGGGCGGAGCGGAGTTCGCCATCTTCCGGGGCCTCAGCCCGAGTCCGAGCCCTGGGTCGGGCGGAGCCTCCTATGGCGCCTCTGGCAAAGCCTGGTCACCCGTCGGTCTCACTCTTTGCGTTAAATGCCCCAGTGACTTGGTCGGTTGGCGCGGTGATTTAGTCAGGGTTGCTTCTTAACGAAGGCAAGGCCTCGAGCGAGCCGGAGATGCGTCTGCCGTAAAAAAGGGGGCCTCGGGCGAGACGGAAACACCTCAGGGTCGGCTGCCCTTGCCCGAGGCTAGGCTCGGGCGAGGCGCGATCGAGTCGCTCGTATGGACTGATCCCTGACTTAATCAAACCCATCAGGCCTCTGCAGCTTTATGCTGATGGGGGTTACCAGCTGAGAATTAGGCGTCTTGAGGGTACCCCTAATTATGGTCCCCGACAATTTTCTTCGTGAGAAATACCTTCAGAATCATTTTTCAAGTCCCTACAAATATTTTCTTCAAAACTTTCCTCATGCTCATACGTATACGTATGCCTCCGGTGTCATACGGTGAGCTCTACAAGCTAATTACACTCATATAAGACAAATCCATGCTAATCTCCCACTAATCCTCTCATCCTCCCACTAATCCCCTCATCCCTCCCCCTAATCCCCCCACCATGGCTATAAATAGAGGGGCAAGGGCCTCCTCTCATCCCACCCCAAGCCATTTCATGACAACTCCCTCCCCCCCCACACCCACACGCCCACTCCCACTCCCACTCCACCTCCCACACAAGCACACACTAGCACAAGGATCGTTCGATCGTTCTTCGATCGTTCATCCCCTTGTTCTTAGTTGGTTCGTTCGTTCGTCTGATCGTTCGATCGTTCGTCCGATCGTTCATGGTTCGTTCGTCCGTTCATCCGATCGTTCGATCGTTCGTCCGTTCGTTCGTCCGATTGTTTGATCGTTCGTCCGATCGTTCATGGTTCGTTCGTCCGTTCGTCCGATCGTTCGATCGTTCGTCCGTTCGTTCGTCCAAATAATCCTTTTCCTGCCGTTATGCTGCCAAAATTCTGATCGTTCGTTCGTTCGATCATTCGATCGTTCATCGTTCGTTCATAGTTCCTATTCATCGTTCATTGTTCATTCATCGTCACTATTTACCATCACTATTTACCGTCACTATTTACCGTTACTTTTTACCGTTTACCATTACTTTTTACCGTTACTTTTTACTGTTTACCGTTACTTTTTACCGTTACTTTTTACCGTTACTATTTACCGTTACTTTTTACCGTTACTTTTTACCGTTACTATTTAACGTTACTTTTTACCGTTACTTTTTACCGTTACTATTTACCGTTACTTTTACTGTTACTTTTTACCGTTACTATTCACCGTTACTATTCATCGATCATCCGATTACCCCAAATTTCAACTACTCATCCATCATGTTGTCCAGTCCACCTAAGACCAGCCAGACCCATATTCAAGTCATACGAACTCCGGTGACTGTGATTTTCATTCCAGTAGGGAACTTCCTAGCTGGTCACCCATCCCAGGTTTCTCCAAGTTGAGCACGCTTAACTTTGAGATTCCTTCGAACCAGGCTTCCAAACTCCGATTCCAATAATTCTTGTTTCTAAATTCTTATCGAATTATTCCCTATCCAACCATGTCATCCCTTAAGCATGGTTTATATTCCAGAAAACTCCCAAAATACTCTTGTCCCATATTCTGCCTATAACTCTCCAGTCCATGCTAAGTCAGACGATTCTTTCGTCACTATTCTCACCAATAGTGAACTTCACTGAGCTACACCACATACACCCAGCTATAAATACACCCAGCTACCCTCTCCCTCACCACACACACTCAACACCCTCAGCCAAGGCAAACGCCCACCCACTCAGTTACTATGCTCTGCCGGCTACACGGATAGTGTCGCTTCGTCTCTAGTCCACCCTCCTGGTAAGAACCTTCGCTCCACCACCAGCAGTATCTCAACACCACATGACACATATTCTACTCAAGACTCTACCCATCCATATATCGCTATTCTGACCACTATACTAAATAATTGTTGGTATACTTGCTTATTTGTATGTTTGCTTGTTCATGTTGCATAGTTATCAGAGCGTTCGTGCCGTCTCGTGGAGGCCAGATCTACAAGTCTACGCCAGGAGCCAGAAGCCAGTTCCGCGAGCTCTCCTTCCCCCCTTCGCCGGATAAGCACGGCAAGCTCACTGGATCCCTTTGATGCATAAATTACCTATGAGTTTTCAACCACAACCCTCAGCCTGTTATTTTATGCATGATATGATTTTGAGACAAGTTATTATGGCCACCCAGCCGCTTGCCGCAATCAATCCCTGATATATTTGTTACAAATGATTTGAGGAAAGGTGTGAGTTTTCAAAAGAAAATGCTTTTCAAAATATGTATGATGAAGGGTTTTCACCCTTATCACCTTGTGAGTGGGATAATCAGAGACTCCCTGGTTTAGGGGAGGGCCTAAGGTGATGGCTCAGCTGGTTTAGGCGTGAGCAGAAGGATTGTCCCCTCATATAAGGACCGGTTTGTCATCCTTCACTACCTGTACTCATGATAAGTACAACCACTCGAGACTGTGTGGGCAGTCACTCAATCTGAACTCGTACGGTCCAACCCCAGGGTTATGAAGGCTGGGGAGCACCGGGAGGATAAGGAGGGGGAATGTTTTGTCCGGTTTGGACATGGCGGTGGCCTGACTCCTTCCGGTATAACCGTTAAGGTTAGGACGTGCGGGGAAAGAAAGAGATTTAGATTCGGATCTCACTGATCATGAGATCGCAGAGCCGGACTAGTGGGTAAAGTGTACACCTCTGCGCAGAGTTTGAAAACCTATTCGAATAGTCTGTGTCCACAGGAATGGACGAGTCTGGTATGGTATGGCAAGTAATGTTTTGTTTTCCAAATAAAGAGATGCTTTTGAAAAGTGGTTTTTTTAAAAGGTTCGGCGGTTGAGCCGTGAGCTATGGTGGACGGGAAGTCCAGTAGCTGTTTTTGAAAATGAAAACCAGTGGGAAACTGCGGAGATACCTGGATGGTTTAGTCCAGGGGATTTTGTTCTAATATTGAAAAACTTCCTGCCCCTTTGGGAGAGGATGCGCTTTGAAAAAAATACAAAATGTTTTACAAAACAACCCTGCATAAAATATTGTTGTTTCTGCAAAATATCCTGAGCTCCATATATTCCATGCATTATATCTGATTTCCCCATTCCGCAGGTGAAGGTGGGCTGCTGAGTACGTTTGTACTCACCCTTGCTTATTTGTTGTTTTTCAGAAAAAGGAGATCGGGTAAGAGTTACGACTGTTCCCAACCTTGCCTGTGGCTGTTGGACCGCTGATTTGCTTCGCTGCGTATATCGGGCTGCTTCAGCCCCACTCTGATGATATGTCCCAAGTTGTGGACCAACTCTTAAAGTTGATCGCCTCCTTTATAGGTTTGTCTCAGTTTAAGCAGATCTGTAATCATCTGATGTATAAATGTGTTTACTAGCCTCCTGGAACTAGTAATTGTATCACATTTGAGTCCCAGAGGATTGGGGCGCTTCACTCTGTCAGCAGAACTGCAGGCTACACCTTGGCCCCCGTCTTATAAACCACCCCAGCTTCCCATGTATGACGGGCACTCGGATCCGAAACAGTTTTTGATGAGCTACGAAGCAACCATATCTTCATATGGAGGCAATACCGCAGTCATGGCGAAATCTTTCATCATGGCAGTCAAGAATGTTGCGCAAACTTGGTACTCCTCTCTTCGGCCAGGGACAATCACATCATGGCAGAAGCTGAAGGACATGTTGATCACTAGTTTCCAAGGGTTTCAGACGAAGCCGGTTACCGCTCAAGCTTTGTTCCAGTGCACGCAAGATCACGAAGAATACCTCCAGGCGTATGTTCGAAGGTTCTTGCGTCTAAGGGCACAAGCGCCAACAGTGCCTAATGAAATTGTCATTGAGGCCATGATCAAGGGGCTTCGGCCAGGACCTGCGGCCCAGTACTTCGCCAGGAAACCCCCTCACACCCTAGAGAAATTACTCCAAAAGATGGATGAATACATCCGCGCTGATAATGACTTTCGTCAAAGAAGGGAGGAAGCCTACAGGTTCTCCGAAATGACTAGGGGCTTCGGAGGGAGAATCCACCCAAGACACGTCAGATCAATTCATTCTACCCAGAATGACGACAGAGGAAGTCAGCAACAAAGGCCGCAATCTTCCTCGCAAGCTTCGGGGCAGCAACAAAGCTATCCTCGGCCATCAGCTCCAAGGGGCAGAGGCGCCAGGGGCTTCGGAGGAAGGTTTGGGGATCAGCCCAGGAAAATTTATTGCTTATTCTGCGGTGAGGATAAGGGCCATACTACAAGGATGTGCCATATCACCATCCAGAAACAGAAGGAAATAGCAGAAGCTGCAGCTCAGCAGAACCAGCCGAAGCAGGTCATGCATACTTCTTCGTACCACTCACCCTACATACCAGAGTATGTAGGTAACCATCCCGCAGCGTCTGTTGCTTCGGCTAGTCAGCCACAGGCATCTTGGCCACAGCTCTCACCTCCGCCACCACTACAACACGGCCAACAGCCAGAAGGGAGTCAGCAGACCCATCAGCAGAGAGACTTTAGGGAGGAGTCTGAAGCTCGCACAGTCAACAGTATTGTGCCAGAGTCGAAGCATATCTACTAAGAGATATCCTACCCCTGAATCAGTTTTTACATTCATTGTCGTTCTTTTTCTTACTAAGGAACAGTTGTTGAAAAAGTTTTCTTGTCGTTTTTAATTCCTTGTAATAGCTTCGTTTTTGCCATAGTAAAAATATATCTTCTCCACAGACCTATGGAATCCCAAAAGTCACATAGGCACAAAAAGCCGTTCCTAAGTTACAAGTGTCTTCGAAGCTACAAAAAGTCATTCTACTAAACGCAGTGTAAGTCTGCCGAAGCTACAAAAAGTCGTTCCTAAAGAAGCGCAGTGTAAGTTTTCTGCTCAAAAGTCGTTCCAAAGGGAATGCAGAGCTTACAGCGAAAAGTCAACGCTGATTCCGCCGAAATATAAGGCGAAGCGCGAAAAGTCAACGCGAATACCGCCAAAATAGAAGGCGAAGAAGTTCAAAAGACGTTCCTAAGGGAATGCAGAACTTACAGCGAAAAGTCAACGCTGATACACCAAAAAATAAGCGGTGAAGCCGAAAAATAAGCCGCAAAGAGATTATGTATTATACAGCAGGGATGTGTGTGTATCTTCGGCACAAATGTCATTCTGCATGAGCATAACATCATCACATCATTCGCATAACATCACATCATACATCATATTGCATCAATGGCACAAGAAGGGGATACAATGTTGATCTTTGGAGAATGCTTCGAAAAAGTGAAATTGTGCTAAGGCACAAAATAAGTTTTGAAGAGATACAGCTTTGTCAGCTATAAAGTGGAGGAAAAAGTTTGTTGCTGACGAAGCATCAATGTTTCTGCGACAATTGGAGGATTTTTTACGAAGCATAAAGATTCTTCTTTACGAAGCATGAAAAGAAGGGAAGGTGTTTTTTCGCCGAAGGCTCAAAAACGGTATGAACAATAAAAGTTCCATGCATAGTAAAGAAATGAATTACAAAGCCATTTGTACATTACATTAAAAACTCATGAGTACCAGATATTACAAGTATAGTCCAGCAAATGTTACATTGGTATTCTAACAATGTTTTTACAAATTATTCTTCCTTCAAAACTTCGTCCGCAGCTTCGGTCAGAAGTCGAGTAACGACTTCGTCCAAAATGCTTTCGGCCATGTCAATGATTTCTGCTGGTTCCTTTGCCTCTGACTCGATCAATGACTCGAAGGGCTCTAGGGGAGGAGATAGTTCGTCTATAGTAGAAAACATAAATAAGATTAGAAGTCACAAAAATGAAAATAAAGTTAAAGGCTATTAAGCAATACCTATTCTCTTTTCAAGTTCCGCAGCCTTTTCGGCTGCCTTCGTAGCTTCCCTTTCATCGTGGGTATCTTTTTCGCTCTTTTTTATAATTTCGTGGGCCATCCCTCGACCGCCATTTTCCTAAATGTCAGTAAAGAATTTTCCACCAACTAAGCTTGCTTTGGCCGAGGGGTCCTTTGTATCGTCAATAGATAAGGTAGCTTCGGTTTGGGCCAGATTTTTCACATGATTGCAACCTGATTTTTCCAAGATCGTCGCGATTCCCCTCGCACCCGAGAAGGCGCAGACATCCCCACGGCCACTTAAAATCTCTTCAAACGCTTCGGCCTCGCTAGTGATCCATTCAATTGGGCCTTCGGGATTGCCCTGTACAAAGTTGTCTTCACTAGATATGCGCCAACATTGGCGAAACTAGTTTTTATCTTCTTCACACATTCTATCGATTTTTCTTAACATCTTTCTTTTAAGGAATGAAGATCTACGACTGTTTTCTCCCAATAATTTTTCCAGTAGTTACTGGCATCACGATCAGCTTCGGCAATAGCGCATTTCAATTTAGCTTCGGCCAGTTCCTTTTGGAGGTTTTCAACCTCAGTTCTTTTGGATTTCAGATTGGGTCTTGTAGTTAGCTTCATCCCCCTTCATCTTGTCTACCAATGTAAGCAAAATTTTATCTTTCTCCAAATCTTCGTTCCTCAGCTTAATAACCTCTGTTCGAAGGTTGCCAAGAGCAATAGTGCAACTCTCATCTTCGACATTCTTTTGTGCCCTTAAGGCGTTGCTCAGTATTAAACCCTATATGAAAAGAATTAGTGTAAGAACAGAAAAATAATTCAAAGTTCAAAAACTTCCAAATGTGCAAATTTTTGTACCTTCAGACTGTTATATGCGAGACTATCTGCAAGATCATCCTTTGTCATGGCACAAAGGCCAGCTTCAAGCTTCGGAAACCCTATACTTCTCGCCATCTCCCGGTAGACAGATAATTCTTTGTTGTCTCGGAGGCAGTATAAGAAATCATCTTCCTCTGTCCCATTGAACACTAAGGCACCCTTTGGATATTTCAGTTCTCAGGCATAGTGTTTAGCTTCAAAAATCTCTTCTTCAGTTAATCTTTTTCCCGAAGCGTGTCGTATGATATAACCAAGAACTTCAGAGGACGCCTCAGGAGTAGGAGTGGCAGTTTTTTCATGCAGAATCTGTTTTGCAGCATCTTTTTCCGTTTTCTTCTCCCCGGTTTCCAAGAGTCTCTCCTTTGCAGGCTCCGAAGGCCCAGCTTCGGTCTCAACCTAGCTCTTCGCAGCTTCAGCTTCGGTTACTCTTGTCTCAGACTGCGTCTTTGGAGCTTCAGCAGTTTTCCTTGGTGTAGAGCTTGTCTTTATTGTCTCCAGCGCATCTAGTACATTGACCATTCTTTTTCTCTTAGGGGTAGCTGCAGGACCTTTTGGTGCCTTCGGCACTGTCACTTTTGCCGAAGGGCTTGAAATTTTTGATATCTTTGGTCCTTCGATCCCTATATCATCGGCCTTCGGCTCAGCTAATTTGGCTGACGGTGCCTTCGGTATTGCAGCCGGCTCTTCAATCTTCTGCATAGGCGTAGGTTCTTTGGCTTCAGTAGCCGAAGAGGTCTCACCGCCAAATTCGGACACTACGGCCGGTTCAATATATCGTGGCCGGTGAGTAAGAACCTTCACCTTCTTCCTCTTCGGCGCACGCTCGCTGGGAGCGGCTGAAGCAGCATCTTTCCTGGAAATTGCAGTCTTTTTCTTTTGTCCCTTTGGCGGGTACCAGTAGTCAGGGTACATAAACTCAATTGCATCAAAAACTCTATTTAGCCTTTTCTTTTTCTGGCTCCCGAAGGACCGCAGATAACGCATTATCCTCCGCTTTGGAGTACGGCCCAAGTAGATCATCGCTGGTAGCTTCGATGCAATTCAACCAGTCGTCATCTGGTTCGATAAATTGGTCTCCAAATCTGAAAGTATATTTCAGTCGAACCAAATCACCCTCGTTAGTGTTGCTGATGGTTTCCTTTGGCATCTCCTAGCTCTCTAGCAGTGGCCATATTCTGTAAGCCATGTGCTCTTGAACTAAGTCCCTTGTCCCAATGAAAGAACAAACTGTGCCAAAGGCCCTTCGGCATTCTTCAGCTGCTTCATCAATCTCTACCTTCGGTTTCTGAAGGCCGAAGCGGGCCAGATAGGGCGCATGATGATCTCTTTGATATCTTCTCTCGCTTTTAAATCATTTTTCACATAAAACCATTCCTTCGTCCAGTCTCTAGGCCACCTCTTCCGAAAGGTTGGCACTGGGCAGCTCGAGCCTGAACGAGCAACAAAGCTGTAGCAACCAAAATTATTCTGATACTGCTCCTTACCCCAGGGTTTCATCTCATATAAAAGTTTGTGTATACTGCAGAAACTTTTCGCACTTGGTTCCAAACCTTGACTCCTCATAGCCCAAACGAAGATTCCCATTCTTATGATGGCTTCGGGAGTAATTTGGTGAAGAAAAATCTGGTATATCTTTGAAACTTCAACCACAAAACTGCTTAGGGGGAATCGAAGCCCAGCCTTGAAGAAGCTTCGGTAGATTACAACTTCATTCTCTTCAGGAGTAGGAGCAGTCCGGTCTCCGTTATCAGTCCTCACAATGGATATGTCTCGAAAATACCTTCCTCTCATGTTATCAAGATGACTTTGCCTGATAGTCGATTTTCCGAAAACTGTGTGACTTGGTCGCCACGGCCGATCTTCGGAGTCTTCGCCCCCACTTTCCACATCATAACTATCGCTGTCATCGGTATCTTCAGATAAGCCTTCTAGAGTTTCTTTTGTAATCTTCTCTGTGTTGCTTTTTGCAATAAACTCGATGAATCCAGCGGTTTTCTCCTTAAGAAGCTTCTCCTCCTCGCTTAGCTTCACTTCAGCAACAGCTTTCTTATCTTGAGACATCTTTTCTTTGGAAATGATGAAAATGTGCTCTTGAAGCCGAAGCTCAGAAAATCTAAAAACCAAGCAAGCGTTGGTAGGCAAGAGCTAGAAAATTGAGCAAGCAGAGCAGATGGCTAAAAGCTTACCAAATGAGCCTGGGGTGTGCTCTTATTTATATGCCTAGTGCATTGCAGGGTGGAGGGCCTCGCTTGTCATTGACTGTTGCTATTCTAGCAAAGGGAAGGTGTTTTTCGGACCTTCGGCTTTAGGGCCTTCGTCCATTTCGCAATCTGAATTTATTATTCTAACAAATTAATATTGCGAGGGGCTACTGTTGGGGGCCTTCGGCTTCCGAAGGTCCTCAAAAACATGATTTAACATTGTTTCTGGAGCATAATATATGAACAGGTACCTTCGGGCTTGGACCGGAACTACAGTGTGAAGAAGCACAAAGAGTACGAAGGTTGGCGCAGAAACGAAGCTATGTGCAAGGGAGCTTCGGCATGATAGCAGAAAAGGAAACCGACTTAAAAAAGGAAAAGGCTATTCAGACCTCGATGAGTCAATATAGAGCCATTAGCAAATGTAAAGGGCATGGGTGTAATTTTACATGGGCTGCGTTCCGTGCCTATAAATAGATGAACAGTGCTCCAGTACTGTTCACGCTGACTTGGCATTTTACTTTTTGCGTCACGCTTGTATTTTCACCTTCTTTCAAGCCGAAGGTACATTTGTAATTTGATATCATTTCCAATTTCCATAGTAAAAAATAGAGATGAAATAGAAGTGAATTGATAATAATACATGATTGTTTATGTTATTTCATATTTCATATGATTTCTTCTCCATCATCTTATCTTATGCTGAAGGTTTGTCCTTCACAACCTTCGTCCGAAGGCCATTATATCCCAAGGGGAAATAATGTTTCGAAGGACGAAGGACTTTAACGTTTAACATTTTCTGTGTTGCCTTGTTCTTAATTCATAGCACTTGAGAACAAGTCCCCAACAATATGAATATCCGTATGTGACATAAGGAGCATGCATGGATCGTGAGATCCCAACTTGGGATAAAAATAGAACATATGAATAAGACTAACTTGACCAATCTCATCCGAAAAATTAAAAACCCTAATAGAACTACTTTGATCCTGAACCGGGTGATGCCTAGTTGCACTTCCCAATGAAACTAATCTCTAATTCTTGATAGGTTTATATTTCAAGAGATTTGTATTTTGTTTCATATGTCAACCTTCTCTCACAAACATCGTTTTGCCCGTCACGTGCTTGCAAACCACATTCATGTTAACCAAATGGTGTTACAACTTGCAAGGTTAACTTGCCATTTTCATACAAGGGCACCAACTTAAGTATTAACTAGAAATAACAAGCACAGACAGGAAGTTAGTTACTCTAATTAGATCAGTTACATTTATTTGCTTACTAACATTACCTCACCCAACAACACATGATGGTGTCCTCGCCTAGGAGGGGGCTTTGGCGTTGTCCTTGCCAAGCAGCACACGCGACCTCGTTGTATGTTCGATGGTGATCAGCGAGGCACGCTTCCCTCACCAGTGTCACACCTGGGTTTTAGGGGTCCAAAACCCGAGCGCGAAATAATCACCAAGTGTGCTAGAATCAAGTCTCTCACATATGATGACTCACGGTATAGAAACAAATGTCACATCATTAATACATAATGGAGTTCTATATAAAATAGTTAAATAATTATATCATGCGAAGACAACGATCCAACAACACAAAACTGACTGGGAGACGACGGCCTAGACCACTCACGATCTCATCGCGATGTCCTTCATGAGCCTCATCCTGTGGTACCTATCCTTGAAGATGAGCATGAATTCACCAAAGGTGGGAGCTCATGTGAAGTGTAAGGCTTACCAAAGGAGATGGTTAAAGATGAGCATTGCTTTTAGAGTTGGTCAAAATTTTATTAGCAGTTACTAAGTATAAGTAGATACCAACCCAAATAAATAAGAGATCAAGATTAATAATAACACCCACAATGCAATGCATATGACAAATTAAGTTTAGTTCCATAAATTACTCATGTGATGGTCCGAGTTGCTCATGACCGTGAGCACGGCTGATATACCAGTTTTACACTCTTCAGAGGTTGCGCATCTTTACCCACAAGTCATGTTACACATTTGCCAAGGGATCGTGACTTCCCATTCATCTCTACCAAGGAGACGAGGCAGGGTACCACTACGAGGCCTTTACAAAATTCCACTAGCTTCCAAAAACCTGCTACGATTTCTGAGAAAGGCAATATAAGAATTCCTCGTTCGAAAAGCCATCGCAGCATGATCGACCCAAGAACCTCCCTATACGCAGCTCCTCTATCGCCCTTGCCCCTTTCGGGTAAGGTAGTCTTCCACTAGCTTTACTAATTAGTCAGCCAAGGGCGACCCATACCACCCTTGTGGTAGCACTGTTTTCTCGGGTGGTCACTCCATGTTCCAATTAAAATAATGATCTTATCATGAACACTAATTAAAATAACAATAGAATTGGAACATCATCATAATGAACATTAATTTCCCAAAACTAGGTAGAGCAATAGCAAAACTACCCAATAGTGCTTTGTTTGCAAGGTAGGGGATAAACAATGCTAGGGAAGGCTATTAGGTCCCATCAAATTAACCTGAGCATGTCACAGTGATTAATAGGAGAATTATTAGGTAAAGAAAAGTGATCAAGGGCACAACTTGCCTTACACTCGGGATTCCTAGGTATCAACTTGGTCTTCAGGTGACTCATAACCTCACTGCTAGTTGTAGCAATACAAACAAACATAGTATAGGCAAAATCAACATCACACCAAACATGAGAACAAACTGCATAATAATATTCTACGCATCGTAACTAGATCCTAGGTTCGAGACCCACTAAAATCGGAGTTATGGTTAAGAGGATATGATTCTCCAAAGATTTAGGTGATTAAACGATAAAATATAAATTATATGATAATTAATATAAATCATGTGAGAATTAATTAAACTTTAATCCGAGATATAACTTGATTCTAGGTTGTATTTTTAGTCAGGTTAATAATCATGGACATCTAACTTTGATTAGTAAGATAAATCAATAATCATAGGATAAACAAAATTCTAATTATAATAGTATGTGATATGACACGATTAATGCTACTACCGCGTAGGCAATTTTATCACAAAACTATCGCCACTTGAATGGGTCAAATCGGAGTTAAGATGAGAAAGGTATGGGCTAAAGAAGTTTAGGGTGTTTTAATGTGATTTATATATCTAAATCCATCGCCAGGGACCTTTTTGAAAAATATGAGGACCTGTTTACAATTCCAGAAGTTAATTCTAAGGGTGCTACTGTAGAAGCAGGACGGTGGGATGGTTCTGTAATTACACAGGGTCCTTTTTAGAAATCAGCTCGACTGAAGGGATATCGGTCAGATTTGGCCATCCGATCAAGACCGAAAGGCCACGATTAGATCGCCGCTATTATGAACTGGTACACGCCAGGGCCCGTTGGATTTAAAATCAACGATCGGTATTTAATGAAGTGTGGCTCGATTTGGACCCTACACTCCCCACCAATGGCCTGGATCTAAGTTCCTAACATTAAATCCTGCTCGCACACACGGCGATCAACGGCCCAGGTTCACCCAGCGAACTGGTACGTGAACCATTTAATCACGGTCGAAGATCCATCAATAGACGAACCACACGTGCCACCCCGCTCTACCCCCACCCCGACGGGAACAGGCAGCTGCGCTACCGCAGCACATGGCGGTGATTCCGTCGGAGCACAGTGCTCAGGCACCCCGGTGCCACGATGATCCAATCGGCGAAGCGTTACACGGAGCAGATGACACGACGAAGTCATTGGGGGTCTTCTTACCAGATGCAATGGAGCAGAGACAGCGATTCATGGGCATATGGATCGGAGGCAAAAATCCAACCCTGGTAAGGGCTTGTTCGATTATTTTCAATCCATATGGATTGGAGGGGATTGATATGGATTGAAGGGGATTTTTACTTACTAGGGATTGAAACCCTCTCAATCCCCCCTCAATCCATATGGATTGAGGTAGAACTGAACAAGCCTTCAGGGATTCCGGTCAGTTCGAGGACACATTCTTCTTGATGTCACCGTGGATAGCTCTGCCACAACTCAGGGATGCTTCTAGATCATGCTCTGAAGGTGGGGATGCAGCACACATGCGTTGGTCGTGGTGGCCCGATCTCATCTCTCTGCTCGCGACAGCCCTTCATATCGGCTCCCAAACTCTATGCTCTTCGAATTGATGGCATGGCTGTGGAGGAGGTGTCGGGGTAGGACTTATATGCAGAGAGAGTATGGGGTAGCTAGCACGAGGCGGGTGTTCGTTTCCAACCGCCCATGAGCTTCGGCCAGGTCGTTGCGATTTGGCGTGTGCTCGCCCGAAGTGAAGAAGGGGATGACCATTGGGACCCATACGCCAGAGTAACAGGGATGTAGGAGCGGCAAGCTGCGGCTGATGAGCGGGACCTAGATTATCAGTGAGACTGGCCCAGGGGGCCCACCAGTCGGCGCCCGGAATTGGCTAGAAGAGGGATTGGGCTGGCTCAGGGTTATGGGTCGAGAAGTGCAGATTCGGCCCAAAAAGCTGATTGCCTTCATCTTCTCTTTTTTTCTTTTCTATTTCTATTTTCCTTTCTTATTTCAAATCCAAATCAAACCAAGTTTGAATTCTAAACTTCAAATTTATGCCCAAGCAAAACTCCAACATGATGCACAATTTCTACATAGTATTTATTTGTTTAGTTACTTTATTTATTTTTATTATTTTATTTAGGTAATGTTTTCAGCATGAAGTACAACACATTATTTCAATATATTATTATTTTGGGTATGTAGTAAAATTAAAGGTATATTCAAAAGTTCTCCCTTTGTTTTGATATAAATATTTTCCAATGTCTAATCTTTATTAGGATTTAATTTAACTATCATTATTTTATTATGACCATTTACCTTAAAAAGGGTGAATTCTAAGTTTTAATTATTTATCAAGGGTACTTTGTTCTGATTTCTTCTACTAATCCCAAATTTAGAATTTTGGGTGTTACAAATTATACCCCCTTAAAAATAATCTCGTCCTCGAGATTACTAAGAAAAGGGATGCAACAAGTTTGGTGTGTGGATTTAGCTCTTATTTTCTAATTATTTTCAATAACGAAAGTTTTTTTAAGATTTCTAATAGTGGTAAGCAAGTGGCTAGAAAATCATGGGCATAATGTATTTTTGCTAATAGGTAAGATTAGAGAAGGGTAGGATGAGAGAAGATTAGGTAAGGAGAATTCCTATCCTAGGTGGTGACTCTTGACTTGTCCGAAGATGTTATTTGTCGCCCATCCTTCCTTGATGATGATGTTGTCTTCCTTCTTGGGTCTTAGTGTTTCTATCAAAGTTATGGACATCTAGTTTAAATAGTTGTGAGTAGGATAGACTACATTAAGTAGGTCAAGATCTGGTTTGAGTTTAGGTTGTGTTGGATGGTCATCATGAACATGTTGGCTAAGTCATTTGCTCATGGATAAGTTGATGTAAGTAATCAATTTAGGTTAAACATATTTTATAGGAGTGGGGTCTAATCTATTATACCAGGGTTAACTAACCTATTTATGTAACTCACTTTAGATTGGATCATATTGGATTAAATGGGATCTAGATTAGATTGCTATAACTAGTTTAGACTAGATAAAATCTAATAAATTTAGATTAGTTTATAGTTGTTACTCTAGGATGATATAAGCAAAGTGGTTAGGATAGGATGGAAGGATAAGATAGAATCCTTTTAAGGTAAGATGGGTCTATAAGATAGATCTACTTGTTATTTCTTTTGTATGGGTGATAATCTATCTTTCTAAATATATTTTATGCCTATATGTATTTAGATGCAATTGTGGATATTACTCCACAACCCATCACACTGAATCAAAGAACCGAATCAAGCAGTTAGCATAAGAACAAACACTCAAGCACATAAATATTTACAAAAATAGTTTTGATTTGGTTCCTAAGATTAGGTTTCCTATTCCTAAAAGTCACTTTAGGTACATGATTTGAAAGTGTGAAAT
This sequence comes from Zea luxurians, assembly GCA_029449295.1. Classification (NCBI taxonomy): domain Eukaryota; kingdom Viridiplantae; phylum Streptophyta; class Magnoliopsida; order Poales; family Poaceae; genus Zea; species Zea luxurians. Next base: position 6,761,030 of record JAOPSE010000002.1, read on the forward strand.
CCACTTTTGTCTTTAAAAGTGAAAAGATAAGAGTAATCAGACTAAAGCAGCAATAGATGCAAAAAGATTGACGTAAGTTTAGAAGGAATCAGAGTAGCAAAGGTAAGTAGGTAAGGGTTTTCTAGTTCTATCTAGGTTTTGTCCTAGAATCAACATTCCTCTGATACCACTTCGTCACACCCGGGTTTTAGGGGTCCAAAACCCGGGCGCGAAATAATCACCAAGTGTGCTAGGATCAAGTCTCACACATATGATGACTCATGGTACATAAACGAATGTCACATCATTAATATATAATGGAGTTCTGTACAAAATAGTTAAATAATTACATCATGTGAAGAGAACGATCTAGCAACACAAAGTTGACTGGGAGACGATGACCTAGACCTCTCACGAACTCATCATGACGTCCTTCATGCGCCTCATCCTGTGGTACATGGCCTTGACCTGGGGGATGTGAGTACAGCAAGGGTGAGCTCACTGAGAGCACCTAGAGGGGGAGTGAATAGGTGATCCTGTAAAACTTGAAACTTAATGCCACAAAACTTGATTAGGAGTTAGCGCAATAATGCCAAGTGGCTAGAGAGGAGTCTTAGCAAAACACAATAACCACAAGAAGATCAACACAGGTAGACACAGTGGTTTATCCTGTGGTTCGGCCAAGTACAAAACTTGCCTACTTCCACGTTGTGGCGTCACAACGGACGAGGGTTGCAATCAACCCCTCTCAAGCGGTCCAAAGACTCACTTGAATACCACAGTGTTTTGCTTTGTATACTTTTTCCCGCTTGTGAGGAATCTCCACAACTTGGAGTCTCTCGCCCTTACAAAGATGTTCACAAAGAAGCACGGAGTAAGGGAGGGATGAGAAACTCACACAAGACATAAAGATCACAGCAAATACGCACACACAAGACCCAGACTTGAGCTCAAGAGACTATCACGAGATTCTCACTAGAACGGAGCTCAAATCACTAAGAATGTTGAACAAGTGCGCAAGAACGAAGTGTGAGTGATCAACTATGCTCAAAGAATGCTGGGGTGTCTTCTCCATGCGCCAAGGGGTCCCTTTTATAGCCCCAAGGCAGCTAGGAGCCGTTGAGAGCATTGTAGGAAGGCAATTCTTGCCTTCTGTCGACTGGCGCACCGGACAGTCCGGTGCGGATTTCTTCCCTTCTCTGGCGAAGCCGACCGTTGGAGTTTGAGAGCCGTTGGCGCACCGGACACTGTCCGATGCACACCGGACAGTCCGGTGCTCCAATGTGACCGTTGGCTCGGCCACGCGTCACGCGCGGAATCCTCGGCCGACCGTTGGCCCGGCTGACCGTTGGCTCACTGGACAGTCCGGTGAATTATAGCCATACGCCGTTGATGGCTTCCCGAGACCGACGACTTCGCCTGTGAACGGCTCACCGGACAGTCCAGTGCACCACCGGACAGTCTGGTGATTTATACCGTACACCGCCGTCGAAGTCCCGAGAGCAGGAAGTTCGCCAGAGCCAGCCTGGCGCAACGGACACTGTCCGGTGCACCACCGGACACTGTCCGGTGCACCCAGACTGCGCAGACTTTGGCTGAACAAAGCCATCTCTTTTTCAATTCGATTTTTCCTGTTTCCAGAACTTAGACACAATACATTAGTTCATAAAACAATGTACTAAGTCTAGAAACATACCTTTTGACTTGATTTGCACTTTGTCCACCACTTTGCATTTTTTAACACAAAAGCACTTGTGTTGGCACTCAATCACCAAAATACTTAGAAATGGCCCAAGGGCACATTTCCCTTTCAATCTCCCCCTTTTTGGTGATTTATGCCAACACAACAAAGAGCAACTAAAAGAAGTGCAATATCAATGCAAATGAGAACTCAAAAAGGTTTTGATTCAAATTTGGTATATATGGATCATACTTTGCCACCACTTGGTTTGTTTTTGTAAATCAACCTCAATTTCCTATCTCTAAGTCAAACACACTTGTAGAGATATAAAGAGAGTTGTTCCAATAGAAATGGATCACAGTATCAAAAACTCCCCCTATATCCCATAATCAACCATTCTCCCCACAAGAGACCAACTTTTGACAAAAAGAGCCAATAAGAGTATTTTGACAAAACAAAAGCTCTATTCTATTATTTTCAAAATTCTCAAGTGGTAGCTGATCCATTTATTGCTTTGGCCTTATTTTCTCCCCCTTTGGCATCAAGCACCAAAACGGGATCAATCTTGGCCCTTAAACCCCATTGCCTCACCAAAATCTTCAAATGAGAATACAAAGGCAATACGAGTACACGAGATGAACTTGGAATAAGTTACCCTCTCATCGGAGTGTAGTGGAAGTCTTTCATGGTCCAAGTCCACCTTTTCCCTTTCAAACCTCCTTTGAGACTAAATTAAGCAAACTCAAGCACACGGTTAGTCTCAAAGGGTCAAGTTGTAGCACGTCTCCCCCTAAACATGTGCATCACTTGCAAATGGACTTGTTAGGTCCGGGGAGTGCTTGTACAACTTGAGCACCATAAGTAAACAACAAAATGCATAAGGAACATGATCAAAGGCATAAACACATGTATGTTATAAATCAATCCAAGTTCCACGAATCTAAGACATTTAGCTCACTACGCAGCCTGCAAAAGGTCTTCTCATCTAGAGGCTTGGTAAAGATATCGGCTAGCTAGTTCTCGGTGCTAACATAAAACACTTCGATATCTCCCTTTTGCTGGTGGTCTCTCAAAAAGTGATGCCGGATGTCAATGTGCTTTGTGCGGTTGTGCTCAACAGGATTTTCCGCTATTCGGATAGCACTCTCATTATCACATAGGAGTGGGACTTTGCTCAGATTGTAGCCAAAGTCCCGGAGGGTTTGCCTCATCCAAAGTAGTTGCGCGCAACACTGTCCTGCGGCAACGTACTCGGCCTCAGCGGTGGATAGGGCAACGGAAGTTTGTTTCTTAGAGTTCCATGACACCAGGGACCTTCCTAAGAATTGGCACGTCCCCGATGTACTCTTCCTATCGACCTTACATCCAGCATAGTCAGAGTCTGAATATCCAATCAAGTCAAAGTTAGACCCCTTTGGATACCAGATCCCGAAGCAAGGCGTAGCGACTAAATATCTAAGAATTCGCTTCACGGCCACTAAGTGACACTCCCTTGGATCGGATTGAAATCTAGCACACATGCATACGCTAAGCATAATATCCGGTCTACTAGCACATAAATAAAGTAAAGACCCTATCATGGACCGGTATGCCTTTTGATCAACGGACTTACCTCCTTTGTTGAGGTCGGTGTGTCCGTCGGTTCCCATCGGAGTCTTGCGTGTCTTGCGTGTACTTCGTTTGGGAGATGAAGGTGTCGTCCTTGAGTTGCTTCACTTGGAACCCAAGGAAGTAGTGCAACTCGCCCATCATCGACATCTCGAATTTCTGCATCATCACCCTGCTAAACTCTTCACAAGACTTTTGATTAGTAGAACCAAATATTATGTCATCAACATAAATTTGGCACACAAAAAGATCACCATCGCATGTCTTAGTGAAAAGAGTTGGATCGGCTTTCCCAACCTTGAAAGCATTAGCAATTAAAAAGTCTCTAAGGCATTCATACCATGCTCTTGGGGCTTGCTTAAGTCCATAGAGCGCCTTAGAGAGCTTACACACGTGGTCGGGGTACCGTTCATCCTCGAAGCCAGGGGGTTGCTCTACATACACCTCCTCCTTGATTGGCCCGTTGAGGAAGGCGCTCTTCACATCCATTTGGAACAACCTGAAAGAATGGTGAGCAGCATATGCTAGCAAAATACGAATGGACTCTAGCCTAGCCACAGGAGCAAAAGTCTCCTCAAAGTCCAAACCTACGACTTGGGCATAACCTTTTGCCACAAGTCGAGCCTTGTTCCTTGTCACCACCCCGTGCTCGTCCTGTTTGTTGCGGAACACCCACTTGGTTCCCACAACGTTTTGCTTGGGACGAGGCACCAGTGTCCAAACTTCATTCCTCTTGAAATTATTGAGCTCCTCCTGCATGGCCAACACCCAGTCCGGATCTAGCAAGGCCTCTTCTACCCTGAAGGGCTCAATAGAAGAGACAAAGGAGTAATGCTCACAAAAATTAACTAATCTAGAACGAGTAGTTACTCCCTTGCTAATGTCACCCAAGATTTGGTCGACGGGATGATTCCTTTGAATCGTCGCTCGAACTTGGGTTGGAGGTGCCTGAGGTGCTTCTTCCTCTTCAACTTGGACATCCTGTGCTCCCCCTTGATCACACGCCTCCACTTGAGGTACCTGTTCATCATCTTGGGTTGGAGGATGCACCATTGTTGAGGAAGAAGGTTGATCTTGCTCCTCGAGTTCCTGTGGTCGCACATCGCCGATCGCCATGGTACGTGTAGCGACCGTCGGAACGTCTCCTTCATCTACATCATCAAGATCAACAACTTGCTCTCTTGGAGAGCCATTAGTCTCATCAAATACAACGTCGCTAGAGACTTCAACCAAACCCGATGATTTGTTGAAGACCCTATACGCCTTTGTATTTGAGTCATAACCTAATAAAAACCCTTCTACAGCTTTGGGAGCAAATTTAGAAGTTCTACCTTTCTTCACAAGAATATAACACTTGCTCCCAAATACACGAAAGTAAGACACATTGGGTTTGTTACCGGTTAGAAGCTCATACGAAGTCTTCTTGAGGAGGCGGTGAAGGTAGACCCGGTTGATGGCGTGGCAAGCCGTGTTCACAGCTTCCGACCAAAAGCGCTCGGGGGTCTTGAACTCTCCAAGCATCGTCCTCGCCATATCGATGAGCGTCCTGTTCTTCCTCTCTACCACACCATTTTGCTGTGGTGTGTAGGGAGCGGAGAATTCGTGCTTGATCCCTTCCTCCTCAAGGTACTCCTCCACTTGAAGGTTCTTGAACTCGGACCCGTTGTCGCTCCTTATCTTTTTCACCTTGAGCTCAAACTCATTTTGGGCTCTCCTTAGGAAGCGCTTGAGGGTCCCTTGGGTTTCAGATTTGTCCTGCAAAAAGAACACCCAAGTGAAGCGGGAAAAATCATCAACTATAACAAGACCATACTTACTTCCTCCTATACTTAGATAGGCGACGGGTCCGAAGAGGTCCATATGAAGCATCTCCAAAGGTCTTGATGTGGTCATCACATTTTTGGTGTGATGAGAGCTTCCCACCTGTTTGCCTGCTTGACAAGCTGCACAAGGTCTATCTTTTTCGAAATGCACATTAGTTAGACCTATCACGTGTTCTCCCTTTAGAAGCTTGTGAAGGTTCTTCATCCCCACATGTGCTAAACGGCGATGCCACATCCAGCCCATGCAAGTCTTAGCAATTAAGCATGCATCTAGACCGGCCTCCTCTTTTGCAAAATCAACTAAATAAAGTTTGTCATCTAGTACACCCTTAAAAGCTAGTGAACCATCACACCTTCTAAAGACAGACACATCTACATTTGTGAATAAACAATTATATCTCATTTTACAAAGTTGACTAACGGATAACAGATTATATCTAAGCGACTCAACTAAGAACACATTAGAAATAGAGTGCTCGGATGAAATAGCAATCTTCCCTAACCCTTTTACCTTGCCTTGGTTCCCATCACCGAATATGATTGAATCTTGGGAATCCTTGTTCTTGACGTAGGAGGTGAACATCTTCTTCTCCCCCGTCATGTGGTTTGTGCATCCGCTGTCGATAATCCAGCTTGAACCCCCGGATGCATAAACCTGCAAGGCAAATTTAGGCTTAGGTCTTAGGTACCCAACTCTTGTTGGGTCCTACAAGGTTAGTCACAATGGTCTTAGGGACCCAAATGCAAGTTTTATCTCCCTTGCATCTTGCCCCTAATTTCCTAGCAATTACCTTCTTATCCTTTCTACAAATGGCAAATGAAGCATTGCAAGCATGAAATATTGTCGAAGGTTCATTAATTTTCCTAGGAACATTAACAACATTTCTCCTAGGCATATGATGAACAACATTTCTCCTAGACATATATCTACCATGCATGTAGGAAGAACTAGAAGCAATCATGGCATGAGAATCAAAAGCATCATAACTTCTATAGGCATTCCTAGAATGTCTCCTATCATGATACATGAAAGCATGGTTCTTTTTAGCACTACTAGCCATAGGGGCCTTCCCTTTCTCCTTGGCGGAGATGGGAGCCTTATGGCTTGTTAAGTTCTTGGCTTTCCTCTTGAAGCCAAGTCCATCCTTGATTGAGGGGTGTCTACCAATCGTGTAGGCATCCCTTGCAAATTTTAGCTTGTCAAATTCACTCTTGCTAGTCTTAAGTTGAGCATTAAGACTAGCCAATTCATCATTCAATTTAGAAATTGAAACTAGGTGTTTACTACAAGCATCAACATCAAACTCTTTACACCTATTACAAATTGTAACATGTTCTTCACAAGATGTTGATTTATTTGCTATTGCTAACTTAGCATTCAAATCATCATTTATGCTTTTTAAGCTATAAATAGAGTCATGGCATGAAGACAATTCACAAGAAAGCATTTCATTCCTTTTAATTTCTAAAGCAAGGGATTTTTGAGCCTCTACAAACTTATCATGCTCTTCATACAAAAGATCCTCTTGCTTTTCTAATAACCTATTCTTATCATTCAAGGCATCAATTAATTCATTAATTTTATCAACCTTGGTTCTATCTAGGCCCTTGAATAAACAAGAATAATCTATTTCATCATCATCACTAGACTCATCCTCACTTGAAGAAGCATAAGTAGTATTGTCTCGAGTACATACCTTCTTCTCCTTCGCCATGAGGCATGTGTGACGCTCGTTGGGGAAGAGGGATGACTTGTTGAAGGCGGTGGCGGCGAGTCCTTCATTGTCGGAGTTGGATGATGAACAATCCGAGTCCCACTCCTTGCCAAGGTGTGCCTCGCCCTTAGCCTTCTTGTATGACTTCTTCTTCTCCCTTTTGTTCCCTTGTTCCTGGTCACTTACATTATCGAGACAATTAGCGATAAAATGACCAATCTTACTGCATTTGAAGCATGAGCGCTTCCCCTTTGTCTTGGTCTTGCTTGGCTGCCCCTTGCGACCCTTTAGCGCCGTCTTGAAGCGCTTGATGATGAGGGCCATCTCTTCATCATTAAGCCCCGCCGCCTCAACTTGCGCCACCTTGCTAGGTAGCGCCTCCTTGCTCCTCGTTGCCTTGAGAGCAATAGTTTGAGGCTCTTGGATTGGTCCATTTAGTGCATCGTCGACGTATCTTGCCTCCTTGATCATCATCCGCCCGCTTACAAATTTCCCAAGAATTTCTTCGGGCGACATCTTGGTGTACCTAGGATTCTCACAAATATTGTTCACAAGATGTGGATCAAGAACAGTAAAGGACCTTAGCATTAGGCGGACAACGTCGTGGTCCCTCCATCGCGTGCTTCCGTTGCTCCTTATCTTGTTGACGAGGGTCTTGAGCTGGTTGTACGTTTGGGTTGGCTCCTCGTCCCTTATCATCACGAATCTCCCGAGTTCGCCCTCCACCAACTCCATCTTGGTGAGCATGGTGACGTCGTTCCCCTCATGAGAGATCTTGAGGGTGTCCCAGATCTGCTTGGCATTGTCCAAGCCGCTCACCTTATGATACTCGTCCCTGCACAAAGAGGCTAACAACACAGTAGTAGCTTGTGCATTTTTATGAATCTGTTCATTGATAAACATAGGACTATCTGAGCTATCAAATTTCATTCCACTCTCAACAATCTCCCATATGCTTGGATGGAGAGAGAACAAGTGACTACGCATTTTGTGACTCCAAAATCCATAGTCCTCCCCATCAAAGTGTGGAGGTTTGCCAAGAGGGATGGAAAGCAAATGTGCATTTGAACTTTGCGGAATACGAGAGTAATCGAAAGAAAAGTTTGAATTAACCGTCTTTCTTTTGTCATAGTCGTTGTCGTCGTTGTCCTTTTGGGAAGAAGTGGACTCATTGCTGTCATCGTAGTAGACGATCTCCTTGATGCGCCTTGTCTTCTTCTTCTTCCCATCTTTACGTTTGTGGCACGAGCCCGAGTCGGTAGGCTTGTCATCCTTCGGCTCGTTGACGAAGGACTCCTTCACCTTATCATTGATCACAATTCCCTTCCCCTTAGGATCCATCTCTTCGGGCGATTAGTCCCTTCGTGAAGAGAACGGCTCCGATACCAATTGAGAGCACCTAGAGGGGGGTGAATAGGTGATCCTGTAAAACTTGAAACTTAATGCCACAAAACTTGATTAGGAGTTAGCGCAATAATGCCAAGTGGCTAGAGAGGAGTCTTAGCAAAACACAATAACCACAAGAAGATCAACACAGGTAGACACAGTGGTTTATCCCGTGGTTCGGCCAAGTACAAAACTTGCCTACTTCCACGTTGTGGCGTCCCAATGGACGAGGGTTGCAATCAACCACTCTCAAGCGGTCCAAAGACTCACTTGAATACCACGGTGTTTTGCTTTGTATACTTTATCCCGCTTGCGAGGAATCTCCACAACTTGGAGTCTCTCGCCCTTACAAAGATGTTCACAAAGAAGCACGGAGTAAGGGAGGGATGAGCAACTCACACAAGACACAAAGATCACAGCAAATACGCACACACAAGACCCAGACTTGAGCTCAAGAGACTATCACGAGATTCTCACTAGAACGGAGCTCAAATCACTAAGAATGTCGAACAAGTGCGCAAGAACGAAGTGTGAGTGATCAACTATGCTCAAAGAATGCTGGGGTGTCTTCTCCATGCGCCAAGGGGTCCCTTTTATAGCCCCAAGGCAGCTAGGAGCCGTTGAGAGCATTGTAGGAAGGCAATTCTTGCCTTCTGTCGACTGGCGCACCGGACAGTTCGGTTCACCACCGGACACTGTCCGGTGCGGATTTCTTTCCTTCTCTAGCGAAGCCGACCGTTGGAGTTTGAGAGCCGTTGGCGCACCGGACACTGTCCGGTGCACAACGGACAGTCCAGTGCTCTAATGTGACCGTTGGCTCGGCCACGCGTCACGCGCGGAATCCTCGGCCGACCGTTGGCTCGGCTGACCGTTGGCTCACCGGACAGTCCGGTGAATTATAGCCGTACGTCGTTGATGGCTTCCCGAGACCGACGACTTCGCCTGTGAACGGCTCACTGGACAGTCCGGTGCACCGCTGGATAGTCCGGTGATTTATACCGTACACCGTCGTCGAAGTCCCAAGAGCAGGAAGTTCGCTAGAGCCAGCCTAGCGCACCGGACACTGTCCGGTGCACCACCGGACAGTCCGGTGCACCCAGACTGCGCAGACTTTGGCTGAACAAAGCCATCTCTTTTTCAATTCGATTTTTCCTGTTTCCAGCACTTAGACACAATACATTAGTTCATAAAACAATGTACTAAGTCTAGAAACATACCTTTTGACTTGATTTGCACTTTGTCCACCACTTTGCATCGATTAACACAAAAGCACTTGTGTTGGCACTCAATCACCAAAATACTTAGAAATGGCCCAAGGGCACATTTCCCTTTCACTCACAGACGTTCATCGCTGAACAAGTTGTGGGAAATAATTTGCATGAACTCACCAAAGGTGGGAGCTCATGTCAAGTGTATGGCTTACCAAAGGAGATGGTTAAAGCAGAGCATTGCTTTTAGAGTTGGTCAAAACTTTATTAGCAGTTACTAAGTATAAGTGGATACCGACCCAAATAAATAAGAGATCAAGATAATTAATAACACCCACAATACAATGCATATGACAAATTAAGTTTAGTTCCATAAATTACTCATGTGAGGGTCCGAGCTGCTAATGACCGTGAGCACGGCTGATATACCAGTTTTACACTCTGCAGATGTTGCGCATCTTTACCCACAAGTCGTGTTACCCATTTGCCAAGGGATCGGGACTTCCCATTCATCTCTATTGAGGAGACGAGGCTGGGTACCACTACAAGGCCTTTACAAAGTTCCACTAGCTTCCAAAAACCTGCTACGGTTTCTAAGAAGGGTAATATAGGAATCCCTCGTCCGAAAAGTCATCGCAGTATGATCGACCCAAGAAGCTCCCTATACGCAGCTCCTCTACCGCCCTTGCCCTTTTGGGTAAGGTAGTCTTCCACTAGCATTCCTAATTAGTCAGCCAAGGGCGTCCCATACCACCCTTGTGGTAGCACTGTTTTCCTGGGTAGTCGCTCCATGTTCCAATTAACATAAGGATCTTATCATGAACAGTAATTAAAATAACAATAGTTTTGAACATGATCATAATGTAACATTAATTTCCCAAAACTAGGTAGAGCAATAGCAAAACTACCCAATAGTTCTTTTGTTTGCAAGGTAGGGGATAAACAATGCTAGGGAAGGCTATTAGGTCCCTTCAAATTAACCTAAGCATTTCACAGTGATTAACAGGAACATTATTAGGTAAAGAAAAGTGATAAAGGGCACAACTTGCCTTAGACTCGGGATTCCCAGGGATCAACTTGGTCTTCAGGTGACTCCTAACCTCGCTGCTAGTCGTAGCAATACAAACAAACATAGTATAGGAAAAATTAACATCACACCAAACATGAGAACAAACTGCATAATAATATTCTACGCATCGTAACTAGATCCTAGGTTCGAGACCCACTAAAATCGGAGTTACGGTTAAGAGGATATGATTCTTTAAAGATTTAGATGATTAAACGATAAAAGATAAATTATATGTTAATTAATATAAATTGTGTGAGAATTAATTAAACTTTAATCCAAGATATAACTTGATTATAGGTTGTAATTTTAGTCAGGTTATAATAATAGACATTTAACTTTGATTTGCAAGATAAATTAATAATCATAGGATAAACAAAATTCTAATTATAAAAGTATGTGATATGACACGATTAATGCTACTATTGCGTAGGCAATTTTATCACAAAACTACTGCCACTTGAACGGGTCAAATCGGAGTTAAATGAGAAAGTTATGGGCTAAAGAAGTTTAGGGTGTTTTAATGTGATTTATATATCTAAATCCATCGCCAGGGACCTTTTTGAAAAATCTAAGGACCTGTTTACAATTCCAGAAGTTAATTCAGAGGGCGCTACTATAAAAGCAGGACGGTGGGTTGGTTCTGTAATTACACGGGGTCCTTTTTAGAAATCGGCTCGGTTGAAGGGGTATCGTTCAGATCTGGCCGTCCGATCAAGACAGAAAGGCCACGATTAGATCGCCGCTATTATGAACCGGTCCACGCCAGAGCCCGTTGGATTTAAAATCAGCGATCGGTATTTAACGAAGTGTGGCTCGATCTGGACCCTACGCTCCCCACCAATGGCTCGGATCTAAGTACCTAACATTAAATCTTGCTTGCACACACGGCGATCAACGGCCCAAGTTCACCCAGCGAACCGGTACGCGAACCATTAATCACGACCGAAGATCTATCAATCGACGAACCACGTGTACCACCCCCCTCTCCCCCCACTCCGACGGGAACACGCAGCTGCGCTGCCGCAGCACACGGCGGCGATCCCGCCGGAGCACAGAGCTCAGGCGCCCCAGTGCCACGATGATCCAATTGGCGCAGTGCTACACAGATCGGATGACACGACGAAGTCATTGGGGAGGGTCTTCTTATCGGACGAAGTGCAACACAGACAGCGACCCATGGGCACGTGGATCCGAGGCGAAAATCCAACCCCGGTGAGGGATTTCGGTCATTCCGAGGCCACATTCTGCTTGATGCCGCTGTGGATAGCTCCGCCACAACCCAGGGATGCTTCCAGATCACGCTCCGAAGGTGGGGATGCAGCACACATGCGTTGGTCGTGGTGGCCCGATCTCATCTCTCTGCTCGCGACGGCCCTTCAGATCGGCTCCCAAACTCTGTGCTCTTGGAACTGATGGCATGGCTCTAGAGGAGGTGTCGGGGTAGGACTTATATGCGGAGCGAGGATGGGGTAGCTAGCACGCGGCGGGGCATTCGGTTCCAACCACCTGCGAGCTTCGGTCGGGTCGTTGCGATTCGGCGTGCGCTCGCCCGAAGTGAAGAAGGGGATGACCACTAGGGCCCACACGCCAGAGTAACAAGGACGCGGGAGCGGCAAGCTGCGGATGACGAGCGGGACCCAAATCACTAGTGAGACCGACCCAGGGGACCCGCCAGTCGGCGCCCGGAATTGGCTAGACGAGGGATTGGGCTGGCCCAGGGTTATGGGCCGAGGAGTGCAGATTCGGCCAAGAAGCTAATAGGTTTGATCTTTTTTTTTCTTTTCTATTTCGATTTTCCTTTCTTATTTGAAAAACAAATCAAACCAAGTTTGAATTCTAAATTTCAAATTTATGCCCAAGCAAAACTCCAACATGTTGCACAATTTCTACATAGTATTTATTTATTTAGTTACTTTATTTATTTTTATTATTTTATTTAGGTAATGTTTTCAACATGAAGTACAACACATTATTTGAATATATTATTATTTTGGGTATCTAGTCAAATTAAAGGTATATTCAAAAGTTCTCCCATTGTTTTGATATAAACATTTTCCAATGTCTAATATTTATTAGGATTTAATTTAACTATCATTATTTTATTATGACCATTTACCTTAAAAAGCGTGAATTCTATGGTTTAATTATTTATCAAGGGTACTTTGTTCTAATTTCTTCTACTAATCCCAAATTCAAAATTTTGGGTGTTACAACCAGGTGACACACGATGCCGCGCAGCGGCAGTTTTCATGAGGTATTGAGGTGGCAGGGCACGCTATTACCTTACCTCGAAAGATGGTGATCTGCAGGGCGGCACGCTTTTGTCCGGACTTGGCGATGACGACGGAGACCAGGGAGAAGGAGAGCACGCGACGACGACCGGCGACAGTGACACAGACCATGCGATGACGACTATGCATTGTGCTCATCCAGCAGCAGCCCTAGCTCAGTAGTCCCACCTAGTAGCAGGGGCTGCCAAGTAGTAGCCGATGGCGTTTTCTTTTGTTCCTGTCGTCGCCCAACAGAAGCCGCGGCTGCGAGTGCTGATCCGCAAGGCAGCAGTCACTGCAGGGAGATATAGTGGTTGTGTTAGAGGTATTTTCACAGACGTTTATCAGTGCCACAAGTGTTAGGAGCCGACATTTCCACTGGCGGTTATTTTGGAACCTCTAGTAAAATACTATTTTCACCGACGGTTTGCCAATGGAAATAACATTTCTTCTGGCGGGTTTATTAAACAACTGCCAGTGGAAATAATGTTTCCACTAGCCGCTTTCTTAACTAACCGCCAGTGGAAAAGACATTTCTACTGGTGGTTTCTTAATATAACCGCCAGTGGAAATGCTATATTCACTAGCGGTTTTTCTTAATAAAATCGCTAGTGAAAATGACATTTCCACTGGCCGTTTTCTTAACTAACCACCAGTGGAAAATGACATTTCTACTGGCGATTTGCTTAATATAACCGCCAGTGGAAATGAACTTTCCATCGCGCGGTTTTCTTTATTAGGCCGCCAGTGCTAGTTTTCCCGCCCTTTGTTAGATTTGAATTTTCATATATATATATATATATATATATATATATATATATATATATATATATATATATATATATATATATATATATATATATATATTGATATTCATATTGAAAGCAACATGGAATTAAATTCTATCATACATTTATATACATCAAAGCCTTGTGTTTACAACCATCACACATTTTGTACATCAAAGTTTTCATCTAAGCTCTAATAACTATATCGGCTAAGAGATAGTCTAATAATTTCTATGAGTGTTCTAAACTCTGGCATAGCTAATGTACCAGTAGGATCGTGATATTTCCCTTCAACGAGAATGACCTCTTTCAATATGAATGTGCATAGGTCCTCAACTATGCCATCCAATGCACCTTCGGTCAAGTTCTCCAGCTTTCCTCGTTTAAATTCCTGCAAAGTTTATAAACATCATATATTTACACTTGATAACACATTTGCATCTTTAGTGATATAATTGCATAGATGACTGTTGTTCACTTGTTCTCGAATGTTGTGGATCAAGAACAAGGCAACACAATTGTTAAGAATTAAGGACCTTCGTCCTTTGAAACATTATCTCCTCTTGGATATAATGATCTTCAGACGAAGGTCACGAAGGACATGCCCTCATCATTTAATACAAGAATGAGAATACATAAAGATAATGAATGTAATTCGTTAGCTCATTCATATTTGTATTTCATAATGTACATATGAATATTAACAGGATTTATATTGCATTGATGCCTTTGGCTTGGTCGAAGGTGTTGATGCGAGAGTGATCACAACCTAGCTTGAACAGTACGGTGCTACTGTTCATCTATTTATAGGCATGGGACGCAGCCCGGGCAAAAGTACATTTGTGTCCTTGACATTTACTCATAGCTATAACATAAATCATTAGGGACTAGCTATTCTTTTTCCTTTCCGGTTAGCATCATGATTGGTCTTCATCACCATTTTAAGCCGAAGCTATTACTCTTCGGCTATAGCTTCGGCGTTCATTATTATCATCTTCGGATTATATCTTCGCCTCGTATGCCTTTTCCATGGGAGAAAACTTCCATCCTGAAGCTGAAGCTCCCTGTAATAAATCATATTATGCTGAAAACATATGGTTAGTTATGTTTTTTAGGACCTTCAGAAGAGGAAGGCCCTCAACAATAGCCCCTCGCAGTATTAATTTGTTTCTTTGTGACAAATTCAGACTCGACGTGAATGAAGGCCTTTAGCCGAAGCTCCGAAAAAATACCTTCCCTTTGCTAGAATAGCGTATCATTCTGAACCGTGGGACCCACCGAGCTGTGGAGCTCTTAGTATATATATAGGAAACTGTGTCGTGAATATTTTTTGTGCCATCTAGCTGTTTGCACTGTGATTGCTATCTTAGCCTTCTTCTCTTTTGCGAGCTTGATTGATTTCTGAACTTCGGCATTTGCCGCAACCATCACCCAAATGGCTGAGGACAAGAAGATTACAGACCCTACAATGGTCGGGTTTTACAAAGAGATGGAGAAGACCACGTAGAAAAGATTACCAATGAGATGCTAGCTAGGTTATCTAGAGATTCTAGTGATAGTGACAGCTTTGATATGGAAAGTGGAAACGAAGATGTTGAAGATCGACAATGGAGGTCGAGCCATGTTGTTTTTGGGAAGTCAACTGTCAAGCAATGGCAGATCGAAGCGATGAAGGGCAAATACTTTCATGATATTTCTATAGTGAGGGCCAGAGGGGAAAGCACCGTGTCCCTTCATGAAGCTGATGAGGTAATTATCTTTAAGAGCTTCATGAAAGTTGGAATTCGCTTCCCACTACACAAGATGTTGGTTGAAGTTTTGAAGACATTTGAAATATACCTTCATCAACTTAACCCCGAAGCCTTGATCAAAGTGGGGGTTTTTATATGGGTTATGAGGAGTCAAGGGCTAGAGCCGGATGCTAGGTGTTTCTGCAATATTCACGAGTTATCCTATCAGATGAAGACAACCGGAAAAGAACAATACCATTACAACTTTGGCTGCTACAGCTTCGTGCCCCGCTCTGAGGCAAACTATCCTGTGCCAACATTATGGAAAAAGTGGTCGGGCTCTTGGATGAAGCAATGGTTTTATGTAAAGAATGGTTTGAATCAGAGGGAGGATGTGAGGGGCATCATTCAACGTCCCATATGGTCGCATTTTGGCATTAGAAGACCATCAATCGCAATTGGGAATGAAGTGCAAGCGTGTCTAATGGCTTTAAACACCGTATGTACTTACATCGGTACCAGGGATTTAGTTCAAGAACATATTGCTTTTAGATTATGGCCTCTTGCGAGTGAATGGGAAATGCCGAAGGAAACTATTGCTGGCTCCAGTTAGGGTGGCTTGGTTTATCTTAAGTACAGCTTCTAATATAGAAGCCAATTTGACGAATCAAATGATGATTGGCTAGATGCTATAGAGGCATCCAGCGATGAACTACTTGGAGCCTACTCGGGGACAGAGGACGAGGCCATGATTGTTGCTTTCGGTGCTCGATGGAAAAGGAGACTGAATAGGGTTTTTTATGTTATTGGGTTTATTTACCCTGATTACTGTTTTCCTGTCCAAAGGCAAGGGGAAAAAGGAAAGTTGCTTCTTCAACCTCTTCTAGCACGCCGAAACCAAAGAGGGCCAAGGTCTTGACATGTAGGTCGAAGCCTATTGGGACGGCCGAGGTGCCGAAGCTTATTGAAAGTGCCGAGGCTGCTCCCTCAGCCATGGAGACAGCTCCTACGATGTCGATCGAAGCTAGTCCAGGCCTGGTAAAAGAGCCGGAATCAGAAAAGGCAGTAGAACAGCCAAAGGTGCTAAGCCCTCTAACTGTAACAGGACTGTCCAAGCCATCGAGTATTGCAACAGCAACTCCAAGAAAGAGAAGAATGGCTAGCGTTTTAGATGTTGTTTTAGAATCCATGAAAGCGCTAGTTTCTGCTACTGCCGAAGCATCTGGTGAAAAATCTGAAGATGCAAGAGAAGCGATTACTGCAAGCACGACTAATGTTCTTGCTGAAGTCGGACCTTCAAAAGTTGCGCCAATAGAGCTGGTCGAAGAGAATGTTCCTAAAAAACCTAAATCTCCTACTCCCAAAGCACCTCCCCATGGTGACTTGGAATACATTGTTCGACACGCTTCGGGAAAGCAGTTATCATTAGAACAAATTGCCGAAGTAGAACACTATGCCAAGGACATGAAATACACCCGAGGGTCCTTAGTATACAGAGGGGATGACGAAGACGACTTCCTCTACTATCTGCTCGACAGTAATGAGGTTAATGTTTGCTGTGAGATGATGAACAACATGGGATTTCTGAAGCTCGAGCTAGGTTTATCCGCTATGACAAAGGATCAGCTTGCGGACAACCTCGCTTACAATAGCTTGAAGGTTTGCACATTTTGGCTTCGTATTTGGTACTTTTCGAGCTATTTTTTGGTAATTCTTACTTTTATTGTTTGTTTGTTCTTCTGTTTGGCAGGGTCTAATCCTTAGTAAGGTTCTGAAGGCTCAAAAGGATACAGAGGACGAGAGCTATCAGATAGCACTTGGAAACCTCCAATTGGAGGTTATAACCTTGATAAACGAAGCTCTTGCAAAGGACAAGATTTTGCCATCTTTGGTCAAAATGCTGAAATCCAGTGAAGCAAAGCTATCCGCTCATGCAGAAGCGCACAAAGCTGAAGTGCAAGAGTTAGAAAAGAAAGTTGCCGAAGCAACTAAAAATTTTAATGTGGAGCTGACAAAACGTGAAATATCTGAAATCGAACGATCAAGGGTACAGAGAAATATTGACGAGCTTCGTGCAGTTAAAGAAAAATGCTACGATATGACTATAGAATGCACCAAGAATTTGAAGAATAGCTTTGCTAAAGTTGGTGTGTTTTCCTCAGAACAAAATTTCATCCATGGTGACCCCGATGGAGTTATCCAGTGGATTAATGGTGAAGCCGAAGCCTTTGAAGAGATCCTTAGTGACAGAGGGGATTTTTGTGCCTTTGCTGGTGCCCATGTAAATGTATCAATCCTGGAGAAAGTCAGGTGCGAACATGCAAAGACTCTAGCTCAACCAGAATTCTCACTTTCAACTGATGATATTAAAAACCCTTCGGCCGACGCTACTGCATTAAGCAGAAAATTCTATTCCAAAGTATAGCTGAAGGGTGGACGAGAAATAGCTGATGAAGCTATTAGAAGAAATGAGAAAGTCTTACGACGCCCTAGAAGGGGCTAAGAGAGCTGAAGACGCTGCTGAACGCGCCAGGCATATAGGTATATCTATTACAGCTTAGCTTCGTAAACTATTGTAGCTTCGGTACTAATAAGTACTTGTATTTTAATGTAGCCGAGCTTTCTCCCCCTCTAGAGCCATATAATCCTGAAGCTGATCCATCTCTGAAGGGGGCGCTCGAGATAATTAGAATCGCTAACGAAGCCGTTGACGAAGCTGTCAACAAACTGTTAGACGAAGCTGCCGATAAGGTTTTAAAAGAAGACTGAAGTTTTGTATATTTGAGAGTTTAGGGCCTTTGTATGTAGCTTTCATTTTTGTAAGAAACAATTATCAACTATTTGCATGTGTATTAATGTAATATATTTCTTTGTGATGTGTGAAACCTTCGTACAAACCGTTTTTGAGCCGCTGGCGAAAAAACACCTTCCCTTCTTTTCATGCTTCACGAAGAAAGAAATTCCCCTCTGCTTGGTCACCCTTCTTGTTACACTTGACGAAGGTACCATGCCTGTGTAAAAATATATCTGCCAAAGACATATCTTGTGTTATTGGTACGTTCTTTCATGAGCCGATAGATATATTTGAAGGAACAATTTTCCTTCTTCTCCACTGCTTTTGTCGATGCAAAATGATGTATGATACGATGCTATGCAATATGATATGATGGTATGATGCAAATGATGTTTATGCATAAATCATCAAAGAAAAACAAAGACTCTGCATTCCCTTAGGAACGGCTTTGGAGTCTCTTCACCTTTTACTTAGGTGCCATTTTAGCTTTGCACCCTCTTAGGAACGACTTTGGAGCTTCTTCAGCTTTTACTTAGGTGGTATTTTAGCTCTGCATCCCCTTAGGAACATCCCCTTAGGAACAAGTTTGGAACTTCTTCACCTTTTACTTAGGTGGTATTTTAGCTCTGCATCCCCTTAGGAACGACTTTGGAGCTTGGTCACCCTTCTTGTTACACTTGATGGTGTAACCACATATTTATTACAACAAGCCTGCAACACCCTGAATTTGGGGGTATAATATTTATTTCTAATGATCACCCAAATTCATGTGTTACTCCTCTCTCTCACCCTAGGTTCTATCTCTCTCTAGATCCTCTCTCCCTTTTCCCTTTTAAGTAGAATTAGCTTAAGTTAGAGGAGGTTAATTATTTATTGTTGCCAAAACACTATGGGTCATGACATGTTGCATCATACTGAGTTTAAATATTCTTTGAATTGTTGCACATGGTTAAATTAATTTGAATTTGAAACTTGAATTGAATTTGGATTGAAAACTCTAGAGAAAAAGAAATGGAAAAACAATTAGAAAATTCAGAGAAAAAGAAAAGGGCAAAGCAGCCCAGTCGGCCCACTAAGCCCAGCTGCGCCCGCGCGCCTTCGATCTCTGACAGGCGGACCCCGCCTATCGGCGCCGACCCGTGCCTCTCTTCCTTTCTCCCTCTCGCTGTTCAGTGGGGTCGCCTTGTCGATGCTTCGGCCTGTCGTGCGCTCACGCGTCTGTGCCGCTATCCCACGAGCCCCGCTCGCCAGTCCCTTCCCCCGCTCCTTCAACCGCTCGCCTGCGTGGACCGCGCACGCTCGCCGAGATCACCGCTCCCAAGACACCACCCAACTCCAAACCGGCACCATGACCCCCTCTACAAGTCCCCGCACACCCCCACTTCACCCTGCCTCGCTCATTTCGCCTCTGCCCATTCACCCGAGCTGCACGCGCCCGTTCTTCAAGCTTGCCTGAGCTCCCCGTCGCCAGGCCCCTTGCGTCCAAATTAATTGCCGGTAGAGCTCGACCGCCGTCCGCGACCATGCTCCGCCACCGTCAGGCCCAGCCTCGCCATTGTTCCGGCCCCACCCGTGGTGAATTTACCCACCGGACCTTCCCTTCTCTCTCCCCCATTTTCTTTGTCCCATTGATTAGTCACCGGTGATCGTCAGTACCGGTCCCGCACCGTCGAACCGAGACCGCCCGGCCAACCGCGGCCACCCCGTGCCTTCTTCGCCTGCGCGGAGTCGTCGGCTCTGGCCATGGCGCTCGCGCTGTGCACGCTACCGAGGTAAACGGCGGCCTTGACAAGGAGGACCCGCCCGTCAGTCTCCCCCTTTCTTTCCCCGTTCTTGGTCACTGCCTAGAGGGCCCTGTCTGTCAGCGTGCGCCCGCGATGTCGCGCCTGCGCGTGCCCTCCACCGCTAACTAGTGGGCCCGACCTCCCCGTGACCCCGTTTGTAAGACTCCCGCCGTTTCCCCCTCCCGATGGTCCGAGTCACCGACCTTTGGGCCCCGCCCACCAGAGAGCGCCCGCGCTCACATCTCACACCGGGGATACCCGGGCCGCTGAAGCGTGAGACCCGCCTGTCAGCCCTCGCGTCCGATCCCGCGCGCCCGCTTCTAATCTCGGGCGTCCGTTCCTGATCGGATGGCCGAGAAGCCAGGATACCCTTTCGCTGTGGTTGTTTTGCTTAAGACCCCCTCGGTTTTCTGCGAATAGAACCCGCCGTCCTTATACGTTATGCGCAGGCCCCCTGAGTTATTACAAATAGACCTTATCCTTTTAAATAATTACATATTAGGGTTTAATTTTGTATTTCAAACTTCCAAACTTGTTTATTTCATATCTTTTACATATGAACTCCAAATTTAGTGATTCAAATTGCAAAATGTTCATAGGATTATTCTCTATTTAAATAAATTAGTTCCATTTACATTATGTACATTCTAATTTTATGGTTAACTATGAACTAGTATATGTATAGATTTGTTTATTTAATAAAATAAAAAAGGGAAAAACCCTAGAGATTAAAGCATGTTTAATCTTGTGAGATTAATAATGTGTATTACATGAATTCATCTCTGGTCTAACTTTTAGGTCACAATAAAAATAAATTGAACTAGGTTATGTAATTATGGACAACACTTAAAGAATAATCTATTTCTAAATGAAATTAGTTCATGCTATACTTTGATCTAATTATTCCTTATTTAGTATTGTGCCTTTTTAAGATGTATTCCAATGTTTGTACATGTTTGGTGTGCTATTCATTTGTACTTTCCAAATGTACTGAATGCATGCTCGCTTTATTTAGACAACGAGCAGTCCGAGGTTCCTGAGTGTGTTGCTGAAGACCTTCCAAAGCAACAACCTGGTGAAGGCAAGTGTCCTCTAACCTATTATGTCCTACATACTCTATACTTCACTGTCCCACATTACTTTATGAAACCTAAGGATTGACTGGTCTGTATTTACATATCCTTGTTTACCTTTTTGGGTTATCATGGTTAGCATTTTGCTATTGCCTTAACTTAATCAATGAACATGATGTGATTATTTATGATACGATGATGTTATCCCAATGATGATATTGTGATACTCTAGGGGGCTCAGGCCTTTTTCTTGAGTACCTCTCTGTAAGGACCTGTTCATGGAGTGACCACCCGGGATAACAATGCAACCATGAGGGTGGAATGGGACACCCTTAGCTGATTAATTAGATGAACCTGGGGGTGTAGTTGGCTTTGCTGGAGGGCCATCAATGGGGGCCAGGGCGTAGTGCTTGCTCTGCCAAGGGGGTGCAGAGGTTCATTCGATTTGGTTTTGTTAGTCACCCACCTTGGGGAGGTGTACTGCGTTTGTACGACTGGCAAAACCTAACAAGCAGCTATGCACCAGGGGAGTCTTTGTAAAGGTTACGTAGTGTATCCCTGGCCATTCACCTCAGTAGTGAAGACTGGTCTGTACAACCTAGGCTGGAAAGGGAACACGACTCGTGGGTAAAGTGTGCAACCTCTGCAGAGTGTTAGAATTTGGTATATCAGCTGAGCTCACGGTTAAGAGCAGCCTTGGGATCCTCTTTGATTAGAAGAACTTTGGATACTTTTATGATGATGGTTAACAATGATGTTATAAATCTGATCTCTGGAATTTCCTCTTTTGAGGGAGGTCTTTTGGGTAATAAGTGGGTTTATTACTAAAACTTGGCTCTACTATTAATAATAAATACTTGACCAACTAAAAGCAACTGCTTAACCTCAACCCCACATACAGCTAGTCCACTTTAGCCAAACAGGACATTTGCTGAGTATGTTGATGTGTACTCACCCTTGTTTACAAACCACCCCACCCCAGGTTGTCCCCACTATACTCAGTGCTCAGGAGGTGATGCTGGCAACATGGAGGGCTTCGAGGAGATTCAAGATTACGACGAGTTTTAGTTTATCTTAATGGCAAACCTCCAGTCAGCTGCCTGTGTAGGCTTATCATCTACGTTTCGTTTCTCCGCACTTTGATATTTATGTTAAAGACAATGGTTATGTATTAGACTCTGTGGATGTCTTGGACATCTTGATGTAATTAAAGTACCTTTCCACTATTTATTTCGAGCATTGTGTGATGATGTCCAATTATGTAATCGCTGTGTACGTGAGTTTCTGATCCTGGCACGTACATGGTTCGCATTCGGTTTGCCTTCTAAAACCGGGTGTGACATAAGTGGTATCAGAGCCTTGTTGACTGTAGGACTGCTAACCTAGACTAGAATGGTCGACCTAAGGACTATAGACCCCTATTCTTACCTTGACCTTAGAGTCATTTCAAAAGTTGGTCATCTTGACCAACTTTATGTTATCTAGTTATCTCAAAAGTTTTGTCCCACTTTTCTTTCTGTTTACTTTTTGGTCTCATAGCTCTACTCTTACTCTTATGCTTACGATGTTTTTTGTAGATGGCCCATATCAGGTGCACTACACGTAAATCTGTGATCCCCTTTTTGCCTTCTTGCCTGGCGAAGCGTCCACTGCGTCGCACGGTGCCAGGTCAGTCCAGTCACCTGGACAGACTGCATCATCGCCTGCACGAGGAGTAGGAGCGCCGACACCAGGAGCAGGAGCAGGACTAGGAGCAGCAGGACTCTTCCCCCTCGCCTTAGTAGGAGGTGGAGTCTAAGAGGCCGCCTTCCCCTGCACCTCAGCCAGAGATGCCCCCTGCACCACCACAGGGCATACCGACTGTTGGAGGAGACCCTGACGGAGACGGAGATGACGACGACGCTGGTGGTTGTTCGAGCCACGGCACGGAGCTCTCGGAGGAGCCGAAGCCAGAGGGATGGATCGCTAGACCCATCACTCATTATGCCGCTCGCGGGTGTCACTTCCACAACGCTCTCGACACCCTGCTACGTCGGGCCTTCGACCGACACACTTGCTCCATCGAGTACCGTTGTGTAGTCTACCACCATCGTCACGGGTTATACCCAGACCAGTGGGAGGCTACTTGCTTGGTGCGCTGTCCGGACGATGATCTCCGAGGTGCAGAGGCCTTCTCAGAGCATCTATTACTGAGAGGGATACTGCCAAGGCAGCCATGCAGCACGACGGGCACTTCCTCAGTATTGCTCATTGTTCAGCGAGGTAGCTGATGGCCTTGACCTAAAGTATTACCCTCGCCGTTCGACCAACAGTGCTGGAGGTGTGATTGTCTCGCCAGTTGGTGAGGGTAATCCAGGTTGAACAGCATGGTCAACCTAGCCGCCATACTCAACGCAGAGTTGGACCACACCCTTGACGAGTTCGGCAAGGTTCGGGCGGAGGTAGCAGAGTTGCATGCTGAGTGCGCAGCATGCCACTATCTAGATGGTGGTTCTCCCACCCCTATCAGGATTCAGTGCCCTTACCATTCACTGCCTCATGGTCGCTTCGACTATGGTACCCCAGACTGCAGGACCCAGATAGATTTGGATACCTAGATCGACAGAGTTGGAGTCTGTAATAATGCTTAGTTCAGTGTCTTAGTCTAGTCAGTCTTAGTTAGAGTTAGTTTGCTTATCTTATGTTGGATGCTTGTTATGATGGACATGTAACTAAGTTGGATCTTTGTAATGATTGTCACCAAGGTGTGGGTATCCCCTGTAACTTGGTGTTGTTATTAATAAAGTCAGTTATTTAGTTGGGTAATCCATTTATTTCCACTTTCCTCTTTATCTGAGAAGCTGTCATTGAAGATGGTTATTTGTTCAGTGCTATGAAGATTTCCTATACATCTTTTCTTATGCTGAAATACTGCAGAGTCAGATTTGATATATGTGTGTGATTTCTACAGATGTCTGAGAACAGGCGCAGAGGTGCGAGGTGTGCTCAGCCAGAATAGCAGGCACCCCAAGAGGAGGCAGCCCCATAGCAGCATTTGCCACCGCCACCACCAATGACCATTAAGCAAATGTTCCTGATGCAAACTCAAGCAGTCCAAGCAATTGGACAGACTCTAGCAGCGATGCAGCAGGTGCAACAGCAGCCACCACCACCTCAGCCTTAGGTGCAAGTTCAGATGCCACAAGTGCCCAGAGACAAGCGGGCAGAATTCATGAGGCCATCCCCCAGCCTTTGCCCATTCTTCTGATCCCATGGACACCGAAGATTGGCTGCGTACCATGGAGTATGAGTTGCACACTACCCAGTGTAACGATCGTGAGAAGGTGTTGTACGATCCCCGACAGCTGAGGGGAGCAGCCCAGTCTTGGTGGGAGTCTTACCTCGCCACCCATGCCAACCCTAAAGCCATCACTTGGGAAGAATTCAAGGACAACTTCCATCACTACCATGTGCCTGAGGGACTGATGATAGTAAGGAAGGAGTAGTTTCTCGCCCTGAAGCAAGGTCCCCTGTCCGTCAGCGAGTACAGGGACAAGTTTCTACAGCTGTCGCGTTATGCCCCAGAATATGTCAACATGGATGCCAAGAGGCAGTACCGCTTCCTAAGAGGATTGGTTGATCCCCTCCACTATCAGCTGATGAACCACACCTTCCCTACCTTCCAGCATCTGATCGACAGAGCAATCATGACTGAAAGGAAGCGTCGGGAGATGGAGGACAGGAAACGCAAGATTGGTGGATCTCAGGCTGGGAGTAACAGCCGTCCTCGCTACTCAGGTAACCCACCTCAGCCATTCAAGTAGGGTCACCAGCACCAGCATCAGCGTCAGAACCAGCAGCAGAAGTACCAGAGGCAGTTTCCTTAGCAGCAGTAGTACCATCAGAATAACCAGCCGAGAGGAAATCAATATCAGTGTCAGAGCAACCAGGCACCTCATCTTCCTGCCCCAGCAACCAACCAGAACAACCAAGAAGCGCTAGCGCAAGGAGGAAGTCGTGCATGTTTCCACTATGGGGAACAAGGCCACTAGGCGAATCATTGCCCAAAGAAAGCAGCTCAGCAGCAGCCAACTCCCAATGCCCCAGTCAGGCAGAATGCAATGCAGCAAGGAGGCAACAACCATGGGCAACCTCATGCCTAGTATAGAAAGGTGAATCACTTGGAGGCCGACACAGTCCAGGAGACTCCAGGAGTGGCACTAGGTACGTTTTCAGTCGAGTACCATTCTGCAAATGTCTTATTTGATACTGGAGTAACGCATTCTTTTGTGACTGCATCATGGGTAGAATCACATAATATACCAGTAGCACCCATGTATCCACCTATGAGGGTTAGTTCCGTTGGTGGAAGAACCCAAACAGATACATTTTACCCTAGTGCAATAGTTCAAATAAGGGTGATAGAGTTCCCCCCTGATTTAATAGTTATAGGTAACCAGGATACAACTATAGATGTCATCCTAGGGATGAATTGGCTAACCAAGTATCAAGCCAGTCTTAGCTGTGACAAGAGAACGGTGAAGTTAGTGTCCTTATCAGGAGAAGAAGTGTTAGTGGAGTTGGTCTTGTCTGGACCAAGGAAAGGAAGTTGTCACCAAGTCACCGCCCAAATTGAGGAGATTAAACCATCAGAGGCTATTAATGTAGTATCAGAATTCCTAGATGTGTTTCCCGAGGAGTTACCAGGTACACCACCTGAAAAGAAGGTCGAATTAACAATAGAGCTTATACCAGGCACCGCCCCTATTTCCAAGAGAGACTATCGAGTGTCAGGACCAGAATTGGTGGAACTCAAGAAGCAGATTAATGAGTTGTCGAAGAAAGGCTACATCAGACCGAGTACCTCGCCTTGGGCAGCCCCAGTGCTGTTTGTGGAGAAGAAGGATGGCACAAAGAGGATGTGCATCGATTACCGAGCCTTGGATGAGGTTACTATCAAGAACAAGTACACCCTGCCCAGAATTGAAGATTTATTCGACCAGTTGAGAGGAGCCAGTGTGTTCTCAAAGATAGATATGAGGTCAGGCTACCATCAGCTCAGAATCCGATTCTTAGATATACCGAAGACAACATTCATCACCAAGTATGGACTGTATGAGTTCACAGTCATGTCATTCGGTTTGACCAATGCGCCAGCTTACTTCATGTACTTGATGAACAATGTGTTCATGGATTACCTCGACAAGTTCATGGTGATGTTCATTGATGATATTCTTATATATTCCCAGAATGAGCAAGAGCATGAGGAGCATTTGAGGAAAGTACTTTAGAGGCTACGAGATTGTCAATTGTATGCCAAGCTTAGCAAGTGCGAGTTCTGGATCAGAGAAGTCATGTTCTTGGGTCACATTATAAACCGAGAGGGATTGGTTGTAGATCCAAAGAAAGCAACAACTATCTTGGACTGGAAAGCACCAAAAGATGTCCGAGAAGTCAAGAGTTTCATCGAAATGGCTAGTTATTATCGGCGTTTCATTGAAGGTTTCTCCAAGTTTGCTAGGCCAATGACAGCCTTGTTGGCAAAGAAGGTTGAGTTCAAGTGGACCCCAGCATGCCAGAAGTCCTTTGAGACATTGAAGGAGAAGTTGACAACGACACTTGTACTGATTCTGCCAGATGTTCACATGCCATTCTCAGTATATTGTGATGCTTTGTACACCGGACTGTGATGTGTGTTAATGCAGGAAGGGAGAGTAGTGGCATACTCGTCCCGACAGTTGAAGATTCATGAGAAAATTATCCTACTCATGATCTGGAATTAGCAGCCATGGTTCATGCATTAAAGACCTCAAGGCATTATCTTTATGGGCAGAAGTGTGATATCTACACGGATCACAAGAGCCTCAAGTATATATTCACTCAGTCAGAGTTAAACATGAGGCAGCGAAGATGGCTAGAATTGATCAAAGATTATGAGCTAGAGATTCATTATCACCTAGGTAAAGCAAATGTGGTTGTAGATGCTCTGAGTAGAAAGAGTCAAGTCAATATGTTGGCTGCTCACCCGATGTCGTATGAGCTAGCGAAGGAATTCGACAGATTGAGTCTCGGATTTCTGAACAACACCCAAGGGGTGACAATCGAGTTGGAACCCACTCTAGAGCAAGACATCAGGAAAGGTCAGAAGGATGATGAAAAAATCAACGAGATCCGGTAGCTGATCATAGATGGAAAAGGCAAGGATTTCCGTGAAGATGCAGAAGGAGTGGTATGGTTCAAGGATAGACTGTGTGTCCCTGACATCAAATCGATCCAGGAACTGATTCTCAAAGAAGCTCATGAGACAGCATACTCTATACACCCTGGTAGTGAGAAGATGTACCAAGACCTAAAGAAAAGATTCTGGTGGTACAGTATGAAAAGGGGAATAACAGAGTATGTAGCTGTATGCGACAATTGGCAGAGGATTAAAGCGAAACACCAAAGACCTGCAGGTTTGTTGCAGTCGTTGCAGATTCCTCAGTGGAAATGGGATGAGATCGGAATGGACTTTATAGTCGGTTTGCCTCGCACTCGTACTGGTTATGACTCTATCTGGGTAGTAGTGGACCATTTGACAAAGGCGGCCCATTCAATACCAGTCAAGACCACCTATAACAGTGCAGTGTTGGCCGAACTATATATACATGTCTTGGATTGTGTGCTTGCATGGCGTCCCGAAGAAGATAGTATCAGATAGAGGCACTTAGTTCACCTCTCGTTTTTTGCAGCAGTTACATGAAGCTTTGGGCACACACTTGAAGTTTAGCTCAGCTTACCACCCGCAGACAGATGGTCAAACAGAGAGAACCAATCAGATTCTGGAGGATATATTGAGGGCTTGTGCTTTGCAAGATAAGATAGGTTGGGACAAGAGATTACCATATGTGGAATTCTCTTACAACAACAGCTATCAAGCCAGTCTGAAGATGTCACCATTCGAAGCGCTCTATGGGAGGAATTACAGAACTCCATTGCATTGGGACCAACCCAGCGAAAGGCAGGTGTTTGGTCCAGATATTTTGCTTGAAGCCAAAGAGAACATCAGAATGGTCCAAGAGAATTTGAAGGCAGCGCAGTCCCGACAGCGAAGCTATGCTGACACCAGAAGAAGGAAACTCAGTTTTGAAGTGGGAGACTATGTCTATTTGAAGGTGTCACCCATCAGAGGAACCAAAAGGTTTGGAGTCAAAGGCAAGCTAGCACCTCGATATATCGGGCCGTATCAGATTCAAGCAAGACGTGGAGAAGTGGCTTATCAACTCAACTTACCAGAGAATATGTCCGCTGTGCACAGTGTGTTCCATGTGTCTCAGTTGAAGAAATGCTTGAGAGTGCCAGAAGAGCAGTCGCCAACAGAGGATCCTGAAGTTCAAGAAGATCTGACATATATTTTGAAGCCAACTCAAATTTTGGAGACAGCAAACCGGGTCACTCAGAGAAGTACCATCAGGATGTGCAAAGTCAAATGGGGTCACCACTCAAAAGAAGAAGCAACCTGGGAAGGAGAAGATGATTTGAAAGCCAAGTACCCTGAGCTCTTTTCTAGCCAGCCCTGAATCGAGGGCGAGATTCTTTTAAGGGGGATAGGTCTGTAACACCCTGAATTTGGGGGTATAAAATTTCTTTCTAATGATCACCCAAATTCATGTGTTACTCTTCTCTCTCTCTCACCCTAGGTTCTATCTCTCTCTAGATCCTCTCTCCCTTTTTCCCTTTTAAGTAGAATTAGCTTAAGTTAGGGGAGGTTAATTATTTATTGTTGCCAAAACACTATGGGTCATGACATGTTGCATCATACTGAGTTTAAATATTCTTTGAATTGTTGCACATGGTTGAATTAATTTGAATTTGAAACTTGAATTGAATTTGGATTGAAAACCCTAGAGAAAAAGAAATGGAAAAAACAATTAGAAAATTCAGAGAAAAAGAAATGGGCAAAGCAGCACAGTCGGCCCACTAAGCCCAGCCGCGCCCACGCACCTTCGGTCTCTGATAGGCAGGCCCCGCCAGTCGGCTCCGACCTGCGCCTCTCTTCCTTTCTCCCTCTCGCTGTTCGGTGGGGTCGCCTTGTCGGCGCTTCGGTCTGTTGTGCACTCGCGCGTCTGTGCCGCTGTCCCCCGCTCGCCAGTCCCTTCCCCCCTCCTTCAACCACTCGCCTGCGTGGACCGCGCGCACGCACGCCGAGATCACCGCGCCCACGTCGCCACCCAGCTCCAAACTGGCACCCCGACACCCTCTACAAGTTCCCGCACACACCCACTTCCCCCTGCCTCGCTCATTTCGCCTCTGCCCACTCACCTGAGCTGCACGCGCCCGTTCTTCAAGCTCGCTGGAGCTCCCCAGTCGCCAGGCCCCCAGCGCCCGAATTCATCGCCGGTAGAGCTCGGCCACCATCCGCGACCGTGCTCTGCCACCGTCAGGCCTAGCCTCGCCATCGTTCCTGCCCCACCCAAGGTGAATTTCCCCGCCGGACCTTCTCTTCTCTCTCCCCCATTTTCTTTGTCCCGTCAATTAGTCACCGGTGATCATCGGTATCAGTCCCGCACCGTCGAACCAAGACCGCCCGGCCAACCGCGGCCGCCCCGTGCCTTCTTCGCCCGTGCGGAGTCGCCGGCTCCAGCCATGACGCTCGTGCCGTGCGCGCTACCGAGGTAGGCGGCGACCCTAACAAGGAGGACCCACCCGTCAGTCTCCCCCTTTCTTTCCCCATTCTTGGTCACTGCCTGGAGGGCCCCGTCTGTCAGCGCACGCCCGTGCTGTCGTGCCTACGCGTGCCCTCCACCACTGACTAGTGGGCCCGACCTCCCCGTGACCCCGTTTGTCAGACTCCCGCCGTTTCCCCCTCCCGATGGTCCGAGTCGCCGACCCGTGGGCCCCACCCGCCAGAGAGCGCCCGCGCTCACATCTCGCACCGGGGATACACGGGACCCACCGGTCAACCCTCACGTCCGATCTCGCGCGCCCGCTTCTAATCTCGGGCGTCCATTCCCGATCGGATGGCCGAGGAGCCAGGATACCCTTTCGCTGTGGTTGTTTTCTGCAAATATAACCCGCCATCCTTATACTTTATGTGCAGGCACCTGAGTTATTACAAACAGACCATATCCTTTTAAATAATTACAGACTAGGGTTTAATTTTGTATTTCAAACTTCCAAACTTGTTTATTTCATATCTTTTACATATGAACTCCAAATTTAGTGATTCAAATTGCAAAATGTTCATAGGATTATTCTCTGTTTAAATAAATTAGTTCCATTTACATTCTGTACATTCTAATTTTACGGTTAACTATGAACTAGTATATATATAGATTTGTTTATTTAATAAAATAAAAAGGGAAAACCCTAGAGATTAAAGCATGTTTAATCTTGTGAGATTAATAATGTGTACTACATGAATTCATCTCTGGTCTAACTTTTAGGTCATAATAAAATAAATTGAACTAGGTTATGTAATTATGGACAACACTTAAAGAATAATATATTTCTAAATGAAATTAGTTCATGCTATACTTTGATCTAATTATTCCTTATTTAGTATTGTGACTTTTAAGATGTATTCCAATGTTTGTACATGTTTGGTGTGCTGTTCATTTATACTTTCCAAATGTATTGAATGCATGCTCGCTTTATTTAGACAACGAGCAGTCCGAGGTTCCTAAGTGTGTTGCTGGAGACCTCCCTGAGCAACAACCTGGTGAAGGCAAGTGTCCTCTAACCTATTATGTCCTACATACTCTATAATTCACTGCCCCGCATTACTTTATGAAACCTAAGGATTGACTAGTCTGTATTTACTTATCCTTGATTACCTTTTTGGGTTATCATGGTTAGCATTTTGCTATTGCCTTAACTCAATCAATGAACATGATGTGATTATTTATGATACGATGATGTTATCCCAATGATGATATTGTGATACTCTAGGGGGTCAGGCCTTTTTATTAAGTACCTCTCCGTAAGGACCTGTTCGTGGAGTGACCATCCGGGATAACAGTGCAACAATGAGGGTGGAATGGGTCACCCTTAGCTGATTAATTAGATGAACCTGGGGGTGTAGTTGACTTTGTTGGAGGGCCATCAAAGGGGTCCGGGGCGTAGTGCTCACTCAGCCAAGGGGGGTGTAGAGGTTCATTCGATTTGGTTTTGTTAGTCACCCACCTTGGGGAGGTGTACTGCGTTTGTACGACTGGCGAAACCTAACGAGCAGCTATGCACCAGGGGAGTCTTTGTAAAGGTTACGTAGTGTATCCCTGGCCATTCACCTCGGTAGTGAAGATTGGGTCTGTACAACCCAAGCTAGAAAGGGATCACGACTCGTGGATAAATTGTGCAACCTCTGCAGAGTATTAGAAACTGGTATATCAGCCGAGCTCATGGTTAAGAGCAGCCTTGGGATCCTCGTTGATTATAAGAACTTTGGATACTTTTATGATGATGGTTAACAATGATGTTATAAATCTGATCTCTAGTATTTCCTCTTTTGAGGGAGTTCTTTTGGGCAATAACTAGGTTTATTACTAAAACTTGGCTCTACTGATAATAATAAATACTTGACCAACTAAAAGCAACTGCTTAACCTCAACCCCACATACAACTAGTCCACTTTAGCTAAACGGGACATTTGCTAAGTACGTTGATGTGTACTCACCCTTGCTTTACAAACCACCCCACCCTAGGTTGTCCCCACTGTACTCAGTGCTCAGGAGGTGATGCTGGCAATATGGAGGGCTTCGAGGAGATTCAAGATTACGACGAGTTTTAGTTTATCTTAGTGGCAAACCCCCAGTCAGCTGCTTATGTAGGCTTATCATCTACGTTTCGTTTCTCCGCACTTTGATATTTATGTTAAAGACAATGGTTATGTATTAGACTCTGTGGATGTCTTGGACATCTTGATGTAATTAAAGTATCTTTCCGCTATTTATTTCAAGCATTGTGTGATGATGTCCAATTATGTAATCGATGTGTACGTGAGTTTTTGATCTGGCACGTACATGGTTCACATTCGGTTTGCCTTCTAAAACCGGGTGTGATAAAGCAGAAGGTTAAACCTCCTTATATTGTCTTTGTAGGGGAAATATAAAGACAGAAAAGTAAACATACATTGAACTTGGAAACTATTTGGTCAAGCCCCTATGTTGCTTTAGTAAATATGTCTCGATTCGGCCACAGTGTTGTTGGTTGTGCGAGCTTCGGACTCTTCTCGAGTGTCGCAATGTTGCTGCGCTTGGCGATGCCCTTCTGGTTACTGATTGTGAACCAACGTTGGTGCCAATGGTGGTGGTGGTAACTGAGCCCATGTTGCTTGAGAATGACTTGCCGAAGCAACTGATGTCGTGGGTTGCTGGTTGCCCACATACTCAGTGATATATGGTGAATAGCATGAAGTAGTGTGTAAGACCTGCTTCGGCTAATTCTGTCGTGCTTCAGCTTCAGCTATCTCCTTTTGTTTTTGGATCGTGACTTGGCACGTCCTTGTTGTATGTCCCTTATCCTCCCCATAGAATAAGCAAAATAATCTCCTAGGTTGAGTGATGAACCTTCCTCTGAAGCTTCTTCCTCCTCTGCCTCTTCGAGCTAGTGGTCTGTAAGAGGTTTGCTGCATTCTAGAAGATTGTGAGCTTTGTTGGTTGCCTTGAGTTTTGTTTGCCCAGACATCATTTGTGTTGGGGTTGTGGATTGTTGTAACATGCTGTCATACCCAGTTTTGGAAGGTAAACCGAATGCGAACCATGTAAGTGCCCATCTCAGAACTCACATACACAGCGATTACATAATTGGACATCATCACACAATGCTTGAATTAAATAGCGGAAGGTACTTGGTTACATCAAGATGTCTGAGACATCCACAGAGTCTATTACATAAACTTGGTGTTTAACAATAACATCAAAGTGCAGAGTAACGAAACGTAGAATGTAAGCCTACACAGCCAGCTGACTGGGGGTTTGCCACTAAAGTAAACTAGAACTCATCGTATTCCTCGAACTCCTCAAAATCCTCCATGTTACCAGCTTCACCTCCTGAGCACAGAGAATAGTGGGGACAACCTGGGTGGGTGTTTTGTAAAGCAAGGGTGAGTACACATCAACGTACTCAGCAAATGTCCCGTTTGGCTAAAGTGGACTAGTTGTATGTGGAGTTAAGGTTAAGCCGTTGCTTTTAATTGGTCAAGTTTTATTACTATAAGTAGAGCCAAGTTTTTAGTAATAACCCAGTTATTCCCAAGAAGCACTCCCTCCAAGAGGAAATACTAGAGATTAGATTTATAATCACCATTGCTAATCATCATCATAAAAGTAACCAAAGTTCTTCTAATCAAAGAGGATCCCAAGGCTGCTCTTAACTGTGAGCACGGCTAATATACCAGTTTCTAACACTCTGCAGAGGTTGCACACTTTACCCACAAGCCGTGATTCCCATTCTGCCCGGGGTTCTAGCCTCCCCATTGATCACTACCAAGGTGATCTAGCAGGGTCTCACTACGTAGCCTTTACAAAGATTTCCTAGAGGTCATAGCCGCCCGTTAGGTTTCTCCAGTTTGATAAACACAGTACATCTCACCAAAGGAAGGGTGACTAACAAAACCAAATCAAAGAACCTCTGCAACCAACCTCGACAGAGCAAGTACTGTGCCCAGACCCCATTGACGGCCCTACGGCGAAGCCAACTACTCCTCTGGTTCCTCTAATTAATAATCACCTAAGGGAGTCCCATTCCACCCTCATGGTTGCACTGTTATCCCAAGTTGTCACTCCCTAAACAGGTCCTTACGGAGAGATACTCAGGAAACAGCCTGAGCCCCCTAAAGAATCATAAGAACCCCATCGGAATAACATCATCGTATCATAAAAGATCACATCATGTTCATTGATTAAGTTAAAGCAATAGCATAAGCTAACCATGATTAACCCAAAAAGGTAAACAAGGGTAAGGTAAATTCAGACTAGTCAATCCTTAGGTTTCAATAAAGTAATCTGGGATAGTGAATTATAAAGTAATGTAGGACATGATAGGTCTGAGGGCACTTGCCTTCACCAGGTTGTTGCTGAGAGGGATCTTCGGCAACACACTCAGGAACCACGAGCTACTCGTTGTCTAAGTAAAGCGAGCATACATTCAATACTTTTGAAAGGTAAAAATGAACATCACATCAAACATGTACAAACATTAGCACACAACT
The DNA here is from genome assembly GCA_029449295.1 of Zea luxurians. Classification (NCBI taxonomy): domain Eukaryota; kingdom Viridiplantae; phylum Streptophyta; class Magnoliopsida; order Poales; family Poaceae; genus Zea; species Zea luxurians. The sequence continues at coordinate 6,795,106 of JAOPSE010000002.1, forward strand.
CAAAAGGGTATAGTATTAAGTACAGGGGAATGAGGTCAAGTTATAAAATGAACTAATCTTAATTGGGGGGAAATTGATTACTCTCTAAGTGTTGAAACATAACCTAAAAAGATAGAGTAATAATTAAACAAAGAAAAGATTACATTATAAGATGAACTACTCTCATTTAGGAATTTGATTATCCTTTAAATATTATCTGTAATTACATATTTAATTCTATTTAGCACATTAGGGTCTAAAGGTTAAACCAAAAATGAATCCATGAAATGCATAACACTAATCTCACAAATTTAAATATATTATAACTTTTAGGATTCTCCATTCATTTATTTCATTACATAAATATATCAACATATACTTTAATTCTATATTCTAGGTGTAAAAATTAAAGTATACAGATTACAGTTGGTCATATTTTATTTGGACAGAGAATAATCTTGTGAACATTTTGCAATTTGAACCACTAAATTTGGAGTCCATATGATAAAGATATGAAATAAACAAGTTTTGAAGTTTGAAATATGAAATTAGGGCTAAATTTGTGATTAAATTAAAGTCCAGGGGACTATTCTAAAGAAACCAGGGACCTATGCGCTAAAACCGAGGACGGCGGGTTGATTTCCTAAAACGAGGGGGTCTCTTAAGCAAAACAACCACGCGAAGGGGTATGGGGTAACCTCAGCCGTCGGATCAGACATCAACGGCCCAAATTAGATCACGCGGGCACGCCTAACAAGTGGGGCCAGGGTGCTAGTGAGCTAGGGTAGGCTGACCGGCCGGGCCTAAGGGCAGAGACGCGGGAGAGGGAGAGAGAGGAGAGACGGTTGGATCTAGATCGGAGGGCTACGATCAGATCCGCTCGGGTTGAGTCTAAATGGCCCGATCTTGGGTGGACGACCAAGATCTAACGGCAGGGGGCGGACTTAGGCGTGGTGGTACCGCTCGGTCCCGCGGCGGGAGTTCGCCGGAGACGAGCAGACCAGCCACGGTGGGGCTCTGGTGGCCTTGGGAAAGGGCCAGACACGTTAAGCACGTCACGGCGAACACGACCGTGGGCACAGAACCAGCATGGGGGTGCCAGAGAACGCAGACCACAGTGAAAAAGGTTCCACAGCGGTGCAGCTAACTCTAGCGAGCAATTGCGCAGGCTCTGGTGCGGTACTTGGCGAATTAAGGGCATAAGAAGATTGCTCACCTTGAGTGCGAACTTTGGTACGCATGGAGAATGGCGGAGGTGCGGTGTAGGCTTGGGTCGACGGTGGCGGGGCTCTGACTGTGCAAGAACCGCTTCGGTGAGCGTGGACCGGGCACAGCAGGGAGGTAGAGGGCACACCGAAGGGTGTCCCGAGTAGCTGACGGCAAGGCGAAGCTCACCGTGGCCCTGGACGAGGCACGGGCGCAACAACGACCACGCAACAGGCGGTGGACGTCGGCGGGCGGTGGCGGAGCTCCTGGTTCGCGCGGGTAGAGCGAGAGAGAGGACGAGGGAGCTAGGCAAAGGGCGCAAATGGGAGAGTGGAGGTGGGCGAGTAGGGTGCGGGGCTCAAAAGGGACGCAGGGGCTCAGACGTCGCTAGAGAACGTGCGGTCGTGGGTGCGTCCACGGCGTGGAGATCGTGGGCGAGAGGTTAGAGACGGCTGATAGGAGGGGACGGTGGGGCAGAGAGAGGGGAGCGGGTGCGCGCAGGAGAACTAGCGCCAACAGGTCTGGCCCACGCGACAAAGGGTGAGAGGGAGAGAGGCGCATTGGGGTTGGCGCCGACAAGCGGTACCCGCCTATCAGGTAGAGGGGGCGCGCGGGCGCACGCGTGGGCTGGGCTAAGTGGGCTCTCTTGGGCCGAATTAGCTTTTCCTTTTTCCTGGAATTTCTAATTGCTTTTCTATTTATTTTCTCTAGGGTTTTCAATTCAAATTTAAATCAAGTTTCAAATTCAAACCAAATCAAATATGCAACATTTCAAAGTATATTTAGGCTCAATATGATGCAACTTTCCATGACTCATATGTTTTGGGCAAAATAAAATAAATAATCGCTCACTAATACAACTAACTCTAATTAAAAGAGAAAGAGAGAGAGAGAGAGAAAACTAGAGAGAGAGAAACTAGAGTGAGATAGAGAAGGGTAACACCTGAATTTGGATGGTCATACGAAAGAAATTTTATACCCCCAAATTCATGGTGTTACAGACCTATCCCCCTTAAAAGAATCTCGCCCTCGAGATTCAGGGTTGGCTAGCAAAAAGTTTAGGGTACTTAGCTCTCAAATCATCTTCTCTTTCCAGGTTGCTTCTTCTGAGTGATGGCCCCACTTGACTTTGCACATCCTGATGGTGTTCCTCCGAGTGACTCGATCTGTTGTCTCCAGAATCTGCATTTGTGGCGGAACTGCCCGAATTATTCCAACTTAAGTGCCTAAGTCCCGCCTTAGAGGCTAGACCACACTTAAATGGGAATAACCCGTCAATCCCTCGGATCTAGTCCGACGAGGCCACTGACAGGATCAAGTACCACAGTCTCACTCGATGGTGAGTCACAGAGCAAATACAATAAAGCATAAAACCATACATTAAAGAGTATTAAACTTATTACATCATCATCAGAGTTTTAACAGAAGTAGTCATCATTGTTCAAAGTGCAGCGGAATAAAACTAACGATAAATAAACAGAGAGATGGGGAAGCCTATCCCATCACTTCTCATGCTCCTCCTCAGCCGAGGCAGGGTCCCACTCAACTGTCCAACCCGGTGGCAAGGTGGACGACCAAGTCACTCCAGCAACCATGTCCTCTAGAGAACCAGTAAAATTATACCACAAGAAAGGCTGAGTATACTAATACTCAGCTAGACTTACCCGGTGTGAGGAGTCTACTCCTCTACCTCTAGACATGCAGCTGTTTGGCTATGGGTTTGGTTGCCAAAAGCACTAGCTGAGTTTATAAATCAAGTTTTAGCTTTGTCAAGTTTTAGTGTGACTCTCTTAAGACTAGATGTGTACTATCTACTCATTCATGGTAGCAAGCAAATTTAGCAATCAACATTTTTTGTCACATCATCACATTTCCACTTGTTACTCAATGTAGCAGCATGGATCAAGCAGTCTCATTAGCTGCGAGAAACAGACGATTCGAATCGAGTTTTTAAACCTTGCAAGGTAAACCTAAACACACGACGTGGCGAGGCACTCCGTCCCCACACACATCAACTGTCCCCATCAATTCCCCGTCAGCAGATCAGGGCTCACCGCCTTGGCGTACAATGCCTCACTGACCCCGACTGCCATCGTGCAGTGACCGCACTTGTACCCACCATAACCGGAATGAGAGACCACGTCTCAGGTCGCGTGAGGGGATATGTCCACTGTCAGGTTCATTCAGGTACTAGGCTAACCGATTTACCATATTTCTCGGCATATGTTTAGTACGTTCAAACGCTTGACTCACGGTACCACACCTTAATCCTTATTCCAATTTCCACCTCGTAGACAACCAATCCCCATGGATTGTTGTCCACAGACCAACATCATTATGATATAAAAATGGATACAACCAATTCCTGACCTCGCGCGAGTGCTAGAAAAATCACTCGACTTCTACCGAGATCCCTAATTAGTAAAGCAGCTATTCGACCTAGCATACTAGTATCCATCATAAAAGGATTCCTGAGATCATGCAACTAGGGTTTCAAACAACTCCTACACTTAAGTGCACATTCAATCCTACAATCATTAAGTGTAGTAAAATAGCATAATAAATAGGTTATGCATAAACCGGGGCTTGCCTTCCAAAGCTGGGGCAGGCAGATCCTCTGGGGCAGGCTATGATTTAATTTAGGTTTCTGTACCAAATTTTATTTTTGTCCAGACACATAGGTGATATTAGGCCTTTGTGTTAAAAATCCCAGAAAAAGGCATACTGGATATTTAGTTGTGAATTTCTAAAGTTTTATGCCAAAAAGGTGCTTATAACTAACTTGTTATTTGAAAAATATCAAACAACAGATTTCATAATTTTTCTATGTTCATAGTAGCAAAAAATTAGTTATCCCAAGGTTTGGGGTGTTTTCTCCTCATAGTTATTTTTCTAGGGTTTTTCTAAGTTTTCCTTGTTTTCTTGAAATAAAAGGTATTTCATTTCTTCTGTACTAAACAAGGGTATAATAAAATTTTCTAGTGAACTATACTGAACAAGAAAGCTAACAAAAATGTGGGTGCTCCCTGGTTCTTTATTTAAACTACCTTTTATATTTTCTTTAACTTTAAGCAAAAAGTGAATTAAATGGCAAACTCTACCTTAATTTGGTGTACAGAGGGGTTTATTATTTTTGTACATGTTAGAAAGTGATCAAGTACTTCTCTAAATTTTCTTAACCCCAGTCAAATAGTGTAACTATTTTTCCTTATTTCTTTTAGCTTTTGACCAGATAATCATTTAAATCAAAACTCTAAAGTTTTCTGCAACACTTAGGGGTTTTATATTTTTCCTAAGTAGTTAACTTTATTTAGGATCTGGCAAAATTGGTTTAATTCGATTTGGGTGAACCAAACTGAAGTTATGAATTTTCCAAGTTCTGTTTGGATTTAAATCAGAATTTTTAAAAGGTTTCCTGGAAAACTACTTTGCACCGAAGACCCTGGGTTCTTTCTGAATCAATCCACTCATTTCTACCCCTGTGCTACTATTCCCCTGAGTCACTGACAGCGCACAAAACCTCCTGACCTTTCCTTCTTCTTCCCCGAGGTCCCTCCCCTCATGCAAACAGTACCCGCGGGAAAAAAAAGGGCGGTGCGGCTTACCGGTGGTGAGAGAGGTCCGGCGAGGGGCGGGGTTGGCTTCGGGAGGTTCTTGCGGTCACAGCGAGGTACGGCTCGACGGCGGTGGTGGCCGGAATCGGCCGGACCACGTGCGCAGGCGGGTGATCTCATCGGTGGTGAGTACTCCGGCTTAACCACGACGATCTAGTTCAATCAAACGGCACGATGAGCTCCACGGGGTGACGTAGAGGCTATGTGTGCAAGGAATCAAAGAATGGGGCAGAGATTTACCCGGTCTACAATCACCGGTGGTCGGGTGAAGTCCGACGACCGTGGACTGGCTTCTCCGGCGAAGCAAAGTCCAATTCCTTGCTTGGGGAGCTTCACCGAGGCATGCACGGTCTCTTCCGAGGGTCGGGCGTGGCTGGGAAGGGCTCTGCTGGCCGGTCTACGGTGGCGGTGGATTGGGTGGCCGCGGGCACGCCGTTTGCAGGGCAACGCCGGTGGTTTCTAGCTCCGGTGAGGTCGAGCGTGCGCGGATGAGTACGATCGACGCCTGAGGGGGCTTTATAGGCGCGGGCGCGAGCAGGGGAGACGGGCACGGCTCAGCGTGGCGCGGGGCGGCGGGGTCGGGTGCGGGCGTGCTTTGGCGCGCTCAGAGCGCGTCGAACACGTGGAAGTGTTCTCCTGCCCGTGTTCAATAGCTCACCAAGATCGCAAGCGTGCGAATCTTGGCGAAAATCTGGCGCAGTCCTCCTCCTGGCACCTAGGGCTATCTCTTGTATGTGAGTCCCCATGGCAGATATGCCCTAGGTAGGGAGATATGCGGACGCCAAATCTGGCTTGTCCCACTGCCCACCTCGCGACAAAAGCCATGCCAAATCATGTCAAACGTCCTAGGCTCGGTTTCAACTTTTTCCAGTGGGTGCCTTAGGTGGTATGACACATTTTTGGTATACAACTCAAGTGGTTTTGGTGCCATTTACTAAGTGAACACGGTGGATCTTTAGATTAGGTTCAAAATTTGACTTAGAAGGAATTAGAGAGCTCTAGTTCTCTCTCCACTTAAGGAATGGATTTGGGGTTCTTTAAGGGGTCTTTTTGCAATGTTTCCTCTCTGTAATTTGTAGATTATAATGTTACTTAAACTTTGGCTAAAGGTTAACTCATGATTTGCACATTTGCTTAACCTTTCCCCCCTTTTCCAGGGTTTTGGGAGTTAAGAGCTTAAGAAGGGTCTAGGGTTTATTCTTCTCTTGCCCAAGGTGATAATTGCATAAATGCTTGGGTAATGCTTTTGGTCATTAACAATTCTTGGTTAATACATGGTTCTTAAGGTTTTAGGGCTCCCTCTCCTCCACTTAACCACATGAGATAACATGTCATGGGTGCAAGTAGGGAGTCAGGGCCTTGGTAAGACATGGGGTGTTACAGCCCTCCCCCCTTAAAGGAATCTCGTCCCGAGATTTTAGGTAGAGTCCCTTGGAGGGGTGTCATGAAGGTGCTGATGTGTGGTTTCTTCCTTTATCCAAGTTTCTCTAGTTAACTGCTCTTCGAATGTCATTCTCTTTGCAACTTTAGAAGGAAGTCCTTTTTGAGTCATTTTCAGAGCTTACACTACCTTTAACATCTGAGTTTTTCTTATATTTAGATTCAAAGGGCAGGTGGGGGTGGGGTTTTGGGTTAAACGTACCGACTCCTTTGGGCAGAAAGTTGGGGAAGCGAGAACGTAGAAAATCCTCAGTCTCCCATGTAGGTTCTTCTACTGAATGGTGGCTCCACTGAACCTTATACATTTTTATCGACCTTGCCCGCGTTGATCTCTCCTTTTGGTCCAATACCTTGACGGGGTGCTCTTGATAAGACAAGTCTGGTTCTATCTCAATTTCTGGTTCAGGTAATACTTCAGTGGGTAAGCGGACACATTTCCGCAGCTGAGATACATGGAACACATCATGAACAGTTGACATGTGTGGTGGCAACTTCAATTGATATGCTACTGGTCCACAAGTTTCCTTGATCTCGTAGGGTCCAATGTAGCGAGGAGCTAACTTACCCTTGATTCCAAACCTCTGAACACCTTTAGTGGGTGACACCTTAAGATAAACATGATCTCCCATTTCAAACTGTAGATGCTTCCTTCTCTTGTCGTGATAGCTCTTTTGCCTGGCCTGAGCAGCTTCTAGGTTCTTCTTTATAACTCTCACCTTTTCCTCTGCTTCAAATACCAAGTCTGGTCCAAATATTTCTCTCTCTCCGGCTTGTGACCAATTTAGCGATGTCCTACACCTTCTCCCATATAAGGCTTCAAAAGGTGCCATTTTCAAACTGGACTGGTAGCTGTTATTATAGGAGAATTCTGCCAATGAAAGACACTTGTCTCAATCCTTTCCATAGTGCAACACACAGGCTCTCAACATGTCTTCCAAAATCTGATTTACCCTTTCTGTCTGGCCATCTGATTGAGGATGGTAAGCTGAGCTTCTTATTACATGGGTCCCAAGTGATTCCTGTAATTGCTCCCAAAATCGTGCCACGAACGGTGCTCCTCTGTCCGATACTATAGTCCGTGGTATTCCATGCAAACGAACTATCTGGTCAATGTCAATTTCTGCATACTTTTCCGTCCTGTGGGTGGTGTGTACCGGCAAGAAATGAGCTATCTTGGTCAATCTGTCCACAATGACCCAAATGGAATCATGGTGCCGGGAGGTATTGGGCAATCCCACGATAAAATCCATACAAATGTCCTCCCATTTCCAAGATGGTATGGGAAGGGGTTGCAAAGGGCGTGCTACCTTCAAATGACTGGCCTTGATTCTCTGGCAGGTGTCACATTCGGATATGTACTTGGCAATTTCCCTCTTCATTCTGGTCCACCAGTATAAGGATCTGAGGTAATGATACATCTTATTACTGCCAAGATGCATGGAGAATTTTGAAAGGTGAGCTTCATCCAATATCTTCTTTCTGAGCTCAGGGTCCTTGGGAACAACCAATCGATCTCCAAACCATAGGATTCCTTTGCTGTCCTGCCGGAAGCATTTGTATTTTTCTGCTTTCTGCTTGATCATTTCCTTGATGACCTGAACACCCTTGTCTTCAATCTGTGCTCTGACTATTTGCTCTTGCAATGTGGGCTTCACCGAGATATAATTTAAAGCACCCGAAGAAACAACTTCTAGGTTCAGCTTGCACAACTCATCACACAGGGTGGTGACTTTCGCATCCATGCTCATACAATTGCACGGGGCCTTTCTGCTCAAAGCATCTGCCACAACATTAGCTTTGCCAGGATGGTAATGCACCTCCAAATCATAGTCCTTGATTAGCTCTAACCATCTCCTCTGCATCATATTAAGATCTGCTTGAGTGAAAATGTATTTGAGGCTCTTATGGTCAGTGTAAATGTTACAATGGGCTCCCATCAAGTAATGTCTCCATATCTTGAGAGCATGAACCACAGCTGCTAACTCCAGATCATGTGTGGGGTAGTTCGCTCATGGGGTCTGAGTGCTCGGGAGGCATAAGCAATTACTCTATTGTCTTGCATTAAGACACATCCCAATCCAGTACCAGAAGCATCGCAATACACTTCAAAGGGCTTGGTGTTGTCAGGTTGAGCTAGCACTGGGGCTGTTGTCAAGTGCTGCCTGAGTGTATGAAAGGCATCCTCACACTTCTGGCTCCAATCATACTTGACTCCCTTCTTCAACAGTTCAGTCATTGGCTTGGCAATTCTGGAGAAATCCGAAATGAATCGTCGATAATACCCTGCCAATCCCAGAAAACTCTGAATCTGTCTCACTATGGTAGGAGGTTTCCAATCCATTACTTCTTGTACCTTCTCAGGATCAACTGATATCCCATCCTGAGAAATTGTGTGACCCAAGAATTTAATTTCCCTCAGCCAGAATTCACATTTAGACAACTTAGCATACAAACGATGATCACGCAGTCACTGAAGCACGATGTGCAGATGCTCAGTATGCTCGTCTTCATTCTTGGAATAGACCAGGATATCATCAATGAAAACCACTACAAATTTGTCCAGCTCTGGCATGAATACTGAGTTCATCAGATACATGAAATAAGCCGGGGCATTGGTCAGCCCAAAAGACATCACCAAAAACTCATAAAGCCCATACCTGGTCGAGAAAGCCGTCTTCGGAATATCACTGGCATGGATCTTGATCTGATGGTAGCCCGAGCGAAGGTCTATCTTGGAGAATACCTTGGCTCCCACCAACTGATCAAACAAAACATCAATGCGGGGCAGCGGGTATTTGTTCTTGATGGTCACCGCATTGAGAGGGCGGTAATCAACACACATTCTCAAACTCTCATCCTTTTTCTTCACAAATAAGGCCGGACATCCCCACGGTGAAGTACTTGGGCGAATGAACCCTTTGTCCAACAACTCTTGCAGTTGCTTCTTCAATTCTGCCAATTCCGCAGGAGGCATCCTATAAGGCCTCTTGGATATAGGAGCAGTCCCAGGCTGCAATTCAATCGCAAACTCTATATCTCTATCAGGTGGCATTCCTGGCAATTTGTCAGGAAAGACATCTGGGTAGTCACAGACCACTAGGATTTTCCCAACCGGGGATTCTACCATAACGAAGGCACAGGAACGGGTACAACCCTGATCAGGCAAATATAAGGCAGTCTCGCCATAAGTAGGGGAGTGAATCTCAATGGCCCTTGCTGCAATGTCAAGTACTGCCTGATGTTTGGTCAACCAGTCAGCTCCCAATATGATATCCACGCTATCCAATCCCAAAATAAGAAGGTTGGTTTTAATTATCATACTTCTAAACTTTATAGGCACATTCTTGCTGATTTGATTGGTGGCAATCCTACCTCCTGGTGTTGAAATTGTAATACCCCCATTGGTGTGATGGAAAGGTAACTGACATTTGGCACTAAATTTGGTACTGATAAAACTGTGTGATGCACCAGAATCAAAAAGAATAATTGCAGGATAATTCAAAACTGTAAAGATACCAGTCATGACAGGTGCTCCCTCTGGAATGTCAGCCATGGTGGTGAAGTTCAGCCTACCTTGCCTCACTTGCACCTTCTGCCTCTTGCCTTGGTTTTGGTTGGCATTCTGCCCTTGCCTCTGCTGGTTTCTGGGGCAATTCTTGGCATAATGTCCGGTGTTACCACAAGTGAAACACCTGTTGTCATTGGGTTGACGTTACTGCTGCTGCTGTGGCTGGTTGTTCCTCTGAGCTGGAAACTAGGTGCGGTTGGGTGCCTGCTGCTGCTGCTGCTGCTGTGGCCGGATCACCCAACGTCCTTGCTGCTGCTGAGGTCCTCTGTTCTGAGTGTCAGACACGATCCTGAAGCACTATGGCTGAGCTGAAGGTCCTGCCACAGGGGCCTTCCTCTTCTTCTCTGCCTGGCGAGCTGTGATACAGTCCTCCTACAAAATGGCCATGTTGACTAACTCATTATAGCTGTTGGCCCTGACTGTGTTGAGACGGTCACGGAGCTTAGTGCTAAGCCCCCTCCTGAACATGTCCCTCTTCTTCTCGTCGGTGTCTGCATGATATCCCGCATATTGGCACAGGTCATTGAAGGCCTGAGCATACTGTAACACTGTCTGGTTCCCTTGAGTGAGTGCCAAAAACTCGTTGAGCTTGTGGTCCATAATGCCTGCTGGTATATGGTGCCCCCTGAAAGCTGCCTTAAACTCTCTCCAATCCACTTCATGGTCAACTGGTTGCATAGCAAGGTAGTGGTCCCACCATGTCCGCACGGGTCCACGAAGCTGCTGGGTGGTGAACCTGACCTTAGTCACCTCTGAACAAACTCCATTGAGTAGTGGGAACTTGGATTCCACTATCCTCAGCCATACATCAGCATCAAGTGGGTCCTCTGCCCTGGTGAATAACGGTGGCTGAGTACTAAGGAACTCCTGGTAAGTAGCTGCGGCTGGGTGACGCTGATGGTCACCACCACCATAGTGCTGAGGTGGCGGCTGACGCTGAGCTAGCTGTCTCAAGATCTCGTTCTGCTGAGCCATCAGCTCCTACAGAGTAGGCGGTGGTGGCGGTGGTGGAGGAATGCGCTCATTCTGTCCACGACGCGCTCTTCCTGCCATCTGAAAAATCATATATATTCTCAATATCACATTTTTGAGGTTCCAGGGTCAATCATGGTGAAAGAGCCAAAAGGGCGAAACCAATATATATTGCATAATTATAAAAGATTTTCACATGGTCCACACTTTTCCCTTAAATTAAGACTGACAGCATTTACCAACCATGCTTCCGAAAGAGTTTATCACGATTACATCAATTACCCAAAAGACTCAACTCTACCTAGCCTAGTACCCCAAGGGTGCAAAAGCTAAGCTAGCTTCGAGGAGTCCTACCATCACAGACTTCTAACTCTATCCTTGCGATCTAGTGAGCAAATGAGGCAACACTCGACTCGGGGGAAGGTGGTCTCCCTGAGCCAGCAGTGTCCAAACTGGAGGCAGGCTCCTCTCCTCCCTCGATGTCGACATCCTCGTTGGCCTCCATGTCTTGGATCTCCTGGTGGTGCATATCCAGGTGCTGATTAGCCTCTACAAGCTGCTGCTGGGTGTTGATCAACTGGTCCTCGAGAACCTCGATGGTGTTCTCCCTCGTTCCCACTAGCTCCTCAAGTTCGTGAATCTCATCTAACAACTGCTCCACTTGTAGATCTTTTTCTACCATCTCAGTGGACAAGTCAACCACAAGCTCCTCTCTGTTATCCAAAGTGATCTTAGTAGCCTCCAATAGTGCCATCAGATGAGACATGGCCTCTCCTTGCATCACTTGCAGACGATACAGGGCATTCATGCACCGCACCGTCAAGTGAGCAATCTGGCCTGGATAGATAGCCCAAATATCCTTGGCATGCTCCACTCGATCCTTCCACATTGGGTCGTCCTCCTTTTCCGCGGGGAACAAACCAATGGGGTGAGTGGACAGCTCCAAGGGGTGGAATCCACAAAAGGTGGTCAGCCCGTGAAGAGCAATCGCCTCAATAGTATCCTCAGCCCGGTATCCAAAAGACTCAGAGTTCAGCGAACGCCAGCCTGGCTGTAGGGGATGAGGCTCCAGGGTCATCCTCACCCTACAGCGGGGCACTCGGTGCTTCTCGAACAACTGCACCGCGTACTGAGGAGGCTGACATGTAACCAGCTCCCTGAAGTACCTCCCACAAGATGCGGGGAAAACCCTCTCGTGCGAGCCCGTCAGTGTGGCACTATGCATTCCCTTCGTCCGAGGATCCGTGAGAAGTCATCAGTGTACGGTTAAGCGTAAATAAAAGAAAAGAATTATAAAAAGAAAAAGGGATCACAACTCAGCCTCTCTATAACTACGACAATGGTAATGGGGTACTTAGTTTGCCATCAATTTGTTTCAAAGTTCTTACCCAATTATCCATTAGTTTAATTAAGGATGCATGCATGCTCGTCCTGAACGACCTCACATCAACTTAGAGGGAATAGGGAAGAACTCCCATCCCGAAAAGTAGCTGGTAAGGCTTACTCATATAGCCACCTAGCTACCCCTCTATTATTCTAAGGCTTCACGTCCTAGGTCTATCCTTATCGTCCTGACGATCTATCCAACGCTTGTTTCTAACCAGTTTTACTTTGAAAAAGGATGGTATTTATAGTTTATTGATTCCTCTGTGGTGGTACAAGTTCTGATACCAGCTGTGGCGGAACTACCCGAATTATTCCAACTTAAGTGCCTAAGTCCCGCCTTAGAGGCTAGACCACACTTAAATGGGAATAACCCATCAATCCCTCGGATCTAGTCCGACGAGGCCACTGACAGGATCAAGTACCACAGTCTCACTCGATGGTGAGTCACAGAGCAAATACAATAAAGCATAAAACCATACATTAAAGAGTATTAAACCTATTACATCATAATCGGAGTTTTAACAAAAGTAGTCATCATTGTTCGAAGTGCAGCGGAATAAAACTAACGATAAATAAACAGAGAGATGGGGAAGCCTATCCCATCACTCCTCATGCACCTCCTCAGCTGAGGCAGGGTCCCACTCGACTGTCCAACCCGGTGGCAAGGTGGACGGCCAAGTCACTCTAGCAACCATGTCCTCCAGAGAACCTGTAAAATTATGCCACAAGCAAGGCTGAGTATACTAATACTCAGCTAGACATACCCGGTGTGAGGAGTCTACTCCTCTACCTCTAGACATGCAGCTGTTTGGCTATGGGTTTGGTTGCCAAAAGCACTAGCTGAGTTTATAAATCAAGTTTTAGCTTTGTCAAGTTTTAGTGTGACTCTCTTAAGACTAGATGTGTACTATCTACTCATTCATGGTAGCAAGCAAATTTAGCAATCAACATCTTTTGTCACATCATCACATTTCCACTTGTTACTCAATGTAGCAGCATGGATCAAGCAGTTTCATTAGCTGCGAGAAACATACGATTCAAATCGAGTTTTTAAACCTTGCAAGGTAAACCTAAACACACGACGTGGTGAGGCACTCCGTCCCCACACACATCAACCGTCCCCATCAATTCCCCGTCAGCAGATCAGGGCTCACCACCTTGGCGTACAATGCCTCACTGACCCCGACTGCCGTCGTGCAGTGACCGCACTTGTACCCACCATAACCGGAATGGGAGACCACGTCTCAGGTCGCGTGAGGGGATATGTCCACTGCCAGGTTCATTTAGGTACTAGGCTTACCGATTTACATATTTCTTGGCATATGTTTAGTACGTTCAAACGCTTGACTCATGGTACCACACCTTAATCCTTATTCCAATTTCCACCTCATAGACAACCAATCCCCATGGATTGTTGTCCACAGACCAACATCATTATGATATAAAAATGGATACAACCAATTCCTGACCTCGCGCGAGTGCTAGAAAAATCACTCGACTTCTACCGAGATCCCTAATTAGTAAAGCAGCTACTCGACCTAGCATACTAGTATCCATCATAAAAGGATTCCTGAGATCATGCAACTAGGGTTTCAAACAACTCCTACACTTAAGTGCACATTCAATCCTACAATCATTAAGTGTAGTAAAGTAGCATAATAAACAGGTTATGCATAAACCGGGGCTTGCCTTCCAAATCTGGGGTAGGCAGATCCTCTGGGGCAGGCTCTGGTGCTGGATCCGGGGCTACCTCCTGAGTAGCTCCTTGCTCTGGCACGAGGACATACTCTCCGTCGGCGAGGTTGCAATCTATCGAATGCAATGAAGAAGAATATGTACGCCATGATTATGCAGGATTTAATAATCATTATGCTACGTGAAGAAAAACTACGTTAGTTAGTAATTTAGGGTTTTCCGGTTATACGTGGCTCTTAGTGGTGTATGCTTATCCACTTAGGTTTTGGGTTTTGCTAGGGATAAGCATAGTGGATGGTATTTCCCTTAGATATTTTAGTGGGCAATTAAGGGGTTTTGCTGGTTGGGTTAGGGTGACATTAATCTCTATTATTAATTTCCCTTTTTTATTTTCTATTTATGAATTTTAGTGTGGGTTGAACTACAACAGTGGTTTAACTTCTTCCAAAAATTCTATAAAAATTACAGTGGGTTACTAGTTGTTACTGTAATTCGTCCTATAAATTTGAGGTGGTTATTGATTCAGATACTACTTGTGCAAAATTATCAAGGATAAGTTCTAAAAGGGCACTTTACACTATAGCTATGATTTAATTTAGGTTTCTGTACCAAATTTTATTTTTGTCCAGACACATAGGTGATATTAGGCCTTTGTGTTAAAAATCCCAGAAAAAGGCATACTGGATATTTAGTTGTGAATTTCTAAAGTTTTATGCCAAAAAGGTGCTTATAACTAACTTGTTATTTGAAAAATATCAAAAAACAGATTTCATAATTTTTCTATGTTCATAATAGCAAAAAATTAGTTATCCCAAGGTTTGGGGTGTTTTCTCCTCAGGGTTATTTTTCTAGGGTTTTTCTAAGTTTTCCTTGTTTTCTTGAAATAAAAGGTATTTCATTTCTTCTGTACAAAACAAGGGTATAACAAAATTTTCTAGTGAACTATACTGAATAAGAAAGCTAACAAAAATGTGGGTGTACTACCTTTTATATTTTCTTTAACTTTAAGCAAAAAGTGAATTAAATGACAAACTCTACCTTAATTTGGTGTATAGAGGGGTTTATTATTTTTGTACATGTTAGGAAGTGATCAAGTACTTCTCTAAATTTTCTTAACCCCAATCAAATAGTGTAACTATTTTTCCTTATTTTTTTAGCTTTTGACCAGATAATCATTTAAATCAAAACTCTAAAGTTTTCTGCAACACTTAGGGGTTTTATATTTTTCCTAAGTAGTTTACTTTATTTAGGATCTGGCAAAATTGGTTTAACTCGATTTGGGTGAACCAAACTGAAGTTATGAATTTTCCAAGTTCTGTTTGGATTTAAATCAGAATTTTTAAAAGGTTTCCTGCAAAACTACTTTGCACTGAAGACCCTAGGTTCTTTCTGAATCAATCCACTCATTTCTACCCCTGTGCTACTATTCCCCTGAGTCACTGACAACGCACAAAACCTCCTGACCTTTCCTTCTTCATCCCCGAGGTCCCTCCCCTTATGCAAACAGTACCCGCGGGAAAGAAAAGGGCGGCGCGGCTTACCGGCGGTGAGAGAGGTCCGGCGAGGGGCGGGGTTGGCTTCGGGAGGTTCTGGCGGTCACAGCGAGGTACGGCTCGACGCCGGTGGTGGCCGGAATCGGCCGGACCACGTGTGCAGCCGGGTGATCTCGTCGGCGGTGAGTACTCTGGCTTAACCACGGCGACCTAGTTCAATCAAACGGCACGATGAGCTCCATGAGGTGACGTAGAGGCTATGTGCGCAAGGAATCGAAGAATGGGGCAAAGATTTACCCGGTCTACGATCACCGGCGGTCGGGTGAAGTCCGGCGACCGTGGACTGGCTTCTCCGGTGAAGCAAAGTCCGATTCCTTGCTTGGGGAGCTTCACCGAGGCATGCACGGTCTCTTTCGAGGGTCGGGCGTGGCTGGGAAGGGCTCTGCTGGCCGGTCTACGGTGGCGGTGGATCGGGTGGCCGCAGGCACACCGTTTGCAGGGCAACGCCGGTGGTTTCTAGCTCCGGTGAGGTCGAGCGTGCGCGGATGAGTACGGTCGACGCCTGAGGGGGCTTTATAGGCGCGGGCGTGAGCAGGGGACACGAGCATGGCTCAGCGCGGCGCGGGGCACGCGGGGTCGGGCGTGGGCGTGCTCTGGCGCGCTTAGAGCGCGTCGAACACATGGAAATGTTCTTCTGCCCGTGTTCAACAGCTCGCCAAGATCGCAAGCGTGCGAATCTTGGCAAAAATCCGGCGCACTCCTCCTCCTGGCACCTAGGGCTGTCTCTTGTATGTGAGTCCCCATGGTAGATATGCCCTAGGTAGAGAGATATGTAGACGCCAAATCTGGCTTGTCCCACTGCCCACCTCGCGACAAAAGCCATGCCAAATCATGTCAAACGTCCTAGGCTCGGTTTCAACTTTTTCCAGTGGGTGCCTTAGGTGGTATGACACATTTTTGGTATACAACTCAAGTGGTTTTGGTGCCATTTACTAAGTGAACACGGTGGATCTTTAGATTAGGTTCAAAATTTGACTTAGAAGGAATTAGAGAGCTCTAGTTCTCTCTCCACTTAAGGAATGGATTTGGGGTTCTTTAAGGGGTCTTTTTGCAATGTCTCATCTCTGTATTTTGTAGATTATAATGTTACTTAAACTTTGGCTAAAGGTTAACTCATGATTTGCACATTTGCTTAACCTTTCCCCCCTTTTCCAGGGTTTTGGGAGTTAAGAGCTTAAGAAGGGTCTAGGGTTTATTCTTCTCTTGCCCAAGGTGATAATTGCATAAATGCTTGGGTAATGCTTTTGGTCATTAACAATTCTTGGTTAATACATGGTTCTTAAGGTTTTAGGGCTCCCTCTTCTCCACTTAACCGCATGAGATAACATGTCATGGGTGCATGTAGGGAGTCAGGGCCTTGGTAACACATGGGGTGTTACAGCATTGGCTTCTCAATATAAGTCAGATCTTCTTGAAGTTCAAGGTCTTCCGTTGGCAACTGCTCTTCTAGCACTCTCAAGCATTTCTTTAACTGAGACACATGAAACACATCATGCACTATGGATAGGTTCTCTGGTAAGCTGAGTTGATAAGCCACTTCACATCTTGCCTGAATCTGGTACGGGCCGATATAGCGAGGGGCTAGCTTGCCTTTGACTCCAAACCTTTTGGTTCCTCTGATGGGTGACACTTTCAAGTAGACATAGTCTCCCACTTCGAAACTGAGTTCCCTTCTTCTGGTGTCAGCACAGCTTCACTGTATGGATTGCGCTGCCTTCAGATTTTCCCGGACCATCCTGATATTCTCTTCAGCTTCAAGCAAAATCTTCGGGCCGAATACCTGCCTTTCGCCGGGTTGGTCCCAACGCAATGGAGTTCTGCAATTCCTCCCATAGAGCGCTTCGAACGGTGACATCTTCAGACTGGCTTGATAGCTGCTGTTGTAGGAGAATTCTGCATACTGTAGCCTCTTGTCCCAACCTAACAAGCTCTCAACATATCCTCAAGAATCTGGTTGGTTCTCTCAGTCTGACCATCTGTCTACGGGTGATAAGTTGAACTGAACTTCAAGTGAGTACCCAAAGCTTCATGTAGCTGCTGCCAAAAATGAGAAGTAAACTAGGTGCCTCTGTCTGATATTATCTTCTTTGGAATACCATGCAAGCACACAACCCAGGACATGTATAACTCTGCCAGCACTGCACTGTTGTAGGTGGTCTTGACTGGTATGAAATGGGCCGTCTTTGTTAAATGGTCCACTACTACCCAGATGGAGTCATAACCAGCTCGAGTGTGGGGCAGACCAACTATAAAGTCCATCCCAATCTCATCTCATTTCCACTGCGGAATCTGCAACGGCTACAACAATCCTGCGGGTCTCTAATGTTCTGCCTTGATCCTCTGACAACTGTCGCATCTGGCCACATACTCTGTTATCTCCTTTTTCATACCGTACCACCAGAATCTCTTCTTCAGGTCTTGGTACATTTTCTCGCTACCAGGGTGTATAGAATATGCTGTCTCATGACCTTCCTTGAGGATCAGTTCCCGGATCGAGGTGATGTCGGGAACACACAGCCTATCCTTGAACCATACCACTCCTTCTGCATCTTCACGAAAATCTGGACCTTTCCCATCTATGATTAGCTACCGAATCTCGTTGATCTTCTCATCATCCTTCTGGCCTTTCCTAATGTCTTGCTCTAGAGTGGGCTCTAGCTCAATTGCCACTCCTTGAGTGTTGTTCAGAAATCCAAGACTCAACCTGTCGAATTCCTTCGCTAGCTCGAACGGCATCGAGTGAACGACCAACATGTTGACTTGACTCTTCCTGCTAAGAGCATCTGCAACCACATTTGCTTTGCCTGGGTGATAATGAATCTCCAGCTCATAGTCTTTGATCAATTCTAGCCATCTTCGTTGCCTCATGTTTAACTCTAAGTGAATATGTACTTGAGGCTCTTGTGGTCCATGTAGATATCACACTTCTGCCCATAAAGGTAATGTCTCCAGGTCTTCAATGCATGAACCACTGCTGCTAGCTCTAGATCATGAGTGGGGTAATTCTTCTCATGAACTTTCAATTGTCACGATGAGTATGCCACTACTCTCCCTTCCTGCATTAACACACATCCCAGTCCGGTGTATGAAGCATCACAGTATACTGAGAATGGCTTGTGAACATCTGGCAGAACCAACACTGGTGCTATTGTTAACTTCTACTTCAATGTTTCAAATGATTCTTGGCACGTTGGGGTCCACTTGAACTCAACCTTCTTTGCTAGCAAGGCTGTCATCCGTCTGGCAATCTTGGAGAAACCTTCAATGAAGCGTCGATAATAACCGGCAATTCCAATGAAACTCTTGATTCCTTGGACATCTTTTGGTGCTTTCTAGTCCAGAATCGCTGCTACCTTCTTTGGATCCACCGCTAGTCCATCTCGGTTTATAATATGACCCAAGACTATAACTTCGCTGATCCAGAACGCGCACTTGCTAAGCTTGGCATACAGCTGGCAATCTCGTAGCCTCTGAAGTACCTTCCTCAAATGTTCCTCATGCTCTTGCTCATTCTAGGAATATACAAGAATATCATCTTGGGACCGGCTGACTGCCACTCCGAATGCGGTAACCTTGGGACCGGCTGACGGACATCTCGACCTATGGGCCCTCTGGGTCCGAGGAAGACGACGAGCCCAGTTTCCATTGGGATTTATCCGGACTTGGCAACCCCGGTGCCATGCGAGACCTCATGAACGCATGCGACTACTGCCTTTCCGACTGTTTCGATGGTAGCCGTAGCCTCGGCGACGAGGACTGCGGCCCGAGCCGTGAATGTTTCCACATCGATCTAGGGGGTCCCTCCGAAGGCAACCATCTCGGCATGCCGGAGGACGGTGATCTCCCTAGGCCTGTACCTCGCGTTGACATCCCACGGGAGCTAGCTGTGGTCCCCGTTCTGGCGGGGGGTCACGACCCACAACTCGAGCAAATCCGCGGGGTGCAGGCCAGGCTCGACGAGGGAGCAGGAGCGCTTGAGCCAATCCGCCGGGACGCCGGGCAGGCATGGGCGGGCCAACCTTCGGCCGGAGAAATGCGTCATCTACCCCAGGGCTTCCAGCACCGCATCACCGACGATGTCAGGGTCAGGCCGACACCCGCATCCAATGGGGTCGGCCAGAACCTGGCTGCAGCAGCAATGCTCCTCCGCACGATGCCGGAGCCATCAACCACCGAGGGGCGGCGAATCCAGGGAGAGCTCAAGGATCTCCTGGAAGGCGCCGCGGTCCGGCGGGCCGAGAGCTCCGCCTCCCGGAGGCAGGGGTACCCCTCAGAACATCGTGCCGTGACTTCCCGATTCATGCGGGAAGCCTCGGTCTGCACCGGGCGCACGCGCAACACAACGCCTGCGGCCCCGGGTCGCCTGGACAACGAGCACCATCACCGCGATCGTCGGGCCCACCTCGACGAGAGGGTGCGCCGAGGCTACCACCCCAGGTGTGGGGGACGCTACGACAGCGGGGAGGATCGGAGTCCCTCGCCCGAACCACCCGGTCCGTAGGCCTTCAGCCGGGCCATACGACGGGCGCCGTTCCCGACCCGGTTCCGACCCCCGACTACTATCACAAAGTACTCGGGGGAGACGAGACCGGAACTGTGGCTCGCGGACTACCGTCTGGCCTGCCAACTAGGTGGAACAGACGATGACAACCTCATCATCCGCAACCTCCCCCTGTCCCTCTCCGACACCGCTCGCGCCTGGTTGGAGCACCTGCCTCCGGGGCAGATCTCCGACTGGGACGACCTAGTCCAAGCTTTCGCCGACAATTTCCAGGGCACGTACGTGCGCCCCGGGAATTCCTGGGACCTCCGAAGTTGCCGACAGCAACCGGGAGAGTCTCTCCGAGACTACATCCGGCGATTTTCGAAGCAGCGCACCGAGCTGCCCAACATCATCGACTCGCATGTCATCGGCGCGTTCCTCGCCGGCACCACCTGCCGCGACCTGGTTAGCAAACTGGGTCGCAAGACCCCCACCAGGGCGAGCGAGCTGATGGACATCGCCACCAAGTTCGCCTCCGGCCAGGAGGCGGTCGAGGCTATCTTCCGAAAGGACAAGCAGCCCCAGGGCCGCCCATTGGAAGATGCCCCCGAGGCGTCAGCTCAGCACGGCGCCAAGAAGAAGGGCAAGAAGAAGTCACAAGCGAAACGCGACGCCACCGACGTGGACCTTGTCGCCGCCGCCGAGTACAAGAACCCTCGGAAACCCCCCGGAGGTCCCAACCTCTTCGACAAGATGCTCAAGGAGCCGTGCCCCTATCACCAGGGGCCCGTCAAGCACACCCTTGAGGAGTGCGTCATGCTTCAGCGCCACTTCCACAGGGCCGGGCCACCCGCGGAGGGTGGCAGGGCCCGCGACGACGACAAGAAGGAAGATCACCAGGCAGGAGAGTTCCCCGAGGTCCGCGACTGCTTCATGATCTACGGCGGGCAAGCGGCGAATGCCTCGGCTCGGCACCACAAGCAAGAGCGCCGGGAGGTCTGTTTGGTGAAGGTGGCGGCGCCAGTCTACCTAGCCTCATGTGCCGACCTTCCCCGACCATGTGCTGAGCCCATCACCTTCGACCAAGCCGACCACCCCGACCATGTGCCGAGCCCGGGGAAATACCCGCTCGTCGTCGACCCCATCATCGGCGACGTCAGGCTCACCAAGGTCCTCATGGACGGAGGCAGCAGCCTCAACATCATCTACGCCGAGACCCTCGGGCTTCTGCGTATCGATCTGTCCTCGGTCCGGGCGGGCGCTGCGCCTTTCCATGGGATCATCCCTGGGAAGCGCATCCAGCCCCTCGGACAACTCGATCTTCCCGTCTGCTTCGGAACACCCTCCAACTTCCGATGGGAGACCCTGACGTTCGAGGTGGTCGGGTTCCGAGGAACCT
Organism: Zea luxurians; assembly: GCA_029449295.1. NCBI lineage: Eukaryota > Viridiplantae > Streptophyta > Magnoliopsida > Poales > Poaceae > Zea > Zea luxurians. The sequence goes on from JAOPSE010000002.1 coordinate 6,816,401, forward strand.
ACCACGCGGTATTGGGGAGGCCCTGCTACGCGAAGTTCATGGTCGTCCCCAACTACACCTACCTCAAGCTCAAGATGCCGGGCCCCAACGGGGTCATCACCGTCGGCCCCACGTACAAACACGCGTTCGAATGCGACATGGAGTGCGTGGAGTACGCCGAGGCCCTCGCCGAGTCCGAGGCCCTCATCGCCGACCTGGAGAGCCTCTCTAAGGAGGTGCCTGACGTGAAGCGTAATGCCGGCAACTTCGAGCCAGCGAAGACGGTTAAGTCCGTCCCCCTCGACCCCAGCAGCGACGCCTCCAAGCACGTCCGGATCGGCTCCGGGCTCGATCCCAAATAGGAAGCAGTGCTCGTCGACTTTCTCCGCGCGAACGCCGACGTCTTCGCGTGGAGTCCCTCGGACATGCCCGGCATACCGAGGGATGTCGCCGAGCACTCGCTAGACATCCGGGCCGGAGCCTGACCCGTCAAGCAGCCTCTACGTCGATTCGACGATGAGAAACACAGAGCCATAGGCGAGGAGATCCACAAGCTAATGGCGGCAGGGTTCATCAAAGAGGTATTCCATCCCGAATGGCTTGCCAATCCTGTGCTTGTGAGAAAGAAAGGGGGGAAATGGCGGATGTGTGTAGACTACACTGGTCTGAACAAAGCATGTCCGAAGGTTCCCTACCCTCTGCCTCGCATCGATCAGATCGTGGATTCCACTGCTGGGTGCGAAACCCTGTCTTTCCTTGATGCCTACTCAGGGTATCACCAAATCAGGATGAAAGAGTCCGACCAGCTTGCGACTTCTTTCATCACACCCTTCGGCATGTACTGCTATGTCACCATGCCGTTCGGCTTGAGGAATGCGGGCGCGACGTACCAGCGGTGCATGAACCATGTGTTCGGCGAGCACATTGGCCGCACGGTCGAGGCCTACGTCGATGACATCGTAGTCAAGATGAGGAAAGCCTCCGACCTCCTTTCCGACCTTGAAGTGACATTCCGGTGTCTCAAGGAGAAAGGTGTCAAGCTCAATCCCGAGAAGTGTGTCTTCGGGGTGCCCCGAGGCATGCTCTTGCGGTTCATCGTCTCCGAGCGAGGTATCGAAGCCAACCCGGAGAAGATCGCAGCCATCACCAGCATGGGGCCCATCCAGGACTTGAAAGGCGTACAGAGGGTCATGGGATGTCTCGCGCCTCTGAGTCGCTTCATCTCACGCCTCGGTGAAAGAGGTCTACCCCTGTACCGCCTCTTAAGGAAGGCCGAGTGCTTCACTTGGACCCCTGAGGCCGAGGAAGCCCTCGGGAACCTGAAGGCGCTCCTCACGAAGGCGCCTATCTTGGTGCCCCCAGCTGCCGGAGAAGCCCTCTTGGTCTACGTCGCCGCGACCACTCAGGTGGTTAGCGCCGCGATTGTGGTCGAGAGACAAGAAGAGGGGCATGCATTGCCCGTTCAGAGGCCAGTCTACTTCGTCAGCGAGGTACTGTCCGAAACCAAAATCCGCTACCCATAGGTTCAGAAGCTGCTGTACGCGGTGATCCTGACACGACGGAAGTTGCGACACTACTTCGAGTCTCATCTGGTGACTGTGGTGTCCTCCTTCCCCCTGGGGGAGATCATCCAATGCCGAGAGGGTTCGGGTAGGATTGCAAAGTGGGCGGTGGAAATCATGGGCGAAACAATCTCGTTCGCCCCTCGGAAGGCCATCAAATCCCAGGTCTTGGCGGACTTCATGGCTGAATGGGTCGACACCCAGCTACCAACAGCCCCGATCCAACCGGAGCTCTGGACCATGTTCTTCGATGGGTCGCTGATGAAGACAGGAGCCGGCGCGGGCCTACTCTTCATCTCGCCCCTCGGGAAGCACCTACGCTATGTGTTACGCCTCCACTTCCCGGCGTCCAACAATGTAGCTGAGTACGAGGCCCTGGTCAATGGGTTGCGGATCGCCGTCGAGCTAGGGGTCCGATGCCTCGACGCTCGCGGTGACTCGCAGCTCGTCATCGACCAAGTCATGAAGAACCCCCACTGCCGCGACCCAAAGATGGAGGCCTACTGCGATGAGGTTCAGCGCCTGGAAGACAAGTTCTACGGGCTTGAACTCAACCACATCGCTCGGCGCTACAACAAGATTGCGGACGAGCTAGCAAAAATAGCCTCGGGGCGAACGGCGGTTCCCCCGAACATCTTCACCCGAGATCTGCATCAACCCTCCGTCAAGATCGACGACGCGCCCGAGCCCGAGGCACCCTCAGCCCAGCCCGAGGTACCCTCGGCACCTTCCGAGGCACCCTCGGCTCAGTCCGAGGCAACCTCGGCTCCGCCCGAGGCACCCTCAGTTCGGCCCGAGGTACCCTCGGCCCCCGAGGGCGAAACGCTGCGCGTCGAGGGGGAGCAAAGCGGGATCACGCCTGATCTAAACTGGCAGACCCCGTACCTGCAATATCTCCACCAAGGAGAGCTACCCCTTGACCGAGCAGAAGCTCGGCGGTTGGCGCGGCGCGCCAAGTCGTTCGTCTTGCTGGGAGAAGGGAAGGAGCTCTACCACCGCAGCCCTTCAGGCATCCTCCAGTGATGCATCTCCACCACCGAAGGTCAGGAACTCCTCCAAGAAATACACTCGGGGGCTTGCGGCCACCACGCAGCACCTCGAGCCCTTGTCGGAAATGCTTTCCGACAAGGTTTCTACTGGCCAACGGCGGTAGCCGACGCCACTAGAATTGTCCGCACCTGCGAAGGGTGTCAGTTCTACGCAAGGCAGACCCACCTGCCCGCTTAGGCTCTGCAGACGATACCCATCACATGGTCTTTTGCTGTGTGGGGTCTGGACCTCGTTGGCCCCTTGCAGAAGGCACCCGGGGGCTACACGCACCTGTTGGTCGCCATCGACAAATTTTCCAAGTGGATCGAGGTCCGACCCCTGAACATCATCAGGTCTGAGCAGGCGGTGGCGTTCTTCACCAACATCATCCATCGTTTCGGGGTCCCGAACTCCATCATCACCGACAACGGCACCCAGTTAACCGGCAGAAAGTTCCTGGACTTCTGCGAGGATCACCACATCCGGGTAGACTGGGCCGCCGTAGCTCATCCCATGACGAATGGGCAAGTAGAGCGTGCCAACGGCATGATTCTGCAAGGGCTCAAGCCTCGGATCTACAACGACCTCAACAAGTTCGGCAAGCGATAGATGAAAGAACTCCCCTCGGTGGTCTGGAGCCTGAGAACGACACCGAGCCGAGCCATGGGCTTCACGCCGTTCTTTCTAGTCTATGGGGCCGAGGCCATCTTGCCCACAGACCTGGAATACGGCTCCCCGAGGACGAGGCCCTGTGACGACCAAAGCAACCAAGCTAGTCGAGAAGACTCGCTGGACCAGCTGGAAGAGGCTCGGGACAAGGCCTTACTCCACTCGGCGCGGTACCAGCAGTCCATGCGACGCTACCACGCCCGAGGGGTCCGATCCCGAGACCTCCAGGTGGGCGACCTGGTGCTTCGGCTGCAACAAGACGCCCGAGGTCGACACAAGCTCACGCCCCCCTGGGAGGGGCCCTTCGTCATCGCCAAAGTTCTAAAGCCCGGAACCTACAAGCTGGCCAACAGTCAAGGCGAGGTCTACAGCAACGCTTGGAACATCCAACAGCTACGTCGCTTCTACCCTTAAGATGTTTTCAAGTTGTTCATATACCTCGCTCCCACGCAAAGTTTAGTCATCAAGGAAGGGTCAGCCTTGCCTCGGCAAAGCCCGACCCTCCCTCGGGGGCTAAAAGGGGGGAACCCCCTTTGCGTCGAAATTTTCCTCGAAAAAAGATCTTTTCCGCCGAAATGTCTTTCGTGCTTTTCGACTACTTCGAAAGTGGATCCTGAAAACGACGGAGTACACGTAAGCAGCCAAGGATGACCGAGCCGAGGGACTCCTACGCCTCCAGGATACGGATACCTCACTCATCACCTTCTGCCATAAGTAACTCACGTTCGGATAAGTGATTCCACGGACCGAACAAGTCTTCATGTTCGGAAGCTCTTCCGCCGGAGCGATTATTCGAGCCTTCTCGACTGCGTCGGTGACAGAACCCCATGGATGGGTAAGAGTGCGCGTAAGCGGCAAGGCCGACCGAGCCGAGGGACTCCTATGCCTCTGGGATACGGATACCTCACTCATCACCTTCCGTGAGAAGCAACTTTCGCTCGCACAAACAGTTCTGTTACCAACAAAAAAGTCCAGATACTCGAAACAAGAGGAAGGGAGACGCGGCTTTACAATACGGAGAGGGTGTGTTTCGGCCTCGGCGGCCGCAGAAAACACGCGCTACAAGATAATCCGATCCTGTAAGCTCAGATCTTGGCGGCTAAAGGGAGCGGCAGCACCCTCGGCATCGACAACACCTTTGGCAAGGTCCGACCTAGCCTCGGACGGTGACGCGGCACAAGGGTCTCCGCTCTAAAGGACAACGTCTTCACCAAGCCCGGGCCATCGCCGCCAGGGTCTTCTCCAAGAATCCGGCCCGAGCAGGCGGCTCGGCCGGTCACCCCGGGGCCTCAGCTAGCTGTCCCCCAAGGACATCAGCCCGGCCCGAGGCCTCGGCAGGTCGATTCCGGTGTTGGTCCCGCTAACGGACGACCCGGCCAGGCTCCGGCCGACCTGGTCTTCTTTTCGAGCCAACTCCGCCTCTGTTTGCGTTGGCACCGCTACCCCTGGCCTCGGCTCATCGAAGAGCGGCCGAGGGCTTTCCTCTAACTAAGCAAGGGAAGCCTCGGACAACAAGGCTGGCCGAGCCGAGGGACTCCTACGCCTCCGGGATACGAATACCTCACTCGTCACCTTTACACGGGGCGACTCGCGCTTGGTAAAGCGGTTCAGACAACCAACAGGCGAGTCTTAGTGCTCGAAAATGGAGAAAAAACACGGCCCCGTGCCGAAATTACATACATGTTCAGGCCTCGACAGCCACAGTGAACAAAAACACTGGCATTCGAAGTGCCATTACAAATGGAACTCCGGTTCCACCTCCGCAGGTACGAACAACCCCACTCGATGGGGGAGGGGCCTACGGAGCAACAGAAGACCGACAAACGGTTCGCCATCGCCCGCCCCAGCAGCGGCGACGATGAAGACTTCTGCTCCGGGGGGCCGAACAGCAGCAGCGATGACCTCAGGGCGGATGCTGCTGCCAGGAGGCTCTCGCCCATGCCCCCAACTCGAGAGGCAAGGATGGGCAGAAGGCCGTAGAGTTGGAGGTCGGTCCGCGGGTGGCGCCGGCAAGCTCGTCTGCGGCGGAACCTCTTCCAGCTGCCGTGGCGGAAGGCGACACTGGGAGCAGCTCCGAAGCCGCTCGGCTCAGAGAGCCGAGCACGCTGCAGCTGCCCATACCGTGAACGGCGGACGCCCTTCCCCCCGATCACTGAGGGAAGGAGCGGACCATTGCCCACGCAGGGGCCGACCCCAACTCGGCGCACTCCCCTCCCCAGCCCTGGTGATGAAAATCCTTGAGGCTGAGGGAGGGGCAGAGGCCGCAGCCCGGCTCGCTTTCCCCCCTCCATCGAACTGGAGGTCACCGTCTGGGGTGACCGCCGGCGGAGGGGTGCAGCCGGGCTGCGTGATGAAAATCCTTGAAGCCGAACAACGGCTGAAAGGTACCAACTCCCGCAGAGTTGCATTCCTCCAACGACGAAGCAGAAAGACGGCGGATGTCCCCCATCCGGGGGCTTGGAAGGTGGAAAGACATGATGCATAAGGGAGCGCGAAGACACGGTCGCCTTCCAAGAGGGTCACCCTCCTTTTAAAGGCGACTCTCCCTACTTGCGTCCCCAGCCATTGTGGGCTGAGTCTTCTCCAACACGCTCCAAGGTCCTCCCCCACGGCGTGGGGGCTGGGTCCCACGCGTCATGCAAGCCAGCCCAGGGCAGAAGAAGCCAAACCGCCGCGCGCGGTGCGTACAACCGCCCAGCGGTTACAAGTGTCTCTCCACTTTTGCCCAGACCAGCGGGCGAAAGGGCGGGCAGCCATGTAGGCGGCATGCAACCGCGCCAGGTGGGCGCACCTCTCCGACTTCCAACGCGCCCAGCTTGGAGGACCAGGCCCACGCGTCATGCAACTGGTGCGCCGGTTGCTACGTGTGAGTAACTGCACCGCCACTCACGCCACTACCACGCCTCCTCGACTGCGGAGACAATACCGCGACTCGAGGCAACCCTGCAATGCTAGCCAAGCGCGACGGTCAAATGCGGTCAAAATTGGGCCGGCAGTGACGGCGGTGGCAGGCAGGCAGAAGCAGCGGTCACGTCGTCAGCCAAGATTACGTCCCATCCGGGGGCAGCGAGAGAACCCTCTTTCACGGCGTGAAGACAACGCGCCCGTGTTCCGTTCCTCGAACGGCTCGCGCACGTGCAACGGCTGCCCCGCGAACCACTCGCCCCGTCGCATTAACTCCGCGGCGGGACAGGTGGCGCCTCTGGCAGGAGAAGCGAGCGACGCTTCGCCTTTGCCATAACGACCGCGTCAAAAAAGGTACGCCGCGTCGTTCGATTTCGTATCCTTTCCCTTTTTTCCTCTTTCTCTCTCTTGCAACAGGGACCGGGAAAGGGGGATACCCCGAAAGGGATCCTTCCCTGTGAAGGAACCAGGCTCCGAGCCTCCCTACTGATCAGAGGTTCAAAGGCTGGCCCCTCAGAAGGGTTCAACAGCTGCCTCAGAGCACGTGGGCTCCACACCCACTACTGGTCAGAGGTTCGAAGGTCGGCCCCTCGGAAGGGTTCAACGACCGCCTCAGGCTACTCGGGCTCCGCGCCCACTACTGATCAGGGGTTCGAAGGCTGGCCCCCGAAGGGTTCACAGCCGCCTCAGACACAGAGCAAGGGTTGACCATGGGTACGTTTGATACATAACCAAGGCTCGGACTGCGCTCCCGAGGACCCTAGGACATTTCCGAGACCAGCGGGAACGATCTTGTAACAGAATCCCATCAGAGGGAGGCATTGAGCCCTCGGACCCCGTCACCAAGGGACCGGGTCTGGCAGATCACCGGCAGGTACTTTTGGGCGCGCCTCTGGGCCCCTAGCCGACCCCTAACGAATGGGGCACGGGCGTCCGCTCGGATCACCCGCTTGCAGCTCACCGGAGACACCATGTTCGGCGCCCACCGAGGGCAACATGGCGCTCTCCCCCCTCCTCCTTGCGGAAAGGCGACGCAGGGGCGTATATAAAGAAGTCGAGTCTGTCCCTGATCGCCCTCTCGCCCTGTGCAGAGGCTCGGGGGCTGCTCTTGCAAACCCGGCTCCGGCCAGACCGTTGACAGCGTCAACATACCCGCCCGAGAACTTGAGACCCGACCGTACACCCGGGCTACGGCCAGCTCGCATGAGGGAACGACCAGACCAGCCGAAGCATTGCGCGAGGCGTTAAGACCTCGGAGGAGTCAAACCACTCCTCCGAGGCCTCGGGGGCTACACCCTGCGGGTGCGCTCGCGCGCACCCACCGGAACAAAAACGCAACCGAGAAAGGCTGGTCCCCTTGCAAAAAAGTGCGACGAAAGCCTCCAAGCGAGTGCTAACACTCCCTTCGAGGCTCGGGGGCTACTGTCGGGGACAATAATTACGGGTACCCTCAAGGCTCCTAATTCTCAGCTGGTAACCCCCATCAGCATAAAGCTGCAAAGGCCTGATGGGTGCGATCAAGTCAGGGATCAGTCCGTTCGAAGGACTCGATCACGCCTCGCCCGAGCCTAGCCTCGGACAAGGGCAGCCGACCCCGAAGGATCTCCGCCTCGCTTGAGGCCCCCCTCCAGCGGCGAATGCGTTCCCAGCTCGCCCGAGGCCCTATCTTCGCCAAGAAGCAACCCCGACCAAATCGCAGGAGCATTTAATGCAAAGGTGGCCTGACACCTTTATCCTGACGCGTGCCCCTCAGCTGACAGAGCCGAAGCTCCGCCCGACCCAGGGCTCGGACTCGGGCTAAGCCCCGGAAGACGGCGAACTCCGCTCTGCCCGACCCAGGGCTCGGACTCGGGCTAAGCCCCGGAAGACGGTGAACTCCGCTCCGCCCGACCCAAGGCTCGGACTCGGGCTAAGCCCCGGAAGACGGTGAACTCCGTTCCGCCCGACCCAGGGCTCGGACTCGGGCTAAGCCCCGGAAGACGGCGAACTCCGCTTCGCCCGACCCAGGGCTCGGACTCGGGCTCAGCCCCAGAAGACGACGAACTCCGCCTTGCCCGACCCGGGGGCTCGGACTCAGCCTCGGCCACGGAAGACGGACTCGACCTCGACCTCGGAGGAGCCTCCACATCGCCCAACCCAGGGCGCGGACCGGCCACATCAACAGAAGGCGCCATCATTACCCTACTCCAAGCTGACTCAGGCTACGGGGAACAAGACCGGTGTCCCATCTGGCTCGCTCCGCCAGATAGGCGATGATGGCGTCCCACACGCTCCCTGACGATGGCGACTCTCAGCCCCCTTATGGAAGCAAGAGGACGTCAGCAAGGACTCGACGGCCCCGACAGCTGTCCCTTCGCCAGGCTCCGGCGCTCCTCCGACGGCCACGACATCACACGAACCGGGCGCCAAAATCTCTCCGGCCGCCACGATGGCGTGTACTTAGGGCACTAGCTCTCCTCCGCTAGACACGTAGCACTCTGCTACACCCCCCATTATACATCTGGATCCTCTCCTTATGCCTATAAAAGGAAGGACCAGGGCCCTCTTAGAGAGAGTCGGCCGCGCGGGAACGAGGACGAGACGGGCGCTCGCGTGAGGCCGCTCGCTCCTTCCCCTGTGTGGACGCTTGTAACCCCCTACTGCAAGCGCACCCGACCTGGGCGCGAGACGAACACGAAGGCCGCGGGATCTCCACCTCTCTCACGACCCATCTCCTGCCTCCTCGCTTTCCCCCTTCGCGCTCGGCCTCGCGTCGACCCATCTGGGCTGGGGCACGCGGCAACACTTCACTCGTCAGCTCGGGGACCCCCCGGTCTCGAAACACCGACACAAACAATGATTCTCCAATGATGCGTTAGCAATTACAGGAATGCGTGAACAGTAAAGGAATACTGTTCACTATTTATAGGCACAGGACACAGCCTGTGAGGAATTACAATCATGCCCCTCATAAATGTTTACAACAATGACTCAGAACCCTATGGGCTAAAAGGTCATTCTATCTTTAAGTCGGTTTGACCCTTCATCTTCGGATATGTTATAATACCGAAGCTTCATGAATGATGCCTTCGGCGTCACGTACGAGCAGCTTCAGCCGAAGCTGTTTCTTTCTGCGGGACCTTCGGCGACGAAGCATGGTCCCAACAGTAGCCCCTTCGCGGTGCTAGATCGTTTTTCGTAACAAGCTTGATCCGTGAAAAAAGTCTCTTAGGCTTCAGGAAGCCGAAGGTCCGAAAAACACCTTCCCTGAGCTCGTTGTCGAGAAACGATACAGTTTTCGAGCGCGTAGCGGTTCCACCATGCAGGTTCACTATTCTGGTTTTTGCGGCCCACCGTTCAGCGTGTGCGAGCAACTGTTTGCTTGGTGTAAAAATCCTAACGATTCACCTTCTTTCCTGCAGCACTATATAAACAGACGGGTAGGTGTGAAGTTACCACAGCATTCATTGCTATTGCACTGTTTTGCTGCCAAAATTTTTAACCATAGTCGGAGCTTGACTTTCGCATTCAAACGAAGCTCCAGTTTAGCGTCTGCTTCATCAGAAGAAGGGCTTCGGGAGAAAGGTTATTAATTTCCGAGCAATTTTCAAGATATTCAAAATCAAATGGCCAGAGTGCGCTCTACTGCTAGAGCTGAGCACGAAGGAGACGAAGCCGAAGCTGTGGAAACTGTCCCTATCTCAGAAGCAATGAGGTGATCTGGGTTGGTGACATCGGAGAACACCCCTGTTGCCGAAGCAGAACAAGCAGATATTGAAGAGACTGATTCTGAAGATGATCACAATATCGCAATACCAAGCAAGCCTAGCCACCTGGATTTCGGAAAGTCAACCATCTCCAAGGCTGATTTCCCAAAGATGGTAAAGTCGGGCTACTTTAGCGCAGATGAGAAAAAGGTGATTCGCTTCGGTGGAGAAGAAACTACCCCAAAGCCACAGAAAGATGAAATAGTGATTTTCAAGAGTTTCCTCAAAGATGGTTTGAGATTTCCTTTGAATAGGATGATTGCCGATGTGCTAAAGAAGTTTGGTATCTATTTTCATCAACTAACTCCTAATGCTATTGTTAGGCTTAGTGTTTATATTTGGGCTCTCCGAAGCCAGGGGGTGGAGCCATTTGCCGAAGGTTTCTGTCGGGTACACGAGTTACATTATCAAACTAAGGCCAGAAAGGATGGGTTACATGAAATTTTTGGTTGTTATAATTTTGCCTATCGGAAGACTACAAAATTTCCTGTGATTAGCTACCGAAGCAAGTGGCCGGCAGGCTGGAAATCAGAATGGTTCTACGTCAAAGTTGACGATGACAAGGAGAAGCTAGTATAGAGTCCGCTTGAACTGATCTTCGGAGAGACCAGACCTCAATGCAGTATGACACCAGAAGGTCCAACTCAAATCGCGTTGGCTGAATTCAGGATTATTGCTGAGCACATTGGCACTAGAGATCTTGTGCAGGAATTTCTGTCGTTCAAAATATTTCCAACTATGAAGGAATGGGCTATGCCGAAGCTCGAAAGAGAGAAGAAAGAGGGGGAACTTGTCCGCCTGCCCTACCACTATAAGTTCAAGAAGTATTTTAGAGCACCCTGCCAAGAATGGCTCGAGACAATCGAAGTAATGAGTACTGAAATTCTTGGGAATTATTCTAAAAAAGAAGATCAATTGATGACAGCAGCCTTCGGCACCCGGCCGAAACGAAGGCTAAACAGAGTGCTTGATGTTATAGGCTTTGAATACCCTGACTACGAGCGGCTAGACAAGGGTGCCGAAGGGCAGAAAAGAAAATGAGTGGCTAGCACTTTAATTAAAGACAACGAAGATCGACCAAAAAAGAAGAAGGAAAAGCTTGAACCGAAAGTAGTTGCTCCAAGAAAGAGAAAAGCTGCATCTCCGAAGCCTGCATCTCCAGAACCAGAGAGATTGGTCCGAGATGAGGAAGTGTCTGTGACACCTTCTACTGCCGAAGTAGAAGAAATTTTGAAGGTAATGACTGAATCTTTGCCTGTCAAGCTAAGTCCGCTGGCACCGGAACTGACAAAGTTTCAGAAGGACAAAAAAACTTCAGCAGCAGAAAGTCCTGCGAAGCCGAAAAAACGGAGAATCATTCAAGTGACAGATGTGATCCATCAGACGCCACCACCGGCGACGGTGTCAAAAATTGTCTTTGCCGAGACTGCCGAAGCCAATGGCGCCGCAGCCGAAGCTACCGGAGTGGAAACAACTGAAGCTGAAACCGGCGAAGCCGAAGCTACCGGGGCCGAAGCCGGGACCACCGAAGAGTCGAACCTGGAAACCACACTTGAGGTTATTGACAATATACTCCTGAAAATGGCTGAAGAAGAAGCTGTTATGGCTGCGGTGAAAACGGCAACTGAAAAGGGGAAAGAGCAGATTGATGAAATTTCGGAGGAAGGAGATTTTAACTTTCAAGATTTGCTTGGACAAGAGTTAACAGACGCCGAAAAAGAAGAGTTGAAAAAATATGCCATATCTTGTGGATATAAATCAGGGGCTATGCTATTTGGTGGGGTCAATGAAGGGAAGCTAAGATGCCTTCGAAACCGCACCGAGGCCAAAATTGTTAGAACCCTCTCCAAAAGCGTTGGCTTGCCGAAGATAGAAGCAGACCTCTGCAGGTACTAGCGACATCATGTCGCTGGCAGCCTGCTCTACGCGAATTTTAAGGTAAAAATATTATTATTATTTTATTATTATTATTTTTTATGTCTTTCTCTGACGAAGGTTGTTTTGGCAGAGTATATTATTAAGTAAAGTGCTGAAAATGCAACAAGATCTTGAAGAGGAGAAGAACAAAGCTATCATCAAAGATTTAGAAGAAAAAGTTGAAAACTACGAAGCTGTTCTGAAGAAGAAGGACTTCGCCATTCAAGATCTTGAAATTATGGCTAAAGAACACGAAGGTGCTTTAGAAAAGAAAGACTTTATTATTCAGTCTATGGAAGGCTCCTTGGCTGAGGTCCAAGCCGAAAATGACAGTTTGAAGAATGCATTACTCAAAAAGTCGGAAAAATATGAGCAAGAAAAGGAGAAGCTTGAAGCAAGTCTCAAGACTGAGGTCGAGAAAAATTCAAATTTGCAAAAATCATTGATGGATCTCCAAGAGAAATGTCTAAATTTCGGCAGCCGATGCGTGCAGCGGCTGAAGGACGTATTTCACTCTATCGGAGCCAGTTCTGAAAAATTTTCACCTTCAGCCGAAAACCTGCCCAGCACCTTGGAACATATTGAAGGCGAGGTTGATGCTCTTGACGAAGTTATTGGTGGGCACGCCGATTTCTGTGCCCTGGTAGCTTCTCGAGGCACAGCTGCCGCTTTTCTGAAGGCCGGCTGTACTCATGGGAAAATTGTGAATAGACCAAACTTTAGCTTGTCAGCAGTAGACTTGATTGATATCCCGAGCCTAGCCCGAAGCATCGGAAATAGATTTATGACCCAGATTTGGGTAAATGGCGGGCGAAGGATGGCTGGTGACGAAGCTCGAAGTCACCTTAAGACGGTAAGAAACTTATATTTGTTACTTTTACCTTCTCCTTGAAATTTGCACCTTTCTTATTCTGCTCCTTAATATGTGCAGGATGACGAAGCTGAAGTATGACGAAGCTGAAGCTTGATAGTTGCTATAATAGACTTTCCTACAAAAAGTTCTTGTAATATATTATGTCTCCTTTATCCGTGTACAATCTGCTTTGCTGTGGACGAAACTTCTCTTTTTGAGCCGAAGGCGAAAAACACCTTCCCTTCTTTTCGTACACAACGAAGCACGAAAAATTTTATCTTTCTTCGAAATTTTTGCTCAATGCCGAAGCATCTGTCTTTTTTGTGTGGTATGCTGATGATTCTATATATGTCTAAATGAATGTTTATGAATGCAAATGACATGATGTAATGTATCGTGCAAATGAATATCAAAACACATATTCAAAAACCATAATCATAGCCCTTCATCCCCTTAGGGAATGATTCAAATCTTTTGGTCGTTTACTTTTCAGGTTCACCGTTTACTTTTCGGTGTATCAGCGTTGACTTTTCGCTGTAAGCCTCCCTTAGGAGCTTCTTCGCCTTTTACTTTCAGCGGAATCAGCGTTTATTTTTCGCTGTAAGCCTCCCTTAGGAGCTTCTTCGCCTTTTACTTTCAGCGGAATCAGCGTTTATTTTTCGCTGTAAGCTCTGCATTCCCTTAGGAACGACTTTTGAGTTTCTCCCTGTTTTCTTTTCTTTTTCCTTTGCATTTACATTTACATTTCTGGGGGATATCACTCTTGTAGAATTGAAATAAGGAAAATTACATGTTGTGGCCCCATTAAAAACCTTTCTCCCCCTTTGGAAAGGAAAAGGGTGCCACAAAAAAGAATAGAAAAAATGAAATTACATCAAACTAAACATAATATCGCCGAAGCTCATCCGCATTCCATGATCTAGGAATGTCGTTGCCGTCCATATCCTTCAATCTATAGGAACCGGGTCTTGACGAAGATACTACCAGAAAAGGTCCTTCCCACTTCAGCTGTAATTTGCCTACTGTCTCAGGGTTGGCTACTCTTCGAAGCACCAAGTGTCCTGGTTCAATGTTCTTCAGCCTGACCTTTCTGTCATGCCATTTTATTGTTTCAGCTTGATATTTGTTGATATTTTCCATAGCTTGAAGCCTGATCCCCTCTATAGCATCTTTTTCCACAGAGTAATCAGCTTCATCTTCGCCTTCTGCCGAAGCTATTGTTCTTATTGATCCTGCTTTGGCTTCTTCCGGGGTTATTGCTTCGTCACCAAACAATAGTTTGAATGGCGTAAAGCCTGTTGATCTTGACACCGTTGTGTTATGGCTCCACACCACTTTGATTAATTCTTCTGGCCACTTTCCCCTGGGCTGATTGAAGATTGACTTCATTATTCCTATCATTATGATCCCATTAGCTCTTTCGACAAGTCCGTTTGACTCCGGATGTCGAACTGATGCAAAATGGTTCTTCGTGCCAATTTGATCACAAAATTCTCTGAAAGCTTCAGAATCAAACCGTGTCCCATTATCCACAGTAATGTCCTTCGGCACTCCGAAGCGACAAACAATATTTTGCCAGAAAAACTTTTGAATGGTAACCGAAGTGATTGTGGCTAAAGGCTTTGCCTCAATCCACTTAGAAAAATATTACACTGCCACTACAACATATCTTAAGTTCCCCTGTGCTGGTGGTAATGGACCTAGCAAATCAAGGCCCCACCTTTGCAACGGCCAAGTGGGTTGTATTAATTGAGTTAAAGACGAAGGTTGTTTTTTATCTCTTGCACATTTCTGACAACCTTCGCACTTTTGAACTAAATCCGCTGCATCCGAAGCTGCTTTTGGCCAATAAAATCCTTGACGAAAGACTTTTCTGAGCAAAGGCCTAGATCCAATGTGAGATCCACACAGGCCTGCGTGTATTTCCTTCATCAATTCTATGCCTTCGGTTCTGCATAAACACTTGAGTAACGGGGAACATACCCCCCGCTTGTATAATTCCCCTTCTATTATGACATATGGTCGAGCTCTTGCTTCTATCCTCCTGTTATAAGCTTCGTCATCTGAAAGAAAATTGCCCTGAAGGAAAGAGATGATCTCAGTTCTCCAATCTTCACTATAAACAGGGGATATGTTGAGGACTGCTCTTTCAAGAAGCTCAACCGAAGGTGCTTTTATTGTTTCGAAAAATACTTCCGAAGGTAAGGGCAGCCCCTGTGCTGCTGACTTGGCTAGTAGATCAGCATATTCATTTTCTCCACGAGGAATATTTTTAACAGAAAATCCTTCGAAGGAAGCCTCAATCCTTCGGACTGTATCTAAATATTTTTCAAGCTTCGGATCTCTTGCTTTGTAGCTTTTGTCAATATGACCAGAAATAACTTGGGAATCAGTTTTAAGAATGGCCCTTCTGATTCCCATTGCCTTTAACTTCCGAAGACCCAAAAGCAGAGCTTCGTACTCAGCAATATTGTTTGTGTAACTGAAATCAAGTCTTGTCGCATAACAAGTTTTAACTTTGGAAGGTGAAACCAACACAGAAGTTGCTCCTGCTCCGAAGGTTCCCCAAGACCCATCGCAAAACACTGTCCATACTTCGGCATCTTTATTCGTTTCTTCCTCTTGAACCCCTGGCATCCAGTCAGCAATGAAGTCTGCCAACGCTTGGGATTGAATCGAAGACCTATGCACATAATCAATGCAAAATTCATTGAGCTCTGCAGCCCATTTTCCAATCCTTCCAGTAGCTTCTCGATTTCTCATGATGTCCTTCAATGGTTGTGAAGAAGGAACAATTATATTGTAAGCTTGAAAATAATGCCGAAGCTTCCTGGAGGCCATCAAGACAGCATACAGTACTTTCTCCAATTCCGTATAATTTTTCTTTGATAGACTCAGAACTTCTGATACGAAGTATATTGGGGCTTGCTTTTTGACTTGGCCTTTAGGCTTCTCCTGGACGAGTGCTGCACTTACTGCTGAGTGCGAAGCTGCCACATATAATAACAGAGGAGCCCCTGGCGTTGGTGGAGTTAGTGTTGTTAGGTCTATTAAATATTGCTTCAGCTCTTCGAAGGCTTTCTGCTGAACTGGTCCCCATTGAAAAACTTCAGCTGATTTCAGTACTTCGAAAAATGGTAAGTTTCTCTCTGCTGATCTAGATATAAATCTGTTGAGAGATGCCAGTCTTCCTGTCAATCTTTGAGCCCCCTTCTTTGTACTTGGTGGCTCCATTCGAAGGATAGCTTCGATTTTGTTTGGATTAGCTTCAATCCCTTTTGTTGAGACTAGACAGCCAAGAAATTTTCCTTTCTTTACTCCGAAGACACATTTTTCTGGGTTCAACTTTAAACCAGCCTGTCTAAAATTAGCGAAGGTCTCCTGCAGATCAGCAATGTGATTATCTTGCTTCGTGCTTTTTACAATGATATCATCAACATAAGTTAGCACATTTCTGCCTATCTGAGAATGAAGAACCTTCGCTGTCATTCTGCTGAAGCTTCCTCCAGCATTCTTAAGCCCCTCAGGCATCCGAAGATAACAATACGTTCCACTAGGGGTTATGAAGCTGGTTTTCGGTTCATCCTCCTTCTTCATCCAAATTTGGTGATAGCCTGAATAGCAATCCAGCAGACTCATAAGCTCTGATGAAGCTGTTGCATCGACTAGGGAATCTATCCTTGGCAATGGAAACTCGTCCTTCGGACAGGCCTTATTGAGATCAGTAAAATCGATACACATTCTCCATTTACCATTGGCCTTCT
The DNA here is from genome assembly GCA_029449295.1 of Zea luxurians. Taxonomy (NCBI): domain Eukaryota; kingdom Viridiplantae; phylum Streptophyta; class Magnoliopsida; order Poales; family Poaceae; genus Zea; species Zea luxurians. The sequence continues at coordinate 6,832,824 of JAOPSE010000002.1, forward strand.
TCACCATAATAGTGTTAGCCAACCATTCTGGGTATTTTACCTCTCTGATAACTCCGGCACTGAGGAGTCTTTTCACTTCATTCCGAGCACCTTTGGCTTTGTCATCAGACATCTTCCGAAGCCTCTGCTTTCTGGGTCTGAAAGATGGATCAACATTGAGCGAGTGCTCAATAACATCCCTGTTAACTCCGCAAAGATCATTAGCTGACCAAGCAAAAACATCTTTATTGTTGAACAAAAACCTTATCAAGGTTTTTTCCTGTTCCTCGGACAGTTGAGATCCCAATAGCACCTTCTGCTCTGCTATATCCTCACATAAGAGCATGGGCTTCGGCTGATCAGCCAAAGCAGCTTTTTCTCTTCTGAACTTGTATTGCTCACAAGCTTCGGCTCCATCTATATTATGGATTGCTTTTGAGTCTGTCCAATTTCCTTCGGCCCTTCTGGCAGCTTCCTGACTTCCATGAATAACAATGGGCCCTTGGTCCGAAGGTATCTTCATGCAAAGATAAGCTGGATGAAGAATTGCTTCAAAGGCATTGAGAGTACCACGACCAATGATTGCATTATAAGGGTATTCCATGTCAACAATATCAAACACAACTTGTTCAGTCCTTGTGTTGTTGATAAATCCAAAGGTCACTGGCATTGTGATTTTGCCGAGTGCTACAATCTGCCTTCCTCTGAAGTCGCAAAGTGGATGTGTGGCATCATGAATTTTGTCTTCGGGCTCTTGCATTTGTCTGAAGGCCTTAGCAAATATGATATCAGCTGTGCTGCCTGTATCAACCAAAACATTATGGACCAGAAATCCTTTGATCACACAAGAGATAACCATAGCATCGTTCTGTGGGTAATCCTTGAGTTGAAGATCCTCTTGGGAGAAGGTAATTGGAATGTGAGACCATCTTGACTTGATGAAGGGTCCTTGCACCCCGACATGCTGTACCCTTCTCTGTGCCTCCTTCTTCTGCTTCTTGTTGGCTGGCTCTGAGCATGAACCGCCTGTTATCGGGAGTACCAGCTTCAGAGCCGAAGCAGCTCCAGCTTGATTGTTGAACGAAGCCATCAGCTCAAAAAAGTGGAAGTGAGTTCACCGGAGGTGGGCGCCAATGTTGGGGACTTGTTCTCAAATGCTTTGCCTTGACAAACAATGATTCCCGAATGATGCGTTAGCAACTACAGGAATGCGTGAACAGTAAAGGAATACTGTTCACTATTTATAAGCATAGGACACAGCCTGTGAGGAATTACAATCATGCCCCTCATAAAAGTTTACAACAATGACTCAGACCCCTATGGGCTAAAAGGTCATTCTATCTTTAAGTCGGTTCGACCCTTCATCTTCGAATATGTTATAATACCGAAGCTTCATGAATGATGCCTTCGGCGTCACGTACGAGTAGCTTCAGCCGAAGCTGTTTCTTTCTGCGGGACCTTCGGCGACGAAGCATGGTCCCAACACCAACTTACCTGTTCTCTTGTCACAACTAACAATGGCTTGATTTCTGTGTAGCCAATTCATCCCTAGGATGACATCTAACCCTTGAGTTCCCATGACTACTAGGCTAGCGGGGAAGTCTATCCCCCTTATTTCAATCCTTAGATTCGAACAAATCTTATCGGACTAAATTTTCCCCCAACTGAATTAACTCTTAAAGGTGGGATCATTGGTTCTATGAGGATGTTATGTGATTCTACCCAAGATGCAGAAATAAAAGAATGTGTGGCACCAGTATCAAATAGTACTTTTGTGGGATAGGATTCGACTGGAAACATACCTACTGCCATGTCCTGAGCATCCTGGATTGCTTCGGCCTCCAGGTGGTTCACCTTTCCATGGTTGTAGGCCTGACCACGGACTCCTGGTGCTTGTTGTGGCGCTCCTTGTCTTGCTGGGGCATTGACTGCTAGCGGCTGCTGAGCTGCTTTCTTGGGACAGTTCTTCACCCTGTGATTTTGTTCTCTATAGTAGAAGCATGCATGACCTCCTTCTTGAGCTGGGGCTGCTTGGCCATTCTGATTGGTTGTTGGGGCAGAAGACGAGCTGCCTGGTTGTTCTGACGCTGGTACTGATTTTCTCCCAGCTGAGTGTTCTAACGGTACTGCTACTGTTGTTGCTGAGGAAACTGCCTCTAGTACTGGTGCTGGTGCTGACACTAATGCTGGCGCTGGTGACCTTGCTTGAATTGCTGGGGTGAGTTGCCTGAGTAGCGGGGACGACTGCTACTCTCAGCCTGAGGTCCACTAATCTTGCGCTTCCTATCCTCCATCTCCCGACACTTCCTTTCAGTCATGATTACTCTATCTATCAAATGCTGGAAGGTGGGGAAAGTGTGGTTCATGAGCAGGTAATGGAGGGGATCAACCAATCCTCTCAGAAAGTGGTACTGCCGCTTGGCATCTGTGTTGACGTCTTCTGGGGCATAACGTGACAGCTGCAAAAACTTATCCATGTACTCACTAACAGACAGGGGACCTTGCTTCAGGGCGAGAAACTCCTCCTTCCTCACTATCATCAGTCCCTCGGGCACATGGTAGCGACAGAAGTTGTCCCTGAACTCCTCCCAAGTAATGGCTTCAGGGTTGGCATGGGTGGCGAGGTAAGACTTCCACCAAGACTGGGCTGCTCCCCTCAGCTGTCGGGGACCATACAACACCTTCTTGCGATCGTTGCACTGGGCAGTGTGCAACTCACGCTCCACGGTACGTAGCCAATCTTCCACGTCCATGGGATCAGCAGAGTGGGCAAAAATAGGGGGATGGCCCCTCATGAACTCTGCCCGCTTATCTCTGGGCACTTGAGGCATCTAGACCTGCGCTGGAGGCTGAGGTGGTGGTGGCTGCTGCTGAACCTGCTGCATCGCTGCTAATGTCTAACCAATTGCCTGAACTGCCTGAGTTTGCATCAAGAACATCTACTCAATGGTCATCGGGGGTGGCGGTGGCAAATGCTGCTGCGGAGCTGCCTCCTCCTTGGGTGCCTGTTGTTCTGTCTGAGCACGCCTCGCACCTCTGCACCTGTTCTCAGACATCTGTAGAAACCATACACATATCAGATCTGACTCTGCAGTCTTTCAGCATAAGAAAAGATATATGGAAATCTTCACAGCACTGAACAATTGATCATCTTCATTGATAACTTCTCAGATAAAGAGGAAAGTGGAAATAACTGGATTACCCAACTAAATAACTGACTTTATTAATAACTACACCAAGTTGTAGGGGTTACCCACACCTTGGTGACAATCATTACAAAGATCCAACTTCATTACATGTCCATCATAACAAGCATTCCAACATATGATAAGCAAACTAACTATAACTAAGACTGACTAGACTAAGACACTGGATTAAGCATTATTACAGACTCTGACTCCTTCGATCTATGGATCTAAATCTATGTGGGTCCTGCAGTCTGGGGTACCATAGTCGAAGCAACCACGTGGCGGTGAACAGTAAGTGTGTTGAATCCTAACAGGGGCGGGAGAACCACCATCAAGATAGTGGCATGCCTTGCATTCAGCACACAATTCCGCAACCTCCGCCCAAACCTTGCCCAACTCGTCAAGGGCGTGGTCCAACTCTGTGTTGAGCACGGCGGCCAAGTTGACCATGTTGCTCAACCTAGGATTGCCCTCACCAACTAGCGAGACAATCACGCCTCCAACACTGCCGGTCAAACGGCGAGGGTAGTACTTCAGGTCAAGGCCGTCAGCTACCCCGCTGAACAACGAGCAATACTGAGAAAGTGCCCATCATGCTGCATCCTGCATGGCTACCTCAGCAGTGTCCCTCTTAGTGATAGAGTAGTGCTCTAAGAAGGCCTCTACACCCCGGAGATCATCGTTCGGACGGCGCACCAAGCAAGTAGCCTCCCATTGGTCTAGGTATAACCCGCAACGATGCTGGTAGACTACACAACGGTACTCGATAGACCAAGTGTGTCGGTCAAAGGCCCGACGCAATAGGGTATCGATAGCGTCGTGGAAGTGACACCCGCGAGCAGCATCACGAGTGATGGGTCTAGCGATCCATACCTCCAGCTCTGGCTCCTCCGAGCGCTCTGTGTCGTGGCTCGAACTGCCACCGGCATCGTCGTCGTCCCTGTCTCCATCGGGGTCTCCTCCAGCAGTCGGGATGCCCTATGGTGGTGCAGGAGGCATCTCTGGCTAAGGTGCAGGGGAAGGAGGCCTCTCAGACTCCATCTCCTGCTGAGGCGAGGGGGAAGAGTCCTGCTGCTCCTGCTCATGCTCATGGCGTTGGCGCTCCTGCTCCTCATGCAGGTGACGATGCAGTCTCTCTAGGTGACTGGACTGACGTGACACCATGCGACACAGGGGACGCTCCGCTAGTCGAGAAGGCAAAAAGGGGATCACAGTCTTACGTGCAGTGCACCTGATACAGGCCATCTACAAAAGACATCTTTAGCACAAGAGTAAGAGTAGAACTATGAGACCAGAAAGTAAACAGAAAGAAAAGTGAGACAAAACTTTTGAGATAAGTAAATAATATAGAGTTGGTCAAGATGACCAACTTTTGAGAAGACACTAAGGTCAAGGTAAGAGTAAGGGTCTATAGTCCTTAGGTCGACCATTCTAGTCTAGGTTAGCGGTCCTACAGTCAGCAAGGCTTTGATACCACTTATGTCACACCTGGTTTTGGAAGGTAAACCGAATGCGAACCATGTACGTGCCAGGATCAGAACTCACGTACACAGCGATTACATAATTGTACATCATCACACAATGCTTAAATTAAATAGCGGAAAGGTACTTGGTTACATCAAGATGTTTGAGACATCCACAGAATCTATTACATAAACTTAGTGTTTAACAATACCATCAAAGTGTGGAGTAATGAAACGTAGAATGTAAGCCTACACAGGCAGCTGACTGGGGGTTTGCCACTAAAGTAAACTAGAACTCGTCGTATTCCTGGAACTCCTCAAAGTCATCCATGTTACCAGCTTCATCTCCTGAGCACTAAGAATAGTGGGGACAACCTGGGGTGGGGTGTTTTGTAAAGCAAGGGTGAGTACACATCAACGTACTTAGCAAATGTCCCGTTTGGCTAAAGTGGACTAGCTGTATGTGGAGTTAAGGTTAAGCCATTGCTTTTAGTTGGTCAAGTTTTATTACTATAAGTAGAGCCAAGTTTTAGTAATAACCCAGTTATTACCCAGAAGCACTCCCTCTAAGAGGAAATACCAGAGATCAGATTTATAATCACCATTGCTAATCATCATCATAAAAGTAACCAAAGTTCTTCTAATCGAAGAGGATCCCAAGGCTGCTCTTAACCGTGAGCATGGCTAATATACCAGTTTCTAACACTCTGCAGAGGTTGCACACTTTACCCACAAGCCATGATTCCCATTCTGCCCGGGGTTCTAGCCTCCCCATTGATCACTACCATGGTGACCTAGCAGGGTCTCATTACGTAGCCTTTACAAAGATTTCCCAGAGGTTATAGCCGCCCGTTAGGTTTCTCCAGTTTGATAAACACAGTACATCTCCCCAAAGGAAGGGTGACTAACAAAACCAACTCAAAGAACCTCTGCAACCAACCTCGGCAGAGCAAGTACTGTGCCCAGACCCCATTGATGGCCCTACGGTGAAGCCAACTACTCCTCTGGTTCCTCTAATTAATAATCAGCTAAGGGCATCCCATTCCACCCTCATGGTTACACTGTTATCCCAGGGTGTCACTCCCCAATCAGGTCCTTAAGGAGAGGTACTCAGGAAACAGCCTGAGCCCCCTAAAGAATCATAAGAATCCCATCGGGATAACATCATCGTATCATAAAAGATCACATCATGTTCATTGATTAAGTTAAAGCAATAGCATAAGCTAACCGTGATTAACCCAAAAAGGTAAACAAGGGTAAGGTAAATTCAGACTAGTCAATCCTTAGGTTTCAATAAAGTAATGCGGGACAGTGAATTATAAAGTAAAGTAGGACATGATAGGTCTGAGGACACTTGCCTTCACCAGGTTGTTGCTCAGAGGGATCTTCGGCAACACACTCAGAAACCACGAGCTGCTCGTTGTCTAAGTAAAGCGAGCATACATTCAATACATTTGGAAGGTAAAAATGAACATCACATCAAACATGTACAAACATTAGCACACAACTCAAAAGGGTATAGTATTAAGTACAGGGGAATGAGGTCAAGTTATAAAATGAACTAATCTTAATTGGGGGAAATTGATTACTCTCTAAGTGTTCAAACATAACCTAAAAAGATAGAGTAATAATTAAACAAAGAAAAGATTACATTATAAGATGAACTACTCTTATTTAGGAATTTCATTATCCTTTAAATACTATCCATAATTACATACCTAAATCTATTTAGCACATTAGGGTCTAAAGGTTAAACCAAAAATGAATCCATGAAATGCATAACACTAATCTCACAAATATAAATATATTTTAACTCCTAGGATTCTCCATTTATTTATTTCATTACATAAATAAATCAACATATACTTTAATTCTATATTCTAGGTGTAAAAATTAAAGTATACAAATTACAGTTGGTTTGTAAGTCCCAAAATTTGTATTATTAATAATAATAATAATAATAATAATAATAATAATAATAATAATAAAAAATAAATACGTGAAGAAATAAAATAGTAAATTCAGATATTTCAAATTTTACTTGAGTATTGGAAATTTGAGTACTGAATTTTTAAAACCAAAAATTATTTTAGAAAAGAAACAATAGAATATTTTTCTATTCAACTAAATAATTATGCATATCATTAAATGATACACCATAAGCATTTATTTATATGAATATTTAATATTTAAGTAACTTTTAACTCTTGTCCCACATTCAAATGCTATTTACCTAAAAATAAAGAAACAATATGAGTGTGTTCCATACCCCAAGCATATACCAAACAAATAAATTAATTAAAATAAATATAAATCTGTTGCATCATGATTGATTTTTTAGTGGGAATTGAATTTGAATTTTAAAGCTTTATCTTGAAATTAGAAAAGAATAAAATGAAAGAAGGGAAAAAAGAGGAAGACTTCCATGGCGCGCTTGGGCCAGATCCTCCGTTCACGGCCCAAAACCCCAACCCAGCGCCTCACCAGCTGGCTTAGGTCCCAGCCTACGCCGCGTCTCTGGCTTGCGGGGTCGGTCTTCAGCCTCTGCACTCATGCGTTCAACCGCCATGTGGGCCCATTGAGTCAATCGTCTTCCCCGCCTAGTCGAACGCAACCGCCGCACGAACACCACAAATCCCGTGCGTGGACCAAGTCCATCGCTCGCGTAACGGCATCGTTGATTTCCTAGCTGTGAACCCCGCCCCAATCGCCAACAACACACTGGCCACCAGGGCCCCTGCGCATATAAGCGAACACCTATGACCCCATTGTCATGCGCGGTCGATCGAAACCGTGAGAAATTGGCCACCATAAGAGCTGCCGGTGATCTCCCTACCTTCTTCCGCTGCGGATTCTTCCAACCAGACCCTTCGTTTTCCCTCTCTCCTTGGGAGTATAAAAGCCAAAGCTCACATCCACCTTGCCAACGTATCCATCGAGTCCGTGCTTCATCACCGAGAGAGAGTCAGGGAGGGCCACCGCCGGAGATCTCCGCCCACGGTGGCGAATCATCCTCGGCGCATCAACCTAGGGCTTCACCGCGACTCGTTGGAGCTTTCGTGAAGTCGTCAGACTCAGAGTGTTGATAGCGCATAAGTAATTGCTCGCTGGTCGTTTTGCTTCCACCGCGGACTCTCCAAGGCGTGGTCAGGCCCCATTCGCGAACCCCTTCCCCTGTAAGTCTGTCCTTAGCGTTTGGCTTGTCCTATGCTATGTGTAGAACGTTTCGGGGTTAAGTTTCATTGTGCAGGGGCGAGTATTACGGGCGCCGGTGATGGCTGCCGCCGTGCTCGCGGGGCGGCGCTGCCGTCGGGCTGGGTAGGAGATAGGGTGCACTGTGGACCGTTGATTCGTGACTGTGCCGCCTAGAGTTGTCTGGGAATAGCTCTTTGCGTATCTTGTTCTGGTCCATTGGATCGGGCATGTACGGGTTAGATTAGAAGGTGGGTACCGGTTTGGCCAGATGGAATCCAGGCCGTTGATCGATGGATGGAGGGACGAGGAGTGATCCTGGCGTTTTGAAATTCAGAGCCTTGGTCTCAAATCCTAGGGCTCTGGATGAGTACCCCTTCATCTTCTAATCTAGGCTCTTGATCTTTGATCAAGCGGCCAGGGCACATCCGAGATACACAGCCATGGCGTTTTACAAAAGGACCCTCCTGGAAATTAGAAATAAACTCGCTGTCCTCGACTGTGGTGCCCTGTGTCTAGGAAATTTTACCCCTGAGACCCAGCACTTCTCTGATTTTGGCGCGCGGTCCAGATAAATTATATAATAGGGTAATACATCTAGAAAAGATTTATAATACAAAATTAATTCCAATAACTTATTTAATCCCTAGAAAATTCATATTAAGTCCAAATGAGTCCATTCCAATTTCTATAATTTTGTAATAATGTTGTTTATCACCTATTCCCTCTGTTTTTACATGAAAACAGTAATAAAAATTTATTTCCTAATTAATCTTATAGCAAATACATAAAACCTTAGGAAATTCATAACTCCTCCGTTTTAACTCCGATTGGATCCATTCAAGTTGTGTTAGTCTCATATAAATAATTACTAGCAATAACAACACTTATTATACCATGACTCATTATTTATAATTAGGTTTTTATTTAACTTATGTTGGTTAGTCTTGTTAATCTACTTATCATTATAATATACTAAAATATGATCTATGGTCAATTTATAATTTAGATTAAAGTTGAATTAATTACTACTTTAGGTTATCTTTCCTCTCTAATTATAAAATAAACATAGAACCTGGTGTTAATCATTTAATCACCTCATAACTTGATGACCATGACTCCGATCTTAGTAGTTCTCGATCCCAAGATCTTGTAGCAACGCGTAGATTATTATTATTCAGTTTGTACTTATGTTTGGTGTGGTGTTAATTTTATCTATACCATGTTTGTTTATATTGCTACGACTAGCGTGAGGTCACGAGGATTTGAAGAATCACCCTAGTAACTGGAATCTCAAGTGCCAGGCTAGTTGTGCCCTTGATCCACTTTTGTTACCCAATAATATTCTTTATTATCACTATTCAATGCATAGGTTTAATTTTGATGGGACCCAATAGGTCACCCTAGTCTGTTTATCTTTTACCTTGTTCACCCCTGAATCATTGGGTAGTTTTTGCTATTGCTCTATATGGTTTTGGATTAATATTTCATTACATCCATGTTCTAATTCTTTTGTTATTCTATTTATGTTCATGTCAAGATCACTAATGTTAATTGGAACATGGAGCTTAACTTGAGAAACACGTGCCACCACAAGGGTGGAATGGGACGCCCTTGGCTAACTAATTAGGAAAGCTAGTGGAAGACTACCTTACCCGAAAGGGGCAAGGGCAGTAGGGGAGTTGCATGCAAGGAGGTTCTCGGGTTGATTTTGCTGCGATGGCGGTCAGATGAGGGATTCTTGCAAGTGCTCTTCCCATAAACTGTAGCAGGTTTTCGGAAGCTAGTGGAACTTTCTAAAGGCCTCGTAGTGGATCCCTAGCCATTCACCTCGGTAGTGTCTAAGGGCCTTGCAAACCCTAGTGAAATGGGATACATGACCTGTGGGTCCAGGGTACAACCTCTGTAGAGTGTAAAACTGGTATACTAGCCGAGCTCATGGTCAAGAGCAGCTCAGGACTCTCGCATGATTAAATTATGAAACTTAAATCAATTTTTCATATGCATTGCATGGGATCATTTGTTAATTTTGTTGTATTATTATTTATTATGGTTTGGTATTTACTTACATTTAGTAACTGCTAATAAAATTTGACCAACTTATTAAAAGCAATGCTCAGCTTTAAACCCCTATTGTTGATCAGCCTTACATGTCACATGAACTCCCACCTTTGGTGAGTTCATACACATTATTCCCCACAACTTGTTGAGCGATGAACTTGTGTGAGCTCACCCTTGCTGTCTCACACCCCTCACAGGAGAAGAATAGGTGGTTCAAGTGGAGCCACACATCGAGGAGTTCGATTCGATCTAGGCCAACCACTTTGCTTATCTCATAATAGTGTAACAAACATGATCTATTCCAAAATAAATTAAGTAGATCTTATCTGATTACACCAATTTAATTCTGATCCCATCTAATTTGATCAGATCTAACCTAATGGACAAACATGTTAGATAATACTGGTAAAATAAGATTGGATCCTACTCTTATAAATATGTTTTAATCCAAGTTGGACTAAGATTCCAATTTAGACTAGACCACATACAACAACCTGGCCATATGCAACTACCTTAACCACCCGATAGTTGCATAACCCCTCTGTTTTAACCTAACAGAGATTCTGATCTACTTGCACTATATAATTCATCCTATCTTAAAGAATTCTAACACATATTAATAATACATATTCTACCTTGGTAGATCTATCTAACTCAAACTAGTCTAATCTAGTTATATCCAATCTAAACTAGACCCTACCTAATTTAATATGGTCTAATCTATTACAAGTATTAACTAAACCATATTCCGATGAATGAGTTTTAAATCTAAACTAGTGTCTTAGACCAACTCGTCTGTGAAACCACGATCTAGCCTATGTTATAGGTTGCCCAACTCATTCATTCCAAAAGCAAAGCAAAACTTTGTTCAATCTACCTACCCATATACCGAAATTATTATCCTAACTCAGATAATGGCATCTAACACTACAACTGATGGTCCCTGAATCAGCCCCAAGAAGAAAGTTAACCTCGACAAAGAAGGATATTAGTAGAAACAAATCTTCATATGAATCCAGATCCACAAAAAAATCTCTCCTACCAAACTTTCTTCTTCCTAAAAATAAAGTCAGCTTGATATGCTCAACTAAATGGTATTCTTAAATGGGATTTTAGAATCTAGTGTGATCTAATCCATTGTGGTCTGCTTAAACAGATTAGTGGTACTTGGACCCTTCTAGCCAGGTGTTAACATGACTTAGCACATTAGATCAACTCAACCATGAGCGAACCTAACCATAAGAGTTATGATGAATTGTATAATCTACCTGTCCCCACCAAATATCAAACAAGTTTTTGACCTACACCATATAGTTTGTCTCATCTTGACAAATTCAATCCTACCCTTGGATATTCACCTTATACAACTAGTTATCCCAAGCTTGGTATAAAACAAAGATTAAGCCCTACTAAAGAATTTTCAGATCATAACCAGCTACTAGCCTATTCATTCTGCTTGCCAAATACTTTTCCTTGCAAAACTATATTCACATATTTCTCTAACTTCGATGGTCAATACCAAGAAGGAAAGATTATCAAGCAACAGCAAACAGAAATGAATCCTCCAAATCCTCCATCGGTTGGAATCGATCAAGTGGTTGCCACTCAAATGATGATAATACAACAAATGGCAAACATGGTTATCGAACTGCAAAATCAGATAAGACAAGAACGCGAGAAAATACGTCAGGACCGGCTGGAGATACGTCGAGAAATAAGGCAAGCACAGTTGGAAAGACAACGACAACAACAACCTCCACCACCACCACTAGCTCCACCAAGCTACATAAACATATATATATATATATATATATATATATATATATATATATATATATATATATATATATATATATTACTACTATTTATAAGATCTAAGTGTTACTTTAGTTATTATTTGGTATGATACTAATTTAAGAGGAATAATAAGGTCTAATTGACCCCATGTGTTGCTAATAAAGTATGCATCATACTGAGATTTTGTTTGTGCATATATTTTTAGACAGCATGGTTATATACCCTTTCCTTACAAATCTCGAGGACGAGATTTCTGTTAAGGGGGTAGGATTTGTAAGTCCCAAAATTTGTATATAAAATAATAATAAAATAAATACGTGAAGAAATGAAATAGTAAATTCAGATATCTTGAATTTTACTTGAGTATGGGAAATTTGAGGACTGAATTTTTAAAACCAAGAATTATTTTAGAAAAGAAACAATAGAATATTTTTCTATTCAACTAAATGATTATGCATGTCATTAAATGATACACCATAAGCATTTATTTACATGAATATTTAATCTTTAAGTAACTTTTAACTCTTGTCCCACATTCAAATGCTATTTACCTAAAGATAAAGAAACAATATGAGTGTGTTCCATACCCCAAGCATATACCAAACAAATAAATTAATTAAAATAAATATAAATCTGTTGCATCATGATTGATTTTTTAGTGGGAATTGAATTTGAATTTTTAAAGCTTTATCTTGGAATTTGAAATTATATAAAAAAAGGAAATAGAAATTAGAAAAGAATAAAATGAAAGAAGAGAAAAAAAGAGGAAGACTCCCATGGTGCGCTTAGGCCAGATCCTCCCTTCTCGGCCCAAAACCCCAACCCAGTGCCTCACCAGCTGGCTCAGGTCCCAGCCTGCGCCGCGTCTCTGGCTTGCGGGGCCGGTCTTCAGCCTCTGCACTCATGCGTTCAACCGCCATGTGGGCCCATTGAGTCAGTCGTCTTCCCCACCGAGTCGAACGCAACAGCCGCACGAACGCCGCGAATCCCGCGCGTGGACCAAGTCCGTCGCTCGCGCAATGGCATCACCGATTTCCTAGCCGCAAACCCCGCCCCAATCGCCAACTACACACCGGTCGCCAGGGCCCCTACGCATATAAGCGAACACCTATGACCCCATTGTCATGCGCGGTCGATCGAAACCGTGAGAAATTGGCTGCCATAATAGCTGCCGGTGATCTCCCTACCTTCTTCCGCTGCGGACTCTTCCAACCGAACCCTCCGTTTTCCCTCTCTCCTTGGGAGTATAAAAGCCAAAGCTCGCATCCTCCTTGCCGACGTATCCATCGAGCCCGTGCTTCATCACCGAGAGAGAGTCAGGGAGGGCCGCCGCCAGAGATCTCTGCCCACGGTAGCGAATCATCCTCAGCGCATCAACCTAGGGCTTCGCCGTGACTCGTTGGAGCTTTCATGAAGTCGTCAGACTTGGAGTGTTGATAGCACACAAGTAATTGCTCGTCGGTCGTTCTGCTTCCGCCGCGAACTCTCCACGGCGTGGTCAGGCCCCATTCGCGAACCCCTTCCCCTGTAAGTCCGTCCTTAGCGTTTGGCTTGTCCTCTGCTACATGTAGAACGTTTCGGGGTTAAGTTTCATTATGCAGGGGCAAGTATTGCAGGCGCCGGTGATGGCCGCCGCCGTGCTCGCGGGGCGGCGCCGCCGTCGAGCTGGGTAGGAGATAGGGTGCACTGTGGACCGTTGATTCGTGACTATGTGGCCCAGAGTTGTCTAGGAATAGCTCTTCGTGTATCTTGTTCTAGTCCGTTGGATCGGGTGTGTACGGGTTAGATTAGAAGGTGGGTACCGGTTCGGCCAGATGGAATCCAGGCCATTGATCGATGGATGGAGGGACGAGGATTGATCCTGGCGTTTTGAAATTCAGAGCCTTGATCTCAAATCCTAGGACTCTGGATGCGTACCCCTTCATCTTCTAATCTGGGCTCTTGATCTTTGATCAAGCGGCCAGGGCGCATCCGAGATACACAGCCATGGCGTTTTACAAAAGGACCCTCCTGGAAATTAGAAATAAACGGGTTGTCCTCGACCGTGGTGCCCTGTGTCTAGGAAATTTTACCCCCAAGACACTGCACTTCTCTGATTTTGGCGCGCAGTCCAGATAAATTATATAACAGGGTAATACATCTAGAAAAAGATTTATAATACAAAATTAATTCCAATAACTTGTTTAATCCCTAGAAAATTCATATTATGTCCAAATGAGTCCATTCCAATTTCTATAATTTTGTAATAATGTTGTGTATCACCTATTCCCTCTGTTTTTACATGAAAACAGTAATAAAAATTTATTTCCTAATTAATCTTATAGCAAATACATAAAACCTTAGGAAATTCATAACTCCTCTGTTTTAACTCCAATTGGATCCGTTCAAGTTGTGTTAGTCTCGTATAAATAATTACTATGCAATAACAACACTTATTATACCATGACTCATTCTTTTATAATTAGGTTTTCATTTAACTTATGTTGGTTAGTCCTGTTAATCTACTTATCATTATAATCTACTAAAATATGATATATGGTCAATTTATAATTTAGATTAAAGTTGAATTAATTACTACTTTAGGTTATCTTTCCTCTGTTATTACAAAATAAACATAGAACCTGGTGTTAATCACTTAATCACCTCATAACTTGATGACCATGACTCCGATCTTAGTAGTTCTCGATCCTGCGATCTCGTAGCAACGCATAGATTATTATTATTTAGTTTGTACTTATGTTTGGTGTGATGTTAATTTTATCTATACCATGTTTGTTTGTATTGCTACGACTAGCGTGAGGTCACGAGGATTTGAAGAATCACCCTGGTAACTGGAATCTCAAGTGCTAGGCAAGTTGTGCCCTTGATCCACTTTTGTTACCCAATAATATTCTTTATTGTCACTATTCAATGCATAGGTTTAATTTTGATGGGACCCAATAGGTCATCCTAGTCTGTTTATCTTTTACCTTGTTCTCCCCTGAATCATTGGTAGTTTTTGCTATTGCTCTATATGTGTTGGGGGTATGCTTCGTAGCCAAAGATCCTAAAAGAGGAAAACACCTTCGGCAGATCCTTTCAGAAGCAGCGCCGAAGTTATCACCGGTGGAGCTTCGGCACAGTGACAAATCTTAAGACGAAGGAGGCGAACCGTCTTAAAGATGAAATGACTCAAAGACCCATGATGTCTTGTGTCAGTATTGCAAGTGATTTTAAAGGGCATAAATGTAATTTCACATAGGATGTGTCCTGTGTCTATAAATAGATGAACAGTACCCCTGTACTGGGCACAGAATCTTGTAATTTGCTGACGCACCATACTGGAATTACTGTTTCCATTCAAGGAAAAGGTATAAATGTACCTGAATATTATGTTTTAATATTCAGATCCATTTAAAGAAATATATGGGTAATGTTATCTGTTCCTAACATATGTTTTACATGTTATACTTCATTTTACATTGTTGTATAAGTCTAATCACGAAGGTATGACCTTCGTTATATTTTGCCCGCGACCTTCGTCCGAAGTTCATTAAATCCTTGGGGAGATAATGCTTCAGCGGACAAAGGGCATTAACATTTAACATTTTTATGTTGCCTTGTTCTTAATTCATAGCATTTGAGAACAAGTCCCCAACATCGGCGCCCACCTCCGGTGAACTCACTTCCACTTTTTGAGCTGATGGCTTCGTTCAACAACCAAGCTGAAGCTGCTTCGGCTACAAAGTTGGTGCTCCCGATAACAGGCGGTTCATGCTCAGAGCCGGCCAACAAGAAGTAGAAGAAGGAGGCACAGAGAAGGGTACAACATGTCAGGGTGCAGGGACCCTTCATCTGTAACACCCGGCTTTAAGGAACAAAGCCAGGTGCATCTCATACATGCGCCAAGAAGACAACATATATAATAACAGAGTGCATAGAGATAAATGTCACAATAATCAGAGTATTTAATACATAGCGGAAGTCTTACAAAATAAAAGATAAATATAACACGAACTAAGGATCGTCGGCGCCAATGTCAACTGAGAAACGCCACCTAGATCAGATCAAACTCCTCGCCTTGACTCCACTTGAAACCACCTATTCTTCTCCTATGGGGGGGTGTGAGACAGCAAGGGTGAGCTCACACATGTTCATCGCTCAACAAGTTGTGGGGAATAATGTGGCATGAACTCGCCAAAGGTGGGAGTTCATGAAGTGTAAGGCTTATCAACAATAGGGGTTAAAGCTGAGCATTGCTTTTAAGTAGTTGGTCAAACTTTTATTAGCAGTTACTAAGTGTAAGTGAATACCAAACCTTAATAGATAATAATAGAACAAAATTAATAACAAATCCCATGCAAATGCAAATGACAAATTGAGTTTAGGTTCCATAATTTAATCATCGGAGAGTCCTGAGCCGCTCATGACCGTGAGCTCGGCTAGTATACCAGTTTTACACTCTGCAGAGGTTGTACCCTTTACCCACAAGTCGTGTTTCCCATGTCGCCAGGGTTAGCTAGGCCCTTAGACACTACCAAGGTGAATGGCTAGGGATCCACTACGAGGCCTTTACAAAGTTCCACTAGCTTCCGAAAACCCGCTACAGTTTATGGGAAGTTCCAATGCAGGGTTCCTGGCTGACCGCCATCGCAGCAAAATCAACCAGGGACCTCCCTACACTGACCACTCCCCTACTACCCTTGCCCCTTTCGGGTAAGGTAGTCTTCCACTAGCTTTCCTAATTAGTCAGCCAAGGGGTCCCATTCCTCCCTTGTGGTGGCACGTGGTTCTCATGTTAAGCTCCATGTTCCAATTAACAATAACATAATGATCTTGACATGAACATAAATAGAATAACAAAATAACTGGAACATGGATATAATGAAATATTAACCCAAAAACCACGTAAAGCAATAGCATAAACTACCCAAGTGATTCAGGGGTAATCAAGGTAATGAGATAAACAATCTAGGGTGACCTATTGGGTCCCATCAAAATTAAACCTATGCATGGTAAATGATTATAAAGAACATTATTGGGTAACAAAAGTGAATCAAGGGCACAACTTGCCTGGCACTTGAGATTCCTGGTACCAACTTGCTCAGATGACACGTGTCCTCGCGCTAGTCGTAGCAATACAAGCAAACATGGTATAGATAAAATTAACATCACACCAAACATAATAATATACTGCATTATAATGATCTACACGTTGCTACGAGACTAACGCAACTTGAACGGATCAAATCGGAGTTAAAACAGAGGAGTTATGATTTTCTGAATATTCTATGTGTTTTGTACAAGATTAAATGGGATATAAATTTTAATGTGACTCTCATGTCAAAACAGTGGTACTAGGTGATAGACAATAATATTACAAAATTATAGGAATTGGAACGGATTAATTTGGGCTTAATATGAATTTTCTATGAATTACCCAAGTTTTACAATTATTTTTATACTCAAAATCAATTTCTAAATCTATTATTCCAGTTTCATTTAATTCCTGGACTAGGCCATTATTATTAGAAAGTGCAGGGGCTCGGCATAAATTTTCCCAACACTCATCCTACAGCTGCATGGACGGCGGGTTGTTTTAACACAAGTCCAGGGTCTCTTACGCAAAACGCCCAGCCGAAGGGGTATGATGTGATCTGGGCCCATGGATCATCTTTCAAGCGTCCAGATTTTATTATCACCGTGTCTCATCCTACCCACCCGATTCAGGATCAACGGCCCCGATCGGACCCGACCGAACCGGTACCCCCCAACTAATCGTGGCCGTTGGTTAAAAGATCAACGCCGCTCGTTCTTTTCTCCCTTCTCTAACCCGAGCCGCGGTGGTGCCCCGCCGTGTTTAAGCGCCAGAGCGGCGGCGCCATGGATGCTCACAGCCCGCCGAGGCCCCCGACACCCCAAACTGCAATGCTAACCCAGAATCCCAACGTGGGGTACAAGCTGAACACATGGAGAGGAACTCACCGATGATTAGCCACCCGGAGTTGCGCGCCCACGGAAGCAGGTAACACCGCCACAACTTTTGGTCTCCGGCGAGAGATTAGACGCCGCTCCGCCCTTGGTCTTGCCAAAGAGGGTATCCACCGCAAGCTCGAGCTCAGGCGGATCACATGGCTTCCCACACAGACGGCATGCGGCACTGGCCGCGAGTATTAGTGGCGGCGCCACCAACTTGCGCTACGAGTTTGTCCGTCTGGATGAATTGGCTGGCTAATGAAGGACTAAGGATGGGTCAGCTTAAGAAGTGGGCGCCAAATCCGTGGATCTTATGGGGAAGAAGTTGAGCCGGTGGAATCGCGCGCGGCTGGTGCGGAGAGGTAGTTGCAGACAGCTACGACGACCCGGCGCCAAGCGGACTTCACGTATGGCCTAGGAAACGAAGGGGGCAGCGGTCGGCGAGGGGCGAGGTTCGCGCGACGAACGGCCCAAGCTAGAAATGAGGGGAGTTAGGTGAGCTAGGGGCAAGATTCCAGGCGAGAGAATCGGTCCAGGCGTAACCCTCTGGGAAGAAGACCGGCCATGGAATCCTTGTTGCGAACGCGAGCGTGGTGAGAAGAAGGTGCTGAGCACATGGGCCCACGCGACAGCGGATGAAGGGTGCGGACGCGCGGCAGATGCAGTACGCAGAGGCGAGGCTGGCACGCCGGGTCCCAGGTGTAAGTCGCGCAGGCGCGGGATCAGGCTCAAAATGGGCCAAATACGTTATTCCAGCCCAACAGGCTTTTCTTTTCTTTTCTTTTTCATCTCTCCATTTTTTTCTGATTTCTTTTTCCTCTTTATTTTTAGAATTCAAATTTAAATTTAAATTTTTGTTATGAGATTCACCATTGATCGAAATGTACCAATTCAAATATTAATGGAAGGGGAAATATATTCTTATTTATGTATTTATTTTATCTCATTTGCCTAGTATTCTTTGTTTTCTCCAATCTCAAATTATAAATTTCCTTTAGAACTTAAATTCCACTCTTGGGCTTTTTAATATATTTCTTGTCACATTTTTTTTTATGTTGTCACAAAATGCACACAACATGAAAACCCAGCATGATGCATATTTTGGTAGCATACATCTTAATAGTTATTTGTTTTTTTTATATGGTGTTCATATGTGATGGTACATAAAGGTCAAACTCCCACAGATAAAGTGAACTTGTTTCTCCCTTTGATATTAGCTCTTGCAAATTACAAATTGGGTATTACAAATCCTACCCCCCTTAAAAAGAATCTCGTCCTCGAGATTTAAGAAGATCTAGGAAAAAGGTGGGGAAAATCTATGCGAAGCCCTTCTTCTCTTTCCCAAGTTGCTTCATTTTCACCGTGGTGACTCCATTGAACTTTGCACATCTTTATAACCTTATTTCTTGTAACTCGAGTCAGTGTATCAAGAATCTTGATCGGGTATTCCGTGTAAGTCAAATCACTTTGAACACTGAGCTCTTCCATGGGTAACTGTTCCTCAGGGACACGGAGACACTTCTTAAGTTGAGACACATGAAATACATTATGCACATAAGATAGATTATCAGGTAGCTCAAGTTGATAGGTCATCTCTCCAACTTGCCTAAAAACTCAGAATGGTCCAATATAGCGAGGGGACAATTTGCCCGTAACTTTAAACCTCCTCATTCCACGAAGTGGTGACATCTTGAGGTACACATGATCACCCTCCTCAAATTCCAGTGGTCTTCTTCTATTATCTACGTAGCTCTTTTGCCTGGTTTGAGCTACCCTCAAATTCTCCCGAATTATACAGACTTGTTCCTCTGCCTCTTGAATAAGTTCAGGTCCAAAGAACTGTCTTTCTCCAGTCTGATCCCAATATAGTGCATTTCCTGCCATATAGAGCTTCGAACGGTAACATCTTCAGATTGGCCTGTTAACTATTATATGAAAACTCAGCATAAGGTAGACTCTTGTCCCAACTACTACCATGTTGAAGGGCACAAGCTCTCAATATATCCTCCAATACTTGATTAGTCCTTTTAGTCTGTCCATCAGTCTGAGGGTGATAGGCTGCACTAAATTTCAACTTCGTATCCATATTCTCATGAAAACTTTTCCAAAATCTGGAGGTAAACTGTGATCCTCTATCCGAAATGATCTTCTTGGTACACCGTGTAGAGACACATTCCGAGCCATATATAACTCTGCCAATTGAGATACCTTATAAGTCGTCTTGACCAGAATGAAATGAGCCACTTTAGTCAATCTACCCACAATCACCAATATAGAATTATAACCTTTCTGGGTGCGAGGCAATCCAGTAATAAAATCCATACCAATCTCTTCCCATTTCCACTCGGGTATCTTTAGTGGGTGCAATAGTCCAACTAGTCTTTGGTGTTCGACCTTAACTCTTTGACACACATTGCACATAGTCACATGTGCAGCCACATCTCTTTTCAATCCATACCACCAGAGCTTCTGCTTCAAATCCTGATACATCTTCGTACTCCTAGTATGAATTGAATAATCCGAGTCATGTGCTCCCTTCAGTATAGTCTCACGAAGGCTTTCAATCTCAGGAACACATATCCGATCCTTGAACCATATTGTGCCTTGTTCATCTTCCGTGAATTCTGGACCTTGACCTTCAGTAATTAGATCCTTAATCTCTTGTATCTTAGCATCACCAATTTGTCCTTTGCGGATCTCTTGCTCCAAAATAGGTTCTGCATTAATAGTAACTCCTTTAGTGTGAGTAACTATCCCCAGGTTAAGTCTCCTGAAATCCTCAACAATCTCATCAGGTAGCTGGGCAACAACAGCTGAATGAACATGCTCCTTTCGACTCAAGGCATCTGCAACCAAATTTGCCTTGCCCGGGTGATAGTGAATCTCTAAATCATAATCATTAATAAGCTCCAACCAACGACGTTTCCTAAGATTGAGATCCTTCTGAGTGAATATATACTTCAAACTCTTATGGTCCATGCATACTTGACACTTGGTCCCCATGATATAATGTCTCCAAATCTTAAGCGCATGCACAACGGCTGCCAGTTCTAAGTCATGAGTGGGGTAGTTCAACTCTTGTTTCCGCAATTGACGAGACGCATAGGCAATCACATGTCCTTCTTGCATGAGCACACCTCTCAAGCCCTTGGCCACATGCATCACAGTAAATGTCAAATCCCTTCTATAGATCTGGCATAACCAACACTGGTGGTGACATCAATCTCTTCTTTAATTGATCAAAGCTATCTTGGCACTTCTCATCCCACTTGAACTTTGTTCCCTTCTCCAGAAGCGAGGTCATAGGCTTAGCAATCTTAGAAAATCCTTCAATAAATCTCTAATAATATCCTGCAAGTCACAAGAAACTTTGGACCTCCGTAACTGTAGTGGGTATGCTCCACACCACTGTCTCCTTGACTTTAGTAGGATCCACTAATATTCCTCCATTAGAAATGATATGTCCAATAAATGGCACCTCGCCAATCCAAAACTCGCATTTACTGTACTTGGCGGAGAGTTGATTATCTCGTAGCTTCTTGTAGCACCAATCTCAGATGTTCCTCATGATCACTATCACTCTTGGAATAAATAAAAATATCGTCGATGAAAACCACGACGAATCTGTCCAGATCATGAACACCTTATTCTTCAGATCCATAAAATAGGTTGGTGTATTGGTTAGTCCAAATGACATAATGGTGAACTCATATAAACCATATCGGGTCAAGAAAGCTGTCTTGGGAATATCCGATGGCCTAATCTTCATTTGATGATAACCCGATCGGAGATCAATCTTCGAGAATACCCTTGCACCTCTCATCTGATTAAATAAATCCTAAATGCAGGGTAATGGGTACTTGTTCTTCACAGTGACATCATTGATCCTATAATCCATGCACATCCCTTGCGATCCATCCTTCTTTTGTACAAACAGAACCGGTGCTCCACAAGGTGAGGAACTCGGACGAATGTAACCAGCCTCTTGTAACTCAGCTAACTACTTCTTAAGTTCCTTTAACTCCTCTACGGACATCCTATATGGCCGTTTAGAAATAGGGGCGGTTCCAGGTAGAAGATCAATTACAAACTCAACTTCCCTATCTGGTGGCATCCCTAATAACTCCTCTGGAAAGACATCCGGAAAATCCCTAAGTGCATGGATGTTGCCACCCACAAACTTCTCATCTACTAAGAATGCTGCTAGTCTGGTGGCGGTAGTTACTGCAATTCCAACTTCAAATCTTTCTCCTTTGGAATTGGTGAGTTCTATGGTTCCTTTAGCACAGTGTATAAACTGTCTTTGCCTTTCTTAACCATGACATACCAAGGATCAAGTCTATACTGCTCTCTTCTAACAGTATGGGGGTAGTCCATCTGGGTTAGAAACACAGGGTAAGAAAGGAAGAATTGTAGACAAGGCGAGTAATTACGAGAAATGTTACTGCGGGGGATTTATTAGTTAAGTAAATTAGTGTGTCACCTACTAAAGCTAATACCTTATGATGGTACATGCTAAGATGCCCAACTATAATGTTGCAATCAATCAAAGAAGCAAATCAAGCATTGATCATCAGAACAATCAACCAACATTTTTAATAGAGAAAATAGTTTTCATATTTTTTTGTCTTAGGTTCCCTATCTCGTAAAAAGATCATAATGGTAGGATTCCAAGGTGTGAAATCCATCTTGTCTTAGAGTAGAAAGGATAAGATTAATCAGAGTAGAATAGCAAAAGGTGAGACAGGATCAAGATAAGGTAGGTATGGAATGAATCAGAGTAAGATAAGTAGATAAGGGTTTTGTCCATTTCTATCTAGGTTTCGTCCTACAGTCAACATTTCCTCTGATACCACTTCTGTAACACCTGGCTTTAAGGAACAAAGCCAGGTGCATCTCATACATGCGCCAAGAAGACAACATATATAATAACAGAGTGCATAGAGATAAATGTCACAATAATCAGAGTATTTAATACATAGCGGAAGTCTTACAAAATAAAAGATAAATATAACACGAACTAAGGATCGTCGGCGCCAATGTCAACTGAGAAACGCCACCTAGATCAGATCAAACTCCTCGCCTTGACTCCACTTGAAACCACCTGTTCTTCTCCTGTGGGGGGGTGTGAGACAGCAAGGGTGAGCTCACACATGTTCATCGCTCAACAAGTTGTGGGGAATAATGTGGCATGAACTCGCCAAAGGTGGGAGTTCATGAAGTGTAAGGCTTATCAACAATAGGGGTTAAAGCTGAGCATTGCTTTTAAGTAGTTGGTCAAACTTTATTAGCAGTTACTAAGTGTAAGTGAATACCAAACCTTAATAGATAATAATAGAACAAAATTAATAACAAATCCCATGCAAATGCAAATGACAAATTGAGTTTAGGTTCCATAATTTAATCATCGGAGAGTCCTGAGCCGCTCATGACCGTGAGCTCGGCTAGTATACCAGTTTTACACTCTGCAGAGGTTGTACCCTTTACCCACAAGTCGTGTTTCCCATGTCGCCAGGGTTAGCTAGGCCCTTAGACACTACCAAGGTGAATGGCTAGGGATCCACTATGAGGCCTTTACAAAGTTCCACTAGCTTCCGAAAACCCGCTACAGTTTATGGGAAGTTCTAATGCAGGGTTCCTGGCTGACCGCCATCGCAGCAAAATCAACCAGGGACCTCCCTACACTGACCACTCCCCTACTGCCCTTGCCCCTTTCGGGTAAGGTAGTCTTCCACTAGCTTTCCTAATTAGTCAGCCAAGGGGTCCCATTCCTCCCTTGTGGTGGCACGTGGTTCTCAAGTTAAGCTCCATGTTCCAATTAACAATAACATAATGATCTTGACATGAACATAAATAGAATAACAAAATAACTGGAACATGGATATAATGAAATATTAACCCAAAAACCACGTAAAGCAATAGCATAAACTACCCAAGTGATTCAGGGGTAATCAAGGTAATGAGATAAACAATCTAGGGTGACCTATTGGGTCCCATCAAAATTAAACCTATGCATGGTAAATGATTATAAAGAACATTATTGGGTAACAAAAGTGAATCAAGGGCACAACTTGCCTGGCACTTGAGATTCCAGGTACCAACTTGCTCAGATGACACGTGTCCTCGCGCTAGTCGTAGCAATACAAGCAAACATGGTATAGATAAAATTAACATCACACCAAACATAATAATATACTGCATTATAATGATCTACACGTTGCTACGAGACTAACGCAACTTGAACGGATCAAATCGGAGTTAAAACAGAGGAGTTATGATTTTCTGAATATTCTATGTGTTTTGTACAAGATTAAATGGGATATAAATTTTAATGTGACTCTCATGTCAAAACAGTGGTACTAGGTGATAGACAATAATATTACAAAATTATAGGAATTGGAACGGATTAATTTGGGCTTAATATGAATTTTCTATGAATTACCCAAGTTTTACAATTATTTTTATACTCAAAATCAATTTCTAAATCTATTATTCCAGTTTCATTTAATTCCTGGACTAGGCCATTATTATTAGAAAGTGCAGGGGCTCGGCATAAATTTTCCCAACACTCATCCTACGCTGCATGGACGGCGGGTTGTTTTAACACAAGTCCAGGGTCTCTTACGCAAAACGCCCAGCCGAAGGGGTATGATATGATCTGGGCCCATGGATCATCTTTCAAGCGTCCAGATTTTATTATCACCGTGTCTCATCCTACCCACCCGATTCAGGATCAACGGCCCCGATCGGACCCGACCGAACCGGTACCCCCCAACTAATCGTGGCCGTTGGTTAAAAGATCAACGCCGCTCGTTCTTTTCTCCCTTCTCTAACCCGAGCCGCGGTGGTGCCCCGCCGTGTTTAAGCGCCAGAGCGGCGGCGCCATGGATGCTCACAGCCCGCCGAGGCCCCCGACACCCCAAACTGCAATGCTAACCCAGAATCCCAACGTGGGGTACAAGCTGAACACATGGAGAGGAACTCACCGATGATTAGCCACCCGGAGTTGCGCGCCCACGGAAGCGGGTAACACCGCCACAACTTTTGGTCTCCGGCGAGAGATTAGACGCCGCTCCGCCCTTGGTCTTGCCAAAGAGGGTATCCACCGCAAGCTCGAGCTCAGGCGAATCACATGGCTTCCCACACAGACGGCATGCGGCACTGGCCGCGAGTATTAGTGGCGGCGCCACCAACTTGCGCTACGAGTTTGTCCGTCTGGATGAATTGGCTAGCTAATGAAGGACTAAGGATGGGTCAGCTTAAGAAGTGGGCGCCAAATCCGTGGATCTTATGGGGAAGAAGTTGAGCCGGTGGAATCGCGCGCGGCTGGTGCGGAGAGGTAGTTGCAGACAGCTACGACGACCCGGCGCCAGGCGGACTTCACGTATGGCCTAGGAAACGAAGGGGGCAGCGGTCGGCGAGGGGCGAGGTTCGCGCGACGAACGGCCCGAGCTAGAAATGAGGGGAGTTAGGTGAGCTAGGGGCAAGATTCCAGGCGAGAGAATCGGTCCAGGCGTAACCCTCTGGGAAGAAGACCGGCCATGGAATCCTTGTTGCGAACGCGAGCGTGGTGAGAAGAAGGTGCTGAGCACATGGGCCCACGCGACAGCGGATGAAGGGTGCGGACAGCGCGGCAGATGTAGTACGCAGAGGCGAGGCTGGCACGCCGGGTCCCAGGTGTAAGTCGCGCAGGCGCGGGATCAGGCTCAAAATGGGCCAAATACGTTATTCCAGCCCAACAGGCTTTTCTTTTCTTTTCTTTTTCATCTCTCCATTTTTTTCTGATTTCTTTTTCCTCTTTATTTTTAGAATTCAAATTTAAATTTAAATTTTTGTTATGAGATTCACCATTGATCGAAATGTACCAATTCAAATATTAATGGAAGGGGAAATATATTCTTATTTATGTATTTATTTTATCTCATTTGCCTAGTATTCTTTGTTTTCTCCAATCTCAAATTATAAATTTCCTTTAGAACTTAAATTCCACTCTTGGGCTTTTTAATATATTTCTTGTCACATTTTTTTTATGTTGTCACAAAATGCACACAACATGAAAACCCAACATGATGCATATTTTGGTAGCATACATCTTAATAGTTATTTGTTTTTTTATATGGTGTTCATATGTGATGGTACATAAAGGTCAAACTCCCACAGATAAAGTGAACTTGTTTCTCCCTTTGATATTAGCTCTTGCAAATTACAAATTGGGTATTACATCATCAAGTCAAGATGGTCTCACATCCCAATTACCTTCTCCCAAGAAGACCTTCAGCTCAAGGATTACCCTCACAATGATGCTATGGTTATTTCTTGTGTTATCAAAGGGTTTCTGGTCCACAATGTTCTGGTTGATACAGGCAGTGCAGCGGATATTATATTTGCTAAGGCCTTCAGACAAATGCAAGAGCCAGAAGATAAGATTCATGATGCTATACACCCTTTCTGTGGCTTCGGAGGAAGACAAATTGTAGCACTTGGCAAGATTACGATGCCAGTGACCATCAGATTTGTTAACAACACCAGAACTGAGCAAGTTGTGTTTGATATTGTTGACATGGAGTACCCCTACAATGCAATCATTGGTCGTGGAACACTCAATGCTTTCGAAGCAATTCTTCATCCAGCATATCTTTGCATGAAGATACCTTTGGATCAAGGACCTATTGCTATTCATGGGAGTCAGGAAGCTGCTAGAAAGGCTGAAGGGAACTGGACAGATTCAAAGGCAATCCATAATATAGATGGAGCCGAAGCTTGTGAGCAGTACAATTACAGAAGGGAGAAGGCTGCTTCGGCCGATCAGCCGAAGCCCATGCTTTTATGTGAAGATATTGCAGAACAGAAGGTGCTGCTGGGATCTCAATTGTCTGAAGAATAGGAGAAAACCCTGATAAGGTTTCTGTTCAACAACAAAGATGTCTTTGCATGGTCAGCCAATGATCTCTGTGGTGTTAACAGGGATGTCATTGAACACTCGCTCAATGTTGATCCATCCTTTAGACCCAGAAAGCAGAGGCTTCAGAAAATGTCTGACAACAAAGCAGAAGGTGCTCGGAAAGAAGTGAAAAGACTTCTTAGCGCTGGAGTCATCAGAGAAGTGAAATATCCAGAATGGCTAGCCAACACTGTTATGGTGAAGAAGGCCAATGGTAAATGGAGGATGTGTATTGATTTTACTGATCTCGACAAGGCTTGTCCGAAGGATGAGTTTCCATTACCAAGGATAGATTCTCTAGTAGACGCAAGCAGCTTCGTCAGAGCTTATGAGCCTACTAGATTGTTATTCAGGCTATTATCAAATTTGGATGAAGAAAGAGGATGAGCCAAAAACCAGCTTCATAACCCCTAGTGGAACATATTGTTATCTTCGGATGCCTGAGGGGCTCAAGAATGCTGGAGGAAGCTTCAGTAGAATGACAACGAAGGTTATTCATTCTCAGATAAGCAAGAAAATCACATTGCTGATCTGTAGGAGACATTCGCTAATTTCAGACAAGCTGGTCTGAAGCTGAATCCAGAGAAGTGTGTCTTCAGAGTGAAGAAGGGGAAATTCCTTGGTTGTCTAGTTTCAATAAAAGGAATCGAAGGTAATCCAAATAAAATCGAAGCTATTCTTCGGATGGAGCCGCCAAGAACAAAGAAGGGGGCTCAACGGCTGACAGGAAAACTGGCATCTCTGAATCGATTCATATCTAGATCAGCAGAGAGAAATTTACCATTCTTTGAAGTGTTGAAGTCAGCCGAAGTCTTTCAATGGGGATCAGCTCAGCAGAAAGCCTTCGAAGAGCTGAAGCAGTATCTAATAGATCTAACGACGCTAACTCCACCAGCGCCAGGGGCTCCTCTGCTGTTGTATGTGGCAGCTTTGCACTCAGCAGTGAGTGCGGCACTTGTCCAAGAAAAGCTTGAGGGACAAACCAAAAGGCATGCCCCGATATACTTCTTCTCCGAAGTCCTTAGTCTATCAAAGAAGAACTATACAGAATTGGAGAAGGTGTTATATGATGTCTTAATGGCCTCCAGGAAGCTTCGACATTACTTTCAAGCATATCATATAATTGTTCCTTCATCACAACCTTTGAAGGACATCATGAGAAACAGGAAGCTACTGGAAGAATTGGAAAGTGGGCTGCGGAACTCAACGAGTTCAGCATTGATTATGTGCATAGATCCTCAATACAGTCCCAGGCGTTAGTAGACTTCATCGCTGATTGGACGCCAGGGGCTCAGGGAGAAGAAACAACTAAAATGCCGAAGCTTGGACAGTATTCTGCGACGGTTCTTGGGGAACCTTCGGGGCAGGAGCAGCTGCTGTGTTAGTTGCACCTTCCAAAGTTAGAACTTGTTACGCAGTGAAACTTGATTTTAGCTGCACAAATAACATTGCTGAGTACGAAGCTTTGCTTTTGGGGCTTCGGAAGTTAAAGGCAATGGGGATTAGAAGGGTGATTCTTAAAACCGATTCCCAAGTTATTTCTGGTCATGTTGACAAGAGTTGTAAAGCAAGAGACCCGAAGCTTGAGAAATACTTGGACACGGTCCGAAGGATTGAAGCTTCCTTTGAAGGGTTTTCTATCAAGAATATTCCTCGAGGAGAAAATGAACATGCTGATTTGCTAGCCAAGTCAGCGGCACAGGGGCTGCCCTTACCTTCGGAAGTATTTTTTGAAACAATAAAAGCACCTTCGGTAGAACTTCTTGAAAGAGCAGTGCTCAATATATCTCCTATTCATAGTGAAGATTGGAGAACTGAGATTATGTCTTTCCTCCAGGGTAATTTCCTTTCAGATGACGAAGCTTATAATAAGAGAATAGAGGCAAGAGCCCGACCATATGTCATAATAGAAGGGGAGCTATACAAGCATGGAGTTTGTTCTCCATTGCTCAAATGTTTATCCAGAGCTGAAGGTATAGAATTGATGAAGGAAATATACGCAGGCCTGTGTGGATTTCACATTGGATCTAGGCCCTTGCTGGGAAAAGTTTTTCATCAATGATTTTATTGGTCGAAGGCAGCTTCGGATGCAGCAGAATTAGTTCAAAAATGCGAAGGCTAGTCAGAAATGCGCGAAAAATCAAAAACAGCCTTTGTCTATGACTCAGTTAATACAGCCTACTTGGCCATTGCAAAGGTGGGGCCTTGAGTTGTTAGGCCCGCTACCACTAGCACAAGGAAATTTAAAATATGTTGTGGTGGCAGTAGAATATTTTTCTAAGTGGATTGAGGCGAAGCCTTTAGCCACAATAACTTCGGTTACCATTCAGAAATTTTTCTGGCAGAATATTGTTTGTCGCTTCGGAGTGCCGAAGGCCATTACTGTGGATAACAGAACACAGTTTGATGCCGAAGCTTTTAAAGAGTTCTGTGGACAAATTGGCACGAAGATCCATTTTGCATCGGTTAGGCATCCAGAGTCAAATGGACTTGTCGAAAGAGCTAACGGCATCATAATGATGGGAATAATGAAATTAATCTTCAATCAGCCCAGAGGAAAATGGCCAGATGAATTAATTAAAGTGGTGTGGAGCCACAATACAACAGCATCAAGGTCAACAGGCTTTACACCATTCAAGTTATTATTTGGTGACGAAGCAATAACTCCAGAAGAAGCAAAAGCGGGATCAATAAGAACAGTGGCTTCGGCAGAGGACGAAGCTGATTACTCTGTGGAGAAAGATGCTATAGAAGGGATCAGGCTTCAGGCTGTAGAAAACATCAATAAATATCAAGCCAAAACAATAAAATGGCGTGATAGAAAGGTTCGGCTAAAGAACATTAAGCCAGGACATTAGGTGCTTCGGAGAGTGGCCAACCCAGAAACAGTAGGCAAGCTACATCTGAAATGGGAAGGACCTTTTCTGGTAGTATCTTCGTCAAGACCCGGTTCTTATAGATTGAAGGATATGGACGGCAACGACATACCTAGATCATGGAATGCGGATGAACTTCGGCGATATTATGTCTAGCTTGATGTAATTTTTTCTGTTCTTTCCTATGGCACCCTTTTCCTTTCCAAAGGGGGAGAAAGATTTTTAATGGGGCCATAGCATGTAATTTCTCTTTTTCTTATTTCAGCTCTATAAGAGCAATATCCCCCAAAGATGTAAATGTAAAAGCTGAGCACACACCATCGAGTGCAAAGAAAAAAGAAAAAGAAAACAGGGAGAAGCTCAAAAGACGTCCCTAAGGGGATGCAGAGCATGACGAAGCTACAAAAAAGCTGTTCCTAAGGGAGCACAGTGTAAGTTTTCTGCTCAAAAGTCGTTCCTAAGGGAATGCAGAGCTTACAGCGAAAAATAAACGCTGATTCCGGCGAAGTAAAAGGCGAAGAAGCTCCTAAGGGAGGCTTACAGCGAAAAATAAACGCTGATTCCGCCGAAGTAAAAGGCGAAGAAGCTCCTAAGGGAGGCTTACAGCGAAAAGTCAGCGCTGATACACCAGAAAGTAAACGGTGAAGCCGAAAAATAAATGGCAAAGAGACTGTGTCTATTCCTAAGGGAACGGATACTATGGTTATGGCTTCGGATATGTGTTTGAACATTCATTTACACGATACATCACATCATAGCATTTGCATTCATAAACATTCATTTAGACATACGTAGGATCATTATCATCATAACACAAGTAATCGCTTCGGCTCTAAAGATCATGTTTCGGCAAAAGAGAAAAAAGAAGCAGTTTTTTTTGCTTTGCTGCGTACGAAAAGAAGGGAAGGTGTTTTTTCGCCTTTGGCTCAAAAATGATAATTTCGTCCACACCAAAGCACTTCATACATTGATGGAAAGGTGAGAATATATTACAAGGTATGGACATAGTTCACAGAATACAATTTAATTACATTTGTAAAAGTCATTACAGAAAGTTTTTAGAATCTCTTCTACAGTCATTTATCTAAGCTTCATCAATATTCATTGAGCTTCAGCTTCAGCATTGTCATCCAGTAAAAGCTTCGGCGTCATCTTCTTACTCTTCAAGCTTTGGTTTCGGCTTCATCATCCTACACGAATTAAAGTATTATAAGCAAAATTCAATTTCGAAGGAAGAGGTAAGCACGAAGGTATGATTTTGCTACCGGCTTAAGATGACTCCAAGCTTCGTCACCAGCTTTCTCTCGCCCACCCTTTGTCCATACCACCTTTATAAATTTATTCGCAATGCTTCGGGCGAGGCTGGGAATATCATCCAGAACTGCTGGTGATAGGCTGAAATTGGGTCTATTGATAATTTTTCCGTGCTCACATCCAGATTTCAAGAACACAGCAGCGGTGCCCCGAGAAGCTACCAGGGCACAGAAGTCACCGTGTCTAGCAATAACATCATCGAGGTCATCAATCTCCCCTTCGATGTGTTCGAAGGCTCCTGGTAGATCTTCAGCTGAAGGAGTAAATTTTTCACTACTCGCCCCGACCGAATAAAATACCTTCTTCAGCTATTGAACACATTGATTGCTGAATTCCAAACATTTGTTTTGAAGGCTTATCAATGATTTTTTTCAAATCTAAACCCTTCTGGACTTCGACCTCAAGTTTTTCATTAAGCTTCAGCTTTTCCTGTTCGAAACTTTCTGACTGGCAGAGAAGCTTCGTATTCAGTTCTGTTATTTTAGCTTCGGCTTCTGCTAATAAGCCTTTAGTTGTCTGGAGTTCGAACTCTTTCTTCTCAAAAGTAGCTGATTGTTCTTTTATTTTGTTTTCTAAGTTTTCAATTATAACCTCATGCTTTTTATCTTCTAAATCCTATTGCATCTTCAAAGCTTTGCTCAGTAGCATACTCTGTACACGAACAACCTTCGTTAGAAAACATTTTTTGTTATGAAAATAAAAAGTTAGAGAGAAATTGTCTACCTTGAAATTGGAATAAAACAAACTACCGACGATGTGCTGTCGTCGGTAGCGGCTAATATCGGCTTCGAGCTTCGGGAAACCGATACTCTTTGATAGAGTACCGATAACCTTCGCTCCGGCCTGATCCTAGATGCAGCCTAGCTTCTCATCATCAACACCCCCGAAGAGAACCGCCCCTGGCTGATAGCCGCAAGATATGGCATACTCTTTTAGTTCTTCTTTTTCGGCTTTCGTCAGTTCTTGCCCAATCAAGTTTTGAAAATTTCATCTTCCGATGTTTCTTCGGCAATTTCTTTCTTTTTCTCGGGATCTAGGGCCGAAGCTTCTTCGGTGGCTCCAACAGCTTCTTCTGCGGCCATGTCTAGCAGAATTTTATCTATATTAGCAACCATGTTTTCTAAATTAATATCTTTGGCTCTAGTAGCTTCGGCATCTGTGGCCTCCGAAGGTGCAGCTTCAGTAGCCGTCGAACTTTTAGCAGCAGGCGCCTTCGGAGTTGAAGCTCTTGGTGGTGTCTTTTCAATGACTTCTGTCACCGTGATGATTCTTTGCTTTTTTGCTGCTTTCTTCGATTTTGCGGGCTCCTTTTCCTTCTGAAAAAGCTTCGTCAGTTGTGGCCCCAGTGGACTTAGCTTGACAAGCAAAGATTTAGTCATTACCTTTAAAATTTCCTCTACTTCGGTAGTAGAGGGTGTTGCAGGAGTTCCTTCTTCTTCGTCAATTGCTTTTTGCTTCGGAGTGGAAGCTTTTCTCTTCTTCGAAACACCTGTTTTCGGCTCAGACTCCGGCTTTTTCTTTTTCGGTTGTTCTTCATCGTCTTTGTTTAGAACATCAGCTACTCTTTTTCTCTTTTGGCCTTCAGCACCCTTATCTAACCGCTCGTAGTCAGGATATTCAAAACCCAGGGCATCCATTACGCGGTTTAGCCTTCGCTTCGGACGGGTGCCGAAGGCCGCAGTCATCAATTGGTCTTCTTTTTTAGAATAATTTCTGAGTATTTCATTACACATTACTTCGATTGTGTCCAGCCACTCTTGGCAAGGTACTTTGAAAAGTTTCTTGAATTTGAAATGGTAGAGCAACCGAACAAGTTCCCCTTTCTTCTTTTTCCCCTCTAGCTTCGGCATTTCCCACTCCTTCAAAGTCGGGAATACTCTGAAGGCCAGAAATTCTTGCACCAAGTCTCTAGTGCCAATATGATCTGCAATCACTCTAAATTTAGCTAGAGCAATTTGACTTGGACTCCCTGGTACGGGTCTCTCCGAAGATCAATTCTAACGGACTTTGGACCAACTTATCTTCATCTTCGTCAACTCTGATGTAGAACCACTCAGATTTCCATCCAGCTGGCCATTTGCTTCGGTAACTGATCACTGGAAACTTTGTAGTCTTGCGGTAAGCAAAGTTGTAGCAGCCAAAATTTTCATGAAGACCATCTCCTCTAGCCTTGGTCTGGTAGTGCAGTTCGTGCACTCGGCAGAAACCTTCAGCGAATGGTTCCACCCCCTGGCTTCGGAGAGCCCAGATATAAACATTTAGCCTAACGATAGCGTTAGGGGTTAGCTGATGAAGGTAGATCCCAAATTTCTTCAGCACATCAGCAATCATCTTGTTCAAAGGGAATCTTAAACCAGCTTTAAAAAGACTTTTGAAAACCACTACTTCATTCTTTCCCAGCTTCGGGATAGATTCTTTTCCACCAAAACGAATCAACTCCTTCTTCGCTTCACTAAAATAGCCCAACTTCACCATCTTAGGAAGATCAGCTTCGGAGATGGTGGACTTTCCGAAGTCCAGGTGGCTAGGTTTGCTCGGAACTGCGCTGCTGTAATCATCTTCGGAATCAGTTTCTTCAGCATCAGCCCATTCTGCTTCGGCAGCAGGTATATCCTCCGATGTTGCCAGCCCAGACCGCTTCATTGCTTCGGAAATTGGAACAGTTTCAGTAGCTTCGGTCTCATCTCCCTAACGGTCAACCCTGGCAGTAGAACGCACTCTTGCCATCTGATTACGAATTTTTTGAAATTTTTTGAAGTTGTTGACTTTCTCGATTTCTCCAAAGTTCTTCCTCTTGTGACGAAGCAGAATCGAAAGCTGTGCTTCGTTTGAGCACGATGATCAAGCTTCGGCTACGGTTAAAATTTTTGGCAGCACAACAGTACAATAGCAATGAATACTGTGGTAACTTCACACCTACTCGTCTGTTTATATAGTGCCTCAGGTGGGAAGGTGAATCGTCAGGGTCTTCCACACCGGAAAAACACCCACCCACACTCAGTGAACGGTGGGCCACAGGGTCCGGGAAGGTGAATCGCCAGGGCGCGCGCAACTGCTGCAAGATGGGGCCACCTCGCGCGCGGATTATTTTAATCGTTTCTCGCCAACGAGCTCAGGGAAGGTGTTTTTCGGACCTTCGGCATCCTGAAGCCTAGAAGACTTTTTCACGGATCAAGCTCGTTACGAAAAACGATCTAGCACCGCAAAGGGGCTACTGTTGGGGGTATGCTTCGTAGCCGAAGATCCTAAAAGAGGAAAACACCTTCGGCAGATCCTTTCAGAAGCAGCGCTGAAGTTATCACCGGTAGAGCTTCGGCACAGCGACAAATCTCAAGACGAAGGAGGCGAACCATCTTAAAGATGAAATGACTCAAAGACCCATGATGTCTTGTGTCAGTATTGCAAGTGATTTTAAAGGGCATAAATGTAATTTCACATAGGCTGTGTCATGTGTCTATAAATAGATGAACAGTACCCCTGTACTGGGCACGCAATCTTGTAATTTGCTGACGCACTATACTGGAATTATTGTTTCCTGTCAAGGAAAAGGTATAAATGTACCTGAATATTATGTTTTAATATTCAGATCCATTTAATGAAATATATGAGTAATGTTATCTGTTTCTAACATATGTTTTACATGTTATACTTCATTTTACATTGAGTCTAATCACGAAGGTATGACCTTCGTGATATTTTGCCCGTGACCTTCGTCCGAAGTTCATTAAATCCTTGGGGAGATAATGCTTCAGCGGACGAAGGGCATTAACATTTAACATTTTTATGTTGCCTTGTTCTTAATTCATAGCATTTGAGAACAAGTCCCCAACAATATGGTTTTGGAATTAATATTTCATTATATCCATGTTCCAATTATTTTGTTATTCTATTTATGTTCATGTCAAGATCATTAATGTTAATTGGAACATGGAGCTTAACTTGAGTAACACGTGCCACCACAAGGGTGGAATGGGACGCCCTTGGCTGACTAATTAGGAAAGCTAGTGGAAGACTACCTTACCCGAAAGGGGCAAGGGTAGTAGGAGAGTTGCATGCAAGGAGGTTCTCGGGTTGATTTTGCTGCGATGGCGGTCAAACGAGGGATTCTTGCAAGTGCTCTTCCCATAAACTGTAGCAGGTTTTCGGAAGCTAGTGGAACTTTCTAAAGGCCTTGTAGTGGATCCCTAGCCATTCACCTTGGTAGTGTTTAAGGGCCTTGCAAACCCTAGCAACATGGGATACACGACTTGTGGGTACAAGGTACAACCTCTGCAGAGTGTAAAACTGGTATACTAGCCGACCTCACGGTCAAGAGCAGCTCAGGACTCTCGCATGATTAAATTACGAAACTTAAACTCAATTTGTCATATGCATTGCATGGGATCATTTGATAATTTTGTTCTATTATTATTTATTATGGTTTGGTATTTACTTACATTTAGTAACTGCTAATAAAATTTGACCAACTTATTAAAAGCAATGCTCAGCTTTAAACCGAGGATGACGGGTTGATTTCCTAAAACCAGGGGGCCTCTTAAGCAAAAGAACCACGTGAAGGGGTACGGGGTAACCTCAGCCGTTGGATCAGACATCATCGGCCCAGATTAGATCACGCGGGCGCGGCTGATAAGCGGGGCCAGGGCGCCAGCGAGCCAGGGCGGGCTGATCAGCCGGGCCTAGGGGTAGAGACACGGGTGAGGGGGAAAGAGGAGAGACGGTTGGGTCTGGATCAGAGGGCTACGATCAGATCCGTTCGGGTTGAGTCTAAACCGCCCAATCTTGGGTGGACGGCCGAGATCTAACGGTAGGGGGCGGACTTGGGCGCGGTGGCGCCGCTCGGTCCCGCGGCGGGAGTTCGCCGGAGACGAGCAGACCGGCCACGGTGGGGCTCTGGTGGCTTAGGGAAAGGGCCAGACACGTTCAACACGTCACGGCGAACATGACTGTGGGCGTAGAACTGACATGGGGGCACCAGAGAACGTAGACCGTGGTGAAAAAGGTTCTGCGGCAGCGCAGCTAACTCCGACGAGCAATTGCGCGGGCTCTGGTGCGGTACTTGGCGAATTAAGGGCATGGGAAGGTTGCTCACCTCGAGTGCGAACTCCGGGACGCTTGGAGAACGGCGGGGGTGCGGTGGAGCCTCGGGTCGACGGCGGCGAGGCTCCGACTACGCAAGAACCGCTCCGGTGAGCGTGGACCGGGCACAGCAGGGAGGGAGAGGGCACACCTAAGGGTGTTCTGAGTAGCTAACGGCAAGGCGAAGCTCACCGTGGCACTGGACGGGGACACGGGTGCAACGGCAGCCACGGAACAGGCGGTGGACGTTCGGCGGGCAGTGGTAGAGCTCCTGGTTCGCACGGGCAGAGCGAGAGAGAGGGCGAGGGAGCTAGGCAGAGGGACACAAATGGGAGAGGGGAGGTGGGCGAGCAGGGTGCGAGGCTCAAAAGGGGCGCGGGGGCTCGGACGTGGCCAGAGAACGCGTGGTCGTGGGCGCAACCACGGTGGGGAGATCGTGGGCGAGAGGTTAGAGACGGCTGACAGGTGGGGATGGCGGGACAGAGAGAGGGGAGCGGGTGCACGTGGGAGAACTAGCGCCGACAGGTCTGGCCCACACTGACAGAGAGAGAGGGAGAGAGGCGCGTTTGGGTTGGCACCGACAGGTAGGACCCGCTTGTCAGGCAGAGGGGGTGCACGGGCGCAGGCGCGCGCGTGGGTTGGGCTAAGTGGGCTGTCTTGGGCCGAATTAGCTTTTCCTTTTTCCTGGAATTTCTAATTGCTTTTCTATTTATTTTCTCTAGGATTTTCAATTCAAATTCAAACCAAATCAAATATGTGCAACATTTCAAAGAATATTTATGCTCAATATGATGCAACATTCCATGACTCATATGTTTTGGGCAAAATAAAATAAATAATCCCTCACTAATACAACTAACTCTAATTAAAAGAGAAAGAGAGAGAAAACTAGAGAGAGAAACTAGAGTGAGATAGAGAAGGGTAACAACTGAATTTGGATGGTCATAAGAAAGAAATTTTATACCCCCAAATTTAGGGTGTTACACATGCCTAGGGTGGAATCTTCCTCCGAAGCCCCTAGTCATCTCAGAATACATGTAAGCCTCCTCCCTTCTCTAGTGAAAATCATTGTCAGCTCGGATGTATTCATCCATCTTCTGGAGGAGCTTTTCTAGAGTTTGCGGTGGCTTCCTAGCAAAATACTGTGTTGTCGGTCCGGCTGGAGCCCCTTGATCATAGCTTCAATGACAATCTCATTTGGCACCATTGGCGCCTATTCTCTGAGTTGCAGAAATCTTCGGACATATGCCTGCGAGAACTCTTCATGGTCTTGCGTACACTGGAACAAGGCTTGGATAGTTATTGGCTTCATCTGGAAACCCTAGAAACCTAGTTACCAGCATGTCTTTCCGCTTTTTCCATGACGTGATCGTTCTCGGGCGAAGGGAAGAATACCACGTCTGAGCTACACTCCTGATCGCCATGACGAAAGATTTCGCCATGACAGCCGTGTTACCACCATACGAGGATATGGTTGCTTCATAACTCATGAGAAACTGCTTCGGATCCGAATGCCCATCGTACATGGGAAGTTGTGGTGGCTTGTAAGATGGTGGCCATGGGGTAGCCTGCAACTCTGCTGCTAGAGGAGAAACATCATCAAAAGCAAAGTTAACATGAAGAAAGTCATCATGCCATTCATCATCATTGATTGGACTTTCTTGATTAAGATCTCTCTGTCGAGGCCTTCGAACTTGGTCATCTTGGGTGATGTGACACTTTTCTTTAGCAGCTTCATCGATCTTTCTCTGAAGGTCAGCTAGCCAAAGCATCTTCTCTCTCTTCCTCTGCACTTATTGGTGTATGGCTTCTAGGTCTCCGATTTCTTTGTCCAACTCCTCCAACTGTGGTGTTGGTGTAACACCCCGGGCTTTAAGGGACAAAGTCGGGTGCATGATCTCATACATGCGCCAAAGAAGACAACATATATAATAACTAGAGTGTATAGAGATAAATGTCACAATATAATCAGAGTACTTATTACATAGCGGAAGTCTTACAAAATAGAAGATAAATATAACAGGATCTAAAATCCATCCTTGGCGCCAGAAAGTCAACTGGGAGACGCCACCTAGATCGAATCGAACTCCTCGATGTGTGGCTCCTCTTGAACCACCTGTTCTTCTCCTGTGGGGGGTGTGAGATAGCAAGGGTGAGCTCACACATGTTCATCGCTCAACAAGTTGTGGGGAATAATGTGTATGAACTCACCAAAGGTGGGAGTTCATGTAATGTGTAAGGCTGATCAATAATAGGGGTTAAAGCTGAGCATTGCTTTTAATAAGTTGGTCAAATTTTATTAGCAATTACTAAATGTAAGTAAATACCAAACCTTAGTAAAAGTAATAGAACAAAATTAATAAATAATCCCATGCAATGCATATGACAAATTGAGTTTAAGTTCCATAATTTAATCATGTGAGAGTCCGAGCCGCTCATGACCGTGAGCACGGCTAGTATACCAGTTTTACACTCTGTAGAGGTTGCGCATCTTTACCCATAAGTTATGTTACCCATCTGCCAAGGGGTCATGAATCCCATACACCTCTACCAAGGAAGCGAGGCAGGGTAACACTACGAGGCGTTTACAAAGTTCCACTAGCTTTAGAAAACCCGCTACAGTTTATAGGAAGCTCCAGTGCAGGAATCCCTCGCCTGACCGCCATCGCAGCAAAATCAACCCAAGGACCTCCCTACACTGACCACTCCCCTACTGCCCTTGCCCCTTTCGGGTAAGGTAGTCATCCACTAGCTTTCCTAATTAATCAGCCAAGGGCGTCCCATTAAACCCTTGTGGTAGCACTGTTTTCTCGGGTGGTCGCTCCATGTTCCAATTAGCATAATGATCTTATCATGAGCATAAATAACATAACAGAATAATTGGAACATGGATGTAATGAAATATTATCCCAAAACCATATAAAGCAATAGCATAACTACCCAAATGATTTAGGGATAAACAAGGTAAAAGGATAAACAGACTAGGGTGACCTATTGGGTCCCATCAAAATTAAACCTATGCATGAATAAGTGATAATAAAGAATATTACTGGGTAATAAATATGATCAAGGGCACAACTTGCCTGGCACTTGAGATTCCAGTTACCAGGGTGATTCTTCAGATCCTCGTGACCGCACTACTAGTCGTAGCAATACAAACAAACATGGTATAGATAAAATTAACATCACACCAAACATAAGTACAAACTGAATAATAATAATCTACACGTCGCTACGAGATCGCGGGATCGAGAACTACTAAGATCGGAGTTACGATTAAGGAGTTATGATTTTATAAAAGATCTGTGTGATTGAAATGTCAAACTATATTATAATTTGGTCAGTATAAATCATATGAGAGGTTATTTTATAAATAATTATCTCAACTTTAATCTAAGTTATAAATTGACCATAAATTATATTCTAGTAGATTATAATGATAAGCAGATTAACAAGACTAACCGACATAAGTTAAATAGAAATCTAATTATAACATAATAAGACATGGTATAATAAATGTTGTTATTGCATAGTAAATATTTATACGAGACTAACGAAACTTGAACGGATCAAATCAGAATTAAAACGGAGAAGTTATGAATTTATGAAGATTCTATGTGTGTTTGATACAAAACTAATTAGGTGATCCAATTTAATATAAGTTTCATGTCAAAACAATGGTACTAAGTGATAGACAACACTATTACAAAATAAATGTCACTGTAATGAATTAATTTGGAGCCTGGATGGATTAAATATGAATTTCCCAAGTTCATTGATTCATTTGTGTACTGAAAATCAATTTCTATAAGTATTTACCTAGTTTCTTTGTTCTCTGGGCCGAGCACTAAATACAGAGAACCATGGGGGTTAAACTATAAAATTTCTAAGACTCAGTGAACAATCCAGACAGGATCGTGGGTTGATTCTTATATTTCTCAGGGTCCCTTTAACAAAACGTCACCGCGAAGGGGTATCATGAGTCTATAGTCGTCCGATTAGAAATGAACGGCCCAGATCACCCCTAGCCATTAAGTGAAGCAGTATGCGATGAGGTCCATAGGATCCGTGATGAACGTACAAGATTTTACCAAAGCCGATTGACTCCCACATGTTAGATTTAAATCGAGCGGTTCATAGCGTTTCATCGAAACGGTACGTTTAATTGGATTCCAGCCGTAAGATCACCAATCCACGGTCGAAAGCCCCTTACCCATCCGTCTAATCTTATCCGTACACGGCCCGATCAACGGCCTAACACACTCGAGATCTGTTTCGTCCGCCGACCGCCAGATTATGATCCTGCGTCTTGGACACCGTCGAATCTCCACCGTCTAATCCTCACCCAACGGACCACCGGCCTTCTTCCTCCCCGCGCTCTACCATCCCCCCTTTCTCTCTCTCTTCAAGTTGTCTGCTCGCTGGTAGCCCCCCCCCACATCGATGAGTACCTTGGTGACTAGGCCCACGATGGACCGAAAATGACTACCGCAGCAGCAAGGCATAGTTACGCGGTTATGAGCTTTACGGGGAGGTTAACACACCAGATTTCAGACGGTGACGGGGAAGATGGTCGCCGGTGGACTTGCGGCGGAGCGCGATTCTTCCCAGGCGAGTTGTCGAGGCTCGGAGGACGAGAGCGGCGAACACCGCACACACTGTAGACTCTCCGCCAACCATCGGGGTCCCAACGACGCCGCAGACACCGGACTTCCGCGTTGTTCTTCGGTTCTGGTGACTTTTCTCTCACGGCTAGCTACCCTGACTTACTCTAATGGCTAGAGGAGACAATGAATCGCATGGCCGACGACGACGCCAATAGGGCGGTTGTGCATCGGAGGGGGTGCGGTGCCAGGTACTTGGCCGCGGACCCCACTCCCTCTCTCTCTCCTATCTCACACGTTCCCTGGCGGCTGCACGCGCATCTAGCCGGTTATATACGAGCCCTGCATGGCGGCCGGGTAGAGGGGAGGTGGTTGAGCTGGAGCATGCAACGGCGGAGAAGTTGGGGTAGCTCTGGACAGCGGCCCACACCGCCAGTGAGTGGGGATCCGGGTGACGCGTGCGCGGCCGAGTCAAGGTGGGCGAAACGAGTAGCGAGGTCCCAGGCAGATCATGCTCGGCGCAGAGAAGATATAGGGAGGAGCAGAGGATGGTCCCGATCAGATGCGGCGCGGTTTGCGGCTAGCAAGGAGCTGATCAGTGGGCCCAGCGAGTCGGTCAAACGCGCATGCGGGGTGGAAACCAGGAAATGGGCCAGTCCATTAAGGCAAGTTGGGCCGGCGGAAAGGAAATCAGCCGAAACGTCGTTTTCCCATTTTTTCTTTCTCTTTTTTTTCTTTTCTCTTTCAATTTCAAATTTTAAATCCCAATTTGAATTTATATGTGTGAAGTTCATACTTAGATCAACTGTACAATTCCAAATACCAATATGAACCTTATTGAATTAATTTATATATTTATTTTATTTTATATGTATAGTATTTTCTTCTCTTTCTCTATTTTCTATTCCCTTTAAAATATGTTCATATTTATTTAAAAGAAAAGATTTTCTAGTGTATAGTATTTGTTAGGGTATTTCTTAGGCTTAATTCTATTGGAGAATATCTCTGATCACATTATTCGACAAAGGTTGGTTTAAATTATATGAAGGTCTTTTATTTAATCTCTTATTATAAAAGACTTAAATCCTGAAATTCTATCTCCTGAGTCTCAAAATAGTTTTTTTTCTGATACACATTTTGGGCTTTACTGTTGGGCTGGTAGCCTTCCTTTTCTGGCTCCGGGCTTCTCTCAACGAGAGTGTCTCTTGGTTGGTGTCTAGTGGTTGCAGGGCAGCCCCAGGCGCTATTGCCTTCTTCGGCGGCATAACGAAGGTGAATGCTTTCCAAAGGTTATGGAAGTGAGTTCACCGGAGGTGGGCACCAATGTTGTTCACTTGTTCTCGAATGCTGTGGATCAAGAACAAGGCAACACAATTGTTAATAATTAAGGACCTTCGTCCTTTGAAACATTATCTCCTCTCGGATATAATGAGCTTCAGACGAAGGTCACGAAGGACATGCCCTCATCATTTAATACAAGAATGAGAATACATAAAGATAATGAATGTAACTCATTAGCTCATTCATATTTGTATTTCATAATGTACATATGAATATTAACATGATTTATATTACATTGATACCTTTGGCTTATTCGAAGGTGTTGATGCGAGAGTGATCACAACCCAACGTGAACAGTACAGTGCTACTGTTCATCTATTTATAGGCATGGGACGCAGCCTGGGCAAAAGTACATTTGTGTCCTTGACATTTACTCATAGCTATAACATAAACCATTAGGGACTAGCTAGTCTTTTTCCTTTTCAGTCAGCATCATGTTTGGTCTTCATCACCATTTTAACCCGGAGCTATTACTCTTCGGCTATAGCTTCGGTGTTCATTCTTATCATCTTCGGATTATATCTTCGCCGCATATGCCTTTGCCATGGGAGAAAACTTCCATCCTGAAGCCGAAGTTCCCTGTAATAAATCATATTATGCTGAGGACCTTCGAAAGAAGAAGGCCCCCAACAATGACTATTATTAATAATACCTAGTCAGGGTTCATGGTGTATCGTCCGTTCACTCTCATGAAAACTTGCACACATAGAACCCACATAGGACGAATCCTTGTGGTTGCTTGTGGCACTACATAACCAGAGATTGGTTATTTAGTTCCAACATTGTGTATGATATGTATTCATAAATTCACATACTTACCGGCCAGTGATAAATTCAACATACCTTCTAGTATTTCATTCACCCTTTTTGTTTGTCCGCTTGTCTAGGGATGATAGGCCAAACTATGGAGCAACTTAGTACCCAAAAACTTGTGTAACTCTTCCCAAAACTTGGATATGTATTGCGGTCCTCGGTCCGACACTATCGTTCTTGGCACCCCATGCAAACTCAAAATACAAGCAACATATAGTTGAGCATAAGTAAGAACTGGGTAATAAGTTTTAACTCGAAGAAAATGAGTTAT
Organism: Zea luxurians; assembly: GCA_029449295.1. Classification (NCBI taxonomy): domain Eukaryota; kingdom Viridiplantae; phylum Streptophyta; class Magnoliopsida; order Poales; family Poaceae; genus Zea; species Zea luxurians. Next base: position 6,875,695 of record JAOPSE010000002.1, read on the forward strand.
CTTTGTAAGCCGATCCACTATTACCTAAATAGATTCATATCCTTTGGATGTCTTTGGTAACCCAACAATAAAATCCATACTAATGTCGTCCCACTTCCAATTTGGGATGGGTAACGATTGTAGGAGACCAGCAGTCTTCATGTGCACAGCTTTCACCCGTTGACAAGTGTCACACTTTGCCACGTAGCGAGCAATCTCTATTTTCATTTTAGTCCATCGATAATGTTGCTTCAGGTCATAGTACATCTTATTACGCCCTAGGTGGATATAATATCGGGTGAGATGAGCTTCATCTAAAATTTGTTAGGCAGAGCTTAGTGTCCTTAGGCACCACATTACGATCTTTAAACCATAAAATTCCTTGATTGTCTTTTCTAAAGCAAGTTAGTTTGCCAGCTTCCATTTTCTCTTGGATATGCTTCATGTCGTTATCAGTCTTTTGAGTATCAACAATTCTGTGTTGAACTATCCCCAAATTTAGTCTTTCCATTTCTTGGCATAAGGTAGTGTTGAGAACTTTAAAGTAAGGCAGTGACAAGATCCCTTACGACTTAAAGCATCGGCCACCACGTTATCCTTTCCAGGGTCATAGTTGTCACACCCGGATTTTAGGGGCACCAAAACCCGGGCGTGTGTCTCAAATGTGTGCTAGGATCAAGTCTCACACATATGATGACCCATGGTACATAAACGAATGTCACATCATTAATATATAACGGAGTTCTCTACAAAATAGATAAATAATTACAACATATGAAGACAACGATCCAGCAACCAAAGTTGACTGGGAGACAACGACCTGGACCACTCACGAACTCATCACTGCATCCTTCATGCGCCTCATCCTGCGGTACCTGTTCTTGACCTAGGGGGATGTGAGTACAGCAAGGGTGAGCTCACATACGCTCATCGTTCAACAAGTTGTGGGTAATAATGTGCATTAACTCACCAAAGGTGGGAGCTCATGTGAAGTGTAATGCTTACCAAAGGAGATGGTTAAAGCTGAGCATTGCTTTTAAAGTTGGTCAAACTTTTATTAGCAGTTAATAGGTGTAAGTAGATACCAACCCAAATAAATAAGAGATCAAAATTAATAATAACACCCACAATGCAATGCAAATGACAAATTAAGTTTAGTTCCATAATTTACTCATGTGAGGGTCCGAGCTGCTCATGACCATGAGCACGGCTGGTATACCAGTTTTACACCCTACAGAGGTTGCACATCTTTACCCACAAGTCGTGTATCCCATCTAGCCAGGGTTTGCTAGGCCCTTAGACACTTCCGAGGTTAATGGCAAGGGATCCACTACGAGGCCTTTACAAAGTTCCACTAGCTTCAGAAAACCCGCTACGGTTTCTGAGAAGGGCAATATAGGAATCCCTCGTCCGAAAAGCCATCGCAGCATGATCGACCCGAGAACCTCCCTATACGCAACTCCTCTACCGCCCTTGCCCCTTTCGGGTAAGGTAGTCCTCCACTAGCTTTCCTAATTAGTCAGCCAAGGGCATCCCATACCACCCTTGTGGTAGCACTATTTTCCTAGGTGGTTCTTCATGTTCCAATTAACATAATGATCTTATCATGAACAATAATCAACAACAACAGAATTGGAACATGAACATAATATAACATTACTTTCCCAAAACGAGGTAGAACAATAGCATAACTACCCAATAGTTCATTTCTCTACAAGGGGTGGGGTAAACAAGACGAGGGAAACCTATTAGGTCCCATCAAATTAACCTGAGCATGTCACGGCGATTAACAGGAACATTATTAGGTAAAGAAAAGTGATCGAGGGCACAACTTGCCTTACACTCGGGATTCCCAGGGATCAACTTGGTCTTCAGGTGACTCCTAACCTCGCTGCTAGTCATAGCAATACAAACAAACATAGTATAGGAAAAATTAACATCACACCAAACATAAGAGCAAACTGCATAATAATGTTCTACGTGTCGTAACAAGATCCTATGTTCGAGAACCACTAAATTCGGAGTTACGGTTATAAAGTTTTGATTTTCCAAAGATTTAGATGTTTAGATAATAAACAAGTTAAGTGCAAAATTTTATCCTATGTTTCATAACAAAATAAAGTTACTAGATGATAAACAATATTATTGGGAATTTAATGTAACTAGAATGGATAAAAAGGAGTTAAAATGAATTAGTTATGAATTAAACAAGTTTCTGGAATTATTTTTATGTGAAAAACCATTTTCTATATTAATATACTCATTTTATTCAACCTCTGGATTATGTGCTTAAATTCCATAAAGACTGGGGTCAAATTCATAAATATCGGGGACTCGGTTTTAATTATTTTCTAACTAGTTGGATGGCGGGTTGATTGTAAAGAAACCCGAGGGACTCTTTATAAAGATGGACATGGCGAAGGGATACGGTGAATTGCAAGCCGTGGGATCCAAATCCGACGGCAGGGATTAGAGACTTATCTCACCTAAACTGGTATTCTATCATAGCGGTCGGATCTAAAATCAACGCTCGAGATTAAAGGATCCCGCAATCTGATCTCAGCCAACAGATCCAAGATCAACGGCTACGATTTTCGATCACGATGGGGTATTTGAGATTCAATCTTGAGCGTTCATCACTGGATCGACGGCAAGGGCCGTTTCTCCCCGCACGATCTTGTTCACACCGGAACGGGGCTGCGGCATCCTGCCCGCGGTGGCATGCCCACCAACGAGCGGTGGCTGCTGCGAGGCTATGGATGAGATGAGTTTTTGATTGATGGCTTGAGGTGCTATGGTGGCATGCATTTACATAGGCTGGGAGGTGGATGGTTACATGATAGATATAATCTGATACTTATCGGTTACAACCATATCCTATCTATTAGGAACTCTAACAGACTCTTATCTGTTACAATCCTATCTTATCTGTTAGAAACTCTAACTTATCTCTTTTATTTCAATAATATTGTTGTTAATTTGTACTAATCATATTAGTCCTTCAATTTAAATAAATCTTAGAATATATTTTTATTTAAATTTTTAAATTATTTTTTTGGTGTTACACACGAGCTGAAATAAGTATTTTCTTAAATATCTTATAGTGATATCCTAATTTATATCAACTTTACCTAAAGGACGTCGTGTATAAACAAATCAACCAAACATACATCGATCCATTATATTAGCTTATATTTCTAATTTTTGCTTTCTATTTAAATTTAAAATTCAAGTCTAATTTAGAGATGAGTTAAATTTTCTATTTCAAGCATAAATTGCAACAAACAAAAACTCAACATGAATGCAAAGCATTTTTATTAATTAATTTATCCATTTAAGCAAATGAAAATTAGTAGGAATAATTCATGTAAGATGTTTTACAATAATAATTATTAAAGAAAATAATTCAAACACATAGCCACATTTTAGAAGTACAATAAAATAAATTTATAATCTTCACATATTTATTTAAAAGAATATAATTTCTTATGTAAAATCTATATTAAGAGATAGTTTAACTTAATTCTTTTTTGGAGAATAAATCTTTAACACAAAGGATAGTTCACAGAAGAATCTTTTAGGTAATCTATTATTTGAAAACATATTTATTTAAATCATGAAATGAGTTGTCCTAATTTATCCAGAATAGGATTTTGGAGTGTTACAAATTCTACCCCCTTAGTAAGAAAGGGATGTAAAAAAGCCTTATCTATAGTTTAGCTTTTAGTTTCTAATTAGTTTAAGAATAAGAAGTTTCATGTTAATTAGAAAGTGATTAGGAAAGCATGGGTATCTTCTATGCCTAGCCACTTTTTCGGCAATTTTAGATTTGGTTAGAGCAAGAATAGATGATGGTTAGAAATACTGGGTAAGGAAAGACTTCATCCTGGTTGATGGATCATGACTACTTTCGCGATCCAGTTGACTCTTTTATCCTTTGTTGATGAGGTTAATCTCTTTCCTTCTTGGGTCTTGGTGTCTCCATCCGAGTTAGAAACATGTGGTTAAGGCAGATTTGTAGGTGACCACTAGGTAGAGCAGCTAGTTTAGTAGGTGGCTATGAGTTAAATGAGATTACTCAGAATCTGGTTTGGTTGTTTGCTTCTAGATTGGTTGGATAGGTTATGTAACCTATTATGTAGGTCAAGTTGTTGTTCATGGCCGAGTTGGTCTATGGCCCCAAATTTAGGTTAAAACAGGTTTATAGGATTAGGGTCTAATCTTTTTCACCAGTATTAACTAACATGTTTAAGTAACCCACATTAGATTTGATTATATTAGATTAGATATGATCTAGATTAGATTGGTATGGCTAGCTTGGACTAGATACGATCTAATTAATTTGGTTTAGATCCTGGTTGTTACTCTAGGATGGGATAAGCAAATTGGTTAAAATAAGATAAGATAGAATCTTTTAAGATGAGAGGAATCTATAAGACATTCTTTTCCTTTAATGGGTAATATTCTAAGTTGTCTAGTCATTTTATAAGCATTTTTTATGCCTACATGTATATGCAGACGAAATTGGGGATATTACTCCGCAATTCATCACACTCAATCAAAGAACCAAATCAAATAGTTATCACAAGAACAAACATTCAAGCATATAGATACATACAAAAATAGTTTTTTTGTTCCTAAGATTAGGTATCCTATTCCTAAGGGTCACTTTAGGTACATGATTTCAAAGTGTGAAATCCACTTTTTCTTTAGAAGTGAAAATGTAAGAGTAATCAAAGTAAAGTAGCAATAGATGAGAAAAGATTAAGAAAAGTTTAGAGAGAATCAGAGTAGCAAAGGTAAGGAGGTAATGGTTATCCAATTCTATCTAGGTTACGTCCAACAGTCAACATTCCTCTGATACCACTTCTGTCACACCCAGATTTTAGGGGCACCAAAACCCGGGCGTGTGTGACAAAACCTCCCAAGGTATTAGGCCCACCTACAGTTGTCCTTGTCCTTAGGACCTTGGACAACTCCGTAGATGCACATAATCACTTGACAAGTTCGGTAACTGTATCCTTATCATTTCGCCCAAGAGCGCTTCACCCGTCACACAGATATTACATCACATCGGAGGAAAGAATAAGCGGAAGCAAATTACAATAACTTAATTTACATTCATCAAATATAGAGAGAGTATTATTATTACAATACCAGGGTATTACGAGTGGTAGAGTATTATTACAATCCAGGGAGGCAAAACGCCCTCCTGCACAAAAGTTTATTATTTTCAAAATGGGAGACAAACATCCTCCCATGACCAACTTCACTGTTGGGGCTCTTCCTTGGGTACCACCTTTGAACAGAAACAACAAAAGTCTGTTGTTTCCTCACCTACCACAACATGGGTTCGAAAACCCTAAGTACAGAGTGTAATTTCGCAAGTCTTACCCGACAAAGAAAAGACTCTCAAGGATATGCTGCCTTGAGGGAGTCAAGGTAAGGCTATTCAAGAATCAAGGACTCTGTTTGCAGAAATGCTTACTAACAGTGGATCCATCAAAATCCAGTTTTATTATCAAGTTAAGTCATTACCTGTAGCTAGAGTGCTTTCTACCCTAGTTCAAGCACTTGGCCTGCACTAGCCGTCTTTATCACCCTTTTTCTTTATTGGATTGCTACGTGTAGGAAAGTGACCAAGTCTTCATATTCGAGAAGTAATGGCGATCCAAATCGATTAATACCCAGCTGGGGATCTCCAACCACACGACATATGTAGCACTTAACCCTTGCATATGTCAACTCGCCACCGGGGTTCTCAAGACCAGACCGGGTTCACGCCAACCGAGAGCACAGATACACCACCGTCCAGCCTCTTGCCACGAAGGGTACATGCTACTCTCGCCATCTCTCCACTCCCATTGCGTGTTGGCCTTTCTGAAATTAGTCTGTCCGAGGCAAAGCTTACCCATGATGAGGCATGTGGCCAGTTAAAAGGTCCTCAATCATCAAGCCTACATCGGTACGGTCCTTAATCGACTCAGACGAAGACACTACACCGAGACTTCCTTCTCATGCAAGTCACCCGCCCGGTCTCGTCTTTATCATTTTCAATCCGAAAATTTGGTACCTGACACTGGTACATCTTGTCCGATGTTGAACCCATCACGGCCATGACGGATCCACCATCAAGTTTTATTTTTGAAAACATCCCATTCCACCTGAAGCATCATCTTTTGTTAAAACCAAAACATTTTTGTCTTCTAAAACAAGACTAAGCATCAAAAAACTTTTATAGTTAAACAGGTATCAAGGGATGGTAATCAATTTCAAGGTAGGAAATGCAGCAATTGTGTAGCACTCAATTCCTATCACCTAATGCATCAAACAAGGTGATAAAGATTTTAAAACACAAGGAAAGGGATAATGCACCGGGGCTTGCCTTGTGTTGTAGGGGAGTCAGGATCTGTTCCACAGATATCAAAATAAAAGTTGTTCCTGGCAAGTGGAGTCTCAGTTGGTGGTGTAGTTTCTTCTTCTTCGACACTTATTTCTTCTTTGTTTTCTATACATAACCATACATATACATGAATGCTCATGTGATGCTATGAATATGCAGTTATAATAGAGATACATCAAGTTGTATCTTGAATACAACTTTCCTTCATGGTGCACCTAAGTTACTAGGGTCTCTAGGTTAACACCCTAGTAGGGTTATGCAGTTTTATTCTAAGAAACTAGGGTTTTGGTATCAAACAATGTCCAAAACATGTTAAACTTCACCCAAGGACTCTAATTATCATACTAAGTTGACCCAAAAAAGTTTTATGATTTTTGGAGCAATCAAGTAATTTCTAAAATTCCAAAATACTAGGTTTAGGCCTTCTTAAATACTAAATAATTCATGGTTGGGGCTAAAAATCTTGGAACTATTTTTATTAAACACTAGAGGAATTTTTGGAATCTAGTAAAATTGGTCCGATATTTTTATCTTTTTCTAGAATTTCCTATGAATTCCCTAAGCCTGGCAGAAAAAGAAAAAGAGAAAGAATGAATAGTAACGGGCTCAAACCAGCCCGAGCCGGCCAATGAATAGGGAAAGGCGCCCGCGCGCTCGTCTGCGTTGGTGGCTTTACACAGAGGACCTCGGCTTTTTGAATAACTAAGTAAGAATCCTTGCGCACTATTCATCTGTGTCTCTGACGTTTGCACCGAGGCCCTTCCCTTTTCTTTTCTTCGCAAGATCAGGTCCCCGACCACGGACGGCGGAGCGGCTAGTCCGGCGAGCTTGTACCAGCCACAATACCCAATAATCTACACTCGACTTCGGTCTGCACCTAATTCTACCCTTGGCGCTCCACTGGGAATCCCCAATTTGGTCGGAACGCCATTCAAGAGCTCGGTCTATGCACACCGCGGAGTTAGCGACCTTCCCGACGTGTTCCCGATGTTCTAGCGCAAGATAGCCAAATTGGCCGAGCCGACGAGTATCACAAGAACCCAAAAGTGTTGAAACACAAACCAGGAGGGCAAGATCGGACCTGGAGGTGGCTGACCACGATGGGGTGACTCGCGGTTGCGCGGAGAGTGGATTTGGGGAGAATCCCAAATCAGGGCGCTATGGTGGACGATCGGAGGCGAGGGCGGGTGCTCTGGCTTCGTGACAACCTAACTGGAGCTAGCGGCACACTCAATTTATAGTGTCCAAGAGCGGTGGCTCCGAATTTTGAAGGAGAAGGCTGGAGGACGAAGAGAGGGGGTGAGTCACCGGCATAGGTTATCGTGGCTTTCACCGTGGCAAAGCCTCCGACGATGGACGGACTTACTACTACGGTTCACTGCGACGTGTTCCCGAGTTTTGAATGGCAGCGAGGATCATCTCGGCGAAGTCGTAGACCAAGTGGGTACGGCGACTGGGCGGCTTGATCCATCCCCATTTCGGATCTTTTACCCCGTCGCTACTATCCCCTCACCAGAGAGCACGAATCGTAGCACCGGTGCGGATCACGGCGCGAGGGTTACCGGCGGCGAGGTGGGATGAATCTGAAGATCTTTTCGTGCACTGTACCATGGCCATCTTGTTCAGTCGTTCTGACAGCATGATTTGAGGAATAGTTTTTCTCCAATTTTTATGTGATACCCCACTAATCCTCCTGTATCAAGGTTATTGTCCTTTAATCCAGCTTTAACTTTGTTATAGTAACCATACCCAATCAATAACTAGATCCTACTCGAATTCAATCTCAAAGTTCCTTTGGCTTCACTGGTGATTACAATTCAGGCCAAGGGCAGACTGACAGCCCAACTTCAAACCTAATTATCTCCTATTTTTTACTAGCATCAATGCTTAATCACTTAAGCGAAGTTATACTCCTAACATAGCTCTATAAGTTTGATGCATTGACTTAGGGCAAATTCCTTATGAATTTAGAGATATAGAGCTCCAAAGTTGCTTCAATACACTGAATTTCAAACTTAGTCACATAGTGCTCATGTGACCCTTTTGCAAATAAGTCCAAATTTCATCATTCAACTTGAAAATTTTACAATGTGAAAGTTACTTGGTTTATGGTGTTTTATCACTTCGATATGTGCACTTTGGTCCAAAAGTGCATAAAATTTACATTTACCCCCTAGGGTTCCAATTAGGGTTTCCTTTAGGGTTTTGAGTACTTTAGGGTTTTTGTACCACTAAAGTTCATCAAATATGATACCTTGTGCACATTTCTAATGGTTTATGAGATTCTACTTATTTGGCTTCACTTGCATCCAGAGGTCCTAATTCCAGGGTTAAGTTCCCTACCCTAAGGTTAAGCACTCTTCAAGTTATATCATCACAACTTGTTTGAAAATTTTACCTAGTGAATGCATTCTAGGTGTGAAAAACAACATGAAATGTCAATGCACATGATTTTATGCTCAAGTTTTAGTGCCAGTAACACCAGGGGTGTTACATCCTTCCCCCCATAAAAGAATCTCATCCCGTGATTTAAGGTCCTAGGGTAAGTAATGGAAAAGGAAACACGTCACATCTTTATTTCCTTATTTGTCTTATAGAGCAGGGAGTGGTATGGGGTTTATTCCAACTTTACAAACAAATGTACATATCTTACAGGTTACATGAAGCTAAAAACCTAGGAAAATTCTTTTCTAAGAAATCTTGAGTCTCCCAAGTAGCTTCATCTTCAGTATGCTGGTTCCATTGTACCTTATAGAATTTAAGAGTCCTTTTTCGTGTGATCCTATCCTTCTGATCCAAAACTCGAATGGGATGTTCGGAATAAGTCAAATCTGGTTCTAAGACAACATCCACCACATCGATGGTTCGATCAGGAACCCGAATGCACTTCTTCAATTAAGATACATGGAACACGTTATGTACTGTAGACAATGTTTCGGGCAGTTGAAGTCGGTATGCCACTGGTCCTGTATCGTTCAAGAATAAGAAACGGACCAACATATCGGGGTGCCAGTTTCCCTTTTACCCTGAAACGGTTCACACCTTTCATTGGTGATACTTTCAAGTATACATGATCATTAACTTGAAAGACCAAAGGTTGACGTCGCTTATCCACATAATTCTTTTGCCGAGCTTGTGCCTCTTTCAAGTTGTGTATGATCCATTGGACTTTTTCTTCTGTCTCTTTAACCATGTCGGGCCTGAAAAACCATCTTTCTCTGGGTTTTGACCAATTTAAGGTTGTCCGGCACCGTCGTCCATACAGTGCTTCGAATGGTGCCATCTTAATGCTTTCTTGATAGCTATTATTATAAGAAAATTCTACCAAGGGCAGACAGTCATCCCATTTCTGCGGAAACTCTAGAACACATGCATGCAACATATCTTCAAGTATCTGATTTACTCTTTTAGTTTGTCCACTTGTTTGAGGATGTTATGCCGAACTATGGAGCAGTTTAGTACCCAAGGATTTATGCAGTTCACTCCAAAATTTGGATACAAATTGTGGTCCACGATCCAACACTATCGTTTTTGGAACTCCATGTAGACTGAGAATACGGGCAATATAAAGTTCAGCGTATGCGACCACTGGATATTTTGTCTTGACGGGCAGGAAATGAGCAATCTTCGTAAGCCGATCAATTATGACCCATATGGAGTCAAAACCTTTGGTTGTTTTGGGCAATCCTACAATGAAATCCATACTAATATCTTCCCATTTCCAAGTTGGGATAGGCAAGGATTGCAATGGTTCAGCGGTCTTCATGTGTACTGCCTTGACACGTCTGCAGGTGTCACATCTTGCCACATAGCGTGCAATCTCAATCTTCATTTTTGTCCACCAATAGTGTTGCTTTAAGTCTTGATACATCTTAGTACTTCTAGGATGAATGGAATATCGACTAAGATGAGCTTCATCCAAGATCTATTGGCGGACTTCAGCATCTTTAGGCACAACTATGCGATCATTGAACCATATTATTCCTTGGTCATCTTTTCTGAACCAATTTGCTTTAGTCGGCTTCTATTTTCTTATGAATATGTTTCATACCCTTATCGGTTCTTTGGGCATCAATAATTCTCTGTAGAAGAACTGGCTCAAGCTTTAATTGTGTCAAAGTTCCGTGTGGTATCATTCCCAAGTTCAACTTTTCCATTTCTTGACATAGTGTGGTGTCAGGGGTCCTTACTATAAGACAATGACAAAAAGCTTTGCGACTCAGTGCATCTACCACCACATTGGCTTTTCCTGGGTGATAGTGGATTTCCAAGTCATAATCTTTAATTAGCTCAAGCCATCTTCTTTGCCTCATGTTCAGTTCTGACTGGGTAAAAATATATTTCAGACTTTTATGATCTGTATATAAATGGGAAGTATTTCCCAGCAAATAATGACGCATATCTTAAGGGCATGAACAACTGCAGCTAATTCCAAGTCATGAGTTGGATAGTGCTCCTCATGCCGGCGTAGTTGTCTTGAAGCATAAGCTATGACTCAGCCCTCTTGCATTAAGACACATCCGAGTCCACTACCTAATGTGTCACAATACACATCAAAATGTTTTTCAATGTCTGGTTGAGCCAATACCGGAGTGGTGGTTAATAGCACCTTCAATTGCTCGAAGGCTTCATTGCATTTTGAGGACCAGTCAAACTTTGTATCATTCTTCAATAAACCCAAAATAGGTTTAACAATCTTGGAGAAATCCAGAATAAACCTGCGGTAATATCCAGCCAGTCCAAGGAAGCTTCGAACTTGATGTATTGTAGTTGGCAGTTTCCTATTCTAGAATATCCTTAACTTTGCTGGGATCGACCGCAATTCCTTTTACAGATAATACATGCCCAAGAAACTGGATTTCCTTCAACCAAAACGCGCATTTGCTGAACTTGGCATATAACTGGTGCTCCCTTAAGCACGTTAGCACGATCCGTAAGTGCTTAGCTTGCTCCTCTTCATTTTTGGAATAGATCAGGATGTCATCAATGAAGACCACCACAAATTTATCCAACTCGGGCATAAGCACCGAGTTCACTAAATACGTTAAATGGGCTAGAGCATTTGTTAATCCAAAAGACATGACCAAATATTCGAATAATCCATATCGCGTAGTGAATGCGATCTTGGGTATATCTTCGGGTCGAATACGGATCTAATGATAAACTGACCTGAGGTCAATCTTGGAGAATACCCGAGCTCTAGTAAGTTGATCGAATAAAATATTGATCCAGGGAAGAGGGTACTTGTTCTTGATGGTGACCTCATTAAGGGGTCTATAGTCCACGCACATTTGAAGTGTCTGATCCTTCTTGACAAAAAATTGCTGGACATCCCCATGGTGATGAACTAGGCCTAATGAAACCCTTCTCAAGCAAGTCTTGTAATTGAGTCTTGAGTTCTGCCAATTCATTAGGTGGCATTCGGTACGACCTTCTAGAAATAGAGGTCGTACCAGGCTTTAGTGCAATCACGAATTCCACATCCCTTTCTAGAGGCAATCCAGGCAAGTCTTCAGGAAAGACATCCGGGAATTCACATACCACCGGAATATCCTGGATTTCTTGCACGATAGCTTCATAAACTTGTCTAGATGGTTTGACTGGGACAGCTACAAGGATGGATAGTTGAATCTCTTCATGGCCATGGCTCAATTTGATGGTCCTTAAGTCTGTATTGATGATGGCCTTATGCTGGGCTAACCAGTTCATGCCCAGAATTACATCTATGTCTTGGCCTTTTAAAACAATCATGTTGGTAGGAAGTTCCCGTTCGGCCAACATTACTGGTATGCGGAAGGCTACTTCCTTAGTAAATATCCGTCCCCCAGGTGAATGGATAATAAATCCTTCCCTTCACTCAGTACAAGGAATGCAATGCTTTTCCACAAAATTCTTGATTATGAAGGTATGTGATGCACCAGAATCGAAGAGAATAATTGCTAGGTAATTGGCAATAAGGAACGTACCCATCATTACCGGCTCACCCTCTGGTGTTGTAGCCACTTGGGTATAATAAATCCGTCTAGTTTTCTTGAAATTCTTGTCCGTTGAAGTATTGGTCGTGTTCCCCTTTCCTTGGTTGGAGTTCCTAGAGTTCTGTTGGAAATTAGTTTTATTTTGCTTCGGGTATGGGCAGTCCTTGATGAAGTGTCCGGACTTTCCAGAATTGAAGCAACCAGTGGAAGAACTGGGAAGAGCAGGGAAACGAGTACCAGGGGCACTCGTCTGGTTGGTAGGAGCGGGGGCAATAGTGGGACGAATAAAGACAGGCTGCTTGAATGGATATGAAGGTGGGCGAGGCGAAGAACGATTTTGATTAAAAGGTTGGATCACCAACCTGGTTCTCTTCTCATGCCCTTGATTTGACTTTTCACCTCCAAACCCCTTTGATTTTCCATGTCCTACAGTTTTAGCTTCCACTGCCAGTGTTGTACTGACAGCCCTACTGTAGGTAAGGTCCAAGCATGTTGCCATTTTCCGCTGAAGCCTGTCATTGAGTCCCCTCATAAAACAATTCTTTTTCTTCAGATATGTATTTACTTGGTCAATGGCATACTGGGAGAGATGGTTGAGTTTGTTGAGATATTGCACTACAGTATCCCCTCCTTGCTTTAACCGGATAAACTCTTCTTGTTTCATACTGGAGCACTCCCTCTGGAACATAATGCTCCCGGAATGCTAGCTTGAATTCCTCCCAGGAGATCTGATGTCTAGACGGTTGGATTGCTGCAAAATTTGCCCACCATGTACTGGCAGGCCCTCTCAGCTGTTGTGCGGCAAACAACGGCTTTTGCATCTCCATGCAACGAATTAGCCCAAACTTTTGTTCCATCACTCTTACCCACTCATTGGCTTCTAGAGGTTCTTCTGCTTTGAAGAAGAGCGGGGGTCGAGTCTTAGAGAATTCCAGATATGTAGTTTCACGCTGGTCCTTGAGGAGGAGCTCTCCCACCATGCTGTTAGAACTGATTGCCCGCCATTTCGTGCAAGAAGCGCGTATTATCAGCGGTGGCATTGACTAGGGCAGCGATAGCCTCGGCCAAATTCGGTGGTACTGGTGGCAGGGTTAGGAGTATCCTCCCGACCGCGCGAAGTCCCCGCACCATCATGTGCACGAGTCCTTGATGGCATCTGAGGCAAAGAAACATTTGGGAAATATAACATGCCAGCATACGCCATCATATTACATTACCAAAATGTAATAATTATACAGACTCTAGTGTACAACTCAACTTTATTACTTATTTTACATAAGTATAATATCTAAACTATACTATCTAGTCTTCTTCATCCTTTGTTGCTTCATTTCCTGCTGTAGGAGATCGTTCGTCAGCAAGGTTCATGGAAGGAGGGGGGACTAAAAAAGGTCCAACTTCCCATCAGGTTCTTCATTTGTTGTTCCCGATGGTCCAGCTCCCATTGCAGCAACGTCGGAAGGCACGTCCGGGTGCAGTCTAGCATACAATACATGTACTTCTTCATGTAAACTATTACAGTACACTTGTAGGCTTTCGAGGGCTGCACTAAGCTCTACCACACGAGCTAGAGCTTTTGCTTCGCGGTCCCAAGCGATTGAACGCGAGTTGACAGCCCAATCAATGGCCGACTCCTGTTCTGAAATATCGTACTGTAAGCGGCTGACTTCGGCTGCCAATTTCGCTATATGATGACGGTCCTGCTCCCGTTGCCTATTCCTGTGACGTAGCTCTGACCGAAGTTGTTCCACCCTGGCTTCTAGGTCTCCAATTGGGTCATTACTGCCACTACTACTTCCCTCATGCCTGGAAGCTAGCTGATGTCGTGGCACGCCAAAAGGTCGAGTAGATTTGCGCGTTGTTTTCCTAGTATGTGTCGTATCTCCATAAGAGGGGAAGATTTATTAGTACATTTTTAAACATGATGCATGCATAACCTAATAATTATGGAATCAACTTTCATTGATCCCCAACTTCCTATATATTGCACTCTGTTACCCAACAACACAAGATAAGAGACTACCAGAAAGTGGTAAGGTAAGAATGAAAGAATATTTCTAGGTGAGTATTTAAAAATTCTTTTGAAGTACTATGTAATATCTGAAGAGATGGGCTTCGCTCCGATACCAGCTATGTCGGAACCTCCTAAGGTATTAGGCCCACCTACAGTTGTCCTTGTCCTAAGGACCTTGGACAACTCTGTAGATGCACATAATCACTTGACAAGTTCGATAACTGTATCCTCATCATTTCGCCCAAGAGCGCTTCACCTGTCACGCAGATATTACATCACATCGGAGGAAAGAATAAGCGGAAGCAAATTACAATAACTTAATTTACATTCATCAATTATAGAGAGAGTATCATTATTATTATTACAATACCAGGGTATTATGAGTGCATAGAGTATTATTACAGACCAGGGAGGCAAAACGCCCTCCCGCACAAAAGTTTATTGTTTTCAAAATGGGAGACAAACATCCTCCCGCGACCAACTTCATTGTTGGGGCTCTTCCTTGGGTACCACCTTTGAATAGAAATAGCAAAAGTATGTTGTTTCCTCACCTACAACAACATGGGTTCGAAAACCCTGAGTACGGAGTGTACTTTTGCAAGTCTTACCCGACAAAGAAAAGACTATCAAGGATATGCTGGCTTGAGGGAGTCAAGGTAAGCCTATTCAAGAAACAAGGACTCTGTTTGTAGAAATGCTTACTAACAGTGGATCCTTAAAAATCCAGTTTTAGTATCAAGTTAAGTCATTACCTGTAGCTAGAGTTCTTTCTACCCTAGTTCAAGTACTCGGCATGCACTAGCTGTCTTTTATCACCCTTTTTCTTTACTGGATTGCTACAGTGTAGGGCGGTGACCAAGTCTTCATATCTGAGAAGTAACAGCGATCCGAATCGATTAATACCCAGCTGGGGATCTCCAACCACATGACATATGTAGCACCTAACCCTTTGAATTGAGACACATATTCTATGATAGATTTTAACTTACCCTCTATTTTCGTACCTTTAGTAGGCTTAGTATTTCCGGCAATTGCAATGACTTCCTTATTTCTTTATGTGCAGAAAAATAAGATTGTCTAGAAACAACGGGGCCAAATTTTCTCAATGTATTTCCAGGATCATAATACAGCGTCAACTCGCCACTGGGGTTCTCAAGACCAGACCAGGTTCACGCCAACCGAGAGCACAGATACACCACCGTCCAGCCTCTTGCCACGGAGGGTACACGCTACTCTCGCCATCTCTCCACTCCCATTGCGTGTTGGCCTTTCTGGTATTGGTCTACCTGAGGCAAAGCTTACCCATGACGAGGCATGTGGCCAGTTAAAAGGTCCTCAATCATCAAGCCTACATTGGTACGGTCCTTAATCGACTCAGACGGAGACACTACACCGAGACTTCCTTCTCGTGCAAGTCACCCGCCCGGTCTCGTCTTTATCATTTTCAATCCCAAAAAATTTAGTACCTGATAGAGGTACATTTTGTCCGATGTTGAACCCATCATGGCCATGATGGATCCACCATCAAGTTTTATTTTTGAAAACATTCCATTCCATCTGAAGCATCATCTTTTGTTAAAACCAAAACATTTTTGTCTTCTAAAGCAAGACTAAGCATCAGAAAACTTTTATAGTAAAATAGATATCAAGGGATGGTAATCAATTTCAAGTTAGGAAATGCAGCAATTGTGTAGCACTCAATTCCTATCACCTAATGCATCAAACAAGGAGATAAAGATTTTAAAACACAAGGAATGGGATAATGCACCGGGGCTTGCCTTGTGTTGTAGGGGAGTCGGGGTCTGTTCCACAGATATCAAAATAAAAGTTGTTCTCGGCAGGTGGAGTCTCAGTTGGTGGTGTAGTTTCTTCTTCTTCGACACTTACTTCTTCTTTGTTTTCTATACATAACCATACATATACATGAATGCTCATGTGATGCTATGAATATGTAGTTATAATAGAGATACATCAAGTTGTATCTTGAATACAACTTTCCTTCATGGTACACCTAAGTTACTAGGGTCTTCTAGGTTTACACCCTAGTAGGGTTAGGCAGTTTTATTCTAAGAAACTAGGGTTTTAGGATCAAACAATGTCCAAAACATGTTAAACTTCACCCAAGGACTCTAATTATCATATTAAGTTGACCCAAAAAGTTTTATGATTTTTGGAGCAATCAAGTAATTTCTAAAATTCCAAAAGACTAGGTTTAGGCCTTCTTAAATACTAAATAATTCATGGTTGGGGCTAAAAATCTTGGAACTATTTTTATTAAATACTAGAGGAATTTAGGAATCTAGTAAAATTGGTCCCATATTTTTATCTTTTTCTAGAATTTCCTATGAATTCCCTAAGCCTGGCAGAAAAAAGAAAAAGATAAAGAATGAATAGTAACGGGCCCAAACCAGCCCGAGCCAGCCCATGAACAGGGAAACACTGTAACACCCTGATTTTGGAGGGTATAAAATTTCTTTCTAATTATCCCCCAAAATCATGTGTTACTCTTCCTTTTCTCACTCTAGTTTCTCTCTCTAGATTCTTTCTCTCTTTTTCCTTTTGGTTAGCAATAGCTTAAACTAGTGGAGGGTAATTATTTATTTTTGCCAAAACCTTATGAGTCATGACATGTTGCATCATGCTGAGTTTAAAATATTCTTTGAAGTGTTGCACAAGTTTGAATTTATTTGAATTTGAAATCTAGTTTGAATTTGGGTTTGAAAACCCTAGAGAAAAGAAATAGAAAAGGAATTAGAAAATCTAGAGAAAAAGGAAAAGAGAAAGCAGCCCAATCGGCCCACTAAGCCTAGCCAGGTCGCGCGCCCGTGCGCCCGCGCCACCTGACAGGCGAACCCCGCCTGTCAGTGGCAGTTCTCCCTCACGCGCGCCCTCCCTCCCTCGCTCGCTGCCCTAGTGGGGCCAGCCTGTCGGCGCCAGTTTTCTTCCCCGCGCGCTCCCTCTCTCTCTGTCTCGTGGGCCCAGTCTGCCAGTCGCCGAGCCGTTGCCCCGTGTGCCCCTTTTTCTCTCTCTGCGACGTGACCCTACCTGTCAATTTCGCCCCCTCCGTGCTCGCCGTGGACCGGCGCGTGCGCACTCGCGCACGTCGCCGGATTTCTCGGCCACGACGCCTGCCCGAGCGCCCAGCTCCCTTCATAGAGCCCCGCCAGTGCCCCGCGCACACCCCTCACCTCATTTCGCGCAGCTTTCGCCCTCTCTCGCGCTCTGCCCACGCTGCCAGCCACCGCCAGAGACCCATGCCCGCGTTCCCAGCCATCCAGCTCACTGGAGACCGCTCCAAGCCTCCCCGAGGTGAGACACCTTTGCCCGTGCCCAATTTCCCTTATTACGCCCTATGCTCGGCCAATTTCGCCTTCGTCGGTGCTCGGCCGTGGCTGTGGCAGAACCTCCGAGTTATTGGGCCCACATGCACCTATCCTTGTCCCAAAGACTTCAGACGGCTATGCATGTGCACCAGATAACTTAACAGGATCTGTCCGATTGATCCAAGGACATCGGATAAACCACTTTCAACCAGAACCGCAGGATTAAGTAACACAAATCACACACATCAATATTTTTGCAGCGGAAATCTTACTACCAAACTTTACAGGTTACAAAAATTTTATAATATTTTATCGGAGTGATTACAAAGTATTAGTTTGACATATATGCTAGCTCAAGTGACCATCCTCAATAAG
Organism: Zea luxurians; assembly: GCA_029449295.1. NCBI lineage: Eukaryota > Viridiplantae > Streptophyta > Magnoliopsida > Poales > Poaceae > Zea > Zea luxurians. The sequence continues at coordinate 6,893,764 of JAOPSE010000002.1, forward strand.
AAGTATAGAAGGGTTACTTAGACTTATAAGAAGGCCGAGCCCACCGGCACTTAACACCATCAACAGCATCACAAAGTTAGGACCTGAAAAACAACAGGGAATAAAACCCTGAGTACAGAATTACTCAGCAAGACTTACCCGACTAAAGAAAAGACTCTCAAGGGTATGCTGGCTAGAGGGATTCAAGGAAAGGCTTATCAAGAATCAAGGACTCTGTTTTACAGAAAAGCTTACTATGAGTGGATCCTTAAAAATCCATTTTTAATGTCGGGTTAAGTAAAATTACCTGCATCTAGAGTTCTGTCTACCCTAGTTCAAGCACTTGACCTGCACTAGCCAATTTCTTATCAACCCTTCATCTTCACTGGATTGCTACGTGTAAGTCAGTGACCAAGTCTTCATAACCGCGAAGGTACGGCGATCCGAATCGATTATACTCAGCTGAGGATCTCCGATCACACGACATATGTAGCACTTAACCCTTGCATATCTCAACCCGCCACCGGGGTTCTTAAGACCAGATCAGGTTCACGCGAACCGAGAGCACAGATACACCACCGTCCAGCCTCTTGCCACGGAGGATACACACTACTCTCGCCACCGCTCCACGCCCATTCCGTGTTATCTTATTCTGGCCTTAGTCTGCCCGAGGCAAGGCTTACCCATGACGAGGCATGTGACCAGTTAAAGGGTCCTCGGTAAGCAGGCCTACGTCGAGACGGTCCTTAATTGACTCAGACGGAGACACTACACCGAGACTCCTTTCTCGTGCAAGTCACCCGCCCGGTCTCAGCTTAATCATTTCAACCCAAAGTTTGGTACCTGGCAGAGGTACATCTTTTTCAATGTTGAACCCATCAAGGCCTTGATGGATCCACCATCAAATTTTATTTTCAAAAACATCCCACCCCCTTTTGCCACATCAACTTTTGTAAAAACAAAACATTTTGTTTTTCTAAAGCAATGCTAAGCATCAAAAATCTTTTGTAAAATAGGTGATCAAGGAAGGTAATCAAGTTCAAGGAAGGTAATGCAGGAATTGTTTTAGCAATCAACTCCTATCACCTAATGCATCAAGCAAGTGAAAAAGATTTTTAAAACACAAGGAGGTGGCAAATGCACCGGGGCTTGCCTGAGTAACACTAGGTTAGTGTTGTTAGATGACGATTTGGCGAGTATCCTTTGGCTTGGCACTCGTTCAGATTATCCATCTTCCGGTTCGTCCATCAGCATTATCCTGCGGATTGGTCCGCGCTTGGGGTCGACTTGGGTCATCTTTCGCATCGCACGATTATTTATCATACCTAATTGAAATGCATTATGCATATGAATGCATATAAGGAACAATAACACCAGACATTACAATACTACGCAAAAGAGAAATAACCTACTTAATGACGAGACATTGCGGACACTAATTATCGATATATTGTTACTTACAACAATCATGTTCTTATAGCCTAGCTAAACAGTCGAGGTAGCAATCAACATCCATTCCAAGCATGAGATCGACCAACACATAAATTATCATACCTAGTCTAGAGAACGCACACTAAACACTTATAACTTTAACTTCAAAATTCTTGGGCACCTAACACTTATAAAATTTGATAGAAGAACTTTCATTAACTATCTAAACTAATTTACCGGTTAACCTATGTATCATATATATTAATAAAACTTTTCATTTTTAACACCTATAGTCCCGCAATACTGAGACCTATTGAGACCTCTTTTATCCTACGGCATCGATCAATTTAGCTAATTAACCTGAAATGCGAAATTACTTACCATTACTAATTCAGGCTCGATAATCACAAAACGGCAACAATCTCTAATTTGAGCCTTTTGTCGAACACCTAGTGAGCAACGCATTGGACTTCGCTTTATCCTTCCTCTATAGCTCCACCTTCTTCTACACAGGAATAATCCGAACTGGACGACGACGTGGACTAGGGACATAGGAAATTGCGGCCACGGCATGGGTAAGATGACGACGAATTCTAGTTCAAACAGGTAGCGGAGTCGGCAACGAACACCAAGGAGGCAACGACGATGTTGCTAATGAAGATGATAGTGGTCGCTGAAGTTGAAGACCGACGGACACGTCGAGACCGCAGTTACAGGCGAACTTTTGACGACATTTAAAAATATGGCGAGCCCAGCAAACTCCATATTGAGCTATGAACAGCGCCCGATGACCTGGTGGGACAGGATTTTATCGCGACAAGAGGGAAACAAGGATGGCGGGGCTAATCGGCGAGATCCAAATACCGCGTGAGCAGTATTAGGGACAAGCGCGCGCGGCAGCGAACATGGTTGATTAGCCTAACGACACAGGGCCAAACGACGAATGCATTTGGCGAGGTCGACGACGCGACGGGAATTAAGACCAAGCGAAGAAAATTCGCGCGCGCGATAGAGGCGCGGCTGTGGCAGCAAGGCGAGACCGTGACCACAAGTTCGGCAAAGGGCGCGCTACTGCACGGCGCGCGACACAGGACACAGCGCTAGTAAAAGAACTCGCGCGTTCAGGGAGCTAGGAACGGCGCGACACGCAGAAAGTGTGCTGCGCAGAATCCGAACACGGCGAGATGAGCAAGGGCGCAGAGAAGGACGCGCGCGGGAAATTCAGCCGAACAAGCGCCATAGGACTTCGGCTGGGCGAGCAGCGCTCGGCAAGGAGAAACAGAGCGTGCAGGCAGGGAGCTCAGGTGAGCGTACAGGGAGACGACAAGGTTGAACGGCGCGCGGCATGGGAGCAGAGCGCCGACGGCAGGAGAAACAGGGACGCCACGAGCTGGGGCTAGACGCCGGCAGGGGAAGGGACGAGCACAGGGAGAGCTCGGTCGCGCAGGGGCCTCGGCTACATGCAGAGGAGTTCGCAGCTATGGTTGGGGGCGAGCTCGGCTAGGGCGCGAGCGAGCAGAGGAACACGCGCGGGAGCTAGGAGGAGGTAGCTAGGCGCGGCGTAGAGAGACATGGAGGAAGGAGAGAGGAGCGGCGTGGCACCAGGGAGCGAGAAGCCGGCGCGGCAGAGGAAGACACTAGTACAGAGAAGTTCTATAGTGGCGGTTGTAAACCTATTTATAGTGGCGTTTTTCGTAACCGTCAGTGCTAGGGGCCAGTAGAAATCATCATTTTTACAGGCGGGTAACTGAGGACCGCCAGTGAAAATCGATTTTCACTGGCGGTCGGCGTAATAAAACCGCCAGTGAAAATCGATTTTCACTGGCGGTCAACGTAATAAAACCGCCAGTGCAAATCGTTTCCAGGAAACATAAAACATATTTTAAAAATAGTTAAAAATTTTATTTTTATTAGGGGGGCCTCGGCCCACCCCACCCGTCTCCGTCGCAAGTCGCGGCATTTTTCGCGCAAAATTCGCGCGCTACGCGGTTGTTAGTATTCGAACCGTCGACCTCACCCTCGCGCGTACCTTCCCCTACCACTCCGTCTATGACATGTCTTGTGTCTAGTTTGTAGTTGTTTTCTCCACATATTACAACCATTTGAGTGTAAATTGATTATTTGAGACACTAAACAAATTCAAATAAAAAAGTTGTCAACTACAAAGATAAATAACTTTTGAAGTTCTACAACTTTTATTTTGACACTTTTTCATCCGAGGTAGTTTGTAAAATTTGAATTTTAAATTTAACATACTTAGATTTAATTTTTGAGAACCGAAATGAGTTCAAATAAAAAAGTTGTCAACTACAAAGTTTCATAACTTTTAGAGATCTACAACTTTTATTTTGATGGTTTTGTCATACGAGGCCGTTTGAAAAACTCGAAAAATTAAGGATAAAAATGATTTCTAGTGGCGGTTTTCTTAAGGAACCGCCACTAGAAATAACACAGTCGGTGGATAACCGAATCCGCCTGTAAAAATATATCGTCCCCGCAGGCTTTGAGCCTTTTTCTATTAGTGAGAGGAGCAGGCCGGGCGCGACAAAGCTCCGGCAAATCCCAGGCGCGGCCATGGCTGGAGCAGAAGCTTGTCGCGGCAGGGAGGATGAAGGAGCGCGTGCGGGAGGAGCAGGGCTGAGCAGCTGAGCGCTGGGAAGAAGAAGACTGCGCGCGCTGGAGTCGTTCGGCAGAGAGGAGCGCACACAGAGGATAAGAAAGAGATGGCTGGAGCGGCGCGATTTTTTTGAAGCTGAGCGGCGGTAGGATTTTCCTCCAAACCTGAGCGGCGCAGGATAGAGTTGAAGAGATTTTTTGCTGGAGATCGAGCGTGGGAGATAAGGCTAGAGCATGTACGTGCGTAGGAATTTGAGTACCGGATACAAAGGAGATGTTCTGGACGTACGGGTAAGAAGAAAAGAGAAGCGTCCAACACAATATTGGGTACAATATTTAGATATGATTTTGATTTGGTGAATACTTTGGGGTCATATGAATTTTAATTAGTTATTTATATCTGAAGTTGTAGATCTGAGCGAGAAGCAACAGACCAAATTAAAACAATAGTTCTGCTACATATATTATTTTCGTAGACTTTGAAATAGGACACCGAATCAGCTAACAACTGTTCTAGTTTATTTAAACAGTCTGCCCCTAGTAACGTATTTACCGAATTTATAGAGATTGCTCGAACCGAGCAAAATACTTAAGTGACAATTTTAGTTCGTCTTGATTAATTTTAAATTGACACTAGGCTCGACACTTTTAGAATTAAATAAATTTTAAACTGTGCGAGCCGAATGCGACATCGCAATCGAAATTCCTCCGGGGACGATGTCAGTATCGTCACGGGAGCGAGATGTAGACAGATTAAACCAGACGAGATCCGATTCGATATTTAAGACAACACTGGTTTGGTCGAACTCAGATAAAAATTTATCCATCACCAAAACACAGCTGATCTGATTATCCTACAGTGTGGGCTGAAGAACAAATGGGATCAGATGAATTCGCACCCGTAATTTATATCCAAAGTTTTGGATCGGGCAAGATACGATAGACCGAAATAAACTGATTTCGGCACTGATAATTTGTTCGGCGTGATTCGACCAAAATTAGCCGAAACACAATCTGCGAACGTATACGCGATTTTTGTCGTCGAAACTGCGTCCTGAAGAATTAATTGGATTATAACCTCGCGCACGATTTTTCTCAGACAACGCGCGGTACAAATTATTTTGCCCGGAATAATTTTAGTCGTTGAGCACAAATTAATTTGCCCGAGATAAAAATCATCTGAGTGAGTCGGACTTCTGAATTCGTATTCACGCGAGCGATGAATTTTAAATAATCACCGGACGCACCGATTTTCGGAACAACTATGTTCCGAACATCACGAAAATTTAGGAAGAGCCCAGATAGATAAAAATTAAAAAAACTGATGTCGCATCGCGACAGACGAAACAGATGCGATATTAAAATCGCAATAGGCAAAGATGTTTAAAATTTAACAACCGTTTTATCCACTGATCACGTGCTTAAATCCGTACTCGTTGTCGAGCGGAATATAAACACCTGGGGTGTTACAGTGGCGGTCCGCCGTGCTCGCGCGGTGGCCAGCCGATTTAGCCCAGTCTAGTTCACCGGAATAGGTCCCTGTGTCACCCCTGCCTCTGCTAAAGCTGGCCTAGGCCTTAGCGCACCTTAGGTCCCCTCCCCATGGCCGGAATGGCTCACCGGAGTTTCTCCGGCCCGCCCGAGACCTTCTCACCGCCGTTCTCCCCTCTCTGCCCGTGGATTCATGGCCTCTTCCCCGCCATTGAGTTCGCCATGGTGCCCTCTCCCTCTCTGCCCAACTCCGGTGACCCCGGACCCCCCTAGCTCACGCCTGCCTCAACTCCGGCGACCTCACCACCGCGGAGAGGAGCAGCGCCGCCCGCAGCCATTCAACCCCCTGGTCTGGTCCCCTTCGTCCGATTCAGATCGAACAACCTGGAACGCGGGTACCGCTTCGTGCCACGCGCCCTGCCCCGCCTGTCAGCGCCGCCCGCAGCCATTCAAACCCCCCCCCGGTCTAATCCCCTCCGTCCGATTCAGATCGAACGGCTCGGACCGCGGGTACCGCTTCGCGCCTGATCCCCACCGTTCGATCCTGATCGCATGGCCCGGACCGCTCATCCCCCCTGGTCCGGTCCCCTCCGTCCGATTCAGATCGAACAGCCCGGACCGTAGGATACCGCTTCGTGTGCCTTGGCGCCCTAGCCCGCCTGTCAGCGCACAAACCCCCTGGTGCTGGGCCCGCTCGGTCAGCACGCTCTCCCCCTCTGCCGCTGACGCCCACGGCTCGCTTGTCAGTGCTCGCCCATGCGCGCGCCCTCGTCCGTACATCTAATCTCAGACGTTGGATTTAGATCTGACGGTTAGATTCACCCGATACCCCTTCGTGTGGCTGTTTTATTAAAGAGACCCTCGGTTTATTGGAAATCAACCCGTCGTCCGTGGTTTTCGCGCACGGACCCCTGTATTCTTGCATATTTAGCCCTAGACCTTTAAATATTCACAGAATTAGCCCTAATTTCATATTTTGAATTCCCAAACTTGTTTATTTCATAACTTTTGCATATGAACTCCAAATTTAATGATTCAAAATGCAAAATGTTCATAGAATTATTCTCTGTTTAAATAAAATGGTTTCACTTACTGTCTGCACATTCTAATTTTTATGATTGAATATGAACTAATATAGATGTAGTTTTATTTATTTAATAAAATAAATAAAAGGAGAACCTTAGAGATTTAATCATGTTTAAACTTGTGAGATTAATGATAGGTATTGCATGAGTTCATCTCTGTTCTAAATTATAGGTCACAATAAAATAAATTGATCTATGATTATGTACTTGTAAATGACATTTAGGGAAATAACAACCTATTTTCAAATAAAGTTAATTTATGTTATAGTTCATGTTATACTTTGGACTCATTATCCCTTATGTAGTATTGTGTCTTTTAAGATGTGTTCCAATGTTTGTACATGTTTGGTGTGATGTTCATTTGTACTTTCCAAATGTATTGAATGCATGCTCGCTTTATTTAGACAACGAGCAGTCCGAGGTTCCTGAGTGTGTTGTTGGAGAGCTCCCTGAGCAACAACCTAGTGAAGGCAAGTGTCCTCAGACCTATCATGTCCTACTTTACTTTATAATTCATTATCCCACATTACTTTATTAAAACCTAAGGATTGACTAGTTTGTATTTCCCTTACCCTTGTTTACCTTTTTGGGTTAATCATGGTTAGCTTATGCTATTGCTTAAACTTAATCAATGAACATGATGTGATCTTTTATGATACGATGATGTTATCCTGATGGGGTTCATATGATTCTTTAGGGGGCTCAGGCTGTTTCTTGAGTACCTCTCCATAAGGACCTGTTTGGGGAGTGACAACCCGGGATAACAGTGCAACCATGAGGGTGGAATGGGACGCCCTTAGCTGATTAATTAGAGGAACCAGAGGAGTAGTTAGCTTCGCCATAGGGCCGTTAATGGAGTCCAGGCACAGTACTTGCTCTGCCGAGGTTGGTTGCAGAGGTTCTTTGATTTGGTTTTGTTAGTCACACTTCCTTTGGGGAGATGTACTGTGTTTATCAAACTGGAGAAACCTAACGGGCGGCTATGACCTCTGGGAAATCTTTGTAAAGGCTACGTAGTGAGATCCTGCTAGGTCACCTTGGTAGTGATCAATGGGGAGGCTAGAACCATGGGCAGAATGGGAATCACGGCTTCTAGGTAAAGTGTGCAACCTCTGCAGAGTGTTAGAAACCGGTATATCAGTCGTGCTCACGGTTATGAGCAGCCTTGGGATCCTCTTCGATTAGAAGAACAATGGTTACTTTTATGATGATGATTAACAATGGTGATTATAATTCTGATCTCTGGTATTTCCTCTTGGAGGGAGTGCCTCTGGGTAATAACTAGGTTATTACTAAAATTTGGCTCTACTTATAATAATAAAACTTGACCTACTAAAAGCAACGTCTTAACCTTAAACTCCACATACAACTAGTCCACTTTAGCCAAACGGGACATTTGCTGAGTACGTTGATGTGTACTCACCCTTGCTTTACAAACCACCCCACCCCAGGTTGTCCCTACTATTCTTAGTGCTTAGGAGGTGAAGTTGGCAACATGGATTACTTCGAGGAGTTCCAGGAATACGACGAGTTCTAGTTTACTTTAGTGGCAAACCCCCAGTCGGCTACCTATGTAGGCTTATCTTCTACGTTTCGTAACTCCGCACTTCGATATTTATGTTGAAAAATGGTTATGTATTAGACTCTGTGGAGGTCTTGGACATCTTGATGTAACTAAGTACCTTTCCGCTATTTATTTCAAGCACTGTGTGATGATGTCCAATTATGTAATCTCTGTGTACGTGAGTTCTGATCCTGGCACGTACATGGTTTGCATTCGATTTACCTTCCAAAACCAGGTGTGACAAACACGCCCGCACGCGCCCGCGTTGGTGGCTTTACATAGAGGACCTCGGCTTTTTGAATAACTAAGTAAGAATCCTTGCGCACTATTCATCTGTGTCTCTGACGTTTGCACCGAGGCCCTTCCCTTTTCTTTTCTTCGCAAGATCAGGTCCCCGACCACGGACGGCGGAGCGGCTGCTCCGGCGAGCTTGTATCAGCCACAATACCCAATAATCCGCACTCGACTTCGGTCTACGCCTAATTCTACCCTTAGCGCTCCACTGGGAATCCCCAATTTGGTCGGAACGCCATTCAAGAGCTCGGTCTACGCACACCGTGGAGCTAGCAACCTTCCCAACGTGTTCCCGATGTTCTAGCGCGAGATAGCCAAATTGGCCGAGCCGACGAGTATCACAAGCACCCGAAAGCGCTGAAACACAAACCAGGAGGGCAAGAGCGGACCTGGAGGTGGCTGACCACGACAGGGTGACTTGCGGTGGTGCGGAGAGTGGATTTGGGGAAAATCCCAAATCAGGGCGCTATGGTGGACGATCGAAGGCGAGGGCGGTTGCTCTGGCTTCGTGACAACCTAACGGAGCTAGCGGCACACTCAATTTATAGTGTCCGAGAGCGGTGGCTCCGAATTTTGAAGGAGAAGGCTGGCGGCCGGAGAGAGGGGTGAGTCACCGGCGTAGGTTATCATGGCTTTCACCATGGCAAAGCCTTCGGCGATGGACGGACTTACTACTATGGTTCACTGCGATGTGTTAAAGCTCCTATGCACATTGCGCACGAACGATAAGCGGCCAACGCCGGCGAGGATCATCTCGGCTGGCCGCAGACCAAGTGGTACGGCGACTGGGCGGCTTGATCCATCCCCCTTTCAGATCTTTTACCCCTCCGCGACTATCCCCTCACCTGAGAGCACGAATCGTAGCACCAGTGCGGATCACGGCGCGAGGGTCACCGGCGGCGAGGTGGGATGAATCTGAAGATCTTTTCGTGCACTGTACCATGGCCATCTTCTTCAGTCCTTCTGACAGCACGATTTGAGGAATAGTTTTCTCCAATTTTTATGTGATACCCCACTAATCCTCCTGTATCGAAGTTATTGTCCTTTAATCCAGCTTTAACTTTGTTATAGTAACCATACCCAATCAATCACTAGATCCTACTCGAATTCAATCTCAAAGTTCCTCTGGCTTCACTGGTGAATACAATTCAGTCCAAGGGCAGACTGACAGCCCAACTTCAAACCTAATTATCTCCTATTTTTGTACAGCATCAATGCTTAATCACTTAAGCAAAGTTATACTCCTAACATACTCTATAAGTTTGATGCATTGACTTAGGGCAAATTCCTTATGAATTTAGAGATATAGAGCTCCAAAGTTGGCTTCAATACACTAAATTTCAGACTTAGTCACATAGTGCTCATGTGATCCTTTTGCAAATAAGTCCAAATTTCATCATTCAACTTGAAAATTTTCCAATGTGAAAGTTACTTGGTTTGTGGTGTTTTATCACTTTCATATTTGCACTTTGGTCCAAAAGTGCATAAAATTTACATTTACCCCCCTAGGGTTCCAATTAGGGTTTTCTAGGGTTTCCTTTAGGGTTTTGAGTACTTTAGGGTTTTTGTACCACTAAAGTTCACCAAATATGATACCTTGTGCACATTTCTCATGGTTTATGAGATTATACTTATTTGGCTTCACTTGCATCTAGAGGTCCTAATTCGAGGGTTAAGTACCCTACCCTAAGGTTAAGCACTCTTCAAGTTATATCATCACAACTTGTTTGAAAATTTTACCTAGTGAATGCATTCTAGGTGTGACAAACAACTTGAAATGTCAATGCACATGATGTTATGCTCAAGTTTTAGTGCCAGTAACACCAGGGGTGTTACAACGTGTGTCTCAAATGTGTACTAGGATCAAGTCTCACACATATGATGACCCATGGTACAGAAACGAATGTCACATTCAATAATATATAACGGAGTTCTGTATAAAATAGATAAATAATTACATCATATGAAGACAACGATCCAGCAACCAAAGTTGACTAGGAGACAACGGTCTATACCACTCACGAACTCATCACCGCATCCTTCATGCGCCTCGTCCTGCGGTACCTGTTCTTGACCTGGCGGGATGTGAGTACAGCAAGGGTGAGCTCACATACATTCATCGCTCAACAAGTTGTGGGGAATAATGTGCATGAACTCACCAACGGTGAGAGCTCATGTGAAGTGTAAGGCTTACCAAAGGAGATGGTTAAAGTTGAGCATTGCTTTTAAAGTTGGTCAAAATTTTATTAGCAGTTACTAGGTGTAAGTAGATACCAACCCAAATAAATAAGAGATCAAAATTAATAATAACACCCACAATGCAATGCAATTGACAAATTAAGTTTAGTTCCATAATTTACTCATGTGAGGGTCCGAGCTGCTCATGACCGTGAGCATGACTAATATACCAGTTTTACACTATGCAGATGTTGCACATCTTTACCCACAAGTCGTGTATCCCGCCTAGCTAGGGTTTGCAAGGCCCTTAGACACTTTTGAGGTGAATGGCTAGGGATCCACTACGAGGCCTTTACAAAGTTCCACAAGCTTCAAAAAACCCGCTATGGTTTCTGAGAAGGGCAATATAGGAATCCCACGTCCGAAAAGCCATCGCAGCATGATCGACCCGAGAACCTCCCTAGGCATTCGTCGTTATCGTTTTCAGGTAATGTCTTCATCTCAATGACCTTTGGTGGGGCAAAAGATACTCATCATGAAGCTTTTCTTATGACGAAGTCCTATAATATTTAATAATACACTAGAAAGAAAAGGTTAGTTGTGTCTTTGAGGACCTTCAGAAGAGGAAGGCCCCCAACACCTTCTAAAGCTCGTGGCATAACCATCTCGAAACTTTAAGTTTTTCAACCATTTCATCAATTGTTTCTTCCTTTTAGGTTTAAGACTGAAAGGAGCACGTGGCTTCTTCTTGTTCGCTCCTAGCTCTAGAGTTGGTCGACTATAAATTAAGGCCAAGTCTTTTCTAGCCTTAGGGTTCTCTTTTGTTTTGTCAGTGATATTTAGGAAAGTGCTGATAATGCTTTCACCCATATTTCGTTATTGGTGCATCACATTAACGTTATGCTTTAGAATCAAGGCTTTCATATAAGGGAGTTCCCATAGACCACATTTGTGAGTCCAATTATGCTCGATTCCATAACCTTCAAATCATGTTCGTTTAGTTTGAAATCATTAAGTCTTGCGAGAATTTCTGGACCACTAAGACACTTGAGTGGTCCCCTCATCACAATCGTGTCCTTTCTAAAAGCGTTCCTATCGAACCTGAACGGGTGATCCTGAGGCAAAAAAACATTTATGGCAAACGAAGTAACATATCTTTCCACCAAACTTCAGTCGAAAGCATAAAGTGTCTTCAGTGCATATCGGACATGTGAGAATCCCATGACAACTCCATCCAGCAAAGATACCATAAGCCATAAAATCGTGAATCGACCACAAAAATGCAGCTCTCAAGTTGAACTTCTGTTTCTTGTAACAATCGTACGCCTCGACTCCTTCCCACAAAATTTTCAATTCTTCAATCAGGGGTCTCATCATCGCATCGATCTTTGTTCTAGGATGATCCGGACTAGGTATTATAAGACACAAGAAAATAAATTCATATTTCATGCAAAGACAGGGGCAGGCCTAGGATTTGGAGGATGGGTATTCAGAATTTTAGTGGGCACATTTTTTTAACAGCCTAAATTTGTTATTCATGGGGAACAAATAATTATCCATCGGGTACAGATATGGTATAAATTGTTATTCACAGATATGAGTATGAATATAATAAGGTATCCATTGGTAAATTTTTCATGGATATGGATATATTGTATCCATAGCTGTTACCCCGATGGGTATGTGACATGAGTACAAATCTATACCTATGAATGTATGTGGGTATAGGTATGGATTGAATTTTGTCTCATAGTTATGGATTTGTGAACCATATACTCGTGTCCCAACCGCACAATTGCTATCCCTAGTGTATGAAGGTGCAGTTAGATTGAAAGGCATGAAACCATCTATTTCCAAACCAAAGCGCACATTCTGCACTTCGTCAGCAAAGCTAGAATCAAAGGAATCTAGTGTATTCCAAGCATCTGTATCAACTAGGTGCGCCATGACATCGGTGTAACACCCCTAGTGTTACTTAGGGTTTTCTCTCCGTATCCCCGCCAGTGACATGTTATCACATGTGAATTGGACTGAGAAAAGACACCAAAACTTAGGAGCCAAGCCCTAACCAGGTTTCACCACCCTAAGAAATCAAGCATTAACCATGACAAGCCTAAGAAAGAAGGGAAGTGCCCAAAACCCTAGATTTCCCCCTCTTTAGGACTTTAGAGCACCAAAGAGAAACTTAGTGAAAAGACCAAGTAAACCCCATTATCATGACTTGGGCCAATTATAAAAGTTGTAATATAATTATAAGAGAATTGGCTCAAAAAGATTTTGCAAAATCTCTAAATAAGCCACTCAAGTCGAGGGCCCAAAGAAAATCAGGATTTTCCTAACTCAAACTCAGCCCCTCTTGCAAAGATCACCCACGTTCATGAAGATTTCGGATTCAAAACTGTGGGATCCCATTGAAAATTTTGTATTAAACTAACCCCTCTACAACATATCTGGAGATGGCATCGAGATTTGGAGTTTTGACGTGACAAAACTAGGGATTTGCCTCGGGTTCGGGCTGAGAGACAGATCCCACTTGAGTGCACCATATCTCTAGATCCAGTCGACGAAATCCCTTGACCACCACACAAGATTGGTAGCTTGAGGGAAGGGGAAGAGGTCTTGTGCACTGACTAAGGCAAGAGTAGGCCCGGACGATTGACTACACGCGCTAGAACTCGGGCAGAAACAACGCTTACACGTGTTCGACCCTGGTCGGCAAGCCGGCGCTTATCCAACCCACGTGCGCACTCGCCATCTTGCACGGTCAGTCCGCCCGCGCGTTCTCACCGCACCCGCGCCTATGAAGGTCGTCAGCCCCCTCGAACATCCTTGCCTCAGCCCTGCATGCTCACTCGTGCTCGATCACTGGAGTTTTGACTATGAACCGAGAGCTCCACCGCCCGCCAGAGCCGCCCAAACCCCGGCCACCGCGGCTAGCTCACCCCAGCCATACCTCGCCCGTGCCAACTACTCGGCTAGCCTCCCTGAAGTCCTGTGAAGCTTCTCGAGCCCCCGGACCGAGCACAAACTCATCGGAAGTGCCGGATCATCCTCGCCGGAATCTGTCCGCCCGCCGGAGCACGTGGACCAGGTAAGCCGCTGCGCCATTGTCAAATTCCTTGTGCGCACAACTTCCACGACATCTAGTGAACCTCCCCGAGCCATCAAATTGAACTAGATCGCCCTGTGTAGGCCGGACTCCTCGCCGCCGATAAGCTCTTCCACCCCCACACGTGGCCAGGGCGACTCCGACCACCACTGACCACCATCCGACCATCAACGGTTCGCCAGGACCTCCTCGATCTCCGTGACCCCTTCGCCGGAGCTAGACCACCGCCGGTAAGCCCCGCCACCCTTTTCCTTGGCGTGGCTACTGTTCTGATGGGGATTGGATCGCGGGTTAGATGGCTCACAAACTTAAGGGGTTATTCGCAAGGTCAGCGACTCGCATGAATAGTAGCCCGGGGACTTGTTTATAAGGCACCAGAGAAAAGATCAGCGAGGGACCCTAACGCAAGTTGGTTTTTTCCATTTAGAAATTCAAATTCTTTTTAATAGACACCAGACTTAGAAAAAGCATAACTAAATTAATATTCATCCAAATTTGGTCAAACCAATTTTGCTAGACTCTGCATAATATAACCTACCAAGCAAAAATAGTAGACCTCATATTTCTTGTATTACTTTTTAAGGTTCTGATTTAAATAAGAAAACCACTTAAACCTTGAAAATAAGGAAAATGGTGAGAAAACTTTTAGACTGGAGTTGGAAAATATTATGGAGATACTTGACCAGTAGTTACAAGGTTTAAAAATGATAAGCACCCCAATACCCAAGATTAAGCAAATTTTATCCTCTAGGACTTGTTTTTACTCAAACTTGGGAAAAATAGAAAAGGACACTAAAAATAGAAACAAGAGAGCAATATTATTTTTCCTAGCATGACTAAGTGATAAAGTTCAAGGGAAAAATATAAGGAACCCTAGTCCAGTACTATTCTGGAATTTATGATTTAATTTAGGTATTGAGTAAGTAAGATAATGATTAAAAACAATAGGACATATGCAATAATGCTAAGAAAAATTTAGCAAACCCTTGACCACTATTGTACCACTACAAAAATAGTAACCACCCAAGAATATCAAAGTAAGTGGGTTAAACAAATAAACCTAGGTGCCAATACTTCTAGAAAATAAAAAGAGGGACCAAAAGTAGAAAATAGTAAGCAACCTTATTTTCGCTAAGTACTTGAGATATTTGCTATAAGGGAAAATATAAAAATGAGGTAGTTACACAGTAGAATATACCCCACCCCCTGCCCCATGAGAAAGTTTATGGATTCTAAGAAATCATACAACACATCCCCTATAAGTAAAAATAACCAACTTTAGAAATGATTGCTCTTGCGCAAAGAAGAAACTAGAAAAATTGGAAAATCTGTTGTTTGACATTTTTCAAATAAAGCGTTAGTAGAAAGCACCCACTAAGCCCCCAAACTTTAGAAAATCACCATTAAATAATTGTTAGGTATCCTTGGTTGCAAATTGGCATAGGAGCATAATATTACCCATAAACATCAGCAAAAATAAGTTATAGGGCAGAAGCCACGTCTACACAAGGGTTGTAGTTTAAAGTGCCCTCTCTGCCCTAGACCTTGTCATTTTTTGTACAGAGATAACCACTTCCACTTTACACCCCAAATTTTGAGAAAATCTTAAGTAAGTCAACAAGAAGTCACTGTAATGTTTTTAGGATTTTTGGAAATATATAAATCAGAAGCGTAATTCAACCTACCCCATAAAAGCCCTCAAAAATAAAAGAGGAAAGAAATCCTTAATCCTAGTATGCACCATAGACATATAGATATATGAATATGTTGCATTCATACTCATGCATTTGCATTCATTAGATTGCAATCTCGTGGACGGAGAGTACTTCTTGATCCAAGAGTAGGAGGCACAGCAGGAATAAGCCCGAGAACCAGCTCCAGAACTCATCGCCGAAGAACCTCCCGCCGCACCCGCATTTGAAGGCAAGCCCCGGTTTATGCATAACCGTTATATATATGCTATTTTACTGCACTTAATGTTTGTAGTCTTGTATCGGGCACTTCAGTGTAGGAATTGCTTGAAACCCTAGTTGTATGAACTCAGGATTCCTGTGAGATGGATACTAGTATGATAGGTCGAGTAGCTGCTATGCTAATTAAGGATCTCGGTAGAAGTCGAGTGATTTTTCTAGCACTCGCGCGAGGTTAGGAATTGATTGTATTCATCTTGATAACGGGCTCTATGATGGTCTATGGACATGGATCCAGGGTGGATGCCTTATCTATGAGACAGGAATGGACTTGAGGATTAATGTGTGGATGCCTGAGTCAAGCGTTTGAACGTACTAGACACATGTAGGGAAATATGGTAACCGATAAGCCTAGTACCTGATTGAACCTGCCCGCAGACTTTACTCCTCACTGGACCTAAGACGGAGTCTCCCATGCTAGCTATGGTGGGAACAAGTGTGGCCGTTGCACAGTGGCGGCCGGGGACAATTGGAGCATTGTACTCCAAGGTCGTAAACCCTGTTCTATTGCCAGGGAATCGATGGGGACGACTGATATGTGTGGGGACGGAGTGCCCCTACATGTCGTGTGTTTAGGTTTACCTTGCAAGGTTAAACTCGATTCGAATCGTCTGCTTCTCGCAGCTAATGAGACTACATTGTACTGCATCGAGTAAGAAGTGAAATGAGGTTTCTTGAGATAACATGTTGATTGCACTAAATGATTGCTACCATGTATGCTTAGAAAAGAGCAAACCTAGTGTAAATGGATATGCTAGAACTTCAAAAGCTAAAACTTGTTTTTAGACTCAGCAAGTGCTTTTGGCAAATCAAACCCCCTCAGCCAAACAGCTTCATGGTCTAGAGGTAGAGGAGTAGACTCCTCACACCGGGTAAGTCTAGCTAAGTATTAGTATACTCAGCCTTGCTTGTGGCATCATTTTTTTGTTACAGGTACACTGCAAGATATGGTTGATGGTGTGACTTGGCCAGCCACCCTACCACCGGGTTGGACGATCGAGTGGGATGCCGCCTCGGCAGGAGAGGACCAAGAGGAATAGTGGGCTAGGCCTTGCCCTATTCCTCAGTATCGACATTATCTATTATCCACTACAATATTAAGAACACTATTATCTTTTGGTAAAATTCTGATTTATGTAATAACTTAAGCACTTTAACTTGTGGTTTCATGTTTATTGCACTATCTCTGAGTCTCACCATCGCGTGAGCTAATGGTACTCGATCCTTGGTAAGTGGCTCTATCGGACTAGATCCGAAGAACTGACGGGTTATTCCAATTTAAGTGTGTTGCTGCCTCCAAGGCATGACTTGGGCACTTAAGCTAGAATAATCTGGGTGTTGGGGGCTTGTTCTCAAATGCTAAAAGTTAAGAACAAGGCAACATAGAAAATGTTAAGTGTTAAAGTCCTTCGTCCTCCACCCCATTATATCCTTTCGAGATATAAAGAATTTCGGACGAAGGTTACGAAGGACATACCTTCGTAAACATAATAACGAGGGACGAAGTATTCATATAAATCATGAGGTATGCAATAAACATTTAAATGTTGTCATAAAATCATTTCCATCTTCACTAACATGAACAAATATAAATGATTTCAAATTACAAATGTACCTTCGGTCCTGAGGAGGGCGAGAATACAAGTGTGATGCGAAGACAAATGACAGGTTCGCGTGAACAGTACAGAGGTACTGTTCATCTATTTATAGGCACAGGTCGCAGCCTGTGACAAATTACAATTATGCCCCTTACAAAAGTTTACAACATTGACTCAGACCTCTATGGATAAAAAGGTCATTCTATCTCTATGTCGGTTTGTAACGCCGAAGCTCCATGAAAAGGGACCTTCGGCCATCTCTTGGAGACGACTTCAGCCGAAGCTGCTTCTTCGTGTAAGACCTTCGGCGCACCGAAGCATGGCCCCAACAGTAGCCCCTTTCGCGGTGCTAGATCGTTTTTCATAACGAGCTTGACCCGTGAAAAAAACCTCTTCAGCTTCGGGAAGCCGAAGGTCCAAAAAACACCTTCCCTGAGCTCGTTGCGGAGAAACGATCCGGCTTCCGAGCGCGTGCCAGGCCCACCTTGCAGAGTTACTGTTTGATCTTTGCGGTCCACTGCACAGCGAGTACAAGTGACTGCCCGCCTGGTGTAAAAATCCTGCCGCTTCGCCTTCTTACCTGCAGCACTATATAAACAAACGGGTAGGTGTGAAGTTACCACAGCATTCATTGCTATTTGCACTGTTTTGCTGCCAAAATTTTCCACCATAGCCGAAGCTTGATTCTCAGAATCGAACGAAGGTCCATCTCGACGTCTGCTTCGTCAGAAAGAAGAGCTTCGGGAGAAAAGAAAAAAGAAAAAGTATCTGACTTTCCCAAACTCAGAATCAAATGGCGAGGGTGCGATCTACTGCCAAAGTTGTACGTGAGGGAGACGAAGCCGAAGGTTCGAACACTGTGCCCATCTCCGAAGCGATGCAGCGTTCCGGTCTAGTGATTGCGGAAGAAATGCCTGCTGCTGAAGCAAACCCGACAACTGCCGAAGGAGAAGAAGGAAACATTGAAGGGACTGATCCCGAAGATGACTACCGCATTGCCATGCCCAGCAAGCCCAGTCACCTGGATTTTGGGAAATCAACTGTTTCAAAGGCTGATCTTTCAAAGATGGTGAAAGCAGGTTATTTCAATGAAAATCAGAAGAAGCTACTTCGCTTCGGGGGAGGAGAAATCACCCCGAAGCCAGAGAAGGACGAGGTTGTCATCTTCAAGAGCTTTTTAAAGGCTGGGCTGAGATTCCCTCTTCACGAGATTATTGCGGAGATACTAAAGAGGTTTGGTATCTACCTTCACCAATTAACTCCTAACGCTATTGTTAGGCTTAGCGTTTATATTTGGGCCCTTCGGAGCCAAGCAGTGGAGCCATTTGCCGACAGTTTCTGCCGAGTTCATGAATTACATTATCAAACAAAGGCCAGAAAAGATGGGCTACATGAAAACTTCGGTTGTTACAATTTTGCCTACCGAAAAACTGCAAAGTTTCCTGTGATCAGCTACCGAAGCAAATGGCCAGCAGGCTGGAAATCAGAATGGTTCTATGTCAAGGTTGAAGACGACAAAGAGAAGCTTGTGCAAAGTCCACTCGAGCTGACCTTCGGAGAAACCCGACCCCACTGCAACATGACACCAGAGGGTCAAACACAACAAGCAATGGATGAATTCGGAATTATTGCAGAACATATTAGTACCAGGGATCTGGTTCAGGAATTCTTGGCATTCAGAGTCTTCCCTACTCTGAAAGAATGGGAAATGCCAAAGTTGAAGGGGGAGAAGAAGGAGGGGGAACTTGTCCGGCTTCCATATCACTTCAAATTCAAACAATACTTTAAGAAACCCTGCCAAGAGTGGCTGGACACGGTCGAGGTGATGTGTAATGAAATTTTGGGGAATTATTCCAAAAAAGAAGATCAACTAATGACAGCAGCCTTCGGCACCCGCCCGAAGCGAAGGCTGAACCGAGTGCTTGATGCCCTGGGCTTCGAGTACCCTGACTATGAGCAGTTGAGCAAGGGTGCTGAGGGCCAGAAAAGAAAAAGAGTGGCCGAAACTCTGATCATGGATGAAGAAAGACCAGCAAAGGAGAAGAAAATTCCCAAGAAAAGAAAAATATCTACTCCGAAGCGCAAATTATCCGAAGAAGAGGGGACCCCCACACCGCCTTCTACCAGCGACGTGGAGGAAATTTTAAAGGTAATGACTGAACCCATGCCCACGAAGCTAAGTCCATTAGGGCTCCAACTGACGAAGCTTTTTCGAAAGGTGGTAGAGCCAGAACAAACGAAGGTAACCAAACCAAAGCGGTAAAGGATTATTGCAGTGATTGAAGTTATCGACAAGACGCCATCGAGGGCGTCAATTCAAAAAACACCAGCTGCTGAAGGGACCACAAACGTCGGAGTCGCACCTTCGGAGGTCGCGGCTACCGAAGCCGCTACAGCCGAAGATGTGAACTTAGAAACCACTATTGAGGACATTGACAAAATTTTGGAAGACATGGCTGCAGAAGAAGCTGCCACTGCCGCTGAAAAAACCATGGCCACAGTGCCTGAGAAGGGGAAAGAAATAGCCGAGGACACTTCGGACGACGAAGCCTACACATTCCAAAATTTAATTGGACAAAAACTGTCGAAGGCCGAAATGGAAGAACTCAAGGACTATGCCAAATCTTGCGGCTACAAGCCAGGAGCTCTCCTATTTGGAGGTGTGGACGATGAAAAATTAAGCTGCATTCGAGACCAAACCGGAGCTAAGGTAATCGGTACTCTATCAAAGAGTATCGGTTTTCCGAAGCTAGAGACAGACATCAGCCGCTACCGACGACAACATATCGTCGGCAGCTTATTTTACTCCAATTTCAAGGTAAACAACTTTTCTCTGACGTCTGTTGTTTTTAATAATGGAAATATTCCTTGACAAAGGTTGTTTATTTGCAGAGCATGCTTCTGAGCAAAGCTCTGAGGATGCAACAAGACTTGGAGGACAAAAAACACGAAGCTATAATCGAAAATTTAGAGAGCAAGATAAAAGAACAATCAGCTATCATTGAAAAGAAAGACTTCGAGCTCCAATCAACCGAAGGCTTGTTGGCAGAGACTGAGGCTAAGATATCAGAATTGAATTCGAAGCTTATCAGTCAATCAAAACAATTCGATCAAGAGAAGCTAGAACTTAATTCGAAACTTGAAGCCGAAGTCCAAGCCAGCTCAGAGTTGAAGAAATCGTTAACAAGCCTTCAAGACAAATGCTTGAAGTTTAGCAATAATTGTATTGAACGATTAAAAAAGATATTTTACTCTGTTGGAGCCAGCAGCGGGAAGTTTAACCCCTCAGCGGAAAATTTACCACAGGCCTTTGATCATATTGAAGCTGAAATCGAAGAACTTGACGAAGTTATAGCCGGGCACGGCGACTTCTGTGCCTGGGTAGCTTCTCGGGGTACCGCTGCTGCATTCCTGAAGGCCGGCTGCGAGCATGGAAAAATTGTCAACAGGCCCAACTTCACCCTGTCTCCATCAATCCTGGATGATATACCTGACCTCGCCCGAAGCATCTCAAATAGATTTATAAAAATGATATGGACAAAAGGCGGGCGGGAGAAGGCTGGAGACGAAGCTCGAAGTCATCTTGAACCAGTAAGAAATGAAACTTCGTACTTACTTTCTCCTTTGCACTTGATTTTTACTCACGATACCTTAATTTATGTAGGATGACGAAGCTGAAGGTGATACTTAAAGTATATGCCGCCGAAGCTGTCGCCGAAGCTGAAGCATAATGAAAATCAGTAGAAGTATACTATAGGAAAAACTTAGGATACTTTTGCAACAACTTTTGTAAATACAATTGAACTGTTCTCAAGGAACTTTGTACATACCTTGTAATATATTCTTACCCTTCTGCTGAGGCGCTTTGATGTGGACGAAATCAGTATTTTGAGCCAAGGGCGAAAAACACCTTCCCTTCTTTTCGTTCACAACGAAGCATAAGAGACCAATTCTTCTTTTGCCGAGCGACGAAGCTTTTCTTTTTTGTACACAACAAAGCATAAGGGACCACTTCTTCTTTTTACCGAAACTTTTCTTTTTTGTACGCAACAAAGCATAACGAATCATAAAAAACCACTTCTCCTTTTTGCCGAAGCTTTTCTTTTACATAACGAATCATAAAAAACCACTTCTCCTTTTTGCCGAAGCTTTTCTTTTACATAACGAATCATAAAAATCCTCTTCTTCTTTTTGCCGAAGCAACCACTTTGGTACATAAATGCTATGAATGAATGCTTATGCATGCAAATGCCATGATGTAATGCAATGTGCGAATGAATGTCCACAACATATGTCCGAAGCCACACTCTCAGCCATTATTCCTTTAGAACCAACCACACATCAGCTCTGCATTCCCTTAGGAACGTCTTTGGAGCTTCTTCGCCTTTTACTTAGGCAGTATAAGCTCTGCATCCCCTTAGGAACGTCTTTGGAGCTTCTTCGCCTTTTACTTAGGCGGTATCAGCGTTGACTTTTCGCTGTAAGCTCTGCATCCCCTTAGGGACGTCTTTGGAGCTTCTTCGCCTTTTACTTAGGCGGTATCAGCGTTGACTTTTCGCTGTAAGCTCTGCATCCCCTTAGGGACGTCTTTGGAGCTTCTTCTCTCTTTTTTTTTAGTTTCGGCACTCGATGGTGCGTTCTCAGCTTTTACATTTACATTCTTTGGGGGATTTTGCTCTTATAAAACTAAAAAGGAAATTACATATGATGGCCCCATTAAAAACCTTTCTCCCCCTTTAGAAAGGAAAAGGGTGCCATGAAAAAGAAAAAGAAAAACATAAAAAGTTACATCAAGTTATACATAATATCTCCGAAGCTCATCTGCATTCCAAGATCTTGGAATTTCGTTGCCATCCATGTCCTTTAATCTGTACGAACCAGGCCTCGACGAGGATGCTACTAAGAAAGGCCCTTCCCATTTCAATTGTAGCTTGCCCACTGTATCTGGGTTGGCCACTCTCCGAAGCACCAAGTGTCCCGGCTCAATATTTTTTAGCCGGACCTTTCTATCTCGCCATTTGACTGTTTCAGCCTGGTATTTATTGATATTCTCCACGGCTTGAAGCCTGATCCCTTCTAAGGCATCTTTTTCCACGAAACAAGTATCTTCGGGACCTGATTCTGCCGAAGCTACCACTCTTATTGATCCAGCTTTGGCTTCTTCCGGGGTTATTGCTTCGTCACCAAATAACAACTTAAATGGGGTAAAGCCTGTAGACCTTGATGTTGTTGTATTATGGCTCCACACCACTTTGGTCAACTGATCTGGCCACTTTCCCCTTGGTTGATTAAAGATTAGCTTCATTATTCCTGTCATTATGATGCCGTTGGCCCTTTCAACAAGCCCATTCGACTCCAGATGCCTGACTGATGCAAAATGGATCTTCGTTCCAATTTGATCACAGAAATTTCTGAAAGCTTCGGAGTCAAACTGTGTTCCATTATCTACAGTGATGGCCTTCGGTACTCCGAAGCGATAGACAATGTTCTGCCAGAAAAACTTTTGGACAGTGGCCGAAGTTATTGTGGCTAATGGCTTTGCCTCAATCCACTTGGAAAAATACTCCACAGCTACTATAACATATTTTAGATTCCCTTGGGCCGGTGGTAATGGACCCAACAAGTCAAGGCCCCACCTTTGCAATGGCCAGATGGGTTGTATCAGCTGTGTCAAAGACGAAGGTTGCTTTTGATCTCTTGCACATTTCTGACAACCTTCGCACTTTTGAACTAACTCCGCTGCATCCGAAGCTGCCTTCGGCCAATAAAATCCTTGGCGGAACACTTTTCCAAGTAATGGCCTGGATCCGATGTGGGATCCACACAGGCCTGCATGTATCTCTTTCATTAACTCTATACCTTCGGTTCTAGACAAGCACTTGAGCAGCGGGGCACAAACTCCATGCTTGTATAACTCCCCTTCTATCATGACATACGGACGAGCTCTTGCCTCTATCCTTTTATTATAAGCTTCGTCATCTGATAGGAAGTTACCCTGAAGGTAAGAGATTATTTCAGTTCTCCAATCTTCGCTGTAAACAGGAGAAATGTTAAGGACTGCTCTTTCTAGTAGCTCCACTGAAGGTGCCTTTATTGTTTCGAAGAACACATCCGAAGGTAGCGGCAGACCCTGTGCTGCAGACTTGGCTAACAAATCAGCATGCTCATTTTGTCCTCGAGGGATATTCTTAACAGAAAATCCTTCGAAGGAAGCTTCGATCCTTCGGACCGTGTCTAGGTATTTTTCAAGCTTCGGGTCTTTAGCCTTGCAACTTTTGTCAATATGACCCGAAACAACCTGGGAATCAGTTTTAAGAATCGCCCTTCTGATTCCCATTGCCTTTAGTTTCCGAAGACCCAGGAGCAGGGCTTCGTACTCAGTTATATTATTTGTGCAGCTGAAGTCAAGTCTTGCTGCATAGCAAGTTTTAACCTTGGATGGTGAGACCAACACAGCAGCTGCACCTGCTCCGAAGGTTCCCCAAGAGCCATCACAAAACACTGTCCATACTTCGGCATCTTTATTCGCTTCTTCGTCCTGAGCCCCTGGCGTCCAGTCGGCAATGAAATCTGCCAATGCTTGAGACTGAATTGAGGATCTATGCACATAATCAATGTAAAATTCATTGAGCTCCGCAGCCCATTTTCCAATACGCCCAGTAGCTTCTCTATTTCTCATGATATCCTTCAACGGCTGCGAAGAAGGAACAATAATGTTGTATGCCTGAAAATAGTGCCGAAGCTTCCTGGATGCCATTAAAACGGCATACAATACCTTCTCCAGCTCTGTATAATTTTTCTTTGAGACACTAAGGACCTCAGATACAAAATATACTGGGACCTGCTTCTTGACTTGTCCGTCAAACTTCTCCTGGACAAGTGCCGCACTTACTGCTGAGTGCGAAGCTGCTACATATAACAACAGAGGAGCCCCTGGCGTTGGTGGAGTTAATGTTGTGAGATCTATTAAGTATTGCTTCAGCTCTTCGAAGGCTTTTTGTTGACTTGGGCCCCATTGAAAGACTTCAGCTGACTTCAGCACCTCGAAGAATGGTAAGTTTCTTTCTGCTGATCTGGATATAAATCTGTTGAGAGATGCTAGCCTTCCTGTCAATCTTTGGGCCCCCTTTCTTGTGGTTGGTGGCTCCATTCGAAGTATAGCTTCGATTTTATTTGGGTTAGCTTCGATTCCCTTTGTTGAAACCAAGCATCCAAGAAATTTACCCTTCTTCACTCCGAAGACACATTTTTCTGGATTCAGCTTCAGACCAGCTTGTCTGAAGCTGGCGAAGGTCTCCTGCAGATCAGCAATATGATTTTCTTGCTTCGTGCTTTTTACAATGATGTCATCGACATAAGTCAACACATTTCTGCCTATCTGAGATTGGAGAACCTTCGCAGTCATTCTGCTGAAACTCCCTCCAGCATTCTTGAGCCCCTCAGGCATCCGAAGATAGCAATATGTACCACTTGGGGTTATGAAGCTAGTCTTCGGCTCATCTTCCTTCTTCATCCAGATTTGATGATAGCCTGAGTAGCAGTCCAGGAGACTCATGAGCTCCGAAGAAGCTGCTGCATCAACTAAAGAGTCTATCCTTGGCAGCGGGAATTCATCCTTCGGACAAGCCTTGTTGAGATCTGTGAAATCAATACACATTCTCCACTTGCCATTGGCCTTCTTCACCATAACAGTGTTAGCTAACCACTCTGGATACTTCACTTCTCTGATAACTCCTGCACTGAGGAGTCTTTTTACTTCATTGCGAGCCCCTTCGGCCTTGTCATCAGACATTTTCCGAAGCCTCTGCTTTCGGGGTCTGAAGGATGGGTCAACATTGAGCGAATGTTCAATAACATCCCGATTTACTCCACAGAGATCATTAGCTGACCATGCAAAGACATCTTTGTTGTTGAATAAAAACCTTATCAAGGTTTTTTCCTGGTCTTCAGATAATTGCGAGCCCAACAACACCTTCTGCTCTGCTATGTCTTCACACAATAACATAGGCTTCGGCTGATCCGCTGAAGCTGCCTTCTCCCTCCTGAATTTGTACTGTTCACAAGCTTCAGCTCCATCTATGTTATGGATTGCCTTGGAGTCAGTCCAGCTTCCCTCGGCCCTTCTAGCAGCTTCCTGGCTTCCATGAATAGCGATAGGTCCTTGGTCCGAAGGTATCTTCATGCAGAGATAAGCTGGGTGAAGAATTGCTTCGAAGGCATTAAGAGTACCACGGCCAATGATAGCATTGTAAGGATACTCCATGTCAACAATATCAAACACAATTTGCTCCGTCCTTGTGTTGTTAACAAATCCGAAGGTTACCGGCATGGTAATCTTCCCAAGTGTTACAATCTGCCGCCCTCCGAAGCCACAAAGAGGGTGCGTAGCATCATGAATCTTGTCTTCAGGCTCTTGCATTTGTCTGAAGGCTTTAGCAAATATAATGTCAGCTGCACTGCCTGTATCAACTAGGACATTGTGGACCAGAAATCCTTTGATCACGCAAGAAATAACCATGGCATCATTGTGAGGATAATCCTTAAGCTGAAGGTCTTCCTGAGAGAAAGTAATTGGAATGTGGGACCATTTTGACTTGATGAAGGGTCCCTGCACTCCAACATGCTGCACTCTTCTCTGAGCCTCCTTCTTCTGCTTCTTGTTAGCCGGCTCTGAGCAAGAGCCGCCTGTTATCGGGAGCACCAGCTTCGAAGCCGAAGCAGCTCCAGCTTGATTGTTGAACGAAGCCATCAGCTCAGAAAAGTGGAAGTGAGTTCACCGGAGGTGGGCGCCAATGTTGGGGGCTTGTTCTCAAATGCTAAAAGTTAAGAACAAGGCAACATAGAAAATGTTAAGTGTTAAAGTCCTTCGTCCTCCACCCCATTATATCCTTTCGAGATATAAAGAATTTCGGACGAAGGTTACGAAGGACATACCTTCGTAAACATAATAACGAGGGACGAAGTATTCATATAAATCATGAGGTATGCAATAAACATTTAAATGTTGTCATAAAATCATTTCCATCTTCACTAACATGAACAAATATAAATGATTTCAAATTACAAATGTACCTTCGGTCCTGAGGAGGGCGAGAATACAAGTGTGATGCGAAGACAAATGACAGGTTCGCGTGAACAGTACAGAGGTACTGTTCATCTATTTATAGGCACAGGTCGCAGCCTGTGACAAATTACAATTATGCCCCTTACAAAAGTTTACAACATTGACTCAGACCTCTATGGATAAAAAGGTCATTCTATCTCTATGTCGGTTTGTAACGCCGAAGCTCCATGAAAAGGGACCTTCGGCCATCTCTTGGAGACGACTTCAGCCGAAGCTGCTTCTTCGTGTAAGACCTTCGGCGCACCGAAGCATGGCCCCAACACTGGGTGGTTCTACCACAACTGGTATCGGAGCGAATACCATTACAGAGGAGTCAATAAGTCATGAATGCCAATCTTTCAAAAAAAACTTGCTTAGAAACTAGTATTGGATCATCAGGACTAGAACGCTAGACCTAGGACGAAAGGCCTTAAGAATAATGGGTAGATAAGTGGCTATATAAGTAGGCCATATAGGCCAACACTATGATAGAAGGGATGCCCTAGGAGCACCCTTATGATTGATGAGAGGATGTTCCTTCAAGAATGCATGCATTGTAGTAAATCAACACTAAAAAGGGAAAAAGTGATTAATTAAAAGTTGAAGGGAATATATTGAATCATGACCCCTAACAACATTAGTTAAGAATGAGTAACAGGAAGGTGGGTTAAAAACAGATTAATCCAAACTAGTCATCCTCCTTTAACTTAAGCACGCTTATCTCCTTACCGCTACCATAGCACTTACACTTACCCCTCCTTCACAGATGGCTTCACCTACCCCCGCCGATAGAGGAGACTACCTTTCTCGAGAGGGATTTCCCTCTATCTTGTGGGAGGTGCTCTGCTCCACTAGGTACCCCACACCCCCTCTGTACACGGTACAGTTGTACGAGGAGCACCGGGTGCCACACTGTGAGGTTTGGCTAACCCTGGAGTCTCACCCCCTGCAGCCTAGGTGGCGTTCACTTGATTCCGAAACTATCAGATTCAGGGCAGACAACACCACCAAGGTCATGGCACTGAAGGCCTTGACGACCTTCTGCGGATACCACCCACTAGAGATGATGATGCACCCACTTGGACTCTTCCCCGCAGAGAAGAGGGATGATCTGATTTGGTGCAACAGAGTGAGCCACGTCAAGGATGTGTGAGCCATGCATCCTGACCAGGTTGGGAGAATCACCGTCCAGTGCATGAGTGCATTGTACCGCCTGCAGGCCCTGCAAAGCGATGCCATGACACACCTCACTGGACTCGCTCAAACTACAAAGATCACCCTCGACGATAGGGAAGACTTCGTGGTCGATCTACCTTCGGAATTGGTGGAGAAGGATCTACAGTTTGAACAGATGAGCAACCGCATCCAAGCATTGGAGCAGCAGGTGGAAATCTGGGACAACACCATTGAGGTCCTAGAAAATTAGCTCCATGATGTGCAAGAGGAACTTGAGGAGGCCAACGCTCACATAGAAATGCATCACCAAGACATGAACGCAATGGAGGCAGGCAGTGAAGAGGAGGAGGATCCCGAGGAGATTGAGCCAGCTTCCAGTCTGGACACAGCCTTTCCAGAGTACCCCTATACCTGGGGCCAGTGTTGCCTCTGCCACTCAGGGTTAGATGGGTTAGATTTAAACATGGTAGGAGAAGGGAAAGACCACGTAAGCTTAGCTTTTGGCACCAACTTTTGAGCTAGGCAGTAGGGTGGGTCTCCTAATATGCTATAACCCGGAAAAACCTGTATGAAAAATGCAATGAATTAATGATTACCTTCATTTGGTTCAATGTAATATTGTGTCATTATTCTCCTCATGATATAAGTCACTACTTGGAATCTTGGGTCGAAGTAACAATGACAGAATTTCTGTTTTCAGATGGCAGCTAGACCTCGTCGTGGACAAAACGAGCAAGTTCCCCCACCACCTCCCCCAGCTCCAATAATGCAGGAACTAATGGCTTAGCAGAATGAAATCATGCGGCAACTGGTGCAATGCCAGCTCTAACCTCAGCAGTTTGGCGGAGGGCAGTAGCAATGCCCACTGGATGTAGCTACTTATCAGGAATTCTTGAGCACTCAACCGATGTTGTTCACCAAGGCAGAAGACCCAATGGACGCCGATGTGTGGCTCAGGGTCATGGAGTCTAAGTTTCCACTTCTCATAGGAGCTTGCCCTGATGCCGCAAAGACTCGCTTCGCCACACAGCAGCTCTGTGGACCTGCAAGGACATGGTGGGACCATTTCCTCACCATGTTGCCCGCCGACCACGTAGTGACATGGGAAGAATTCAAGACTGCTTTCAGGGGACATCACATTCCCGCGGGAATATTGGACCACAAGCTTAATGAGTTCCTGGTAATGACTCAGGGGACGCGCACGGTACTGCAATACGCCCAGGCTTTCAATGATTTGTGCCAATATGTGGGTTATCATGCAGACTTTGACAAGAAGAAGAGGGACCGCTTCCGGAGAGGGCTCAACACCAAGCTCCATGAGCGCCTTAATACTGTTCGGGCCGGCAACTACAATGAACTGGTCAACCTGGCAATTTCACAAGAAGAATGCATCTTAGCCCACAGGGCAGAGAAGAAGAGGAAGGCACCAATGACAGGGTCCTCGATCCCACCTCAAAGATTTTGGATTGTCCCCAACAATCAAAGCAGGGGATCCCAGCAACAAGCAGGGAGATGGGTAATCAGGCCAACTCATTAGCAGCAAGCACCCAACCTTTTCCCTGTTCCTGCTCCCAGGAATAATCAGCCCCCACGACAGCAATAGCAGCAGCAATACCGACAAGGAAACGGGAACAAATGCTTCACGTGAGGCAACCCAGGCCACTACGCCAAGGATTGCCCATGGAATCAACCAAGAAAGATGCCAGCAGCTAACCAAGAGAAAGGGAATAAGCAAAAGGTGCAAGTCAGGCAAGGGAGGCTCAATTTCACTACTCTAGAGGAGCTACCCAAAGGATCACCCATCATGACTAGTACCTTTTCAGTTTTTAATCAACCTGCATTAATTCTTTTTGACTCTAGTGCTTCACATAGTTTCATTAGTCAAAAATTCAATGTCAAATGCCAACTGCCCTTTTTCCATACTGTCACACCTGGTTTTGGAAGGCAAACCGAATGCAAACCATGTACGTGCCAGGATCAGAAACTCACGTACACAGCGATTACATAATTGGACATCATCACACAATGCTCGAAATAAATAGCGGAAAGGTACTTCAATTACATCAAGATGTCCAAGACATCCATAGAGTCTAATACATAACCATTGTCTTTAACATAAATATCAAAGTGTGGAGAAACGAAACGTAGATGATAAGCCTACACAAACAGCTGACTGGGGGTTTGCCACTAAGATAAACTAAAACTCGTCGTAATCTTGAATCTCCTCGAAGCCCTCCATGTTGCCAGCATCACCTCCTGAGCACTGAGTACAGTGGGGACAACCTAGGGTGGGGTGGTTTGTAAAGCAAGGGTGAGTACACATCAACGTACTCAACAAATGTCTCGTTTGATTAAAGTGGACTAGATGTATGTGGGTTGAGGTTAAGCAGTTGCTTTTAGTTGGTCAAGTATTTATTATTAGTAGTAGAGCCAAGTTTTAGTAATAAACCCAGTTATTGCCCAAAAGAACTCCCTCAAAAGAGGAAATACCAGAGATCAGATTTATAACATCATTGTTAACCATCATCATAAAAGTATCCAAAGTTCTTCTAATCAAAGAGGATCCCAAGGCTGCTCTTAACCATGAGCTCGGCTGATATACCAGTTTCTAACACTCTGCAGAGGTTGCACACTTTACCCACGAGTCGTGATCCCTTTCCAGTCTGGGTTGTACAGACCCGATCTTCACTACCGAGGTGAATGGCCAGGGATACACTACGTAACCTTTACAAAGACTCCCCTGGTGCATAGCTGCTCGTTAGGTTTCGCCAGTCGTACAAACGCAGTACACCTCCCCAAGGTGGGTGACTGATAAAACCAAATCGAATGAACCTCTGCACCCCCTTGGCAAAGCGAGCACTACACCCCGGCCCCCATTGATGGCCCTCCGGCAAAGCCAACTACAAGCCCAGGTTCATCTAATTAATCAGCTAAGGGCATCCCATTCCACCCTCATGGTTGCACTGTTATCCTGGGTGGTCACTCCACGAACAGGTCCTTACAGAGAGGTACTTAGGAAAAAGGCCTGAGCCCCCTAGAGTATCACAATATCATCATTGGGATAACATCATCGTATCATAAATAATCATATCATGTTCATTGATTAAGTTAAGGCAATAGCAAAATGCTAACCATGATAACCCAAAAAGGTAAACAAGGATAAGTAAATACAGACTAGTCAATCCTTAGGTTTCATAAAGTAATGCGGGACAGCGAATTATAGAGTATGTAGGACATAATAGGTCAGAGGACACTTGCCTTCACCAGGTTGTTGCTCAGGGAGGTCTCCAGCAACACACTCAGGAACCTCGAACTGCTCGTTGTCTAAATAAAGCGAGCATGCATTCAATACATTTGGAAAGTACAAATGAACAGCACGCCAAACATGTACAAACATTGGAATACATCTTAAAAAGGCACAATACTAAATAAGGAATAATTAGATCAAAGTATAGCATGAACTAATTTCATTTAGAAATAGATTATTCTTTAAGTGTTGTCCATAATTACATAACCTTGTTCAATTTATTTTATTGTGACCTAAAAGTTAGACTAGAGATGAATTCATGTAATACACATTATTAATATCACAAGATTAAACATGCTTTAATCTCTAGGGTTTTTCCCTTTTTTATTTTATTAAATAAACAAATCTATACATATACTAGTTCATAGTTAACCATAAAATTAGAATGTACAGAATGTAAATGGAACTAATTTATTTAAACAGAGTATAATCCTATGAACATTTTGCAATTTGAATCACTAAATTTGGAGTTCATATGTAAAAGATATGAAATAAACAAGTTTGGAAGTTTAAAATACAAAATTAAACCCTAATCTGTAATTATTTAAAAGGATAGGGTCTGTTTGTAATAACTCAGGGGCCTGCGCATAAAGTATAAGGATGGCGGGTTCTATTCGCAGAAAACCGAGGGGGTCTTAAGCAAAACAACCACAGCGAAAGGGTATCCTGGCTTCTCGGCCATCCGATCGGGAACGGATGCCCGAGATTAGAAGCGAGCGCGCGGGATTGGACGCGAGGGCTGACCGGCGGGTCCCATGCGTCAGCGGCCCAGGTATCCCTGGTGCGAGATGTGAGCGCGGGCGCCCTCCGGTGGGTGGGGCCCATGGGTCGGCAACTTCGACCATGGGGAGGGGGAAACGGCGGGAGTCTGACAAACGGGGTCACGGGGAGGTTGGGCCCACTAGTTAGCGGTGGAGGGCACGCGCAGGCGTGACATCGCGAGCGCGCGCTGACAGACGGGGCCCTCCAGGCAGTGACCAAGAACGGGGAAAGAAAGGGGGGACCTTGGTAGCGCACACGGCGTGAGTGCCATGGTCGGAGCCGGCGACTCTGCACGGGCAAAAAAGGCACGGGGCAGCCGCGGTTGACCAGGCGGTCTCGGTTCGACGGCGCGTGACCGGTACCGACGATCACTAGCGACTAATCGACGGGACAGAGAAAATGGGGGAGAGAGAAGAGAAGGTCCGGCGGGGAAATTCACCTCGGGTGGGGCAGGAACGATGGCGACGCTGGGCCTGACGGTGGCGGAGCACGGTCACAGACGGCGATCGAGCTCTACCAGCGACGAATTTGGGCGCAGGGGGCCTGGTGATGGGGGAGCTCCAACGAGCTTGAAGAACGGGTGCACGCAGCTCGGGTGAGTGGGCAGAGGCGAAATGAGCGAGGCAGGGGGAAGTGGGGGTGTGCGGGGACTTGTAGAGGGGGTCGGGGTGCCAGTTTGGAGCTGGGTGGTGACGTAGGCGTGGCGATCTCGGCGTGCGTGCGCGCGGTCCACGCAGGCGAGCGGTTGAAGGAGGGGGGAAGGGACTGGCGAGCGGGGCCCGCGGGACTGTGGCACAGACGCGCGAGTGCACGACAGGCCGAAGTGCCGACAAGGCGACCCCACCGAACAGCGAGAGGGAGAAAGGAAGAGAGGTGCGGGTCGGCGCCGACAGGCAGGGCCCGCCTGTCCGAGACCGAAGGCGCGTGGGCGCGGCTGGGCTTAGTGGGCCGATTGGGCTACTTTGACCTTTTCTTTTTCTCTGAATTTTCTAATTGTTTTTTCCATTTCTTTTTCTCTAGGGTTTTCAATCCAAATTCAATTCAAGTTTCAAATTCAAATTAATTCAACCATTTGCAACAATTCAAAGAATATTTAAACTCAGTATGATGCAACATGTCATGGCCTATAGTGTTTTGGCAACAATAAATAATTAACCTCCCCTAACTTAAGCTAATTTGACTTAAAAGGGAAAAAGGGAGAGAGGATCTAGAGAGAGATAGAACCTAGGGTGAGAGAGAGAAGAGTAACATATGAATTTAGGTGATCATTAGAAAGAAATTTTATACCCCCAAATTTAGGGTGTTACAGACCTATCCCCCTTAAAATAATCTCGCCCTCGAGATTCATGGTTGGCTAGAAAAGAGCTC
Organism: Zea luxurians; assembly: GCA_029449295.1. Taxonomy (NCBI): domain Eukaryota; kingdom Viridiplantae; phylum Streptophyta; class Magnoliopsida; order Poales; family Poaceae; genus Zea; species Zea luxurians. The sequence goes on from JAOPSE010000002.1 coordinate 6,926,795, forward strand.
AGGGTACTTGGCTTTCAAATCATCTTCTCTTTCCAAGGTAGCTTCTTCTTCTGAGTGGTGACCCCATTTGACTTTGCACATCCTGATGGTACTTCTCCGAGTGACCCAGACTGTTGTCTCCAGAATTTGAGTTGGCTTCTCAATATATGTCAGATCTTCTTGAACTTCAAGATCCTTTGTTAGCAACTGCTCTTCTGGCACTCTCAACCATTTCTTCAACTAAGACACATGGAACACATCGTGCACAGCGGACAGATTCTCTGGTAAGCTGAGTTGATAAGCCACTTCTCCACGTCTTGCTTGAATCTGATACAGCTCGATATATCGAGGTGCTAGCTTGCCTTTGACTCCAAACATTTTGGTTCCTCTGATGTGTGACACCTTCAAATAGACATAGTCTCCCACTTCAAAACTGAGTTCCCTTCTTTTGGTGTCAGCATAGCTTCGCTGATGGGACTGTGCTGCCTTCAAATTCTCTCGGACCATTCTAATGTTCTCTTTGGCTTCAAGCAAAATATCTGGACCGAACACCTGCCTTTTGCCGGGTTGGTCCCAATGCAATGGAGTTCTGCAATTCCTCCCATAGAGCGCTTCAAATGGTAACATCTTCAGACTGGCTTGATAGCTGTTGTTGTAAGAGAATTCCGTATATGGTAATCTCTTGTCCCAACCTATCTTATCTTGCAAAGCACAAGCCCTCAACATACCCTCCAGAATCTGATTGGTTCTCTCTGTTTGACCATCTGTCTGTGGGTGGTAAGCTGAGCTGAACTTCAAGTGTGTGCCCAAAGCTTCATGTAACTGCTGCCAAAAATGAGAGGTGAACTGAGTACCTCTATACGATACTATCTTCTTCGGGACGCCATGCAAGCACACAATCTGAGACATGTATAGTTTGGCCAACACTGCACTGTTATAGGTGGTCTTGACTGGTATGAAATGGACCGCCTTTGTCAAACGGTCCACTACTACCTAGATAGAGTCATAACCAGTACGAGTGCGAGGCAAACCGACTATAAAGTCCATTCTGATCTCATCCCATTTCCACTAAGGAATCTGCAACCGCTGCAACAAACCTGCAGGTCTATTGGGGCGAAGGCGAAGACGCCACCCTTCGCTCGAGGCCTTCGCCATAGTCGTTGGCCCAACGGAGACAAGACAACGGGCAGGGACACCCTTCGCCCCATACGACATCGGACAAAGACCCGTGACGAGGTCATCCCGCCGCGCGGCCTCGCCCAGCATGGAGGCCCACGTGTGATCCGGCCCATTGTAACGGGCCCTGCGTGGCCGCTGCGTGTTACGGGCCTAATTTGTAAAGGCGTCCCTGTAATTACAGTCTGTAACCCCGCTTTATGGGAATATTCCGGGGATAACCTAGGTGTCTGAGGGCACATGCGTCCTTAACACGGGACGCTGGGCACCCGGACACTTATAAATACCCCCGCACAGTGCCCTTGAGAGGCTAGATGAACAGAGCTTTTGCCATCACGTGCTGAAACCCTGTTTGCGCTATTACACCCCCCCCCCCCCCGTTGGATCAACTTGCGCCTGTGAGCAAGTTCCAACATTTGGCGCCCACCGTTCGTGCTGCGAAGAAACCACCCGCGATGGCACCCAAGAAAGCTAGCTCGAAGGCTGACGAGGCTGCGAAGGCAGCACTGCTGGCCGCAAGAAAGGGCAAGGCCCTCGCACTCACCCACTCCACCCACCAAGAGGCTGCTGAAGACGATGTTCCCCGCACCTGCGAAGACAATGCTCTCCGCACCTGCGGCCTTGAAGGACAACCGCAGCCTCCCCCAGGCTTCGCTCCACCGGAGGGCGCGGACCTCACCGAGGACGGTGAAGTCCTCGGCTTCGCCCCACTGGAGGGCGCGGACCTCACCGAGGACGGTGAAGTCCTCGGCGTTTCAACAGAAGAACAGCTACAGCTGCGCGCCCTGCGCCTCAAGAACCGCAATCTCCAGAGGCAAAAAGAGATACTGGAGGCCAAGCGCCAGCGCGTGTCTGCACTAGCCAAGGTGCGGCAAATGATACGCGACGAAGAGCAGAAGGCCCAGGACCTCGAGCGGGAGATCGCACTGATGCAGCGCGAAGGCCACCTCGGCTTGCAGCACGGGCCACCCCTGCAACAGCGCGCGCAAGTGGAAGACCCGCACTTCCCCCAGCGCGACTACACCTTTCCACACGCCGCGCCATTTCAAGGGGTCAACTACCTCGACGAGCGAAATCCCCTGGCGCCACATCTGCAAGTGACACCCTGGCCTGCCAACTTCCGGGCAGGGACCTATCCCAAGTACAATGGCAGCACGGACCCAGCACAGTACATCATGAGTTATCAGGTCACCGTTGCATCTTCCGGAGGGGACGACGCCACAATGGCCAAGTCTTTCATCATCGCCCTTGAAGGCCGAGCTCTCACCTGGTTCACCAGGTTGCCCCCGCTGTCCATTGACTCTTGGAGAAGCCTAAGGGACAAATTCCTGCTCAACTTCCAAGGGTACTGCCCAGACACCGACACCTTGGTCGAACTCTCACTCTGCAAGCAGCTAGAAAAAGAGACTCTGCGGGAGTATTACCGCAAGTTTCTAACACTCAAGTCACAGCTGCCCTCAGTTGATGACCAGATCGCCATTCACTACGCCATCAGTGGCCTTCGCGCCGGCGTCCTTTACAGCCACTGCATCAGGGACCCGCCCAAGAACCTCTAGGAATTATATCAACTATTTGAAAAATATGCCAAATCCGAAGAGCTCCACCAGCGCAAGGTTGAGACTCAGAGGAAACCCAAAGATGCTCCACAGTCCAGCCACACGTGGACAAGGACTCCGCAGCCAGACTCCGGTCGAGACGGCCATAATCAGCAGCAGGTGCACAACATCGCCAACCAGCACCCCGCTGGTGATGCCCCTCGCCGCCAGGAATATCCCCCCCAGGGCCGCGGAAGTGGAACTCGCGGTAGGGGTTGGGGACGTGCGCAGCCGCCGCGCCGATTCTACTGTCTCTTCCACGACGAAGACTGCGCCCACCAAACCAAAGACTGCCCAGAGACGAAGGCCACCAGAGACAGGATGGCACGGACGCAACCGGCCGACAACCCAAGAGTCGTCGCGCACACTTATCAGCAACACCCTCCACCATACATCCACGCTCCCGCCCCGCATCCACCGCACCACGCTTACCAACACCATCAGGAAGTACAAATCGTACCTCCCCCACCCTCGCCTCCACACCAGCAACAACAAAACATCCCCCACCCCCATGCCCCCAAGCAAGAAGACTTCGCCGATCAGCCGTACCGCGGAGTCGTTCATATGATCACTGGGGGGTCCAGTGTCGACTTCGACACCAAGCGATAGAAGCGGGACCACTACCGCAGCATCAACCACGTCGCCATCACCGTTCCAGTCATACAGACGAAGTGGTCCCATGTACCGCTAACTTTCGACGCCCGAGACGTCGACCTGCGCAGCGCCCCCCATATCGATGCCATGGTCATCAACTGCAGCGTGGCAGGCTGGGACCTGCACAAAGTCCTCGTTGATAATGGCAGTCAGGCAGACATCATTTTCCTCCATGCCTTCGATCGCATGGGCATAAGCCACAGCTTGCTCAAGCCTTCGGACAATCCGTTGTACGGCTTCGGCAGCAAGGGCACTTTTCCTATCGGCAAAATAGAGTTGCCACTCTCCTTCGGTGTAGCGCCCAATGCCCGAAGTGAGCAGATAACCTTTGACATCATCGACATGGTGTATCCGTACAACGCCATCATGGGCCGGGGCTCCATCAACAAGTTTGAGGCAGCCATTCACGGATTGTACCTGTGCATGAAGATACCAGGTCCCTTAGGCGCCATCTCGGTCTACGACAATCAGCAGACTGCGCAATATAGAGCGGGACTTCGTCCCCGGGCAAAGAAATGTCCACTGCCTCACGGCCCAGCGCGAGGTCCCAGCGCCCGCCAGCCCAACTAAAAAACAACACAAGGCGCAGCTGCAAAACAACGACGGGACCAAGACTGTTCCCCTCGACCAGGCCACGCCCAAGCAAACAGTCACGATCAGCGAAGACCTGACTTCGCATGACGAGGAAAAACACTTGTGCTGCTTGTCCAAGAACAAGGACGTCTTCGATTGGTCAGCCCTCGACCTGGTCGGGGTCAGCCGATCCATAATTGAGCATAGCTTGGGAATCGACCCCTCGGTGAGACCGAAAAAACAACGGCTTCACAAAATGTCCGACGAGAAGACAGAGGCCGCCAAGACAGAGGTACACCGCCTCCTGGAAGCCAAATTTATCGAGCCAGTGGCTTACCCCACGTGGCTCTCCAACGTGGTAATGGTGCAGAAAAAGAGCGGCAAGTGGCGAATGTGCATAGACTTCACCAGCCTCAATAAGGCATGCCCAAAGGACAACTTCCCGTTGCCCCGGATCGACAAAATAGTCGATAGCGCGACCGGGTGCGAGGTCATGTCACTCATCGACTGCTTCTCCGGTTATCATCAAATATACATGAAGGAGGAGGACAAGGCCAGCACCAGCTTCATAACACCCTTCGGCATATATTGCTTTATCAGAATGCCTGGAGGGACTCAAGAACGCCAGGTCCACCTTCTCCCGGCTCACTAAAACAGTGCTCGAAGGGCAAGTCGGCAGAAACGTATTCACATACGTGGATGACATCGTCGTCGCCAGCAGGAATAAAGAGGACCATCTCGCAGACCTCGCCGAGACATTCGCGAACATGCTGGACGCACGACTTCGCCTGAACCCCGATAAGTGCGTCTTCGGTGTTCGACAGGGGAAAATATTGGGTTATCTGGTATCACACCGCGGCATCGAGGCCAACCCAACCAAAATCTAGGCCATTATCAACATGAAGCCCCCACAGTCAGCCAGAGAGGTCCAGCGTCTGACGGGCAGAATGGCCGCCCTCAACAGGTTCATTTCCAAATCTGCTGAGCGAAGTCTTCCCTTCCTCAAAACACTCCGCGGCACAAAAGACTTCGCTTGGGGACCAGAGCAGGCGGCGGCCTTCGCCTCACTAAAACAGTACCTGATGGAGTTGGCCGTCCTTACGAGCCCCGACTCTTCGCTACCACTGTTGCTTTACGTTGCGGCTTCGCCGCATGCGGTCAGTGAGGCACTGGTTCAGGAGCAGACAGTAGAGTGCGTGATCAGGCAGTGCCCAGTATATTATGTCTCCGAAGTGCTCACACTGTCAAAATGTAACATGACGGAGCTCGAAAAGATTGCATATGCAGTTGTTATGTCTTTGCGCAAATTGCGCCACTACTTTGAAGCATTCAAGGTCCGCGTCACCTCAGATAGGGGACTCGGCGAATTATTTAGAAACTCGGAGGCATCGGTACGAATCGCCAAATGGGCGGCCGAACTCTCCGGCTACCACATCACTTTCGAGCCCAGGACAGCAATCAAGTCACAAGTTCTAGCAGACTTCATCGTCGACTGGACCGGGCCGATAACACAGCCGGATCCGCCAGCAGAGAAGATTTGGACAATCCACTGCGACAGCACTTGGTGCCATGCGGGGGCAGGCGCTGCTGCAGTCATCACCTCACCCGCCGGGGTCAGGCACAGATACGCGGCACGCTTAAGCTTCGCTCTGGAATCTGACAGATGCACAAACAACATAGCAGAATACGAAACTGTCATCCTCGGCCTCCGTAAATTAAGAGCCCTCGGCGTCACCACCTGTATAGTCCGAACAGACTCCAAGGTAGTCGCCGGCCAAGTCAAGAAAGACTATGTAGCAAAGGACCCCGCACTTATGCAGTACCTCGCGGCCATCCGAAGTCTCGAGAAACAATTCAAGGGATTCACATTGTAGCATGTGGACTGGGCCAAGAATGAAGAAGCTGACGCATTGGCCAAGGCAGCCGCCAGGGGTGAAGCCCTACCCTCCGACGTGTTCTATCACGTCATCGGCACGCCAGCCGTCCACAGCCCTGAAGGGCTCCAAATAACCAACGACGGCGAGGGCCACCGCATGATCAATCTTATCATGACCGAAGACTGGCGGGCGCCAATAACCCTGTACCTGCAGGGGTACTATCACCCAGTCGACAGCAACGAGGCCAAGCACCTCCACCACCGAAGCCGGGACTTCGCATTGATTGAGGGCCAACTTTACAAAAAGGGGGTCAGTCAGCCGATGCTTAAGTGCGTCACCGAGACCGAGGGCGTTCAAATCCTGCGCGAAGTCCACAGGGGGACCTGCGGCTCCCACGCAGGCCCCAGGGCCCTAGCGGCAAAGGTGATACGCCAAGGTTTCTACTGGCCCGCCATCATCTGCGCCGCAAATCGGGTTGTCAGATCCTGCGAGGCCTGTCAGAAATTTTCCCCACGCTCGGGACGCCCCTCGCAGTTCACGAAGCTGATCGCCCACAGGTGGCCCCTTCAGCGCTGGGGCCTAGACATTGTCGGGCCCCTGCCCACGGCTCAGAGGAACCTCAAGTTCACCTTTGTAGCCGTTGAATACTTCACCAAATGGATTGAAGCGAGGGCAGTATCCACCATCACATCGAAGACGGCCCAGAAATTCTTCTGGCAAAATATTGTTTGCCGCTTCGGAGTACCATCCGAACTCACGGTCGACAACGGCAAGCAGTTCGACAACCAAGATTTCAAAGACTTCTGCTTCTCCATCGGCACCAAGCTTGCCTTCGCCTCCGTGTACCACCCCCAGTCCAACGGAGTCGTGGAGCGCGCCAACGGCAAAATTTTCACAGCTGTCAAGAAAATGCTCCTCGACGACAAAAAAGGCAAGTGGCCCGACCTGTTACCCGAAGTGGTGTGGGCACTGAATACAACTGAGTGCAGGGCGACTGGGTTTACCCCCTTCCGCCTATTATACGGATCGGAGGCCATGACTCCGCAAGAAATAAAGCATGGGTCGCCTTGGACAGCCGCGTCGGCCGTCCCAAACGTAGACGAGCCGACTTCAAAGGATCTCATCAACGGAGACCGCGTCTTTGCCCTACAGGCTCTGGACAAATACCAAGCCCAGACAAAAGCATGGTGCGACCAGGCAGTCGTCCCAAGGGAATTCAGCGAAGGGGACCTCGTCCTCGTCCGGACAGCTCGAATGGAGTCCAGAGGCAAGCTGGAGCCCATGTGGGAAGGCCCTTACATTGTCAAGTCGAAGGCCTCCCCCAGCGCATACAGGCTTGCAATGCCAAACGGCGAAGACTTAGAGCATTCCTGGAACATTGATAATCTGCGCAAATTTTTTGTTTGACTCATCAGGGCCAGCTCGCCCTTGTAATTTGCAAAAACAATTTTGTTCTGGCCCGCACTCTTTTCCTCCCGGGGGGTGAGGTTTTTAACGAGGCGGAGTCATGTAATATACAAGAGAAAAATCCCCCGCAAAATCCACGTCGAAACAAGACCACACAGACGGTCTTCGACATTCGACTAATACAAAGTCACCGCGAGGTCCAGCGGCAGCCGCCCTCGCGTGCGACAACTCCGCGCAGAAGTCGCCTAAGGGTGCAGCCGGACTAGCACAACAAGTGCGAAAAATCGAAGTCTTCCACGAAGACTATACGCGCAGAAGTCGCCTAAGGGTGCAGCCGGACTAGCACAACAAGTGCGAAAAATCGAAGTCTTCCACGAAGACTATCCGCGCAGAAGTCGCCTAAGGGTGCAGCCGGACTAGCACAACAAGTGCGAAAAATCAAAGTCTTCCACGAAGACTATCCGCGCAGAAGTCGCCTAAGGGTGCAGCCGGACTAGCACAACAAGTGCGAAAAATCGAGGTCTTCCGCGAGGGCTATCCGTGCAGAAGCCACTCAAGGGTGCCGCCGGATTAGCACTACAAATACGAAAAATCGAGGTCTTCCGCGAAGACTACCCGTGCAACAATCGTCTAAGGGTGCAGCCGGGCTAGCACAATAAGTGCGAAAAATCCTAGTTTTCCGCGAAAACTATCCCTGCAGAAGTCGCCTCAGGGTGCAGCAGGGATAGCGCAACAAGTGCGACGAACCGACTACAATGGTACAGCCGGACGAAGCCTAACGAGTGCAAAAACGGCTACACCAAACTGTCCGCACAAAGACTGACTACATGCGCACCAGACCAACATAACAAATACACCAGACCAAGCACATAACGCCCTCGCGAACATAGCCAAGTGTGCGAAGGCACACAACCTCATCATACAAGCCATTACACATGTACAAGCGAGGGCATCACACTCTACATCGGCTCAACCTTCGGAATAATTCCCATCTCCCTATAGTTAAATAACATTATCCTAAGCTCCTCACCCGCAAAAAGACTTCGCAACTCCCCCTCACCTGCACTCACAGCGGCCGGCAAGGACAACATTTCCTGCCTGCCAGCCCCACTCACACGAAGCCGACCGACGTCCGCCCCACTCACTCTACGCTTCGCAACCGCCCTTCTCCGCCTACGCCCAGTACTCGGACTAGGCACAACTTCAGCATCCGCAGCTTGCGGTGAAGCCTCCGCCGCTGCCACATCCAAGGCCGCAAAGTAGTCCAAGTCCTCATCCGACGACTCCTCAGTCCACTCAACCGAGCTCCCAAAGTCACCAAAATCAGAAAACTTAGATGCAGACCCGTCCGATTTATTCCCATCATCCACAGTCGAAGTCGCCAAACAATTAGTAGTAGCGGTTGCGTGCTCCTGTGAAAACTTAAACTTATAGCCACAAAAACTTGTTAAGTGTTAGCACGATAATCGCCAAGTGGCTAGAGAGGAGTCTCAACAAAACACAGAAACCACAGAAGATCAATCACAGAGATGACACAGTGGTTTATCCCGTGGTTCGGCCAAGACCAACGCTTGCCTACTCCACGTTGTGGCGTCCCAACGGACGAGGGTTGCAATCAACCCCTCTCAAGCGGTCCAAAGACCCACTTGAATACCACGGTGTTTTGCTTTCTTTTCTTTATCCCGTTTGCAAGGAATCTCCACAAATTGGAGTCTCTTGCCCTTACAAGTATATGATCACAAAGAAGCACAGAGTAAGGGAGGGAAGCAACACACACAAATCCACAGCGAAACGCGCACACACACGGCCAAGAATCGAGCTCAAAAGACTATCTCAAAATTCTCACTAGAACGGAGCTCGAATCACTTAGAATGACAAACGAATGCGCAAAGACTGAGTGTGGAATGATCAAGAATGCTCTAAGGTTGCTTGGATCTCTCCTCCATGCGCCTAGGGGTCCCTTTTATAGCCCCAAGGCAGCTAGGAGCCGTTGAGAGCAAATCTGGAAGGCTATCCTTGCCTTCTGTCGTCGGGTGCACCGGACAGTCCGGTGTACACCGGACACTGTCCGGTGCCCGATTTCCTTCCTAAAATGGCGCTGCCGACCGTTGCAGACCGTTGCAGATCTGGGAGCCGTTGGCGCATCGGACATGTCCGGTGCACACCGGACAGTCCGGTGCCCCCTTCCGACCGTTGGCTCGGCCACGTGTCCCGCGCAAATTGCGCGGCCGACCGTTGGCCCGGTCGACCGTTGGCTCACCGGACAGTCCGGTGCACACCGGACAGTCCGGTGAATATTAGCCGTACGCCGTCGGCGAATTCCCGAGAGTGGCCAGTTCACGCCGAGCCAGCCTGGCGCACCGGACACTGTCCGGTGCACACCGGACAGTCCGGTGTGCCAGACCGAGCTGAGTCTTGGCTGCACTCAGCCAAGTCTTTTTCTCCTCTTTTCTTTTCTTCTTCTTTCTGTTTCTAACACTTAGATAAGTATGTTAGTACACAAAACCAATGTACTAAGGCCTAGAAACATACCTTTACTCTTGATTTGCACTTTGTCCATCCATGGACATAAAATCACATTTAAGCACTTGTGTTGGCACTCAATCACCAAAATACTTAGAAATGGCCCAAGGGCACATTTCCCTTTCAATCTCCCCCTTTTTGGTGATTTATGCCAACACAACATAAAGCAACTAGAACAAGTGCAAACTCACTTCAAATGAAATAAAAATTTATTTTGATTCAATTTTGGCATATATGGATCATCCTTTGCCACCACTTGGTTTGTTTTTGCAAATCAAACTCAAATCTCTATCTCTAAGACAAACACACATGTTGAAGCATAAAGAGAGTCATTTCAAAAGAGATTGATCAAAGATTTCAAAAAACTCCCCCTTTTTCCCATAATTACTACTTCTCCCCACAAGAAGCCAACCTTTGACAAAAGAGACAATAAAAGAGTTTTGACAAACCAAAAGCTCTACTCTACTATTTTCAAAATTTCTCAAGTGGTAGCTGATCCATTTATTGCTTTGGCCTTTATTTTCTCCCCCTTTGGCATCAAGCACCAAAACGGGATCAATCTTGGCCCTTTAACCCCATTGCCTCACCAAAATCTTCAATTAAGAGCAAATGGCAATAAGAGTTCATGAGATAGACTTGGAATAAGTTAACCTCTCATCGGAGTGCAGTGGAAGTCTTGCATGGTCCAAGTCCACCTTTTTCCTTTCAATTCTCCTTCGAGACTAAATCAAGCAAACTCAAGCATATGGTTAGTCTCAAAGGGTCAAGTTGTAACACATCTCCCCCTAAACATGTGCATCACTTTGCAACGGACTTGTGAGGTCCAGGGAGTGTTTGTACAACTTGAGCACCATAATAAGCAACAAAATGCAGAATGGACATGATCAAAGGCATAAACACATGTATGCTACAATTCAATCCAAGTTCCGCGAATCTAAGATATTGAGCTCACTACGCAGCCTGCAAAAGGTCTTCTCATCTAGAGGCTTGGTAAAGATATCGGCTAGCTGGTTCTCGGTGCTAACATGAAACACTTCGATATCTCCCTTTTGCTGGTGGTCTCTCAAAAAGTGATGCCGGATGTCAATGTGCTTTGTGCGGCTGTGCTCAACAGGATTTTCCGCTATTCGGATAGCACTCTCATTATCACATAGGAGTGGGACTTTGCTCAGATTGTAGCCAAAGTCCCTGAGGGTTTGCCTCATCCAAAGTAGTTGCGCGCAACACTGTCCTGCTGCAACATACTCGGCCTCAGCGGTGGATAGGGCAACGGATGTTTGTTTCTTAGAGTTCCATGACACCAGGGACCTTCCTAAGAATTGGCACATCCCCGATGTACTCTTCCTATCGACCTTACATCCAGCATAGTCGGAATCTGAGTACCCAATCAAGTCAAAGTTAGACCCCTTTGGATACCAGATCCCGAAGCAAGGCGTAGCAACTAAATATCGAAGAATTCGCTTCACCGCCACTAAGTGACACTCCTTAGGATCGGATTGAAATCTAGCACACATGCATACGCTAAGCATAATATCCGGTCTACTAGCACATAAATAAAGCAAAGAACCTATCATGGACCGGTATGCTTTTTGATCAACGGACTTACCTCCTTTGTTGAGGTCGGTGTGTCCGTCGGTCCCCATCGGAGTCTTTGCGGGCTTGGCGTCCTTCATCCCAAACCGCTTCAGCAAGTCTTGCGTGTACTTTGTTTGGGAGATGAAGGTGCCGTCCTTGAGTTGCTTCACTTGGAACCCAAGGAAGTAGTTCAACTCGCCCATCATCGACATCTCGAATTTCTGCGTCATCACCCTGCTAAACTCTTCACAAGACTTTTGATTAGTAGAACCAAATATTATGTCATCGACATAAATTTGGCACACAAACAAATCACCATCACATGTCTTAGTGAAAAGAGTTGGATCGGCTTTCCCAACCTTGAAAGCATTAGCAATTAAGAAATCTCTAAGGCATTCATACCATGCTCTTGGGGCTTGTTTAAGTCCATAGAGCGCCTTAGAGAGCTTACACACGTGGTCGGGGTACCGTTCATCCTCAAAGCCAGGGGGTTGCTCCACGTACACCTCCTCCTTTATTGGCCCGTTGAGGAAAGCGCTCTTCACATCCATTTGGTACAACCTGAAAGAATGGTGAGCGGCATACGCTAGCAAGATACGAATGGACTCTAGCCTAGCCACAGGAGCAAAAGTCTCCTCAAAGTCCAAACCTGCGACTTGGGCATAACCTTTTGCCACAAGTCGAGCCTTGTTCCTTGTCACCACTCCGTGCTCGTCTTGTTTGTTGCGGAACACCCACTTGGTTCCCACTACATTTTGCTTGGGACGAGGCACCAGCGTCCAAACTTCATTGCGCTTGAAGTTGTTAAGTTCCTCCTGCATGGCCAACACCCAATCCGGATCTAGCAAGGCCTCCTCTACCCTGAAAGGCTCAATAGAAGAGACAAAGGAGTAATGTTCACAAAAATTAACTAGTCGAGACCGAGTAGTTACTCCCTTGCTAATGTCACCCAGAATTTGGTCGACGGGATGATCCCTTTGAATCATCGCTCGAACTTGGGTTGGAGGTGCCGGTTGCGCTTCTTCCTCCATCACATGATCATCTTGTGCTCCCCCTTGATCACACGCCTCCTGTTGATGAACCTGTTCATCGTCTTGAGTTGGGGGATGCACCGTTGTTGAGGAAGAAGGTTGATCTCGTTCATCTTGTTCCTGTGGCCGCACTTCTCCAATCGCCATGGTTCGTATAGCGGCCGTCGGAACATCTTCTTCATCTACATCATCACAATCAACAACTTGCTCTCTTGGAGAGCCATTAGTCTCATCAAATACAACGTCGCTAGAGACTTCAACCAAACCCGATGATTTGTTGAAGACCCTATACGCCTTTGTATTTGAATCATAACCTAATAAAAACCCTTCTACAGCTTTGGGAGCAAACTTAGAATTTCTACCCTTCTTCACTAGAATGTAGCATTTGCTCCCAAATACACGAAAGTAAGATACATTGGGTTTGTTACCGGTTAGTAGCTCATATGAAGTCTTCTTGAGGAGGCGATGAAGGTAGACCCTGTTGATGGCGTGGCAAGCCGTGTTCACAGCTTCCGACCAAAAGCACTCGGGGGTCTTGAACTCTCCAAGCATCGTCCTCGCCATATCGATCAGCGTCCTGTTCTTCCTCTCTACCACACCATTTTGCTGTGGTGTGTAGGGAGCGGAGAACTCGTGCTTGATCCCTTCCTCCTCAAGAAACTCCTCCACTTGAAGGTTCTTGAATTCGGACCCGTTGTCGCTTCTTATCTTTTTCACCTTGAGCTCAAACTCATTTTGAGCTCTCCTGAGGAAGCGCTTGAGGGTCCCTTGGGTTTCAGACTTATCCTGCAAAAAGAACACCCAAGTGAAGCGGGAAAAGTCATCAACAATAACTAGACCATACTTACTTCCTCCTATGCTCAGATAGGCGACGGGTCCGAAGAGGTCCATATGCAGCAGCTCCAGAGGTCTTGACGTGGTCATCACATTCTTGCTGTGATGTGCTCCTCCCACTTGTTTACCTGCTTGACAAGCTGCACAAGGTCTATCCTTTTCGAAATAAACATTTGTTAGACCTATCACGTGTTCTCCCTTTAGAAGCTTGTGGAGGTTCTTCATCCCCACATGTGCTAAGCGGCGATGCCACAGCCAGCCCATGCAAGTCTTAGCCATTAAGCATGCATCTAGATCGGCCTCTTCTTTTGCAAAATCAACTAAGTAAAGCTTGTCGTCTAGTACACCCTTAAAGGCTAGTGAACCATCACTTCTTCTAATGACAGACACATCTACATTTGTAAAAAGACAATTATATCCCATATTGCATAGTTGACTAACAGATAGCAAATTGTAACCAAGAGACTCAACTAAAAACACATTGGAGATTGAGTGTTCATTAGAAATTGCAATTTTACCTAACCCTTTTACCTTGCCTTGATTCCCATCACCGAATATAATTGAATCTTGGGAATCCTTATTTTTGACGTAGGAGGTGAACATCTTCTTCTCCCCCAGTCATATGGTTTGTGCATCCGCTGTCGATAATCCAGCTTGAACCCCCGGATGCATAAACCTGCAAGGCAAATTTAGGCTTGGGTCTTAGGTACCCAACTCATGTTGGGTCCTACAAGGTTAGCACATATATCCTTAGGGACCCAAATGCAAGTTTTATCTCCCTTGCATCTTGCCCCTAACTTCCTAGAAATTACCTTCTTACCCTTTCTACAAATAGCAAAGGGAGCATTGCAAGCATAATAAATGGTAGAAGGTTTGTTCACAACTTTTCTAGGAACATGAGCAAAATTTCTCCTAGGCATATGCACAACATTTCTCCTACACATATCTCTATCATGCTTATAGGAAGAACTAGAAGCAAACATGGCATGAGAATCATAAACATGTGAATCAAAATCATTATAAGCATTTCTAACATGTCTCCTATCATTATACATAAAAGCATGGTTCTTTTTAGCGCTACTGGCCATAGGGGCCTTCCCTTTCTCCTTGGCGGGAATGGGAGCCTTATGGCTTGTTAAGTTCTTGGCCTCTCTCTTGAAGCCAAGACCATCCTTAATTGAGGGGTGTCTACCAATCGTGTAGGCATCCCTTGCAAATTTTATTTTATCAACTTCACTCTTGCTAGTCTTAAGTTGGGCATTAAGACTAGCCACTTCATCATTTAGTTTTGAAATTGAAACTAAGTGTTCACTACAAGCATTAACATCAAAATCCTTACACCTAGTGCAAATTGTAACATTTTCAACACAAGAGTTACTTGCTACTTCTAGTTTAGCAGTTAAAACATTAATTTCACCTTTTAAAGAAGAAATGGTTTCATTACAAGTAGAAAGTTCACAAGAAAGCATTCCATTTCTTTTAACTTCTAGAGCAAGTGAATTTTGTGCACTAACAAATTTATCATTCTCTTCATATAAAAGGTCTTCTTGTTTCTCTAAGATTCTATCCTTTTCATTTAAGGCATCAATCAACTCATTAATCTTAGCTATCTTAGTTCTATCCAATCCCTTGAATAAACTAGAGTAATCAATTTCATCCTCACTAGATTCATCATCACTAGAAGAATCATAAGTATTACCATTACGAGTGATTACCTTCTTTTCCCTTGCCATGAGGCAAGTGTGATGCTCGTGGGGGAAGAGAGCCGATTTGTTGAAGGCAGTGGCGGCGAGTCCTTCGTCGTCGGAGTCAGGACGAAGAGCAATCCGAGTCCCACTCCTTTCCAAGGTGTGCTTCGCCTTTGGCCTTCTTGTAAACTTTCTTGTTCTCTCTCTTCCCATTTTTCCCTTGCTCCTGGTCACTATCATTTTCGGGACAGTTAGCAATAAAATGACCAACCTTACCACATTTGAAGCATGAGCGCTTCCCCTTTGTCTTGGTCTTGCTTAGGCTGCCCCTTGCGACCATTTAGCGCCGTCTTGAATCTCTTGATGATGAGAGCCATCTCTTCATCATTGAGCCCGGCCGCCTCAACTTGCGCCACCTTGCTAGGTAGCGACTCCTTGCTCCTTGTTGCCTTGAGAGCAATGGGTTGAGGCTCGTGGATTGGACCGTTCAACGCTTCGTCGACGTATCTTGCCTCCTTGATCATCATCCGCCCGCTTACGAATTTTCCAAGTACTTCCTCGGGCGTCATCATCGTGTACCTGGGATTCTCACGAATATTGTTCACGAGATGAGGATCAAGAACGGTAAAGGACCTGAGCATTAGGCGGATGACGTCGTGATCCGTCCAACGCGTGCTTCCGTAGCTCCTTATTTTGTTGATAAGGGTCTTGAGCCGGTTGTACGTTTGAGTTGGCTCCTCTCCCCTTATCATGGCGAATCGTCCAAGCTCGCCCTCCACCAACTCCATTTTGGTGAGCATGGTGATGTCATTCCCCTCGTGTGATATCTTGAGGGTGTCCCATATTTGCTTGGCATTGTCCAAGCCGCTCACCTTGTTATACTCTTCCCTGCACAAAGACGCTAAGAGAACAGTAGTAGCTTGTGCATTTCTATGAATTTGTTCATTTATATGCATGGAATTATCCGAGCTATCAAACTTCATTCAATTCTCTACAATCTCCCATATGCTTGGATGAAGAGAGAATAAGTGACTACGCATTTTGTGACTCCAAAATCCGTAGTCCTCCCCATCGAAGTGTGGAGGTTTGCCAAGAGGAATGGAAAGCAAATGCGAATTCAAACTATGTTGAATACGAGAATAATCAAATGAAAAGTTCGAATTGACCTGTCTTTTTGTAGTCGTTGTCGTCGTCCTTTTGGGAAGAAGTAGACTCATCACTATCGTCGTAGTAGATGATCTCCTTGATGCGCTTTGTCTTCTTCTTCTTCCCATCCCTGCGCTTGTGGCCCGAGCCCGAGTCGGTAGGCTTGTCATCCCTCGGCTCGTTGAAGATAGACTCCTTCTCGTTGTTGTTGACCACCATCCCCTTTCCCTTAGGATCCATCTCTTCGGACGATTAGTCCCTTTGTAAAGAGAACGGCTCTAATACCAATTGAGAGCACCTAGAGGGGGGGTGAATAGGTGCTCCTGTGAAAACTTAAACTTATAGCCACAAAAACTTGTTAAGTGTTAGCACGATAATCGCCAAGTGGCTAGAGAGGAGTCTCAACAAAACACAGAAACCACAGAAGATCAATCACAGAGATGACACAGTGGTTTATCCCGTGGTTCGGCCAAGACCAACGCTTGCCTACTCCACGTTGTGGCGTCCCAACGGACGAGGGTTGCAATCAACCCCTCTCAAGCGGTCCAAAGACCCACTTGAATACCACGGTGTTTTGCTTTCTTTTCTTTATCCCGTTTGCAAGGAATCTCCACAAATTGGAGTCTCTTGCCCTTACAAGTATATGATCACAAAGAAGCACAGAGTAAGGGAGGGAAGCAACACACACAAATCCACAGCGAAACGCGCACACACACGGCCAAGAATCGAGCTCAAAAGACTATCTCAAAATTCTCACTAGAACGGAGCTCGAATCACTTAGAATGACAAACGAATGCGCAAAGACTGAGTGTGGATGATCAAGAATGCTCTAAGGTTGCTTGGATCTCTCCTCCATGCGCCTAGGGGTCCCTTTTATAGCCCCAAGGCAGCTAGGAGCCGTTGAGAGCAAATCTGGAAGGCTATCCTTGCCTTCTGTCGTCGGGTGCACCGGACAGTCCGGTGTACACCAGGACACTGTCCGGTGCCCGATTTCCTTCCTAAAATGGCGCTGCTGACCGTTGCAGACCGTTGCAGATCTGGGAGCCGTTGGCGCACCGGACGTGTCCGGTGCACACCGGACAGTCCAGGTGCCCCCTTCCGACCGTTGGCTCGGCCACGTGTCCCGCGCAGATTGCGCGGCCGACCGTTGGCCCGGTCGACCGTTGGCTCACCGGACAGTCCGGTGCACACCGGACAGTCCGGTGAATTTTAGCCCGTACGCCGTCGGCGAATTCCCGAGAGCGGCCAGTTCACGCCGAGCCAGCCTGGCGCACCGGACACTGTCCGGTGCACACCGGACAGTCCGGTGTGCCAGACCGAGCTGAGTCTTGGCTGCACTCAGCCAAGTCTTTTTCTCCTCTTTTCTTTTCTTCTTCTTTCTGTTTCTAACACTTAGATAAGTATGTTAGTACACAAAACCAATGTACTAAGGCTTAGAAACATACCTTTACTCTTGATTTGCACTTTGTCCATCCATGGACATAAAATCACATTTAAGCACTTGTGTTGGCACTCAATCACCAAAATACTTAGAAATGGCCCAAGGGCACATTTCCCTTTCAGCAGGCCCAAAATCTTGAACCTGCGCAGCAACTAAGGTTCAGCAACAATATCCAAAATTTCCTAACTACCCACACCCACTAGGCCACCTGCGAAGACCCAGCCGTCGCGGGAGCCTCTGCCGTCGCCTCCACCGCCACCGTCACAGGATCCTCAGCCCTCGGCGCAGCAGTTGGCGGCGAGCCTCCGCCGGCCGCAGCGGCTGCAGGGGCATCAGGAACGCCTTCGGTGGTCTCCGGGGGCAGGCCTCCGCCGGCCGCAGCGGCTGCGGGGGCATCAGGAGCACCTTCGGCGGTTTCCGGGGGCAGCTCCAGGGCGACCTCGGACACAGCCGCCGCCGGGTTCGACTCCGGGTCAGGCAGCGCGCTGTTCAAAGCCTCGAAATCATCCACCCTCTCGCCGCGCGCCGCCTGAGACACAGCACACAAATTCAGCAAACTCATACATAGCCCACACTCAACAAACACCAAACAAAAGCCAAACAATTACCTGACCCCTCGCCGTCTCGGCCCGCTCCCTAACCACCTCTCGACCGTGGGGGCCCCACATCCGGTCGTAGAGGGCTCCGGCGGATTCCTTCACTATAGGGTCCTCAACCTTGTAGATATCACGCTCGAAATCCTCATCAGCTTGGTCGAAGACCTTATAGTGTCGGCACCCTTCGCGAGAGAGCGCGTTCATCGCCCCCTCGCAGGTGACCAGGGAGGCATAAGACATAAACCCCTCCATGATGGTGGGGAGCGCCTGCAGCTCCTCCTGCACCCACTCAAGGCAGCAAAGTCCTGGGCTCTCGGTCCGGCACTTCAAATTCAGCGGTCCGCGCGCCCAGCTCATGGTATGAATCCATAAGCTGTTTGCGTGTCCGCTCAGCCTCCGTGTGCGTCGAGGCCTCGGCCCTCTCCACACGGCTCTGCAGAGCGCTGAGCCGCTCCTCCAACTACTCGGCGCGCTGCCTGGCAAGACTACCCTCCACCCGCGCCAAATTGGCCTCCGCCTGCGCCTTGGCGAGGGCCTCATTAGCCTCCTTCCTCTCCTCCGCCAGTTGGCGCCGGAGGTCAGCCTTCTCACCCTCCAGCACAGCCACCTTATCCGCCAGCTTGCGGCATTTGCTGTCGGCGGCCGACTTCTCCCGGACGGCGTCAGCATGTTGCAGTCCGAAGTCTCTCAACTTTGGCAGACACAACTGCCGTCAGGGCTCCCGACGCCGTGCGGTCAGTGAAGTCAGTCGCCTACAAGACACACATAAGACCACAGCCCCAGCAAAGCCGGTAAAAAACCGAAGTCCAGCTCCACGTACCTGACTTAGTGCCTCCTTCAGCTCCTTCAGCCGGCGGGACACAGCACCCGCCTTGTCCCTGACTGCAGCGAGCGCCGGAATCTCGCCACCGGCACTAAACGCACCGCCCTTCGCCCCGGCAGGCGGAGCAACAACAAGTTGGCCTTCGTCCGACCCTGCAACATATCAACTCATTAACAAAAAAAATCGAGAAAGCGACTTACCAACAAGATAATCTTCCACACTAATGTCGGTGGCGAAGTCGGCGATGCGCTTGCCCGGCGGCGGCAACTCTCGGGCCGCCTTCGCAGCCTCCGGCACCCTGCTGGGCACAGGGGCGGCCTTCACATACTTGGAACCACCGGCGGCAGCCGCCTTCGCAGCCTCCGGCGCCCTACTAGATGCAGGGACGGCCGACTTCGCCACCAGCGGCGGCTGGCCTCCGCCGGGGGCAGTAGCCCTCGTAGCCCCCCGCTGCCTCTT
This sequence comes from Zea luxurians, assembly GCA_029449295.1. Lineage (NCBI taxonomy): Eukaryota > Viridiplantae > Streptophyta > Magnoliopsida > Poales > Poaceae > Zea > Zea luxurians. The sequence goes on from JAOPSE010000002.1 coordinate 6,946,172, forward strand.
CGGCCTGGCTTCATGAAGCCTGACGACCGCCTGGCGCTTCTGTGCAGCTCCCTGGCGATCCTTGTCCATCACTGCTGACACAACAGCAACAATATTCCGCCCGTAAGGAAACACTTTCCAATCACGAACCATGCGAGATGTAAAAAAGTCTTAGCCGGCCGCGCGGGGGACAGGAACATTCTTAGGCCACCAACCCCCGGTAACCCTCAGCATCCGCGCTAAAGACTCCCGGAGCTCGGGCGAAGACATCCTTCCCCCGGGGCCACGCATGTCCTCATCAATTCTCTAGCAAAACCATCAGAAACCCCAAGTCCTCCCACAGCAGTACCTAGTTTCCTCTTCTTAGAGGACGGGGCGGCCGCCGGCGCGGGGTCGTCTCCAGACTCTACACCGATTTCTTCCCGCGACGATCCACATCGTCTTGGCCGGGATAACCGCCATACGGCAGACGATTCAACTCAAAAACCCTATTCAAGCGGTCATTTGACCCGCGAATGTCCCAGCTACGCTGGCCCTCTGTCCTCGGCACGTACCGACCAATGATCCGCACCGCCCCATCTTTCGCCTCACGCACAAAGGCGGCCGGATCGCGGCTATGCAGATCCAAAGCGAAGGCAGGACTTCGCACCAGCTTCCCACCATGGGAAGGCATCTAGCGAGGGCACACTTCGCCCAGCGCCCAGCCATGCGCCAAAGGCCATACCCCGTACGCCACAAACTCCTCAACCAAATCGCACCCGCTGCTCAGGCCAGGCGGCGCACCGAAGGGCCCCTTCGTCCGCATCCTCCTCCGCCACTTCAAAAGGCGGGTATGCTGAGTAAAAATGCGAGCACATCTCGGACACGGGGAGCCCCGAATGGTCTTCGACTGTACCCTCCGCGGCGTAGAACCAAAACTCATGCCAATTGCCCCACTTGTTGCGGGTGCAAGGAACCAACTCAACTACCTCCATCGTGGTCTTGCCGGTCTTCGGCGTAAATGTACAGGACCCAAACTGGGCAACTTCATTTCCAATCATCCTCTTCTGCCAGTGCAGGCAATAGTACTTCACGAAGACTTCGACTGATGGCTGTCCGCCGTACGAAGTCGTCGCCCAGACATACTTCGACAGAGCCACCACGGCATTCGGAGTCAGCTGATGGATCTGAACGTTAAATCTGCGCAGGACTTCTCCAACAAATCGGTGTGCAGGCAGGCGGAGACCAGTGGCAAAGAACGCCTGAACACAACCAACTCACCTTCCGGCTCGGGGACTTCCTCCGTCCCCGGGACACGAGCGACTCCGCCGCCAAAGTAACCAAGCCGCTGCATATCTTGCACGCGGACCGACGACATCCACGACACACCAAAATCCACCGTATCGTCGGTGCGCAACTCCTCCACCGCCACAGTACTCAGCGTTTCCTCAGACGACGCGTCGGCCGGCGGCGTAGCGGCAGCAGAAGAAGAAGAGGTCGGCATCACTACGTACCGTCGGCGGCGGCGGGCGGTCTGCTTCACTCGAGCCAGATCTCCGGCAAACAAGAGCAAGGAGGGCAGACGAGCAGCAAGACGGTGGAAAAAGTGGCTAGGGTTTTCACGGAGCGCGGAAGGATAAAGTTCAAAACGCGCCGCCCCCCGCCCCCTTTTATACACAGGGCGTGGCGCTTCGGGAAACCCGCAGTCCAACAGTACGGTGTCAATCAACGGTCATGTCAAAAACCCCCGCGGAACCACTTCGAGCGAGGGCAGCGTCTCCGCCATCTAGCGACGTCTTCGGCACCAGATGACTTAGTCGAACTGGTCCCTCGGAGGTCAAATGTTGGGGCGAAGGCGAAGACGCCACCCTTCGCTCGAGGCCTTCGCCGTAGTCGTTGGCCCAACGGAGACAAGACAACAGGGCAGGGACACCCTTTCGCCCCATACGACATCGGACGAAGACCCGTGACGAGGTCATCCCACCGCGCGGCCTCGCCCAGCATGGAGGCCCACGTGTGATCTGTCCCATTGTAACGGGCCCTGCGTGGCCGCTGCGTGTTACGGGCCTAATTTGTAAAGGCATCCCTGTAATTACAGTCTGTAACCCCGCTTTATGGGAATATTCCGGGGATAACCTAGGTGTCTGAGGGCACATGCGTCCTTAACACGGGACGCTAGGCACCCGGACACCTATAAATACCCCCGCACAGTGCCCTTGAGAGGCTAGATGAACAGAGCTTTTGCCATCACGTGCTGAAACCCTGTTTGCGCTATTACCCCCCCCCCCCCCCCCCCCGTTGGATCAACTTGAGCCTGTGAGCAAGTTCCAACAAGGTCTCTGGTGTTCCGCTTTAATCCTCTGACAACTATCGCATACAGCTACATACTCTACTATTTCCCTTTTCATACTGTACCACCAGAATCTTTTCTTTAGGTCTTGGTACATCTTCTCACTACCAGGGTGTATAGAGTATGCTGTCTCATGAGCTTCTTTGAGAATCAGTTCCCGGATCGATTTGATGTCAGGGACACACAGTCTATCCTTGAACCATACCACTCCTTCTGCATCTTCACAGAAATCCTAGCCTTTTCCATCTATGATTAGCTACCGGATCTCGTTAATTTTCTCATCATCCTTCTGACCTTTCCTGTTGTCTTGCTCTAGAGTGGGTTCCAACTCGATTGTCACCCCTTAGGTGTTGTTCAGAAATCCAAGACTCAATCTGTCGAACTCCTTCGCTAGCTCATATGGCAACGGGTGAGTGGCCAACATATTGACTTGACTCTTTCTACTCAGAGCATCTGCAACCACATTTGCTTTGCCTGGGTGATAATGAATCTCCAGCTTATAATCTTTGATCAATTCTAGCCATCTTCGCTGCCTCATGTTTAACTCTGACTAAGTGAATATATACTTGAGGCTCTTGGGATCCGTGTAGATATCACACTTCTGCCCATAAAGATAATGCCTCCAGGTCTTCAATGCATGAACCACGGCTGCTAATTCCAGATCATGAGTAGGATAATTCTTCTCATGAATCTTCAACTGTTGGGACGAGTATGCCACTACTCTCCCTTCCTGCATTAACACACATCCCAGTTCAGTGTACGAAGCATCGCAATATACTGAGAATGGCTTGTGAACTTCAAGATCCTCTGTTGGCAACTGCTCTTCTGGCACTCTCAAGCATTTCTTCAACTGAGACACATGGAACACATCGTGCACAGCGGACAGATTCTCTGGTAAGCTGAGTTGATAAGCCACTTCTCCACGTCTTGCTTGAATCTGATACGGCCCGATATATCGAGGTGCTAGCTTGCCTTTGACTCCAAACCTTTTGGTTCCTCTGATGGGTGACACCTTCAAATAGACATAGTCTCCCACTTCAAAACTAAGTTCCCTTCTTCTGGTGTTAGCATAGCTTCGCTGTCGGGACTGTGCTGCCTTCAAATTCTCTTGGACCATTCTGATGTTCTCTTCGGCTTCAAGCAAAATATCTGGACCGAACACCTGGCTTTCGCCGGGTTGGTCCTAATGTAATGGAGTTCTACAATTCATACCATAGAGCGCTTCGAATGGTGACATCTTCAGACTGGCTTGATAGTTGTTGTTGTAAGAGAATTCCACATATGGTAATCTCTTGTCCCAACCTATCTTATCTTGCAAAGCACAAGCCCTCAACATATCCTCCAGAATCTGATTGGTTCTCTCTGTTTGACCATCTATCTGGGGTGGTAAGCTGAGCTATACTTCAAGTGTGTGCCCAAAGCTTCATGTAACTACTGCAAAAAATGAGAGGTGAACTGAGTGCATCTATCTGATACTATCTTCTTTGGGACGCCATGCAAGCACACAATCCGAGACATGTATAGTTTGGCCAACACTGCACTGTTATAGGTGGTCTTGACTGGTATGAAATGGGTCGCCTTTGTCAAACGGTCCACTACTACCCAGATAGAGTCATAACCAGTACGAGTGCGAGGCAAACCGACTATAAAATCCATTCCGATCTCATCCCATTTCCACTAAGGAATCTGCAACGGCTGCAACAAACCTGTAGGTCTCTGGTGTTCCGCTTTAATCCTCTGACAACTATCACATACAGCTACAAACTCTACTATTTCCCTTTTCATACCTTACCACCAGAATCTTTTCTTTAGGTCTTGGTACATCTTCTCACTACCAGGGTGTATAGAGCATGCGGTCTCATGAGCTTCTTTGAGAATCAGTTCCTGGATCGATTTGATGTCGGGGACACACAGTCTATCCTTGAACCATACCACTCCTTTTGCATCTTCACGGAAATCCTTGCCTTTTCCATCTATGATCAGCTGCCAGATCTCGTTGATTTTCTCATCATCCTTCTAACCTTTCCTGATGTCTTGCTCTAGAGTGGGTTCCAACTTGATTGTCACCCCTTGGGTGTTGTTCATAAATCCGAGACTCAATCTGTCGAACTCTTTCGCTAGCTCATACGGCATCGGGTGAGCGGCCAACATATTGACTTGACTCTTTTTACTCAGAGCATCTGCAACCACATTTGCTTTGCCTGGGTGATAATAAATCTCCAGCACATAATCTTTGATCAATTCTAGCCATCTTCGATGCCTCATGTTTAACTCTGACTGAGTGAATATATACTTGAGGCTCTTGTGATCCGCGTAGATATCACACTTCTGCCATAAATATAATGCCACCAGGTCTTCAATGCATGAACCACGGCTGCTAATTCCAGATCATGAGTAGGATAATTCTTCTCATGAATCTTCAACTGTCGGGACGAGTGTTGGGGACTTGTTCTCAAATGCTACGAATTAAGAACAAGGCAACACAAAAAATGTTATATGTTAATGCCCTTCGTCCCACGGAGCATTATTTCCCTTAGGATATAATGATCTTTGGACGAAGATCATGAAGGACATACCTTCATAATTGCAATATACATTAATGAAAGAAGAAGCATATGAAACGTAAAAAACAACATGAACAATTATATAACATTATTAATTCATTTTTTATCATATTATCATGAGTGAATGATAACAACATAAAATTACACATCGTACCTTCATCTCAATAGAAAGCGAAAACGCAAGGGTGATGCAATAACGAGTGCCAGTCAGCGTGAACAGTACGGTGGTACTGTTCATCTATTTATAGGCACAGGACGCAGCTTGTGCGAAATTACATTCATGTCCTTTACAACCAATTACAATCATGACACAGATTATCATGGGCCAATCGGTCTTTCTATCTTTAAGTCGGTGCGACCTTTCGTTTCGAAGCATGTCGTTATGCCGAAGCTCCTTGGATGGTTCCTTCGGCACCGCTTCTGTGTTAGTTCTTTCGAAGGTATTTTCTTCTTACAGGGCCTTCGGTGATGAAGCATGCCCCCAACAGTAGCCCCTTCGCGGTGCTAGATCGTTCTTCGTAACGAGCTTGATCCATGAAAAATTCTCCAAGGCTTCGGAACGCCGAAGGTCCGAAAAACACCTTCCCTGAGCTCGTTGCCGAGGAACGATTTAAAATATTCCGAACGCAAGGTGGCCCACCATGCAGCGGGTATGAGCGGCTTGGCGGTTCACCTTGCAGACACCAAGTGGTCCACCATTCAGTGAGTGTGGGCGACTGTTTGATGGGTGCGGGTATCTTGATGATTCACCTTTCCACCTGTGGCACTATATAAACAGACGGGTAGGTGTGAAGTTACCACAGCATTCATTGCCATTGCACTGTTATGCTGCTGAAAATTTAACCATAGCTGAAGCTTTTTCATTGCTCTCTTCGAGCGAGTGCTTTGTCATCTGAGATTAACTTCGTCAAAAGGATTAACTTCGTTAAACTGCAAAAAATACGTTAGTTTTGCCAAACAGTGGAAAATCCATCAAAAATGGCTAGAGTGTGTTTGACCGCAAGGGTGACTCGTGATGGAGAAGAAGTTGAGGTTACCGAGACATCACCAATTTCCAAAGTTATGAACCAATCAAGTCTAGTTGTGGCAGAGGGAACCACGGACAAAGGTACTTCTGCCGCCGAAACTGAACAGACCGTTGCTGAAGAAGAAGATGTTGAAGAGGATGAAGAAGATTATAGTATTCTGATCCCAACAAAACCCAGCCATCTAGATTTTGGGAAATTACTGTATCCGAAGCTGATATGCCCATGATGATGAAGTTGGGCTACTTTGGGGAGGCTGAAAAGAAACTTGTCTGATTTGCCGGGGAAGAAACCACCCCAGTGCCGAAGGATGATGAAGTAGTAGCTTTCAAGAGTTTTTTCAGAGCAGGACTACGACTTCCTCTGAATGAGATGATAGGGGATGTTTTGAAGAACTACGAGATCTATCTTCATCAGCTGACTCCTAATGCTATTGTTAGGCTCAGTGTCTTCATCTGGGCTCTCCGAAGCCAGGGAACAGACCCGAATGCTGAGTGCACGAGCTTCATTATCAGACGAAAGCTAGGGAAGACGGTCTTCATGAAAATTTTGGTTGTTACAATTTCGCCTACCGTAAAGATACAAAGTCTCCAGTAGTTAGCTATCGCACCAAGTGGCCGACTGGTTGGAAGAATGAGTGGTTTTATGTGAAGGCTGATGAGAAGAAGAGGGAGAAGCTCAAGACACTAGTACTGAGCCCTCTAAGCTTAAACTTCGGGCTGACTCGTCCGCTGTGCCATATGGAGGTGGGATCACCATGCCAACAAGCTGTGACAGAATTTCGAGTGGTAGCCGAGCAAATCGGCATAAGAGATCTAGTGCAAGAGTATCTGTCCTATAAGGTGTTCCCGACACTGAGTGAATGGGACATGCCGAAGCTAAAAGGGACGAAAAGAGAAAAAAGAACTTGTGCGACTTCCTTATAAATTCAAATTTGAGAAACGGTTCAAAAGGCCGTGTGAAGAATGGTTAGAAATGATAAAAACTATGTGCAACGAAATTTTGGGGAATTACACTAGGAAAGAAGATCAGTTGATGACTGCAGCCTTCGGCACGCGACCAAAGCGAAGGTTGAATCGGGTGATGGATGCCCTGAACTTTGAATATCCTGATTATGAGCGATTGGACAAGGGTGCCGAAGGGCAGAAAAGAAAAAGGATTGTTAGCGTTCTGAGCAAACAAGCTGCTAGAATGGTAAAAGAAGATAAAGAAATCTTAAAGAGGAAAAATCGAGCCCTAAGTCGAAGGTATTCGCTCCGAAGAAGAGGAAAGTTGTAGCTCCCAAGCCGAAAATAACTGAAATAGAAGAGAGTCCCTCAACACCTTCAGCTGCCGACGTGGAAGAAATTCTAAAGGTAATGACTAAATCCCTGTCCTATCACACTAAGTCCACTGGGGCCACATCTGACGAAGCTTCTATAGAAGAAGGGGGAGTCCTCGACAGTGAAGAAGTCGGCTAGGCCGAAAAAGCGGAGGATTGTCACTGTGATCGAAGCCATTGAAGAAACGCCGCCACCGCCGGCCTCGGCGCCAAAAACACTAGCAGCCGAAGCTGCTCCTGCCGAAGCTTCTACTTCCAAAGCTGCAGCAGCCGAAGCCACAAATTTGGAAAACATACTTATTGACATTGATGAGATGATTTTGAATATGGCTGAGGAAGAAACTGCTGCGGCTACTGAGGAAACCCCGTCTGCAGTGCCTGAAAAAGAGAAGGAGCTTGCCGAAGATGCTTCGGAAGAAAGAAATTTCAACTTTCAAAACATAATTGGGCAAGAGTTGTCTAAGGCTGAAGAGCTAAGGGACTATGTTATATCTTGCGGGTACTAGCCAGGGGCGCTGCTCTTCGGCGGTATAGACGAAGAGAGCTTAGGTTGCCTTCGAGACTGAACTGGGGCGAAGGTTATTAGCACTTTATCAAAAAGTGTTGGCTTCCCGAAGCTCGAAGCTAATCTCAGCAGATACCGTCGGCAGCATATCGCCGGTAGCTTGTTTTATTCTAACTTTAAGGTAAAATTCTTCCCTTAACTTTTTTATTATTTTGATATGATGTTTTCTGATGAAGGTTATTTTGTCAGAGCCTACTACTAAGCAAAGCCTTGAGGATGCAACAAGACCTCGAGGACAAGAAAAACGAAGTTATAATTGAGGGCTTAGAGTACAAGATTAAAGATCACGAAGCTGCCCTAGAGAAGAAAGACTTCGTGCTTCAAACGATGGAAGGTTCACTGGTAGAAGCTCAAGCCGAGATCGCCAGATTAAACAGTGAACTTTCCATGAAGTCAAAAAGCTTTGAGCAAGAGAAGAAAGATTTCGAAACAAAACTCGAAGCTGAAGTTGAAAAAAGTTCAAATCTGCAGAAATCACTCAAAGATCTTCAAGAAAAATGCTTAGGCTTCGGCACCCAGTGCATTCAACAGCTGAAGCAGGTCTTCAACTCAGTTGGAGCCAGTTTTGAAAAGTTTAAACCTTCGGTTGAAGACCTGCCGGGCACATTTGATCATATTGAAGGTGAAGTTGATGCTCTCGACGAAGTTATAGCTGGACATGGTGACTTTTGTGCTCTGCTAGCTTCTCGAGGCACAGTTGTTGCTTTCATGAAGGCTGGTTGTACACATGGAAACATTGTAAACAGACCAAACTTTAGCCTGCCACTAGTAGACTTGGATGACATACCCGGCCTAGCCCGAAGCATCGGAAACAGATTCGTTACTCAAATCTAGGCAAAGGGTGGGTGAAAGTTGGCTGGTGACGAAGCTCGAAGCCACCTCAAGCCGATAATAAACTTGTGCCTGTTGCTTTACCTTCTTCTTGAAATTTGCACTTTCCTTATACCGCTTTGATATGTACAGGATGACGAAGCCGAGGAGCAATGAGCTGAAGCTTGGCAGATGATCCGAAGCTGAACGAATGATGATGAAGCCGAAAACCTTGCTGTGAAAAAATACTCTAGAAAAACTCTTGCACTATCCTTAAAAGAATATCGTAATTTAAGAATCGGGTGCTATTCTGTAAATTTGTTCATACCTTGTAATATATTTTTACCTTTCCATCCATGTATGAACTGCTTTGATGTGGACGAAACTTGTATTTTTTGAGCCGAAGGAGAAAAACACCTTCCCTTCTTTTCGTACACAACGAAGCATAAATCTGCTTCCTTTCCTTTCGCCGAAGTCGTATCCTTAGAGCCGAAGCAACTCTATATCTGTATGATATGATGATGATGATCCTATGTATGTCTAAATGAATGTTTATGAATGCAATGTATGATGTAATGTATCGTGCAAATGAATGCCCAAACACACACATACGAAGTCACATCCATAACCTTCATTCCCTTAGGAATGACTGAAATCTCTTTGCCGCTTATTTTTTGGCTTCACCGCTTATTTTTTGGTGTAAGTTCTGCATCCCCTTAGGAACGTCTTTTGAACTTCTTCGCCTTCTATTTCGGCGGTATTTTTCGGGTTCACTTTTCGCGCTTCGCCTTATATTTCGGCGGTATTTTTCACGTTGACTTTTCGGGCTTCGCCTTATATTTCGGCGGTATTTTTGCGTTGACTTTTCATGCTTCGCCTTATATTTCGGCGGTATTTGGCTCTGCATTCCCTTAAGAACGACTTTTGAGCAGAAAACTGACGCTGCGCTCCCTTGGGAACGACTTTTTTGTAGCTTCCTCATGCTCTGCATCCCCTTAGGGACGACTTTCGAGCTTCTACCAGTTTCTTTTCTTTCTCTGCACTCGATGGTGCATGCTCAGGTTTTACATTTTACATGGTTTGGGGGATCTTACTCTCATAGAGCTAAATAAGAGAAGGAAAATTACATGTTATGGCCCCATTAAAAACCTTTCTCCCCCTTTAGAAAGGAAAAGGGTGCCATAGGAAAAAATAAAAAGTTTATATTCACACATAGTATCATCGAAGCTCATCCGCATTCCATGATCTAGAAATGTCGTTGCCGTCCATATCCTTTAATCTGTAAGAACTAGGTATTGACGAAGATACTACCAGAAAGGGTCCTTCCCACTTCAGCTAAAGCTTGCCTACTGTGTTAGGGTTGGCTACTCTCCGAAGCACCAGATGTCCTGGCTTAATGTTTTTCAACCGAACTTTTCTATCATGCCATTTTATTGTTTCGGCTTGATATTTGTTGATATTTTCCACAGCCTGAAGTCTAGTCCCTTCTATAGTATCTTTTGCCACAGAATAATTAGCTTTGTCTTCTACCGAAGCTACTGTTCTTATTGACCCCGATTTAGCCTCTTCGGGGGTTATAGCTTCGTCACTGAACAATAACTTGAATGGTGTAAAACCTGTTGACCTTGATATAGTTGTATTGTGGCTCCACACCACTTTAACCAACTCATTTGGCCACTTTCCTCTGGGCTGATTGAAGATTAACTTCATTATTCCCGTCATTATAATACCATTTGCCCTTTCAACTAGTCCGTTTGATTCTGGGTGCCTGACTGATGCAAAATGAATTTTCGTGCCGATCTGATCGCAGAAATCTTTGAAAGTTTCAGCATCAAACTGTGTTCCATTGTCCATAGTTATAGCCTTCGGCACACCAAAGCGACAAACTATATTCTGCCAGAAGAATTTTTGGACTGTAGCCGAAGTTATTGTAGCCAAAGGCTTCGCTTCGATCCACTTAGAAAAATATTCTACCACCACTACGACATATCTCGAGTTGCCCTGCGCTGGTGGAAGTGGACCTAGCAGATCCAGGCCCCATCTTTGCAACGGCCAGGTTGGTTTTATTAGTTGAGTCAATGATGAGGGTTGCTTCTGATCTCTTGCACATTTTTGGCAATTTTCGCACTTCTGAACCAAATCTGCTGCATCCGAAGCTGCCTTCGGCCAATAGAATCCTTGTCGGAAAACCTTTCCAAGAAGAGGTCTGGACCCAATGTGGGATCCACACAATCCTACATGTATCTCCTTCATCAGTTCTATACCTTCGGCTCTGGATAAGCATTTGAGAAGTGGGCAACAAACTCCATGTTTATAGAATTCCCCTTCTATTATGACATATGGTCTTGTTCTTGCTTCCATTCTTTTTTTTATAAACATCATCATCCGAGAGACAGTTACCCTGGAGGAAGGATATAATCTCAGTTCTCCAATCTTCACTATGAATAGGAGATATTGTGAGCACTGCTCTTTCGAGGAGTTCAACCGAAGGTGCTCTTATTGTCTCAAAAAATACTTCCGAAGGTAGAGGAAGCCCCTGTGCCACTGACTTGGCTAGCAGATCAGCATGCTCATTTTCCCCTCTTAGAATATTCTTAACAGAAAATCCTTCGAAAGAAGCTTCAAGCCTTCGAACTGTGTCCAGATATTTCTCAAGCTTCGGATCTCTTGCCTTGCAACTCTTGTCAACATGACCAGAAATAACTTGAGAGTCTGTTTTAAGGACTGCCCTTCTTATTCCCATTGCCTTTAACTTTCGAAGCCCCAAAAGCAAAGCTTCGTATTCAGCAATATTATTTGTACAGTTGAAGTCAAGCCTTGCTGCATAGCATGTTCTGACTTTGGAAGGTGCAACTAGGACAGCAGCCGCACATGCACCGAAGGTTCCCCAGGAACCGTCGTAGAACACTATCCAAGCTTTGGCATCTTTATTTGCTTCTTCTTCCTGAGCCCCTGGCTTCCAATCAGCAATGAAGTCTGCTAACGCCTGGGACTAAATTGAGGATCTATGCACATAGTCACTACTGAATTCATTAAGCTCTGTAGCCCACTTTCCAATCCTTCCAGTAGCTTCTCTGTTCCTCATAATATCCTTCAGAGGCTGTGATGAAGGAACAATTATGTGGTATGCTTGAAAATAATGTCGAAGCTTCCTAGAGGCCATTAACACAACATACAACACCCTCTCCAATTCTGTATAGTTTTTCTTTGATAAACTTAGAACTTCGGAGACAAAGTATACTGGGGCTTGCTTTTTAATTTGTCCTTCAAGCTTCTCCTGTACAAGCGCTGCACTCACTGCAGAGTGCAAAGCTCCCACATACAATAGTAATGGAGCCCCTGGCGCAGGTGGAGTTAATGTTGTTAGATCAATCAAGTATTGTTTCAGCTCTTCAAAGGCTTTCTATTGAGCTGGGCCCCATTGAAAAACTTCGGCTGATTTTAGTATTTCAGAGAATGGCAAGTTTCTTTCTGCCGATCTAGATATGAATCTATTCAATGATGTCATTCTTCCTGTCAGCTGTTGGGCCCCTTCTTTGTGCTTGGTGGCTCCATCCGAAGGATAGCTTCGATCTTGCTTGGGTTAGCTTCAATCCCCTTCGTTGAAACTAGATAGCCAAGGAACTTACCCTTCTTCACTCCAAAGACACATTTTTCTAGATTTAATTTCAGGCCAGCTTGCCTGAAATTAGCAAATGTTTCTTGTAGATCAGTAATGTGATTTTCTTGCTTTGTGCTTTTTACTATGATGTCATCAACGTATGTTAGCACATTTCTGCCTATCTGGGAATGAAGGACCTTGGCTGTCATTCTGCTGAAGCTTCCTTCAGCATTCTTGAGCCCCTCAGGCATCCGAAGATAGCAATAGGTGCCACTGGGAGTTATGAAGCTAGTCTTCGGCTCATCCTCCTTCTTCATCCATATTTGATGATATCCTGAGTAGCAATCCAGCAGACTCATAAGCTCTGAAGAAGCTGTTGTATCTACAAGAGAGTCTATTCTTGGTAATGGAAATTCGTCCTTTGGACAGGCCTTGTTAAGATCTATGAAGTCAATACACATTCTCCATTAGCCGTTGGCCTTCTTCACCATAACAGTATTGGCTAGCCACTCTGGATATTTTACCTCTCTGATGACACCAGCACTGAGAAGCCTTTTTACTTCATTCCGAGCACCTTTGGCTTTATCATCAGACATTTTCTGAAGTCTTTGCTTTCTTGGCCTGAAGGATGGGTCGACATTGAGTGAATGTTCAATGACGTCTCTGTTGACACCGCAAAGGTCATTGGACTGACCAAGCAAAGACATCTTTGTCGTTGAATAAAAATCTTACCAAGGCTTTCTCTTGATCTTTAGATAACTGAGACCCCAGTAGTACCTTTTGCTCTGTTATGTCTTCACGTAGAAGCATAGGCTTCGGCTGATCAGCCGAAGCAGCCTTCTCTCTTCTGTATTTGTACTGTTCACAAGCTTCGGTTCCATCTATATTGTGAATTGCTTTTGAGTTTGTCCAGTTTCCTTCGGCCTTCCTGGCAGCTTCTTGACTGCCATGAATAGCAATGGGCCCTTGTTCCAAAGGTATCTTCATGCATAGATATGCTGGATGAAGTATTGCTTCGAAAGCATTAAGTGTCCCACAACCAATGATTGCATTGTAGGGGTACTCCATGTCAACAATGTCAAACACAACCTGTTCAGTCCTTGTATTGTGAACAAAGCCGAAGGTAACTGGCATTGTGATTTTGCCAAGTGCTACAATCTGTCTTCCTCCAAAGCCACATAGAGGATGTGTAGCATCGTGAATCTTATCTTCTGGTTCTTGCATCTGTCTGAAAGCCTTAGCAAATATGATATCCGCTGCACTGCCTGTATCAACCAGAACATTATGAACCAGAAATCCCTTAATGATGCAAGATATGACCATAGCATCATTGTGAGGATAATCTTTGAGCTAAAGATCCTCCTGAGAGAAGGTGATTGGGATGTGAGACCATTTTGATTTGATGAAGGACTTTGCACCCCAACATGTTGTACCCTTCTCTGAGCCTCCTTCTGCTTCTTGTTGGCCGGTTCTGAGCATGAACTGCCTGTTATCGGGAGCACCAGCCTTGTAGCCGAAGCTACTTCAGCTTGATTGTTGAACGAAGCCATGAGCTCAAAAAGTGGAAGTGAGTTCACCGGAGGTGGGCGCCAATGTTGGGGACTTGTTCTCAAATGCTATGAATTAAGAATAGGGCAACACAAAAAATGTTATATGTTAATGCCCTTTGTCCCACGGAGCATTATTTCCCTTAGGATATAATGATCTTTGGACGAAGATCATGAAGGACATACCTTCATCATTGCAATATACATTAATGAAAGAAGAAGCATATGAAACATAAAAAACAACATGAACAATTATATAACATTATTAATTCATTTTTTATCATATTATCATGAGTGAATGATAACAACATAAAATTACAAATTGTACCTTCGTCTCAATAGAAAGCGAAAATGCAAGGGTGACGCAATAACGAGTGCCACTCAGCGTGAACAGTACGGGGGTACTGTTCATCTATTTATAGGCACATAACGCAGCCTGTGTGAAATTACATTCATGTCCTTTACAACCAATTACAATCATGACATGGATTATCATGGTCCAATCGGTCTTTCTATCTTTAAGTCGGTGCGACCTTTCGTTTCGAAGCATGTCGTTATGCCGAAGCTCCTTGGATGGTACCTTTGGCACCGCTTCTGTGTTAGATCTTTCGAAGGTATTTTATTCTTACAGGGCCTTCGGCGACGAAGCATGCCCCCAACAACGAGTATGCCACTACTCTCCCCTTCCTGCATTAACACACATCCCAGTCCGGTGTACGAAGCATCGCAATATACTGAGAATGGCTTGTGAACATCTGGTAGAATCAGTACTAATGCCATTGTCAACTTCTCCTTCAATGTCTCAAAGGACTTCTGGCATGCTGGGGTCCACTTGAACTCAATCTTCTTTGCCAACAAGGCTATCATTGGCCTGGCAATCTTGGAGAAACCTTCAATGAAACGCCGATAATAAGCGGCCATTCCGATTAAACTCTTGATTCCTCGGACATCTTTTGGTGCTTTCCAGTCCAAGATAGCTGTTACTTTCTTTGGATCTACAGCCAATCCCTCTCGGTTTATAATGCGACCCAAGAATAGGACTTCTCTGATCTAGAACTCACACTTGCTAAGCTTGGCATACAAGCTGACAATCTCGTAGCCTCTGAAGTACTTTCCTCAAATGCTCCTCATGCTCTTACTCATTCTGGGAATATATAAGAATATCATCAATGAACACCACCACGAACTTGTCAAGGTAATCCATGAACACACTGTTCATCAAGTACATGAAGTAAGCTAGCGCATCTGTCAAACCGAATGACATGATCGTGAACTCATACAATCCATACTTGGTGATGAATGTTGTCTTCGGTATATCTGAGGGTCGGATTCTGAGCTGATGGTAGCCTGACCTCAGATCTATCTTCGAGAACACACTGGCTCCTCTCAACTGATCGAATAAATCTTCAATTCTAGGCAGGGGGTACTTGGTCTTGATAGTAACCTCATTCAAGGCTTGGTAATCGATGCACATCCTCTTCGTGTCATCCTTCTTCTCCACAACCAGCACTGGGGCTACCTAAGGCGAGGTACTCGGTCTGATGTAGCCTTTCTCCGACAACTCATCAATCTGCTTCTTAAGTTCCACCAATTCTGGTCCTGACACTCGATAGGCTCTCTTGGAAATAGGGGTGGTGCCTGGTATAAGCTCTATGGCGAATTCGACCTTCCTTTCAGGTGGCATACCTGGTAACTCCTCGAGAAACACATCTGGGAATTCTGATACTACATTGATAGCCTCTGATGGTTTAATCTCCTCAATTTGGGCGATGACTTGGTGACAACTTCCTTTCCTTGGTCCAGACAAGACCAACTCCACTAACACTTCTTCTCTTGATAAGGACACTAACTTCACTATTCTCTTGTCACAGCTAAGATTGGCTTGATACTTGGTTAGCCAATTCATCCCTAGGATGACATCTATAGTTGTATCTTGGTTACTCATAACTATTAAATCAGCAGGGAACTCTATCCCCCTTAAACTCTTGCACTAGGCTAAAATGTATCCGTTTGGGTTCTTCCACCAACTGAACTAACCCTCATAGGTGGATACATGGGTGCTACTGGTATATTATGTGATTCTACCCATGATGCAGTCATAAAAGAATGTGTTGCTCCAGTATCAAATAAGACATTTGCAGAATGGTACTCGACTGAAAACTATGATATCCTGGCCCTGGGATGGGATATCCTGACCCAAGGCTTAATATAATTAATAGAGTATCCATACCAACAAGGTGCATCTTCTTTTTTGGAAGCCTATCTCGAAAAAACCTCCAAGTTAAGCGTGCTTGGCTTGGAGAAATTTGGGATGGGTGACCGACCAGGAAGTTTTCTCGGGTGCGCATGAGCGAGGACAAAGTGCGCACAAAAGACTCGTGTTGATCTGTGGGGACGATATATGATCCTAGAGAGCTGCCAGGAGTAAGTACCGCCGGTCCAGGGATTGGACGGGGTGTTACAAGTGGTATCAGAGCCGACCCTCGAGGTTTCACGGGCGTGTGTGGGCTAGGGGGTTCAGTTATATGGCAGCATGGCGCATGTGGGCCCGGAGTGGTCACATGGCATGGCATATGACGACACTAGACACACAGACATGGCTAAGAGGGGAGGTTCCTGGATTGGGGTTGACCGACGAGGACGTCGGTCTTCTAAGGGGGGTGGATTGTAATATCCTGGCCCAAGGCTTAATAGAATTAATAGAGTATCCATACCAACAAGGTGATCTTCTTTTTCGGAAGCCTATCTCGAAAGAACCTCCAAGTTAAGTGTGCTTGGCTTGGAGAAATTTGGGATGGGTGACTGACCGGGAAGTTTTCTCGGGTGCGCATGAGTGAGGACAAAGTACGCACAAAAGACTCGTGTTGGTCTGTGGGGACAATATATGATCCTGAGAGCTGCTAGGAGTAAGTACCACCGGTCCAGGGATTGGACGTTGTGTTACAAAAACGTACCTAGTGCCACTCCTAGAGTCTCCTGGACTGTGTTGGCCTCCAATTGATTCACCTTTCCATACTGGGCACGAGGTTGCCCACAGTTGTTGCCTCCTTGCTATATTGCATTCTGTCTGACTAGGGCATTGGGAGCTGGCTGCTGCTGAGCTGCTTTCTTTGGGCAATGATTCGCTCAGTGGCCTTGTTCCCCATAGTGGAAACATGCATGACTTCCTCCTTGCGCTGGCGCTGCTTGGTTGTTCTGGTTGGTTGCTAGGGTAGGAAGATAGGGTGCCTGGTTGCTCTAACGCTGATATTGATTTCCTCCCTGCTGGTTATTCTGATGGTACTATTGCTGCTGCTGAGGAAACTGCCTCTGGTACTGTTGTTGGTGGTTCTGACGTTGATGTTGGTGCTGGTGACCCTGCTTGAATGGCTGAGGTGGGTTACCTGAGTAGCGAGGACGGACTGCTACTCCTGGCCTGAGATCCACCAATCTTGCATTTCCTGTCCTCCATCTCTCGACGCTTCCTTTCTGTCATGATTACTCTGTCGATCAGATGCTGGAAGGTAGGGAAGGTGTGGTTCATCAGCTGATAGTGGAGGGGATCAACCAATCCTCTCAGGAAGCAGTACTGCCTCTTGGCATCCGTGTTGACATCTTCTGGGGCATAACGCGACAGCTGTAGAAACTTGTCCCTGTATTCGCTGACGGACAGAGGACCTTGCTTCAGGGCGAGAAACTCCTCCTTCCTTACTATCATCAGTCCCTCGGGCACATGGTAGCGATGGAAGTTGTCCCTGAATTCTTCCCAAGTGATGGCTTCAGGGTTGGCATGGATGGCGAGGTAAGACTCCCACCAAGACTGGGCTGCTCCCCCCAGCTGTCGGAGACCGTATAACACCTTCTCACGATCGTTGCACTGGGCAATGTGCAACTCACGCTCCACGGTACGCAGCCAATCTTCGGCGTCTATGGGATCAACAGAATAGGCAAAGACTAGGGGATGGCCCCTCATGAATTTTGCCCGCTTGTCTCTAGGCACTTGTGGCATCTGAACTTGCACCTGAGGCTGAGGCGGTGGTGGCTGCTGCTGCACCTGCTGCATCACTACTAGAGTTTGTCCAATTGCTTGGACTGCTTGAGTTTGCATCAGGAACATTTGCTCAATGGTCATTGGTGGTGGCGGTGGCAAATGCTACTGCGGGGCTGCCTCCTCTTAGGGTGCCTGTTGTTCTGGCTGAGCATGCTTCGCACCTCTGCGCCTGTTCTCAGACATCTGTAGAAATCACACACATATATCAAATCTAACTCTACAGTATTTCAGCATAAGAAAAGATGTATAGAAAATCTTCATAGCACTGAACAAATAACCATCTTCACTGACAGCTTCTCAGATAAAAAGGAAAGTGGAAATAAATGGATTACCCAACTAAATAACTGGCTTTATTAATAACTACACCAAGTTGTAGGGGATACCCACACCTTGGTGACAATCATTACAAAGATCCAACTTAATTACATGTCCATCATAACAAGCATCCAACATAAGATAAGCAAACTAACACTAACTAAGACTGACTAGACTAAGACACTGAACTAAGCATTATTACAGACTCCGACTCTGTCGATCTAGGGATCCAAATCTATCTGAGTCCTGTAGTCTAGGGGTACCATAGTTGAAGCGACCATGCGGCGGTGAACGGTAAGGGTGCTGAATCCCGATAGGGGTGGGAGAACCACCATCCAAATAGTGGCGTGCTGCGCACTCAGCATGCAACTCCGCTACCTCTGCCCGAACTTTGCCCAACTCATCAAGGGTGTGGTCCAACTCTGTGTTGAGTACGGTGGCCAGGTTGACCATGATGTTCAGCCTGGGATTGCCCTCACCAACTGGCGAGACAATCACACCTCCAGCACTACCGGTCGAACGGCGAGGGTAATACTTCAGGTTAAGGCCATCAGCTACCCCGCTGAACAACGAGCAATACTGAGAAAGTGCTCGTCGTGCTGCATCTTGCATGGCTACCTTGACAGTATCCCTCTCAGTAATAGAATAGTGCTCTAAGAAGGCCTCTGCACCCCGGAGATCATCGTCCGGACGGCGCACCAAGCAAGTAGCCTCCCACTGGTCCGGGTATAAACCGCGACGATGCTGGTAGACTACACAATGTTACTCGATGGACCAAGTGTGTCGGTCGAAGGCCCGACGCAGCAGGGTGTCGAGAGTGTCATTGAAGTGACACCCACGAGCGGCGTCACAAGTGATGGGTCTAGCGATCCATCCCTCCGGCTCTGGCTCCTCTGAGAGCTCCGTGTCGTGGCTTCGAACTGCCACCGGTGTCGTCGTCTTCTCCATCTCTATTAGGGCCTCCTCCAGCAGTGGGATGCCCTATGGTGGTGCTAGGGGGCATCTTTGGCTGAGGTGCAGGGGAAGGCGGCCTCTCAGACTCCACCTCCTGCTGAGGCGAGGGGGAAGAGTCCTGCTGCTCCTGGTCCTGCTCCTGCTCCTAACAGTCGGCGCTCTTGCTCCTCGTGTAGGCGATGATGCAGTCTCTCCAGGTGACTGGACTGACCTGGCACCGTGCGACGCAGTGGACGCTCCGCCATGCGAGAAGGCAAAAAGGGATCAGTAGACTTACGTGCAGTGCACCTGATACGGGCCATCTACAAAAAAACATCATAAGTACAAGGGTAAGAGTAGAACTATGAGACCAGAAAGTAAACAGAAAGAAAAGTGGGACAAACTTTTGAGATAAGTAGATAACATAGAGTTGGTCAAGATGACCAACTTTTGAAATGGCTCTAAGGTCAAGGTAAGAATAGGGGTCTATAGTCCTTAGGTCAACCATTCTAGTCTAGGTTAGCGGTCCTACAGTCAGCAAGGCTTTGATACTACTTATGTCATACCCGGTTTTAGAAGCCAAACCGAATGCGAACCATGCACGTGTCAGGATCAGAAACTTACGTACACAGCAATTACATAATTAGACATCATCACACAATGCTCGAAATAAATAGCGGAAAGGTACTTTAATTACATCAAGATGTTCAAGACATCCACAGAGTCTAATACATAACCATTGTCTTTAACATAAATATCAAAGTGCGGAGAAACAAAACGTAGATGATAAGCCTACACAGGCAGCTGACTGGGGATTTGCCACTAAGATAAACTAAAACTCGTCGTAATCTTGAATCTCCTCGAAGCCCTCCATGTTGCCAGCATCACCTCCTGAGCACTGAGTACAGTGGGGACAACCTCGGGTGGGGTGGTTTGTAAAGCAAGGGTGAGTACACATCAACGTACTTAGCAAATGTCCCGTTTGGCTAAAGTGGACTAGTTGTATGTGGGGTTGAGGTTAAGCACTTGCTTTTAGTTGGTCAAGTATTTATTATTATTAGTAGAGCCAAGTTTTAGTAATAAACCTAGTTATTACCCAAAAGAACTCCCTCAAAAGAGGAAATACTAGAGATCAGATTTATAACATCATTGTTAACCATCATCATAAAAGTATCCAAAGTTCTTCTTGTAACACCCCAGGTGTTACTTAGGGTGTTCACCCAAGACTACACTAATAAACCCATCATCACATGTGGTTTAATTTGAGCAAAGTACACCAAACTAGGAAATCAAGATCCTAAGTAAGTGCAACCCATCTTAGAAGTCATGCTTTGCCTTTATCATGCACATATAGTGAGGAAATGCCCAAACCCTAATTCAAACCCCCTTTTGGACAATTGGAGCCCTAAAAGTGAGTATGACCAAAAGGCTATGAAAACCGCATGATCATGCCTTGGGCCAATTATAAAAGATGTAGTACACTTAATACCCTACAAAAAATAGTAAGAAAGTGACCCAAAAAAAGGTTTCAGAAAAAACCCCAAAAGGTTCACCAAAGGGTTGAGCATAAAAGGAAAATCAGAATTTTTCTAAGTCCAAAAACAACCCTTTTCCAAAGATCAAACATGTTCACCCTCTTTCAAACTTCAAAACCAGTTGGCCTAATTGACAAAGTGGCGCCTAAAGACCTCTAGAACACCCTGGAAAAGTTTGAACCCAACCCTAAGTCGTTGGACACAACTTGGCACAAGTTTTGTCTCGATGTGGACAGCTCTGACAGAGACGACTTCCCACCCCCATATCTCTCTAACCCGACCACATCTCCCATTGGAACTCACATGAACTAGGTAGCCCTAGGTGCAGGGAAGAGATCTCTCACAGGTCTTAGGGCAAGATTCGCACGTTTTGGCTGCTCAGTAGAGGATAGAACAAGAGCAGAAACAAACCTAGACGTGTTTGACGTGCACTGAGCTCGCCAGAGCACGCCCGACGCCCGCCCCCGCGTGCCCCGCATCGTGCCAAGCTGAGCTAGCGCCGTTGCCTGCGCCCACGCCTATAAAGCCACCTGGGACTTCGACCGTACTCCCCCACGCGCGCTCGACCTCACCGGAGCACCAGATCACCGGCGTTGCCCCGCGCACGGCGTGCCCACGGCCACCCGAACACCTGCCACCGTAGACCGGCCAGCAAAGCCTCCTCTAGCCACGTTCGACCCTCGGAGTAGACCATGCATGCCTCGGTGAAGCTCCCCGAGCGAGGAATCGAACTTTGCCTCGCTGGAGAAGCCAGTTCACGGTCGCCGGACTTCACCCGACCGCCGGTGAACGTAGACCGAGCTCCACGGTGAGTTGTTCTTCAATTCCTTGTACAAGTCGACTCATCAACACCCCGTAAAGCTCCCTGTGCCCTTGGATTGACCTGTATCGCCGTGGTTAGGCCAGAGCACTCGCCGCCGACGAGTTCACGCGCCTGCGCACTGGACCGGCCGATTCCAGCCACCATCGCCGTCAAGTCGTACCTCGCTGTGACCGCAAGAACCTCCTGGAGCCAACCCCGCCCTTCGCCGGACCTCCCTCGCCGCCGATAAGCCGCACCACCCTACTCCCGCGGGTATTATTTAAATGAGGGGAGGGACCTCAGGGGAGAAGAAGTAAAGGCCAGGGGTTTTGTGCAATGTCAGCGACTCAAAGGAATAGTGGCGCAGGGGTATAAATGAAGATATTGATTTAGAAAGAACCCAGGGTCTTTGATGCAAATGGGTTTTCCAAAAAACTTTTTTAAATATTCTGATTTAAATACAAACAGAACTTGAAAAATTCATAACTTCAGTTTTGTTTACCCAAATCGAGTCAAACCAATTTTGCCAGATCCTAAATAATGTAAACTACTTAGGAAAAATATAAAACCCCTAAGTGTTGCAGAAAACTTCAAAGTTTTGATTTAAATAATTAACTAATCAAAAGCTAAATGAAATGGGGAAAAATAGCTATACTATTAGACTGGGATTAAGAAAATTCAGAGGAGCACTTAATCACTTCCTAACATGTTTAAAAATAATAAACCCCTCTGTACACCAAATTAAGGTAGAGTTTGCCATTTAAATCATTTCTAGCTTAAAGTTAAAGAAAATATAAAAGGTAGCTTAAAATAAGAACCAGGGAGCACCCACATTTTTGTTAGCTCCCTTATTCAGTATAGTTCACTAGAAAATTTTGTTAAACCCTTGTTTAGTACAAAAGAAATGAGATACCTTTTATTTTGAGAAAACAAGGAAAACTTAGAAAAACCCTAGAAAAATAACCCTGAGGAGAAAACACCCAAACCTTGGAATAACTAATGTTTTGTTATTATAAACATGGAAAAATTATGAGATCTGTTGTTTGACATTTTTCAAATAACAAGTTAGTTGTAAGTGTCTTTTTAGCATTAAACTTTAGAAAATCATAACTAAATAACCACTAAGTAGACCTCTGTGATTTTTGGCACAAAAGCATGTTATTACCTATAGATATCAGCAAAAATGACTCCTAGTACAAAACCAACCCCTAGGTAAGAGTTGTAGTGCAAAGTGACCCCTTTGCCCCAACTTTTGTTATTTTTGTCCAGGGATTATTCTGATTATTCTGGACCTCAAACTTAAGGGACAGACTACAGTAACCAATAGTAACCCACAGTAATTTTTACAGAATTTTTGGAAAAATTTAAATCACTGTTGTAGTTCAAACCGACCCTAGAATCATAAATAGAAAATGAAAAGGGGAATTAATAGTGGAGACTAATGCTACCCTAACCAAAACCAGCAAAACCCCTTGATTGCCTACTAAAACATTTAAGAGGCAATCCAAGTCTTAATCCATTATGCTTATCACTAGGCAAAACCTCAAACCTAAATTGATAAGCATAAAACCCTAAGAGCCTCTTATAACAAGGAAACCCTAAGTTATTAACTAACTTAGTTTGTCTGCACTAGGCCTAATTGTTACTAAATTCTACATATCATAGCATACATATATCTTATTCATTGCATTCGATAGATTGTAACCTCGTGGACGGAGAGTACGTCCTCGTACCGGAGTAAGGAGTTGCTCAGGAGGTAGCCCCGGATCCAGCACCAGAGCCTGCCCCAGAGGATCTGCCTGCCCCAGCTTTGGAAGGCAAGCCCCGGTTTATGCATAACCAGTTCTATATATTATTTTACTGCACTTAATGATTGTAGGCTTGTATTGTGCACTTAAGTGTAGGAGTTGCCTGAAACCCTAGTTGCATTACCTCAGGATTTCCTTTGAGATGGATACTAGTATGCTAGGTCGAGTAGTTGCTTTATTAATTAGGGATCTCAGTAGAAATCGAGTGATTTTCTAGCACTCGCACGAGGTCAGGAAATTGGTTGTATCCACTTTCATATCATACTGATGTTGGTCTGTGGACACAGATCCATGGGGATGCGTAGTATACGAGATGGAATTGGAATAAGGATTAACGTGCGGATACCTGTGTCAAGCGTTTGAACGTACTAAGCACATGCCGAGGAATATGGTAAATCGGTAAGCCTAGTACCTGATTGAACCTGGCAGCAGACTTTACTCCTCACGTGACCTGAGACGTGGTCTCCCATTCCAGTTATGGTGGGTACAAGTGCGGTCACTGCACGACGGCAGTCGGGGTCAGTGAGGCATTATACGCCAAGGCGGTGAGCCCTGATCTGCTGACGGGGAATCGATGGGGACGGTTGATGTGTGTGGGGACGGAGTGCCTCGCCATGTCGTGTGTTTAGGTTTACCTTGCAAGGATAAAAACTCGATTCGAATCGTCTGCTTCTCGTAGCTAATGAGACTGCTTGATCCATTGTATTGCATTGAGTAACAAGTGGAAATGTGATGATTTGGCAAAAGATGTTGATTGCTCAATTGCTTGATACCATGATTGAGTAGATAGTACACCTTCAGTCTTAAGAGAGTCACACTAAAACTTGAAAAAGCTAAAACTGGATTTTTAGACTCACCTAGTGCTTTTGGCAACCAAACCCCTCAGCCAAACAACTGCATGTCTAGAGGTAGAGGAGTAGACTCCTCACACCAGGTAAGTCTAGCTGAGTATTAGTATACTCAGCCTTGCTTGTGGCATAATTTTACAGGTTCTCTGGAGGACATGGTTGCTGGAGTGACTTGGTCGTCCATCTTGCCACCGGGCTAGATAGTCGAGTGGGACCCTACCTCGGCTGAGGAGGAGCATGAGGAGTGATGGGACAGGCTTCCCCATCTCTCTGTTTATTTATCGTTAGTTTATTTTCCGCTGCATTCCGAACAATGAGTACCTCATTTGCTAAAACTCCAATGATGATGTAATAAATTTAATACTCCCTTAATGTATGGTTTTATGCTTTATTGTATTTGCTCTGTGCCTCACCATCGAGTGAGTACGTGGTACTTGATCCTATTAGTGGCCTCGTCGGACTAGATCCGAGGGACTGATGTGTTATTCCCATTTAAGTGTGGTCTAGCCTCTAAGGCGGGACTTAGGCACTTAAGTTGGAATAATTCGGGCGGTTCCGCCATAGCTGGTATCGGAGCTCGCACCACCATAGAGGAATCAATAAACTATAAATACCATCCTTTTTCAAAGTAAAACTTGATAGAAACAAATGTTCGATAGATCGTAGGACGATCAGGATAGACCTAGGACGTGAAGCCTTAGGATGATAGAGGGGTAGCTAAGTGGCTAATTGAGTAAGCCCTACAGGCTACTATAAGGGATGGGAGTTCCTTTCTATTCCCTCTAAATTGAAATGAGGTCGTTTAGGGCGAGCATGCATGCATCCTTATTTAAACTACTTAATAATTGGGTAAGAACTTTAATACGCTATAATAACAGATTAAGTACACCCAGTGCCATTGTCGCAGTCATAGAGAGGCTGAGTTGATCCCTTTTTATTTTATAATTCTTTTTCTTTTTACTTACGCTTGACCGTACATAGATGACTTCTCACGGATTCTCGGACGAAGGGAATGCACAGTCCCACACTGATGGACTTGCACGAGAGGGTTTCCCCCGTATCTTGTGGGAGGTACTTCAGGGAGCTGGTTACACGACGCCTCCCCAGTACGCGGTGCAGCTGTTCGAGAAGCACTGAGTGCCCCGTTGTAGGGTGAGGATGACCCTAGAGCCTCATCCCCTGCGGCCAGGCTGGCGTTCGCTGGACTCTGAGTCTTTTGGATACAGGGCTGAGGATACTATCGAGGTGATTGCTCTTCACGGGCTGACCACCTTCTGTGGTTTCCACCCTTTGGAGCTGTCCACTCACCCCATTGGTTTGTTCCCCACGGAGAAGGAGGACGACCCAATGTGGAAGGACCGAGTGGAGCACGCCAAGGATATATGGGCTATCTACCCAGGTCAGACTGCTTGACGGTGCGGTGCATGAATACCCTGTATCGTCTACAAGTGATGCGAGGAGAGGCAATGCCTCATCTGATGGCATTGTTGGAGGCTACCAAGATCACCTTGGATAACAGAGAGGAACTTGTGGTAGACTTGTCCACTGAGATGGTGGAAAAAGACTTACAAGTGGAACAATTGTCAAATGAGATCCAAGAGCTTGAGGAGCTAGTGGGAACCAGGGAGAACACCATTGAGGTTCTCGAGGATCAACTTAACAACACTCAGCAGCAACTCGCAGAGGCTAACCAGCATCTGGATATGCACCACCAGGAGATCCAGGACATGGAGGCCAACGAGGATGTCGACATCGAGGGAGGAGAGGAGCCTGCCTCCAGCTTGGACACTGCTGGCTCAGGGAGACCACCTTCCCCCGAGTCGAGCGTTGCCTCGTTTGCTCACTAGGTCGCAGAGATAGAGTTAGAAGTCTGTGGCGGTAGAACTCCTCGAGGCTAGCTTAGCTTTTGCACCCTTGGGGTACTAGGCTAGATAGAGTTGAGTCTTTTGAGATACTGATGTAATCGTGACAAAATCTTTTGGAAGTATGGATGATGAATGATGTCAGCTTTAATTTAAGAAGAAAAGTTTATGCCATGTGGAATCTTTTATAAATTATGCAAGAATATATATTGGTTTTACCCCCTTTTGACTCTATCACCACGATTGAACATTGAACCTCAGAAATATGATATTGAGAATATCCATGATTTTTCAGATGGCAGGAAGAGCGCGTCGTGGACAGAATGAGTGCATTCCTCCACCACCGCCACCACCTCCTACTCTGCAAGAGCTGATGGCTCAGCAGAACGAGATTCTGTGACAGTTGGCACAGCGTCAGCCACCACCTCAGCATTATGGTGGTGGTGATCATCAGCGTCACCCGGCGGCAGCCACTTATCAGGAGTTCCTCAGTACCCAGCCACCGTTGTTCACCAGGGCAGAGGATCCACTTGATGCTGATGTATGGCTTAGGGTAGTGGAATTCCAAATTCCCACTACTCAATGGAGTTTGTTCAGAGGTGACTAAGGTCAGGTTCGCCACCCAGCAGCTTCGCGGACCCGCGCGGACATGGTGGGACCACTTTCTTGCTATGCAGCCAGTTGACCATGAGGTGGAATGGAGAGAGTTCAAGACAGCTTTCAGGGGGCATCATATACCAGCAGGCATTATGGACCGCAAGCTCAATGAGTTTCTGGCACTCACTCAGGGGAACCGGACAGTGTTGCAGTATGCTCAGGCCTTCAATGACCTGTGCCAGTATGCCGGGTATCATGCAGACACCAATGAAAAGAAGAGGGATAGGTTCAGGAGGGGGCTCAGCACTAAGCTCCGCGACTGTCTCAACACCGTCAGGGCCAACAGTTACAATGAGTTAGTCAACATGGCCATTTCTCAGGAGGACTGCATTACAGCCCGCCAGGCAGAAAAGAAGAGGAAGACCCCTGTGGCAGGACCTTCAGCTTAGCCACAACGCTTCAGGATTGTATCTGACACCCAAAACAGGGGACCTCAGCAGCAGCAAGGACGTTGGGTGATTCGACCCCAACAGCAGCAGCAGGCACCCAACCGCTCTCAGCCCCCAGTGCAGAGGAACAATCAGCAGCAGCAGTACCGTTAGGCCAATGACAACGGGGAATTGCCCCAGAAATTAGCAGAGGCAGGGACAGAATTCCAACCAGAATCAAAGCAAGAGGCAGAAGGTGCAAGTGAGACAAGGCAGGCTGAACTTCACCACCATGGCTGACATTCCAGAGGGAGCACCCGTCATGACTGGTATCTTTTCAGTTTTGAATTATCCTGCTATTATTCTTTTTGATTCTGGTGCTTCACATAGTTTTATCAGTGCAAAATTTAGTGCCAAATGTCAGCTACCCTTCCATCACACCAGTGGGGGTATTACAATTTCAACACCAGGAGGCAGGGTTGCCACCTATCAAATCAACAAGAATGTGCCTATAAAGTTTGGTAGTTTGATAATCAAAACCAACCTCCTCATTTTGGGTTTGGATAGCGTGGATATCATATTGGGAACTGACTGGTTAACAAGACATCAGGCAGTGATTGATAATGCAGCAAGGGCCATTGAGGTGCACTCGCCTACTTGTGGTGAAACCACATTATATTTGCTCGATCCGGGTTGTACCCGTTCCTGTGCCTTCGTTATGATAGAGTCCCCGGTTGAGAGGATCCCAGTGGTTTGTGACTACCAGATGTTTTTCCAGATGAATTGCCAGGGATGCCACCCGATAGAGACATAGAGTTCGCAATTGAATTGCAACCCAGAACTGCACCTATATCCAAGAGGCCATATAGGATGCCTCCAGCAGAGTTAGCAGAGTTGAAAAGGCAGTTGCAAGAATTGTTGGACAAGGGATTCATTCGCCCAAGTACTTCACCCTGGGGATGTCCAGCCTTATTTGTGAAGAAGAAGGATGAGAGTTTGAGATTGTGTGTCGATTACCGCCCTCTCAATGCGGTGACCATCAAGAACAAATACCCACTGCCACTCATTGATGTTTTGTTTGATCAGTTGGTGGGAGCTAGAGTGTTCTCCAAGATAGACCTTCGCTCGGGCTACCATCAGATCAAGATCCGTGCCAGCGATATTCCCAAGACGGCTTTCTCTACCAGATATGGGCTCTATGAGTTTTTGGTGATGTCTTTTGGGCTGACCAATGCCCCGGCTTATTTCATGTATTTGATGAACTTGGTATTCATGCCAGAGCTGGACAAATTTGTGGTGGTTTTCATTGATGACATTCTGGTCTATTCCAAGAATGAAGACGAGCATACTGAGCATCTACACATCGTGCTTCAGCGCCTGCGTGATCATCGTCTATATGCTAAGTTGTCTAAATGTGATTTCTGGCTGAGGGAAATTAAATTTTTGGGTCACACAATTTCTCAGGATGGGATATCAGTTGATCTTGAGAAGGTACAAGAAGTGATGGATTGGAAACCTCCTACCACAGTACGGCAGATCTATAGTTTTCTGGGATTAGCAGGGTATTATCGACGATTCATTCCGGATTTCTCCAGAATTGCCAAGCCAATGACTGAATTGTTGAAGAAAGGAGTCAAGTATGAATGGAGCCAGAAGTGTGAGGATGCCTTTCATACACTAAGGCAACATTTGACAACAGCACCAGTGCTGGCTCAACCTGACAACACCAAGCCCTTTGAAGTTTATTGTGATGCTTTCGGTACTGGATTGGGATGTGTCTTAATGCAAGACAATAGAGTCATTGCTTATGCCTCCCGAGCACTCATACCCCATGAGCAGAACTACCCCACACATGATCTGGAGTTAGCAGTTGTGGTTCATGCTCTCAAGATTTGGAGACATTACTTGATGGGAGCTCACTGTAATATTTACACTGATCATAAGAGTCACAAATATATCTTCACCCAGGCTGATCTTAATATGAGGCAGAGAAGATGGTTAGAGCTAATCAAGGACTATGATTTGGAGGTGCATTACCATCCTGGCAAAGCTAATGTTGTGGCAGATGCCTTGAGCAGGAAAGCCCAGTGCAATTGTATGACTATGGATGCAAGAACTACCACCCTGTGTGATGAGTTGTGCAAGTTGAAAATAGAAGTCGTTTCCTCCTGTGCTTTAAGTTATATTTCAGTGGAGCCCACATTACAAGAGCAAATAGTCATGGCACAGATTGGTGACAAGGGTGTTCAAGTTATTAAGGAAATGATCGGGCAGAAGGCGGAAAAATACAAATGCTTCCGTCAGGACAGCAAAGGGATCCTATGGTTTGGGGACCGATTGGTTGTTCCCAAGAACCCAGAGCTCAAAAAGAAAATATTGGATGAAACTCACCTTTCAAAATTTTCCATGCACCCCGGCAGTAACAAGATGTATCATGATCTCAGATCTTTGTACTGGTGGACCAGAATGAAGAGGGAAATTGCTAAGTATATATCCGAATGCGACACCTGCCAGAGAGTCAAGGCCAGCCATCTGAAGGCAGCAGGCACCTTACAGCCCCTTCCCCTACCATCTTGGAAATGGGAGGATATTTGCATGGATTTTATCGTAGGATTGCCTAATACCTCCCGACACCATGATTCTATTTGGGTCATTGTGGATAGGTTGACCAAAACAGCACATTTCTTGCCAGTGCATACCACCCACAAGACAGAGAAGTATGCAGAAATCTATATTGATCAGATAGTGCGTTTGCATGGAATTCCGAAGACCATTGTGTCTAACAGGGGAGCACTGTTTGTGGCACGCTTTTGGGAGCAGCTCCAAGAATCACTTGGGACCCGTGCAATAAGGAGCTCAGCATACCATCCACAGACAGATGGTCAGACAGAAAGAGTGAACTAAATCCTCGAAGACATGTTGCGAGCCTGTGTACTACACTATGGTAAAAATTGGGACAAGTGCCTTTCCTTGGCAGAATTTTCTTATAATAACAGCTACTAGTCCAGTCTGCAGATGGCACCTTTTGAGGCCTTGTATGGAAGAAGGTGTAGGACACCGCTAAATTGGTCTCAAGCAGGAGAGAGGGGAATATTTGGACCAGACTTGGTACTTGAAGCAGAGGAAAAGGTCAGAGTTATTAAGAGGAACCTATAAGCTGCTCAGGCTAGGCAAAAGAGCTATCATGACAAGAGGAGGAAGCCTCTACAGTTTGAAGTGGGAGATCATGTTTATCTTAAGGTGTCACCCACCAAAGGTGTTCAGAGATTTGGAATCAAGGGCAAGTTAGCTCCTCGCTACATTGGGCCCTATGAGATCAAAGCAAATTGTGGACCCGTAGCATATCAATTGGAGTTGCCACCCCACATGTCAGCATTTCATGATGTGTTCCATGTATCTCAGCTACGGAAATGTCTCCGCTTACCCACTGAAGTACTACCTGAACCGGAAATTGAGATAGAACCAGACTTGTCTTATCAAGAGCACCCCGTCAAAGTATTGGATCAAAAGGAGAGATCAACGCGGGCAAAGTCGATCAGAATGTATAAGGTTCAGTGGAGTCACCATTCAGTAGAAGAAGCTACGTGGGAGACTGAGGATTTTCTACGTTCTCGCTTCCCCGACTTTCTAACAAAAGGAGTCGGTACGTAATCCAAAACCCCACCCCCACCTGCCCTTTGAATCTAAATATAAGAAAAACTTAAATGTTAAAGGAATTGTAAGCTTTAAAATGACTCAAAAAGGACTTCCTTCTGAAGTTGCAAAGAGAATGACATTCGAAGAGCAGTTAACTAGAGAACTTGGATAAAGGAAGGAGCAAAACACCAGCACGCCTTCATGGCACCCCCCCCCAAGGACTCTACCTAAAATCTCGGGACGAGATTCCTTTAAGGGGGGAGGGCTGTAACACCCCAGGTGTTACTTAGGGTGTTCACCCAAGACTACACTAATAAACCCATCATCACATGTGGTTTAATTTGAGCAAAGTACACCAAACTTGGAAATCAAGATCCTAAGTAAGTGCAACCCATCTTAGAAGTCATGCTTTGCCTTTATCATGCACATATAGTGAGGAAATGCCCAAACCCTAATTCAAACCCCCTTTTGGACAATTGGAGCCCTAGAAGTGAGTATGACCAAAAGGCTATGAAAACCACATGATCATGCCTTGGGCCAATTATAAAAGATGTAGTACACTTAATACCCTACAAAAAATAGTAAGAAAGTGACCCAAAAAAAGGTTTCAGAAAAACCCCAAAAGGTTCACCAAAGGGTTGAGCATAAAAGGAAAATCAGAATTTTTCTAAGTCCAAAAACAACCCTTTTCCAAAGATCAAACATGTTCACCCTCTTTCAAACTTCAAAACCACTTGGCCCAATTGACAAAGTGGCGCATAAAGACCTCTAGAACACCCTGGAAAAGTTTGAACCCAACCCTAAGTCGTTGGACACGACTTGGCACAAGTTTTGTCTCGGTGTGGACAACTCTGACAGAGCCGACTTCCCACCCCCATATCTCTCTAACCCGACCACATCTCCCCTTGGAACTCACATGAACTAGGTAGCCCTAGGTGCAGGGAAGAGATCTCTCACAGGTCTTAGGGCAAGATTCACACGTTTTGGCCGCTCAGCAGAGGATAGAACAAGAGCAGAAACAAACCTACACGTGTTCGACGTGCACTGAGCTCGCCAGAGCACGCCCGACGCCCGCCCCCGCGTGCCCCGCATCGCGCCAAGCCGAGCCAGCGCTGTTGCCCGCGCCCGCGCCTATAAAGCCACCAGGGACTTCGACCGTACTCCCCCACGCGCGCTCGACCTCACTGGAGCACCAGATCACCGGCGTTGCCCCGCGCACGGCGTGCCCGCGGCCACCCGAACACCCGCCACCGTAGACTGGCCAGCAAAGCCTCCCCTAGCCGCGTTGATGTGCACCCATTGGGTGATTGCCCGATCTTTCGATGAGAGGGTGTGGAATAACTCGATTGGGGGAGGAGACGACGTTCACGGCCCGACTACAGCCTTCCAAAGACGCTGCGCCTTAGCAACCGATACACCACCTCCTATGGCTGTCACGATCTTGTGGAGCGTGACACCCTGGCCACTAGGGCACTCATCCTGCAAGCAATCGAAGAACTAGCAAGAACAAGTAGAACAAGTACTGAATTACCAGATCTAAATGTAGGTTTCAAAATCAAACTCCAAATGGTGGGGTTCCGAAGACAAGAAGACGGGCGGCTGAACTAGCACGCGCGCTTGCAAGCAAGTAGCGAGAGCTAAACTTGATCTAAACAAAACCCGCTATTCTTGGTGGCAGCTAGGGCGTTTATAAACATGGGAGGACGACCACAAGGGTATTGGGGTCGTGCTGCAACCCTAGGATGCGTCCCTAATGGACCTAACTTGATACACGACCCATTGGGCCAAAATAGGGTGATGCAGCACCATGGGCAGAAAATGCAGGAAATGTCTCGGTAAGAAAACAATGATTACGGCGGCCTCAGAACAGATATGACTATAATTCTGGATCCATATGAAAGTAGACTTGATAAGCTTTCCATGTTGTGCTTGAACATTCCAATCCGAGCCCGCATCTGACCGTGGTGACCGTCACAAGTTGGTGTTCTTCTGCAGTCCGAATCCAGCATGTTCAAATCCTTTTCCCTTTCGGTCTTCTCCCTGGTTCCTAAGCAAAACAAGAGTGCACAGGTCTCCATGGTCTAAATAAGATGGACATGAACTCAAGAGTGTAATCACCTGATGGTTGAGTTGACGAGCACGAGCGCGAGTAATGGGACCAGAAATTGGTACTTGTATTGGCATAGATGTATCAGTAGTGTGGATGTCTTCATCATTCTCCCCTTCTTGCATTTGAGTCCTCCTCGACTCAAGCTCAACTTCCTCTCCCAAGTAGGGCTTTAAATCTGCAATGTTAAATGTGGGGCTAACCCCAAAGTCTGCAGGCAGATCTAGCCTATATGCATTGTCGTTAATTTTCTCTAGCACTTTAAACGGTCCATCGGCTCGAGGCAACAATTTAGATTTTCGTAATTCAGGAAACCTTTCCTTTCTCAAATGCAACCAAACTAAATCTCCAGGTTCAAAATTTATTTCCTTTCTACCTTTATCACTAGCAAACTTATATCTAGCATTCATACGCTCTATGTTTTCTTTAGTAGTTTCATGCAGTTTTAACATCAATTCAGCACGCCTAGTAGCATCAAAATTTAGTTTTTCAGAAGATGGCAAAGGCATTAAATCAATAGGAGCACGAGGCAACAAACCATATACAATCTGAAATGGGCACATCTTTGTAGTAGAATGCAATGATCGATTATAAGCAAATTCAACATGAGGCAAACAGTCCTCCCACATCTTAATATTCTTCTTTAGAACTGCCCTTAACATAGTAGACAAAGTTCTATTCACAACTTCAGTTTGACCATCAGTTTGAGGATGACATGTAGTAGAAAATAAAAGCTTAGTCCCCAATTTTGCCCACAAAGTCCTCCAAAAATGACTAAGAAATTTAGCATCACGATCAGAAACGATTGTGTTGGGCATACCATGCAAGCGAACAATTTCACGAAAGAACAAATCAGCAATATGAGTAGCATCGTCAGTTTTATGACATGGTATGAAATGTGCCATCTTAGACAATCTATCAACAACCACAAACACACTATCACGTCCCTTCCTAGTCCTAGGCAATCCCAGCACAAAATCCATAGAAATATCTTCCCAAGGAGCACTAGGAATGGGTAGAGGCAAATACAAACCGTGTGGATTTAACCGTGACTTTGCCTTTTGACATGTCGTGCAACGAGCAACCAATCTCACCACATCTCTTCTCATCTTGGGCCAAAAGAAATGACCAGCAAGTATGTCCTCCGTTTTCTTTGCTCCAAAATGTCCCATTAAGCGACCTCCATGTGCTTCCTGTAACAACAACAAACGAACGGAGCTAGCTGGAATGCATAGCTTGTTAGCTCTAAACACAAACCCATCACTAACGATATATTTGTTCCATCCTTTCCCATCTTTACAATGCAGCAACACATCTTTAAAATCAGCATCATGGAACATATTGGTCTTTAATCGTCTCTAATCCAAAGATTTTGTAGTCAAGTTGATTCAGCAAAGTATATCTCCTAGACAAAGCGTCAGCAATGATATTCTCTTTTCCTTTCTTGTGCTTAATAACATAAGGAAACGATTCGATAAATTCAACCCACTTAGCATGTCTACGGTTCAGTTTTCCTTGACTACGAATATGTTTCAAAGATTCATGATCAGAATGAATAACAAACTCTTTGGGCCACAAATAATGCTGCCATGTTTCTAATGTTCGCACAAGAGCATATAATTCCTTATCATAAGTAGAATAATTTAGAACAGACCCACTCAATTTTTCACTAAAATATGCAACAGGTTTGCCTTCTTGTAACAAAACACCACCCAATCCAATTCCACTAGCATCACATTCAAGCTCAAAAGTCTTATTAAAATCAGGAAGTTGGAGGAGAGGTGCATGTGTCAACTTATCTTTCAGCACGTTGAAAGCGTGCTCTTGTACTTTGCCCCAACTAAAATGCACTCCCTTCTTCGTAAGCTCATTCAAAGGTGCAGCAATGGTGCTAAAGTCCTTCACAAAACGGCGATAGAAGCCGGCAAGTCCTAGGAAACTCCGCACCTGTGTGATAGTCTTTGGCATAGGCCATCCATGTATCGCTTCTACCTTGGCTTGATCAACCTCAATTCCCTGTGGAGTCACAACATAACCAAGAAACGAAACTCGATCGGTGCAAAATGTGCACTTCTCAAGGTTACCAAATAAACGTGCATCTCGTAAAGCATTAAAAACAGCACGCATGTGATCAACATGTTCATCCATAGATTTGTTGTAGATCAATATGTCATCAAAGTATACTACCACAAATTTTCCAATGAAGGCACGCAAAACCTCGTTCATTAATCTCATGAAAGTGCTAGGTGCATTAGTTAACCCAAAAGGCATGACTAACCACTCATACAATCCGAACTTAGTTTTGAAAGCAGTTTTCCATTCATCTCCCAATTTCATACGAATCTGGTGGTACCCACTACGCAAATCAACTTTAGAAAAGACGATGGCACCACTCAATTCATCAAGCATATCATCTAAACGTGGAATAGGGTGTCGATACCGTATCGTGATATTATTAATAGCCCTACAATCAACACACATACGCCATGTTCCATCTTTTTTTAGGCACTAAAATAACCGGAACAGCACACGGACTAAGAGACTCACGCACGTAACCTTTGTCGAGTAGTTCTTGCACTTGTCGCTGAATTTCTTTTGTTTCCTCTGGATTTGTCCTATATGGCGCACGATTCGGCAAAGATGCACCAGGAATAAGATCAATTTGGTGCTCAATCCCTCGTATAGGTGGCAGCCCCTCTGGTATCTCACTTGGAAATACATCAGAATACTCCTGCAAAATGTTAGTAATAACAGGAGGCAAAGAATGCTGCATATCTTGAATTGAAATCAAAGCATCCTTGCATACCAAGGCATAGGCAACAGTAGTAGAAGCAAATAATTCATTAACATCAGTTTTTGTCGCAAGCAAGCAATGTCCTTTCAATTTTATCCCATCTTTGTTATTACCAACAACTTTAATATTCTTGTTGTTCTCAGTTTTAGCTTTGGTAGCTTTAGCAACATCATCACGCACAATAGCCTCAGGGGACATGGGAAGCAAAATAATTTTCTTATCATGGTGTATGAGAGAATATTGATTTGATCTACCATGATGCATACAATCTGAATCAAATTGCCATGGTCTACCTAGCAGAATATTACAAGCATCCATAGGCACAACATCACAGTCAACAACATCACGATATGAACCAATAGCAAAATTAATTCGTACCAGCTTGGTTACCTTGACCTTACCACTATGGATGCGGGTGCGGTTTGGTCGTAAGTGCAAGCTTCTCCACCATGTCGCTGCTAGCCAAGTTGTTGCAGCTACCTCCATCAATGATCAAACGACATGAACGCTCCTTAATGACACACTTTGTTTGAAACAACGTATGTCGCTGATTCTGCTCTGCCTTCTCCATTTGTGCACTAAGCACACGCTATACAATGAGGCTCTCATAATGCTCTGCATCATCTGCACCAATCTGTTCTTCGGGTGGTTCCTTAGTGCCTGCATCATCAGCCGCAAGCAAAGCAAGTGTAGCTTCATCCAAATCACTAGTAGAGGAATACCCACCATCGTCTTTTACCACCAAAACACGCTGATTAGGATAATCACGCTGCACGTGTCCATAGCCCTTGCATCGATAACACAGAACATCTCTTGTTCTACCCGTGGAGGCTACTGAAGAGGCACTACCTGCTGGTTTCTGGGCAAATTTGGTTGCTGAATTTGTGGAAGATGCACGTGGTTTGTCGCCGGAGGAAGGCGGGGGTGCTGGTCGACTTGGCGAGGGAGTTGGTGCTGGTGTACGGCCGGTCATGGACGTAGTCGTGCGCTGTTGCCATGGTGTAGATTTTCCTGCAGAAACATTAGACCTTGCACTAGCACGTCGTCCCTGCACTTCCCTTTCAGCTTTGCAAGCAAGATGAAACAATCGGGTTACATTAGCATAATCTTTATAAGCAAGGATGTCCTGAATTTCCCTATTTAACCCGCCCAAAAATCTAGCCATAGCAGATTCCTCACCCTCCTCTATGTTACAACGCAGCATACCCATTTGTAATTCCTGATAATATTCTTCTACACTTTTAGTACCATGTCTCAATTGTTGCAACTTGTTTAACATATCACGTGCATAATAAGAAGGAACAAATCTAGCCCGCATGACCCGTTTCAACGCATCCCAAGTTTGTGGCATGTTATTAGGATTCTTCTTACCATGTTCTATCCACCAAACAGAAGCAAATTCAGTAAACTCACTAGTAGCAGCTCTAACCCGCGCATTCTCAGGAAATTCATGGCATGCAAACTTTTGATCAACCGCAATCTCCCAAGTAATGTAAGCATCAGGGTCATATTTACCATCAAAAGGAGGTATTTTAAATTTAACCTTACTAAAAGCATCATCATTACCATGTACCTCACGTCGGCGAAAACCACCCATACCTCTACGGTTAGTACGTAGTCGCCGGCGATTAGGTGCTTCTTGGTCATCTTGTTCAGTATCAGCAACATAGTCATCCCAGTTACCTTCGGCGCCCTCATCACGCCCACCATTGGTATTAGCATGCATCTCATCAAATCGCCTCAAGAGCGCGACAAGGCTCTTGTCAATATGAGCAACTGTCATTTCCACATTTGCAAGTTTGGTGTTTGTGTCGATCTGTGTGGCCTCCAATTGCCCCATCTTTTCATTCGTCACCTGCATGTCATTATCAAGACCTTTCGTGTGCGTCTTCACCAGCCTTACAAAGTGTTGTATGATACCCTTGGTGCGAGGAGAGTGTGGCATATTACGAGAAGCATCATCAACCTCCAATCCTGCCATGGTTAGACGAACAGAGGCAACAAGAAAAAAAACGTGAAGGAATAAAAAACTCTACAACTATTAGGATGTAGCTACTGCAAGGCGCTCACTCTCAACCTGCCACACAAGCTCTTACCAATTCTTACCTTGCACAACAGGAGGGGTCAGCAACCAACAAGTCTGCAACCGTAGAATAACTGTATCGGTGCCGCAGCAACACGACCTATCAAACTGTAGTCGAAATATGTAGAGTTGTAGGTGGGCTGAAGCAAGGAATACACTAGTACCACGTTAGTTACAAAAGCAAGCTGAATAATCGTTCAACGGTGGTACTGTGCTGGTCCTAGGCTAAACCATGCTAGAGACGTGAGCCTAGGCACAAAGGTAGTCACTGAAAAAGAACAACTAGCACAGCACAAAAAGAAACAACAGATTTAGAGATTCAGCCCCCTTCTTCTTTTCTTTTTTTTCTATTCTTTTTTTTTCTTCTTTTTTTTGCAGGGGCCTAAACCCTTTTTTCACTATGACAACCCAAACAATAAAGATATTGCTAACAGCCCCTTTAAATCAGATTTAACAAATCTTGTTAATATAGAAAGTCCAGAAATCTCTACGATGATTGCGGAGCGCTCGGAATGAATTTTGAGACAAGGTCAGATCCGTTGGAAAGAAGATAAGATAAGCTTTCCAGATTGTATTTAAACTTCCAAATCGGACATGAGATGTATCCGTGGTGGCAAAAACGAACCAGAGATGTTTATGGTGATGGTGGATCTCGTGGTGACCAAAACGTGGTAGAACTCAAAACTATAAAGGAATAAACTAAGACCAGCAACTCGACACAACCGATGCAACCAAAAACTCAACAAGCCCTAGCTAAGTAGTACTAGTAAATGCTCAATGGTTTATAGGATTGTGGTAAAACTAATCTACTATTTTTTGGCTTTTTCTGGACTATAGGAGATAAGAAAACAACGAAGAAAAGTAAATCTCTCACTGATAAACCTTGCTCTAATACCAACTGATGTGCACCCGTTGGGTGATTGCCCGATCTTTCGATGAGAGGGTGTGGAATAACTCGATTGGGGGAGGAGGCGATGTTCACGGCCCGACTACAGCCTTCCAAAGACGCTGCGCCTCAGCAACCGATACACCACCTCCTATGGCTGTCACGATCTTGTGGAGCGTGACACCCTGGCCACTAGGGCACTCGTCCTGCAAGCAATCGAAGAACTAGCAAGAACAAGTAGAACAAGTACTGAATTACCAGATCTAAATGTAGGTTTCAAAATCAAACTCCAATATGGTGGGGTTCCGAAGACAAGAAGACGGGCGGCTGAACTAGCACGCGCGCTTGCAAGCAAGTAGCGAGAGCTAAACTTGATCTAAACAAAACCCGCTGTTCTTGGTGGCGGCTAGGGCGTTTATAAACATGGGAGGATGACCACAAGGGTATTGGGGTCGTGCTGCAACCCTAGGATGCGTCCCTAATGGACCTAACTTGATACACGACCCATTGGGCCAAAATAGGGTGACGCAGCACCATGGGCAGAAAATGCAGGAAATGTCTCGGTAAGAAAACAATGATTACGGCGGCCTCAGAACAGATATGACTATAATTCCGGATCCATATGAAAGTAGACTTAATAAGCTTTCCATGTTGTGCTTGAACATTCCAATCCGAGCCCACATCTGACCGTGGTGACCGTCACAAGTTGGTGTTCTTCTGCAGTCCGAATCCAGCATGTTCAAATCCTTTTCCCTTTCGGTCTTCTCCCTGGTTCCTAAGCAAAACAAGAGTGCACGGGTCTCCATGGTCTAAATAAGATGGACATGAACTCAAGAGTGTAATCACCTGATGGTTGAGTTGACGAGCACGAGCGCGAGTAATGGGACCAGAAATTGGTACTTGTATTGGCATAGATGTATCAGTAGTGTGGATGTCTTCATCACGCGTCCAACCCTCGGAGTAGACCGTGCATGCCTCGGTGAAGCTCCCCGAGCGAGGAATCGAACTTTGCCTCGCTGGAGAAGCCAGTTCACGGTCGCCGGACTTCACCCGACCGCTGGTGAACGTAGACCGAGCTCCACGGTGAGTTGTTCTTCAATTCCTTGTACGAGTCGACTCATCAACACCCCGTAAAGCTCCCCGTGCCCTTGGATTGACCTGTATCGTCGTGGTTAGGCCGGAGCACTCGTCGCCGACGAGTTCACCCGCCTGCGCACGTGGACCGGCCGATTCCAGCCACCACCGCTGTCAAACCGTACCTCGCTGTGACCGCAAGAACCTCCCGGAGCCAACCCCGCCCTTCGCCGAACCTCCCTCGCCGCCGGTAAGCCGCGCCACCCTGTTGACTCCCGCGGGTATTATTTAAATGAGGGGAGGGACCTCGGAGGAGAAGAAGTAAAGGCTAGGGGGTTTTGTGCAATGTTAGCGACTCAAAGGAATAGTGGCGCAGGGGTATAAATGAAGGGATTGATTTAGAAAGAACCCAGGGTCTTCGATGCAAATGGGTTTTCTAGAAAACTTTTTTTAAATATTCTGATTTAAATACAAACAGAACTTGAAAAATTCATAACTTCAGTTTTGTTCACACAAATCGAGTCAAACCAATTTTGCCAGATCCTAAATAATGTAAACTACTTAGGAAAAAATATAAAACCCCTAAGTGTTGCAGAAAACTTCAAAGTTTTGATTTAAATAATTAACTGGTCAAAAGCTAAATGAAATGGGGAAAAATAGCTATACTATTAGACTGGGATTAAGAAAATTCACAAGATCAGTTAATCACTTCCTAACCTGTTTAAAAATAATAAACCCCTCTGTACACCAAATTAAGGTAGAGTTTGCCATTTAAATCATTTCTAGCTTAAAGTTAAAGAAAATATAAAAGCTAGCTTAAAATAAGAACCAGAGAGCACCCACATTTTTGTTAGCTCCCTTATTTAGGATAGTTCACTAGAAAATTTTGTTAAACCCTTATTTAGTACAAAAGAAATGAGATACCTTTTATTTTGAGAAAACAAGGAAAAT
Organism: Zea luxurians; assembly: GCA_029449295.1. NCBI lineage: Eukaryota > Viridiplantae > Streptophyta > Magnoliopsida > Poales > Poaceae > Zea > Zea luxurians. The sequence goes on from JAOPSE010000002.1 coordinate 6,986,602, forward strand.
TTAGAAAAACCCTAGAAAATAACCCTGAAGAGAAAACATCTCAAACCTTGGGATAACTAAAGTTTTGTTATTATAAACATGGAAAAATTATGAGATCTGTTGTTTGACATTTTTCAAATAACAAGTTAGTTGTAAGTGTCTTTTTAGCATTAAACTTTAGAAAATCATAACTAAATAACCACTAAGTAGACCTCTATGATTTTTGGCACAAAAGCATGTTATTACCTATAGATATCAGCAAAAATGACTCCTAGTACAAAACCAACCCCTAGGTAAGAGTTGTAGTGCAAAGTGACCCCTTTGCCCCAACTTTTGTTATTTTTGTCCAGGGATTATTCTGATTATTCTGGACCTCAAACTTAAGGGACAGACTACAATAACCAATAGTAACCCACAGTAATTTTTACAGAATTTTTGAAAAAATTTAAATCACTGTTGTAGTTCAAACCCACCCTAGAATCATAAATAGAAAATGAAAAGGGGAATTAATAGTGGAGACTAATGCTACCCTAACCAAAACCAGCAAAACCCCTTGATTGCCTACTAAAACATTTAAGAGGCAATCCAAGTCTTAATCCATTATGCTTATCACTAGGCAAAACCTCAAACCTAAATTGATAAGCATAAAACCCTAAGAGCCTCTTATAACAAGGAAACCCTAAGTTATTAACTAACTTAGTTTGTCTGCACTAGGCCTAATTGTTACTAAAATCTACATATCATAGCATATATATATCTTATTCATTGCATTCGATAGATTGTAACCTCGCGGACGGAGAGTACGTCCTCGTGCCGGAGCAAGGAGTTGCTCAAGAGGTAGCCCCGGATCCAGCACCAGAGCCTGCCCCAGAGGATCTGCCTGCCCCAGCTTTGGAAGGCAAGCCCCGGTTTATGCATAACCAGTTCTATATATTATTTTACTGCACTTAATGATTGTAGGCTTGTATTGTGCACTTAAGTGTAGGAGTTGCCTGAAACCCTAGTTGCATTACCTCAGGATTTCCTTTGAGATGGATACTAGTATGCTAGATCGAGTAGCTGCTTTATTAATTAGGGATCTCAGTAGAAGTCGAGTGATTTTCTAGCACTCTCGCGAGGTCAGGAAATTGGTTGTATCCACTTTCATATCATACTGATGTTGGTCTGTGGACACGGATCCATGGGGATGCGTAGTCTACGAGATGGAATTGGAATAAGGATTAACGTGCGGATACCTGTGTCAAGCGTTTGAACGTACTAAGCACATGCCGAGGAATATGGTAAATCGGTAAGCCTAGTACCTGATTGAACCTGGCAGCAGACTTTACTCCTCACGCGACCTGAGACGTGGTCTCCCATTCCGGTTATGGTGGGTACAAGTGCGGTCACTGCATGACGGCAGTCGGGGTCAGTGAGGCATTGTACGCCAAGGCGGTGAGCCCTGATCTGCTGACGGGGAATCGATGGGGACGGAGTGCCTCGCCATGTCATGTGTTTAGGTTTACCTTGCAAGGATAAAAACTCGATTCGAATCGTCTGCTTCTCGCAGATAATGAGACTGCTTGATCCATTGTACTGCATTGAGTAACAAGTGGAAATGTGATGATTTGGCAAAAGATGTTGATTGCTAAATTGCTTGATACCATGATTGAGTAGATAGTACACCTTCAGTCTTAAGAGAGTCACACTAAAACTTGAAAAAGCTAAAACTGGATTTTTAGACTCAGCTAGTGCTTTTGGCAACCAAACCCCTCAGCCAAACAACTACATGTCTAGAGGTAGAGGACTAGACTCCTCACACCGGGTAAGTCTAGCTGAGTATTAGTATACTCAGCCTTGCTTGTGGCATAATTTTATAGGTTCTCTGGAGGACATGGTTGCTGGAGTGACTTGGCCGTCCATCTTGCCACCGGGCTGTACAGTCGAGTGGGACCCTACCTCGGCTGAGGAGGAGCATGAGGAGTGATGGGACAGGCTTCCCCATCTCTCTGTTTATTTATCGTTAGTTTATTTTCCGCTGCATTCCGAACAATGAGTACCTCTTTTGCTAAAACTCCAATGATGATATAATAAATTTAATACTCCCTTAATGTATGGTTTTATGCTTTATTGTATTTGCTCTGTGCCTCACCATCGAGTGAGTACGTGGTACTTGATCTTGTTAGTTCCGAGGGACTGACGTGTTATTCCCATTTAAGTGTGGTCTAGCCTCTAAGGCGGGACTTAGGCACTTAAGTTGAAATAATTCGGGCGGTTCCGCCACACTTCTAATCAAAGAGGATCCCAAGGCTGCTCTTAACCATGAGCTCGGCTGATATACCAGTTTATAACACTCTGCAGAGGTTGCACACTTTACCCACGACTCGTGATCCCTTTCCAGCCTGGGTTGTACAGACCCAATCTTCACTACTGAGGTGAATGGCCAGGGATACACTACGTAACCTTTACAAAGACTCCCCTGGTGCGTAGCTGCTCGTTAGGTTTCGCCAGTCGTACAAACGCAGTACACCTCCCCAAGGTGGGTGACTAACAAAACCAAATCGAATGAACCTCTGCACCCCCCCCCCCCTTGGCAGAGCGAGCACTACGCCCCGGCCCACATTGATGGCCCTCCGGCAAAGCCAACTACACCCCCAGGTTCATCTAATTAATCAGCTAAGGGCGTCCCATTCCACCCTCATGGTTGCACTGTTATCCCGGGTGGTCACTCCACGAACAGGTCCTTACGGAGAGGTACTCAGGAAAAAGGCTTGAGCCCCCTAGAGTATCACAATATCATCATTGGGATAACATCATCGTATCATAAATAATTACATCATGTTCATTGATTAAGTTAAGGCAATAGCAAAATGCTAACCATGATAACCCAAAAAGGTAAATAAGGATAAGTAAATACAAACTAGTCAATCCTTAGGTTTCATAAAGTAATGCGGGACAACGAATTATAGAGTATGAAGGACATAATAGTTCAGAGGACACTTGCCTTCACTAGGTTGTTGCTCAAAGAGGTCTCCAGCAACACACTCAGGAACCTCGGACTGCTCGTTGTCTAAATAAAGCGAGCATGCATTCAATACATATGGAAAGTACAAATGAATAGCACACCAAACATGTACAAACATTGGAATACATCTTAAAAAGGCACAATACTAAATAAGGAATAATTAGATCAAAGTATAGCATGAACTAATTTCATTTAGAAATAGATTATTATTTAAGTGTTGTCCATAATTACATAACCTAGTTCAATTTATTTTATTGTGACCTAAAAGTTAGACCAGAGATGAATTCATGTAATATACATTATTAATCTCACAAGATTAAACATGCTTTAATCTCTAGGGTTTTCCCTTTTTATTTTATTAAATAAACAAATCTATACATATACTAGTTCATAGTTAACCATAAAATTAGAATTTACAGAATGTAAATGGAACTAATTTATTTAAACAGAGAATAATCCTATGAACATTTTGCAATTTGAATCACTAAATTTTGAGTTCATATGTAAAAGATATGAAATAAACAAGTTTGGAAGTTTGAAATACAAAATTAAACCCTAATCTGTAATTATTTAAAAGGATAGGGTCTGTTTGTAATAACTCAGGGGCCTGCACATAAAGTATAAGGATGGCGGGTTCTATTCGCAGAAAACCGAGGGGGTCTTAAGCAAAACAACCACAGCGAAAGGGTATCCTGGCTTCTCGGCCATCCGATCGAGAACGGACGCCCGAGATTAGAAGCGGGCGCGCGGGATCGGACACGAGGGTTGATCGACGGGTCCCACGCGTCAGCGGCCCGGGTATCCCCGGTGCGAGATGTGAGCACAGGCGCTCTCTGGCGGGTGGGGTCCACGGGTCGGCGACTCGGACCGTCGGGAGGGGGAAATGGTGGGAGTCTGACAAACGGGGTCACGGAGAGATCGGGTCCACTAGTCAGCGGTGTAGGGCACGTGCAGGCGTGACATCACGGGCGCGCACTAACAGACGTGGCCCTCCAGACAGTGACCAAGAACGGGGAAAGAAAGGGGGAGACTGATGTGCGGGTCCTCCTTGTCAGGACCGTCGTCTACCTCGGTAGCGCGCACGGCGCGAGCGCCATGGTCGGAGCCAGCGACTCCACGCGGGCGAAGAAGGCACGGGGCGGCCGCGGTTGGCCGAGCGGCCGCGGTTCGACGGCGCGGGACCGGTACCGACGATCACTGGCGACTAATCGACGGGACAGAGAAAATGGGGGAGAGAGAAGAGAAGGTCTGGCGGGGAAATTCACCTCGGGTGAGGCAAGAACGATGGCGAGGCTGGGCCTGACGGTGGCGGAGCACGGTCGCGGACGACGGCCGAGCTCTACCGGCGATGAATTCGGGCGTAGGGGGGCTGGCGACGGGGGAGCTCCGACGAGCTTGAAGAACAGGCGCGCGCAGCTCGGGTGAGTGGGCATAGGCGAAATGAGCGAGGCAGGGGGAAGTGGGGGTGTGCGGGGACTTGTAGAGGGGTCGGGGTGCCGGTTTGGAGCTGGGTGGCAACGTGGGCGCGGCGATCTCGGCGTGCGTGCGCGCGGTCCACGTAGGCGAGCGGTTGAAGAAGGGGGGAAGGGACTGGCGAGCGGGGCCCGCGGGACAGTGGCACAGACGCGCGAGCGCACGACAGGCCGAAGCGCCGACAAGGCGACCCCACCGAACAGGGAGACGGAGAAAGGAAGAGAGGCGCGGGTCGACGCCGATAGGCGGGGCCCGCCTGTTAGAGATCGAAGGCACGCGGGCGCGGCTGGGCTTAGTGGCTGACTGGGCTGCTTTGCCCTTTTCTTTTTCTCTGAATTTTCTAATTGTTTTTCCATTTCTTTTTCTCTAGGGTTTTCAATCCAAATTCAATTCAAGTTTCAAATTCAAATTAATTCAACCATGTGCAACAATTCAAAGAATATTTAAACTCAGTATGATGCAACATGTCATGACCCATAGTGTTTTGGCAACAATAAATAGTTAACCTCCCCTAACTTAAGCTAATTCTACTTAAAAGGGAAAAAGGGAGAGAGGATCTAGAGAGAGATAGAACCTAGGGTGAGAGAGAGAAGAGTAACACATGGATTTGGGTGATCATTAGAAAGAAATTTTATACCCCCAAATCCAGGGTGTTACACATACCCAAGGGGCTTTTATGATACCAACGCCGGGAGGCAAAATTGCAACCAATCAATTAAATCGAAATGTGTCTATCCAATTGGGGAGCAAAACCGTCAAAACCATCCTCCTCATTTTGGGAATGTACAATGTGGATATCATTTTGGGAACTCATTGGATGACCCAACACCAAGCAATACTACACGTTGCAAACCGCATCGTTGAAGTCCATTCCCCGACTTGCGGGAAATTTACATTATATCTGCCCAGCCAAGAAACCACTCAGTCATGTGCCTTTTCCATGATAGAGCTACCCTTGGAGAAGATTCCAGTAGTCTGTGAGTATGTAGATGTCTTCCAAGACGAGTTGCCGGGGATGCCACCAGATCGGGATATTGAGTTCGCCATAGAATTGCAACTGGGAACTGCATCTATCTCCAAGAGGCCCTACAGAATGCCACCAGCCGAGCTTGCAGAATTGAAGAAACAATTACAAGAATTGTTTGACAAGGGATTTATCCGCCCAAGTACTTCACCTTGGGGATGCCCAGCCTTGTTCATAAAGAAGAAGGACGAGAGCTTAAGGTTGTGCATATATTACTGCCCACTCAATGCAGTGACTATCAAAAACAAGTATCCTTTGCCTCGTATTGATGTACTTTTTGACCAATTGGTTGGAGCTGAGGTGTTTTCCAAAATAGATCTCCGCTCCGGCTATCACCAAATACGGTCTTCTCAACCAGATACGGGTTGTATGAGTATCTGGTGATGTCATTCGGGTTAACAAATGCACCTGCATACTTCATGTACCTAATGAATTCAGTCTTCATGCCCGAGCTGGACAAGTTCGTAGTGGTCTTCATTGACGATATTTTGGTGTACTCGAAGAATGAAGTAGAGCACACCAAACATTTGCACACAGTACTCCAACATCTGAGAGAGCACTGCCTTTATGCCAAATTATCTAAATGTGATTTTTGGCTGAAAGAAATTAAATTCTTGGGTCACACCATCTCGCAAGAAGGAATAGCAGTTGATCCGGATAAAGTGCAAGAGGTGATGAATTGGAAGCCACCCACCACTGTCCGTTAGATTCAGAGTTTTCTAGGATTGGCAGGGTATTATAAGCGATTCATTCCAGATTTCTCCTAAATTGCTAAACCCATGACGGAACTATTGAAAAAGGGAGCAAAGTTTGAATGGGGTCGGAAATGTGAAGATGCCTTCCACACCTTGAGGCAGCATCTGACAATAGCACCTATGTTGGCGCAACCTGACAACAACAAGCCATTTGATGTGTATTGTGATGCCTCTGGCACTGGGCTGGGTTGTGTTTTAATGCAAGACAACCGAGTCATTGCCTACGCATCAAGAGCACTCAGACCTCACGAACAGAATTATCCTACTCACGATTTAGAGTTGGCAGCCATCGTCCACACCTTAAAAATATGGAGGCATTACTTGATGGGAGCTCGATGCAACATCTATACAGATCACAAGAGCCTCAAGTACATCTTCACCCAGGCCAACCTCAACATGAGACAGAGAAGATGGCTGGAACTGATCAAGGACTACAACTTGGAAGTGCATTACCACCCTGGGAAAGCCAATGTGGTAGCAGATGCCCTAAGTCGGAAGTCACAATGCAATTGTATGACAATGGATCCTCGCATCAATACCCTATGTGACAAGTTGAGTAAGATGAGGATTGAAGTAATTCCCTCTGGTACCTTGAACTACATCTCCATCAAACCAACCTTGTTAGACCAGATTATTATGGCCCAACTCGGTGACAAGGGAGTGCAAATCATCAAGGAAAATCTTAACCAGAAAGTTGAGAAGTATAAGTGCTTCCGCCAAGATAGCAAGGGAATATTATGGTTCGAAGACCGACTGGTGGTTCCTAAGAATGGGGACCTCAATAAGAAAATTTTGGATGAGTCCCACCTCTCCAAATTCTCCATACACCCGAGGAGCACCAAGATGTACCATGATCTGAACCCCTATATTGGTGGACAAGGATGAAAAGGGAAATAGCCAAGTATGTGTCCGAATGTGATACATGTCAGAGGATAAAGGCAAGTCACCTAAAGTCGGTCGGTGCCTTGCAACCCCTATCAATACCTTCATGGAAATGGGATGACATCAGCATGGACTTCATTGTGGGTCTACCCAACACCTCTCGACATCATGATTCAATATGGGTCATTATGGATCGATTAACAAAAGTGGCTCATTTTCTTCCAGTGCATATCACTGATAAGGCGCAAAGGTATGCAGAATTGTATTTTGACCGAATTGTGTGTTTGCATAGAATACCCTGGACAATCATCTCTGACCAAGGAGCCCAATTCATAGCCAGATTTTGGGAACAATTAAAGAGTCCTTGGGAACCAAGCTAATAAGAAGTTTGGCTTACCATCCTCAAACTAATGGTCAGACAGAAAGGGTAAATAAGATCCTTGAGGATATGTTGAGGGCTTGTGCAGTCGACTATGGCAAGAACTGGGACAAGTGTCTCTCTTTAGCTGAGTTTGCCTACAACAACAGTTATCAATCCAGTTTGAGGATGGCACCCTTTGAAGGCCTATATGGAAGGAGGTGTCGAACACCCCTAAACTGGTCACAACTCGGAGAGAGAGAAATTTTTGGGCCCGACCTAGTTTTGGAAGTCGAAAGAAAAGTTAAGGTAATCAGGAAGAACCTAGAGGCTGCTAAGGCCAAGCAAAAGAGTTATCACGACAAAAGAAGGAAACCCCTACAGTTTGAAGTAGGGAATTACGTATATCTAAAAGTATCACTCACCAAAGGAGTGCAAAGATTTGGGATCAAAGGCAAGTTAGCCCCTCGCTACATTGGACCTTATGAGATCGTAGAGGCATGTGGACCCGTGGCAGACAAGTTGAAGTTACCACCGAAAATATCTGCCATACACAATGTGTTCCATGTATCCCAACTAAAGAAGTGTGTTCGGTTACCAACCAAAGTCATAACCGAGCTAGATATAGAGATAGAACCAGATCTATCATACCAAGAACACCCCTCCAAGATTCTGGACTGCAAGGAAAGATCCACTCGTGCGAAAACGATCAAGATGTATAAGATCCAATGGAGTAATCATACGGAAGAAGAGGCTACATGGGAGACTGAGGATTTTCTACGCAAGTACTACCCTGATTGTCTACCTAAGGAAGTCGGTACGTAACCATGCCCCAGCCCCCTGCCCTTTGATTCCAAGTATAGTAAAGATGCTCTTAAAGGAAAACCAAATTAAGAAATAAGATTATCAAAGAAGGGCTTCCTTCTAAAGTTGCAAAGAGAATGACATTCGAAGAGCAAAACTTCTCATAAACTTCTAAGGGTCAACCAGTATTAGGCAAGTAAGTTGTACCCCTTTCTCACCCCTAGAAGATCTCGACTCGAATCTCGGAGCGAGATTCTTTTAAGGGGGAGGGTTGTAACACCCCTAGTGTTACTTAGAGTTTTCTCTCAGTACCCCCACCTATGACATGTTATCACATGTGAATTGTACTGAGAAAAAGACACCAAAACTTAGGAGCCAAGCCCTAACCATGTTTCACCACCCTAAGAAATCAAGCATTAACCATAACAAGCCTAAGAAAGAATGGAAGTGCCCAAAACCCTAGATTTCCCCCTCTTTAGGACTTTAGAGCACCAAAGAGAAACTTAGTGAAAAGACCAAGTAAACCCCATTATCATGACTTGGGCCAATTATAAAAATTGTAATACAATTAACAACCTACAAAAGATAGTAAGAAAATTGCATCAAAAAGATTTTGCAAAATCCCTAAATAAGCCACTCAAGTCGAGGGCCCAAAGAAAATTAGGATTTTCCTAACTCAAACTCAGCCCCTCTTGCAAAGATCACCCGCGTTCATGAAGATTTCGAATTCAAAATCGTGGGCTCCCATTGACAAATTTGTATTAAACTAACCCCTCTACAACATATCTGGAGATGGCATCGAGATTCAGAGTTTTGCCACGACAAAACTAGGGATTTGCCTCGGGTTCGGGCTGAGAGACAGATCCCACTTGAGTGCACCATATCTCTGGATCTAGTCGACGAAATCCCTTGACCACCACACAAGATCGGTAGCTTGAGGGAAGGGGAAGAGGTCTTGTGCACTGACCAAGGCAAGAGCAGGCTCGGACAAGTGACTACACACGCCAGAACTCGGGCAGAAACAACACTTACACGTGTTCGACCCTGGTCGGCAAGCCGACACTTATCCAACCCGCGCACGCTCGCCCCCGCACACGGTCAGTCCACCCGCGCGTCCTCACTGCACCCGTGCCTATAAAAGTCGTCGGCCCCCTCGAACATCCTTGCCTCAGCCCCGCACGCTCACTTGCGCTTGATCACCGAAGTTCTGACCGTGAACCGAGAGCTCCACCGCCCGCCTGAGCCGCCCGAACCCCGGTCACCATGGCTAGCTCACCCCAGTCGTCCCTCGCCCACACCAACTGCTCGGCTAGCCTCCCCGAAGTCCCATGAAGCTTCTCGAGCCCCCGGACCGAGCGCAACCTCACCGGAAGCACCGGATCGTCCTCGCCGGAATCCGTCCGCCCGTCTAAGCACGTGGACCAGGTAAGCCGCTGTGCCATTGTCAAATTCCTTGTGCGCACAGCTTCCACGACATCTAGTGAACCTCCCCGACCCATCCAATTGAACTAGACCGCCTTGTGTAGGCCGAACTCCTCGCCACCAACGAGCTCTTCTGCCCTCGCACGTGGCCAGGGCGACTCCGACCACCACCGACCGCCATCCGACCATCAACGGGTTCGCTAAGACCTCCCCGATCTCCGTGACCCCTTCGTCAGAGCTAGACCGCCGCTGGTAAGCCCCACCGCCCTTTTCCATACTGCGGCTACTGTTCCGATGGGGATTGGATCGTGGGTAAGATGTCACTGTAACACCCTGAATTTGGGGGTATAAAATTTCTTTCTAAGTATCTACCAAATTTAGGTTTTACTCTTTTCTCTCTCTCTAGCTTCTCTCTCTCTCTTTTGGTTAGATTTAGCTTAATTAGTGAGGGATTAATTATTTTATTTTGCCAAAACAATATGAGTCATGAAATGTTGCATCATGCTGAGCTTAAATATTCTTTGAATTGTTGCACATGTTTGAATTAGTTTGAATTTGAAACTTGGTTTGAATTTGAATTGAAAACCCTAGAGAAAATAAAAATAAAAGCAATTAGAAATTCCCTAGAAAAAGAAAAGGCCATTTCAGCCCAGCCAGCCTAGCTCGGCCCAGCCAGGCCGCATGCGTGCGCGCCCGCGTTGTCTGACAGGTGGACCCCACCTGCCAGCGACCGCCCGCGTCTGTGCATGCTCTCTCTCTTTCCCTCTCTCCCTCCCACTGCCCGGTGGGCCAGGCCTATCAGCGCCGATCCCCTCATGCTCGCGCCCATTCTCTCACCGCTGCCTGGTGGACCCTTTCCGTCAGTGTTGACCGCCCGTTCGCGGATCCCCTCTCGCTGCCCCATGGACCCCACCCGTCAGTCACCTCCGCTTCCCTAACCTCTCGCCCACGCCCCCGCCGTGGACGCGCCCACGTCCGCGCATTCCCCAGCCACCTCCGCACGCCCTCATCCTCTTTAGAGCCCGCACCCCGCTCGCCCACTTCCCCCTACTCATTTGTGCCCTCAACCGAGCACCCTCGCCCTCTCACTCGCCCCGCGCGCGCATCCAGGCAGCTCTGTCGCCACTCTTTGACGTCCGCCGCCCGTTCTACGGTCGCCGTAGAACCCCCCGTCGTGTCCGTTGCCCCGGTAAGCTCCGCCCTATCACCCGCCACCTGGAACGCCCCTTGGTCCACCCTCTTCCCCTCTGGTTCGTCTGGTCCGCGCTCACTGGAGCATTTCTTGCGCAGCCGGAGAACCGCCGCTGTCGATCTGCGTCCTCACCGCGCCCCAGCCTTCGTTCGTGATCCCCTGAGTCTCCACTTGAGGTAACCATCCTAACCCTGCCCTTATTTTCCCCTGTCGTGCACTTTTTCGCCCGCGATTGCTCGCCGGAGTGCCACCGTCCGCCGAGGATCTCCCCCTATGTCGTCCAGTCACCTCACCCCCGTTCCTACTACCTTGATCCCGTCGTGCCTTTCCTTAGAACATTCGGCCTCGGGGCCGGACAGTACGCGACCTAGGACATGTTTCTTATGAGTGTCCTCATCATTTAAACTTTATTTGGGATTCAGTCGATTTTCCATCGGCTCTAGCATTACAGGGGTGAAGCCTTTCCTATCTATACTTATGAATTGATAATTAGAAAAGTTAACTTCTGTGAGACATGTAGCAGTCTCATAGGTCCAAAGTACAGGGGCATCGGTCGCAGCGATGCAGGCTGATGCATCAGCATATATGCACTTGTTCTACATAATCGCCTACCCATTGTAGTAACATTTGATGTAAAGTATAAGGTACACATTGATTAGCATGAATCCGATCTCTACTTAAGATTAGACTATAATTTATTTCTACATCAGCAACGAAGAATGCAGAAGCAAGTGTCTTGGTCCCGATGGTTAACTTAACGGACGTGACTCCCTTGATTTTGTTGAACTATCAGTCCTAACACCATTGAGCGTCATATTGGTCTTGACAAGTTCATCATCTTGCTTTCCTAATTTTCTGTACAATGAGTAAGGCATTAAATTTATGACCGTCTCTCCATCTACCAACATCTTAGCAATCGGTACTCCATCAATATGACTGCGCACGAAGAGCGGCTTTAAATGGTTGACCGATTCTTTTGGCTTAGTGAAGGCGACCTCTTTAGGACCAAAATTGAATTGAGCGACGACAGGTTCATCGTCACCGATAATAGTACAATCGACGGAGAACATAATAACATTTACGTCCATACTTGAGTGTTCAGGCGTAGCTCCGTAATCGACCAAGTCCTCTTCTAGCAAGTCGTCCCCCTCCATAGGTATTGACACGTCCTTGGAGGCGAACTGGCATAGAGCAGACGGTCTGGAGTTGAGAGTCGGACGGTCTGTGTCATTCGCAGACGGTCCAACCTTTATAGCCAAACCGTCTGCCGTACCTGCAGAGAGCTGCAAAGTTGATATGTCATTTTCTATCTTCGTGGCCGTTTGATTTATTTCAACGGCCTTTGACCTCCACCTCTTTTGCGGTGGTGGGTACTGCGGATGTGTGTCACTAAATATGTTTTCTACTTCCTTTTCCTTGCTCTCCTTTGCTCTCAAGCGTTGCAATTTTTGCTTTTGAGACCGTGTCAGTCCCGATGGGCACCATCTGTGCATGGAGTATTTTGGGTCGGCTGTTTTGATGGCAGTCATGTCTTCTTCTTTGTCTGTATTGGCCGATTTACCAAAAATCATCGACCCTTCATTATTTCCCTATATGACGACATCTGTTGTACCTATTTTGATGATGTCCCCTTTTGGCGTCCTCTTGGTGGCTGTAGGTACATGCCCCCCTGCCGGATTGGTCGGCCTTTATGGCCGAGTGGTCCGGCAATCTTGTTGGGCCTGTACTTGGTGATCGGATTGAGTGGCGCTCAATTGGTCTTATGCTGGAGGTGCCAACCTATGGAATACATATGTTTGGGGTGCCCCAAGCGAGGTACTGTGGCATCCCAAATGGATATGGTGGCATGCTCCACATTTGATTTGGGACATATGGCGATGGTATGTATGTAAATTGATATGGCACAGGTGGATATGGGAGTGGAGGTGTCCATGCAGGCACGTTAGGTCTTAACTGGACAGTATGACCTTCCATCTTTTCTGATTGGAGAGGTGGTCCAATCGATCTTATCTGTTGTCGCTCCTGAGTGGGTGAGCGAGGTCGCTTTATTGGCCGATCACTTGGGCCGATCTTATTTTTTACATATTTAGACAATAATTGATCAAAGGACGGGCCAGATCTGACCAATCGACCAGCTGCCTTTACTGTGTTAGTTTTCCACGTACCTATTTCTGGTCGTCGTGGTTTGAAGGTACGTGGTCGCCGTGGCTCCTGGGCGTTGCCGGACCGTCTGTTTGAATTATCCGGATTGTCCGATGATGTCCCAGACCGTCCGCGTCTATGCGCCAGACCGTCCACAGCGCGTAGAACAGGGACCCGCACCTGGTTACCTGCCTGCGCCTGCCCTCCAGCGTTGGAGGTAGTGATGGTAACCTTCAGAGTCTCACCTCCATCGGGAGTCCTCTCCACCACCACCTTCCTGCAAGAGTTTTTATTATTTTCATCGGCCTTTCGTGCATCGCCGAAGATGACCTACTTGCCTTTGCCCTTATCGACCGCGTTAGACCGAATCAAGTCTTTTTGCTGTCGAAGTCGATCATATTTATTAGGAAGAGCTCCGTGTCCACCTGCATTATCTGAAATTTCAATCGTCCCTCATTAATGGCCGATTGAATCTGTCATCGAAATACATTACCATCATTAGTGGCGTGAGAAAATGAGTTATGCCACTTGCAGTATGCATGATGTTTTAGTTCGTCGGCGGATGTAACAATATGATTTATTTTAATGTTGCCATTTTTGAGTAATTCATCGAATATCTTATCACATTTGCCAACATTAAATGTAAACTTAACTTTCTCCTGTCATTTCTTTTGAACCGGCTGTAAGGAGGAACAACTGAAGATTTGGCCTGCTTGGGCCAAACCATTTCAGCAGCGTAAACCTCTTTTGATTCGTCGTCCGAGCTACTCTGGTCGTATTCTACTATGTGGACGTTGTGACGAATCGTTTTGGCAGTTTATTTGCTTCGGCTTTCATAAGCCAAAGCTCTCTGATGTAACTATGCTAGCGTAAAAAACTGGATGGCTTCTAATCTTTCTTTTAAATAATAACATAATCCATTAAAAGCTAACACCGCTAGCTATTTTTCTGCTAACTGAATTTGAAAGCATCGGTTTCTTGTATCAGAATCTCTGGATGTAATCATTAACCGATTCATCTTTACCTTGCCGTAGGACCACTATATCTACTAAATCTAGCTCGTAATCGCCGAAGAAGAAATGATCATGAAATTTTTGCTCTAAATCTCCCCACGACATAATAGAATTAGGAGGGAGCGTAACATACCATGTGAATGCAGTCCCTGTTAAAGACAATGAAAATAAATGCACGCAGAACGTCTCTGTGTCGGCCAATTCTCCTAATTACGCTAAGAACTGGCCTATGTCACGCGTACTCTCACCTTGGTCACCCGAAAACTTTGTGAATTCGGGTATCGTAGTTCCCTGTGAGTATGGATGATGGTCAAATAGGCTATCATAAGGTCTCCGATATGACTGTCCCTTAGAGATCATGCTAACTTCGAGATTATCTCGGAATGCCCTGGTTATTTCTTCCCTTACTATATCAATAGCGGCGGGTGGGAGACCACCAACTCCCTAGTCCAACATGGGTGAGGTTGTTTAAATATTAGTTTGTTGTCTTCTCCCATTGGTTTGAGTTTTGTGGCGCATTACTACTTGCCCTATGTGGCTCATAGGTCTGGTCATTCCTTTCCGGCCTTCTAGGCGGGGCCAGAAAGTACTCGCCCCTATGGGTTTGGGATGATGTACTATGGTGCTGGTGCATCGTATAGTGCGATGGGAAGTTTAGCTGAGACAGATGCAGATTTGGATAACAATCCTTATCGAAAAACTCCGTACCGGACCGTCCGGTTAGATAAACGAACCGTCCGGCTACGTGCGCGGACTGTCTAGCCATATGGCCAGACCGTTCGTTGTTGTATGTGGACCGTCCGTCGCTGAATGCACATGGTCCGACTGGGTAGTTTAAGGTTTGCACAGTACGTGGTGGCTCGACCATAGGTCTTGGTAATTCATTTCTAAAAATGGACCGCCCGCCGCTGGCCCGGACGGTCCGCGCTCACGTGCAGACGGTCCGGACATGCGCAGATCGACGAATTTATCGCCGATGTGCTCAGGAGGCTGTGTTTGCCTAGAGTACATGTCTATCGGCATCCGATAAAGGAGTTGTGACTAGTCGTGACAACCTGTAGCCGATGAATCACGCATGTTTTCCCCCAAATCAACCTCGCGCGAAGGAAAATTTACGATAATAGATTTATCAAAAGCACGTACTAGCCTTCTATAGTCATTTTGCATAGCCCCTATGGTTTAATATCAGATTTGAATATCAGATTTGAAACGAAGAGAAAGACTAGCACTATTATTAGTGCATCACGATTTAATTTTAGATTAACTAACGAGGCTGAAGTTCATAAAAAAAAGCTAGAAGTAAGATGGAATAAAAATTCATAAATGGATGCTTGGTTACTTTCAAGTTATTTATATTGAAAGAGAGTTATTGAAAATTAAGGGCTAGTTTGGGAACCATTTTTTATGGGATTTTCATTTTCCTAAGAAAAATTAGTTTATTTTCCCTCGACAAAATAGAAATCTCTTGGGAAAATAAAGTTTTCAAACTAGCTCTAAGGATAGAAATATTATCACTTAATTTCAAAGTTTAAAGGATGAGAAAGTTGTCTTGTAATATGTAAGTTTTCTTATGCTGTTTAATATGTTCTATATATGTAAGATATTCTCATTGACTATTTGATCATGTCAAAAAATATTTTGATATGTTGAGTATTAAACAATATTATCTTGTGACTTATTTTTGAAGGTGTTTGATTTCTTTAGGCATATTTTCTAAACTTTATAGACTAAAATTTAGATCATATAAATTCTATTTAAAATACATATTTTAATTATCTTGTTTGATATTTTAGAAAAAAATGGCTAAAGTTTAGTGACCGGAACCGGACACTTTTTTTTATGAGTTCGCCCCTGCTTGTCGATCTGGCAGACGGCCTCCAAACAGGGTCATATCTCTCGCTCGCCCTTCCGTTTCGATCCAACTGGTGTGGGCGGCGGCTGCGGCGGCGGCTGCGGGCGGCGTGATACGGCACCCCCTCCTCCCGCCCCCCTATGCAAGCGGGCAATCAGAACTCCGATCACCCGCACGCCGGCACGCCAGTGTCGTCTTCGCAACCATGAACTCCATCGAGCCCTTCAACCGGTGAGCCCCGACCCTACTCCAATATTGAAACCCTAGCCGCAGCCGTTGCTGACCTCCGCGCGGGACCGGGTGGGTTGGCTTTCTGGCAGGCTGGTGAGGCTGGCGGCCCGCGCCTTCTACGACGACGTCTCCATGAAGGGCGACAACCAGCCCAAGACTTCCCGCGGGGACAACCGCGGCATGGCCGTCGTCGTCCTGGACGCGCTCACCAGGTACCGGATGCGAACTATTTCTGTTGAACCGTCTGTCTTCTCGATAAAAAAATTAGTTGTATACATGAGAAGCTCGGTTACAATATGGTCGGAGTGGTGGATGGTTGCCTAGCACGAGAGAATTTTGCAATCATAGCACCGCCAACGGCGGGCTTTAGAAACATGGCACCGCCATCGCGGCAATTGCATTCGTGGCATTATAATCTTACCCACTTTGAACATATAGCATCGGATCCTCTTAATAGTCATTAGCTCATGTCACATTCTCCTAGTACCCTCGCGCCGTTACTCCCTCCCTGGGCGCCGTTACTCCCCGAGGCGAGCGTTCGGCAACATGCTGTCTGGCCCGCTGCCAGGCTCTCTTGGCGGCCTAGCTGATTCGCTGTCTGGGAAGTTGCTCCGGGGGATCCAAATCCAATCGTGGAAGAAGCTGAGCGAGCTCAGCCTCGCGGACAATGGCTTCACCGGGTCTATACCGCCGGAGCTCGGTGACCTGCCGGTGCTCAACTACCTTGACCTCTCCGGCAACGAGCTCAGCGGCGAGGTGCCGATGCAGCTGGAGAACCTGAACCTGAACCAGTTCAATGTGTCCAATAACCAGCTGCGTGGCCCGGAGACGTACCGCAGCAGCTACTTGGGCAACCCTGGGCTTTGCCTGGATGATGCGCTCCATCTTCATGTTTGCAGCTGCCATCCTGGTCGCCGGAGTGGCGTGGTTCTACTGGCGGTACCGAAGCTTCAGCAAATCGAAGCTGCGCGCGGACCGCTCGAAATGGACATTGACGTCTTTGCACAGGCTCTCATTCAGTGAGTACGAGATCCTTGATTGCCTGGACGAGGACAACGTGATTGGCAGCGGCGCGTCCGGGAAGGTGTACAAGGCCGTGCTGAGCAACAGCGAGGTGGTGGCGGTGAAGAAGCTGTGGAGCACGGCGGTGAAGAAGGAGGAGGGCTCTGCATCTGCATCTGCTGCCGACAACAGCTTTGAGGCGGAGGTGAGGACGCTGGGCAAGATTCGGCACAAGAACATTGTGAAGCTGTAGTGCTGTTGCAGCTGCCGGGACTGCAGGCTGCTGGTGTATGAGTACATGGCGAACAGCAGCCTGGGGGACGTGCTGCACAGCAGCAAGGCGGGGTTGCTGGACTGGGCGACGCGGTACAAGGTTGCGCTGGATGCGACGGAGGGGCTGTCCTACCTCCACCACGACTGCGTGCCGGCGATCGTCCACCGGGGAGAATTTTGCAATCAGACAACGGCAGAGGGACGGCGCCCAGGTAAGAAACGGCGCGAGGGCAAAACGGGAATGTGACATGAGCTAATGACCATTAAGAGAGTCCGATGCTATATGTTCAAAGCGGGTAGGATTATAATGTCACGAATGCAATTGCCGCGATGGCGGTGCCATGTTTCTGAAGCCCGCTGTTGGCGATGTCATGATTGCAAAATTCTCCTAGCACGACCACCTTGCCTTCATATGCCATCAACATACCTCACCTGCTGGTCCAGTGACACGTCACTCATGTTATATCTTTCAAATGCTTGCTTACTTTTCTTCTATGCAGCACGACTGCGGCACAGCGGCAGTTTCCCAAAAAATCTGCATACTTTTTACTATTTTAAAATGTAAAGATAATAACACATTAAAACTGAAAATATAAAACAGCAACCTACTTAACTACATGTTGCGGCTGCAAGGAAAGGCAAAGGCTTCTAAAAAGTATGGATTTCTTAGAAAATTGAAAGGTACCCCTGCAAGCATAGAAGAGGACATTAGACCACTTAGCATTTTAACAAAGAATTGAATACATAGACAAGGGAAAGTGCTTCTCTCAGCTTCATACTTCCTTAGTAAATTGCTCTACTAATTAAAGCATCCAAGTGCTTAGAGCATCTCCACTAGTTCCCAAAATAATAGTTGGTAAATCAATGAGTTTTTCAAGTGGCTAAACAAATATTTGGAGCATATTTGTTGTTTTCCTCCAGCAGTTTCCAAAATATCTCTTCTAAAATATAGAAGTCAATATTGCATCAGGAATCGTGAACTATTTATAAAGCACCACAACCACTTTTATACTTTCTTTCTCTCTTTTACATTTGCATTTGAAACTCTGTCCTACTTATTTGGCCCATGTTCTCCCACCTCCAGATTGGCAGATCGATACACGCTCGATCGTTTTTCCTAAATGCTAAAAGATTGGGAGTTGAGATAGGGAGTTGTTGGAGAGCAGTTTTTTTTCTCTATCTTGCCAAAAAATCTACGTGGGAGTGGTTTTTGGAAACTCTTGGAGATGCTATTGTGGTCTTCCAATGGCCAAGCTTTTTCCAATGTAGAAGTAGGCCCCCTTTTCTTCTTGTTTCTATTGGTGGTATTGCCTGAGGAACAGTAGGCAAAGAATGACTTCTTGCCTTAGACCTTTCCACCAGTTCCTTACAGCTCTCTATTTTCTTCCTCATGTCACTAAGCGTTTCAAATGGAACAATATGACATCTATTTACCTATTCCCCTTTCTCCCTTCTGCAGCAAACGAGGTTCAACTCTAGTGTAGCTACTCAGTTTTTGCATTGGACAATACTTGCATCACAATAAAGTTCTACCAGCTCTAGGCTTCTCCAGAATGGTGACATGATCCCAAAGTGGAGCCTTGATGTCTGTTGTGGTTTGGCCACATATCCTACGCTAGGACTAGGCACTAGCAATACTCATATTTGGATTTATAAAAAAACATATTTGGAGATGCCACCTACTGCATAAAGCAATCAAGCATCAACAAAACTAATCAGGAAGAAGTGGGGAACAAAGAAAATAAAGCAACAAGAAATCAAGAACTTCAAAAGTAGTGTGCATCGAGAATGGGAAGAGGAAGTGGGAGCAAAGAGATCAAGCAACAATAATTCAAGAACTGCAGGTGCAGGGACAAAGTATACCGACAACAGGGAAGGGGATGAACTCATGGGAGGTTGTCGGATCCATGTCATGGGGGCAGAGGCTCGTCTCTAGCGGCTGTTGAGTGGGGATGAGGCTTCTCTTGCGTCAGCGCGTGTGCGCATTGGGGGCACATAAGGTGTGGGCATTTGGGGTTATGTTGTGGGGGCAATGGGAGATAAGGGAGCGCTCGTTGTTGGGATGGGCCGTATCAAATAGGTAGATATGTTTTGGTTGACACACTCAATACTTGCAAAATTAATAAAAAACAGATAGTTAGAAGATGTATTTTTGTTTTCAAATCTCCTAATCAACCCTAGTTGACATTGCACCGATAAAGTGATAAGTCATTAGGAAGGGGCCTCTAGTTGAGTTGGTTAGGTGGTTTGAGTAGCACTCAGTTCTTGAGTTTGACTCTCTGTGGGAGCGAATTTTAGGCCGGGTTAAAAAATCCTCTCGTTTGTCCCACAATAAAGCATAGGTTTAAGGCCGGGTCCTGGTTGCGATCGTTCTCACATAGGCTACGGTGACACTGTGTATGGGTGGGGTAGGGGTTTGGAGTTTTCTCGACGTGTGTGAGGTCTTCTTAATATAATATTCGAGACTGTCTTACCCCCTGCAAGTCGAGTTTTTCTTTAGGCGATTAGTCGTCGATAAGCTCGATTAGTCGAGCCTAGACGTCTTCTATGTGTCAGGATCAATATAATATATATAACATGTAGTATAAATGCTATATGAACCATGTTTTAAGGTAGAACGTATGATCACTTGGTCACTTACTAGTGAGGCTTGATTTCTGAATTGTACATAACTGATAACTCCATTCACGTTTTAAGGCAAGCAAAGAGTGACTAAAATATATATCTAGAAAACAAGAAAAACAAGTGCTAACAGCAAGAAGCGAGGCAGATGTACAGTAATAGTCGGACGAGGAGATTATCTTTCAAATCCCTTTCAGGAGGAGGTGCATGTGTCTGGACAGGAAGTGCCTGTAGCTAGAGAGGGTGCGCCTCGAGATTCATGAGGCATGCTGTTGCAATTGCAATGTAGGAATCCACAGGAGAGAGGGGGAGGGAGAGGGAGACCACCTATTTGACCAAAAAAAAAAACAATGAGCCTGACGGGGCCAACATGCTAGATGTCAGCTCATGATGAAAATGAAATCTACCTGATAGTTGTCCATGCCCAAATCGTCCTACTAGTTGTGATTAGTCGATGACTGATTAAGCTTGCTTTCTAGTTGCTCTAGGCGAATAGGTGGGCATAATCTGTGCCGGGGGGGGGGGTGCTAAGGCCGATGAATCACAACTCATGACCACTTACTAACACTGTGATGTATTGCTCGCGTATCCGTGTAGGATCATGGTTATTAAAGCGTCGTTTAAACGACGATAGCGCCAAAACGTGATTAGGAGTTAAAACGTCCGTACGTTTTAAAAAATCGCGTAGAACGTCTGTTTTGGACGTTTAAGCGACGTTTAAACGTCGGAACGCGCGTTTTGGATGTTTTAACCGTTCTGCGGACGTTCTAAGTGTTTGTGGGCCTTAATGGGCCTTTAACCAACCAACCACCAACTCAGACGCCAGCCCAGCTGCCTTGCCTGTAAGGATCACGCCCAGCCGCCAGCCAGCCGCTAGAGCCAGACGTGGGACGCCAGACGCCAGCCGTCCTCCACCGCCGCTCTGCAGGTAAGCCGCCGGTCCCCCTCCTCCGGTCCTCCGGTCCTCCCTCTTCCCTCCACCTACAGGCGCCATGGTGCCATTGCTTCAGGTCCAGGCGCCGCCGCCCAGTGCAGCAATGCTCCAGCCGTTGCCCTTGCCCCCAGCCAGTGCGCAGTGCTCCAGCCGCCAGCCACCAGCCAGTGCGTAGTGCTCCAGCCAGCCGCCAGCAACCAGCCAGTGCGCAGTGAAGCAGCCACCAGCCAATTCGCAGTGCTCCAGCTGCCGCTGCCCAGTGTGGCTGCAACAGTATAAATGTATAATACAATTCTACTGTGTGTGTTGCAGGAAGCCACAAGCTAGGCATTGTCTGCCATTCTACTGATTTTGGGGGCATTTAGCTAAAGTGTGGCAGTGAATTTCAATTTCAATGGCAACAAATAGCTAAAGTGTGGTTGAACTTGTGTTGTTGAACTTGATCTGATTCTTTTTATGCTAATGCTATTTGGTTTGTGAACTCAACTTATGTATGAACTTATTCTATATTTGAAATTCTTGGTCAAGTCTGAAAAGACGTTTCAACGTTTAAACGTTGAAAAGTTGGTTCATAACGTTTTAACGTTTTACCGCTTTAATAACCATGTGTAGGATACATATGATACGAGTCCTCACCAAGGTTTTCAAGTCGATAAGTCGAGTCGACAAGGTACCGACTTGGTGACTAGTCGATAAGTCAGTTGACTTGCCAATATAGTGGCTGTTTTGCCTATATAATGGCTTCATATAGACAATATAGCATTTATATATGAAGAAAGAGGATGTTTTACCTCATTTGAAGCCTAAAATTGAACGAAACTGAAATAAACAGCAAGTCTTACCTCATTTGAAGCCTCAAACCGAACCAAATCAGCCACATAAGTGATAAGTCATAAACTCATAAGTCATAACAGCCATATAGTTCAAATTGGAAAACATATCAAGAAAATATAGTTCAAACTTGAAAGGAAATAAACTCCATTAGATAGCTAAGCTGCTGCTGCAGCTAGATGGATACTAGATACCCTAAATATCTCCCAAATCAAGATCATCCATTGCATTTTCTTCACCACCAGCACCAGCTTGAGTTGGACTGCTATGTGGGGATTCACCAAAATCATTCACTTCATCATCATCATTAGGCATGTACTCTTCATCATCTTGTTCATTGCCCTCGTTGCCTTGCTCTTCCTCTTCCATAACTCTCTCCTGTGTAGCAGCAGATTGACAACGCCTTGAATAAACAGACTCATATCGGTCTTTTCTTGGGAAGTTGCGACCTTGAAGTGAACTAGAAGCACCGATTGCATCATCCACATGAGCCCATGCACACGCAAGATTATCCCCTTCTCTAACTATTTCATTTTGATTGTCCACCCACTCATTGTCCCATTGGTAATCCTCTAAAATTAAAGGGTTACCAATATTTCCCTCCTCACGCAATCTTTGGAACCTAGCTGCCATCTTTCTATTTTATTGGATATAAACCAAATTGTTTAACCTTTGGTGCTCCAATCTGTTCCTTTTTTTTGGTATGCATCTATGTGCTAAATAATGATTTAGTGGTGGTGTTCTAGAATCAATTAAAACAAGATAGAAACTGAAATGACAATTTTTTACTTACAAATTCAAAAGTGCTCCAATTGTGCTCACATCCAGAAGCGGAACAACAAAGGCTAACAATGCACTTTGCAAAGGATTGAATCTCAAATGCAAGGCCACCATATGCATCCCACCAACGAACTAAAAAAGAGAAGAGAAGTTTGAGTGTTGCCCTTGCAATGCCTCTCACGAATCACATCTTCAGGTGCTTTGCGAAGCATGGATGCAATTGACTTAGAAGACTTCGACGTGTGTTGATTGTTTTGGCTTGCTTCAGCTGAGAGCCTTCTCTTTTGGGCTGTTCCGGAATTGGGCTGAACAACTGAATGGGATGCTCTACTTTCCCCTTCTCCAAGTACTTCAACTTCATCATCTTTATCACCATCCTTATCATCATCCAAGTCAATAGGCTTATGTCTAGCATTCTTCTTCAAATAATCACTCATCTCTTTGCTGATTGCCGATCTTGTCTTTGGGCACTTAGCAACATCACCATGACCACCAACAAGGTGCCGCTTCAACCTTCTAACACCTGCATGAACAATTTTGACACAAAGGATGCACTTCACCACATCTTTTTTGTTCAAATCCGGCCAATAACAATAGTTCCATGCTAGATCCTTTGATTTTGCCTTTCTCTTAGGATCTTTAGCTGGATCGTATGGCTGCTGGCTTCCTGACTCCCCTTGTGGTCGATCTGCAGATGCATCTTCCATCTCTTCAAGGCCTCCTGCAGATTGATGAGAGGGCGAGGGAGGGTAAGTAGAGGCCGGGCGAGCTTGCTGCGAGGGCGGGAGAGGGGGAGCAGGACTCACCAAGTCACTAAGTTCCTACAGATTGATGGGGGCGGCGTGCAGACTGCAGAGGAGGGGCGGCCGGCTCTGTGCAGATGAGAGGCGACTTCAGTTGTGGGTTAGGTTAGGGTTTAAGTTGTGTAATGGGCTACTTGGGCTGAATTGGGGACAAGTTGGCCGACTAGCTAGAACAAGTCGACGACTAGTCGACTGAGAAATTCCAGTCGTTGACAAGTCACCCGACTTGCCAGAAAAGTCGAGCTGGTCCCCCAAGTCGAGCTCCCAAGACCGACCGGACAACTAGTCGCTGACTAGTCGACGACTTGAAAACATGGGTCCTCACCTACATGCATGTATCCTTGCAACATAGGTTTTCTATGGTCTAACCTAGCCTATTTGATTTTTTGGGTCTGTTTGATTTTTGCAAAAATTATTCTCCTTCCACCACAGACGACCGTGGGTTCGGGAGGAAGATTTGGCTAAAGCATTGAAGCTCCACTCGAAACAGCTGCGTCGCATTCTCCGTTTCTTTGAAGAGGAGAAACTAGTCACGAGGGATCATCGAAAGGAGGTTAGTTTTATTTGTGTATTGATTTGTTGTTGAACATGCATAGCTGCAACTCCCTTTTGTAGATATGAGCAAGTTCCAACCACCAACTCGTGGCAAAATGTGTATGTTGTCTATTTATTTAAATGACGTCAAGCTGTATGGAAGATAATTCAACATTTTCAAGCCATGGAAATGTGTGTGACACTCAACAAGTAACTAGGTATGTAGGTGGACAGAAAATTATTCATTTATAGTCAAGGTTTTAAAGTCAGGCGACTAGTTGACGACTAGTCGAGAAGTCGATGCAAAGGTAAGGTGATAGTCGATCTGAACGACTCGACTTTCTCTACTAGTCGCTCGACTCGTCGACTAGTCACGACTAGTCGCAGCAGTTGAGTCGGGCGACTTATTTGGGCCTAGGTATAAAAATGTGAGCCCACCCAGCCATCTCAACCCCAGTAGGTAGGATGCTAATGCACAAGTTTTGTACCTTATTTATCTATGGATATGGAATGAGTCATGACTTGATGAGCAGTGGTGAAGCCAGGATTTCTCTAAGTATAGGGCTGGATATAACACTAAAAATTATTCATACCGGCTAAAAAATTTAAATCGAAAATACATAGATAATGCCACACATGAACTTTATTTGGACACAATAATTGTAATTAAAAAAATGACTTAAACAAACGGTTAACTAATTAAAAATAATAATAGATCTCCATCTCTATAACCAATTTATCAGTTGTTTGGGTGGCTTTCATTAGCAAAACAATACTTGTTTACATCACCTGCAGAAAGCTTAAAGAAGAAAAAAGTGATGTTTGGTTTATTCGAAGTTGAATGTTCTCAATCCTCAAACAGATTTTAGCCGGAGATTTCAGCAAACCTGATTTCAGCAAATCTTCTGAAGTATCCATATACAATACAATATCTCTAAATACTACACACTTGGCTGACTGCCTACTGGCTGCAGTCCACAGCCGCTGGGTGCCTGCTTGCCATGCTAACTGCGCCCGCCTGCACGCCGCGAGAATTATCGCGCTAAACCGCGCGTCGTGCGGCTGCTTGCCCGCCTGTACGCCATGCCTTCTTGCCACGCCGCTCGTGGCTACTCTTCTAACCCTAGCTGGCTAGTCCAAGAGTAGGGCCTAGGCCCTAGTGGTCATAGGCCTATCTCCGCCCCTGTTGATGAGGACCAAGACAAATGGTAGAGATCTTGTGAGGCATGCAACTACTCTGTTTGCAACATCCTTCCCTACATTGGCTAATATGTGGAAACAAAGACAAGGATTGAAAGCTCTCTTTGTTAGTAGTGAATGGTGTGACAGCAAAATGAAGAACATTGAAGTAGGAAATGCACGTGTTGTTTGTCACTGTGCATTTTGGCAAGCAGTAGAAGATTGCATGAGAGCTTCACAACATATTCTAATATTCTTGAGGATAGTTGATGGTGATCAGAGACCAACAATGGCTGAAATGTGGGCTGCCATGGACCATGAAAAAAAGAGCATCAAAAAAGCTTTGGAGCACAAAGAAAGAATAATAGATGAAGTAATTTCTATTGTTGATAAGAGGTGGGACAATCAGATGGGCAAAGAAACCATGTATGCAGTATTTGCCCTATCAAAATGGGCAAATCTCCCACTCCACACTGCTGAAAATACAGCCAACACATCTTCCTTAATAATCGTCCAACGGACTTTATCAAATCTGCTCGTGAAACCATCAGGGCCAGGTGCTTTGTTTGATGGTAGCTGTTTAATGATTTCCAAGATCTTCTCTGTAAAAGGTGAATCCAGCTCTTCTAAATTATAGGAGGACATCCCCAACTGATCAAGATCCACTGACGCATTCCTGTCTGCAGTCAAGCTCAATAACATTGTATAGAACTCATCTACAATCCTGGATTTTTCTCCATGCTCTTTTTAAGTGATGGGTCCTTCAATCAACTTGGCAACAAAGTTCTTTCTTTTCCTATGTCTAGCTGTCAGGGCCTAAGGAGGCCCACGGAGGGGCTGCGGCAGCAGCAGCCATGGGCCCTCCAAGGGGGGTTAGATAAGGATAGTTAGAGATAAGATTAGAAGATTAGTTGAGATTATTTAGGAGATTAGTTGAGATTATATAGGAAGGTTATCAGTTATTAGTTGTTGAGAGTTTTTAGGAGAGTTTTTAGGAGATAAGGATATCTAGCTAGATAGGGGTGGTCAGGTGGCCTATTTATGTAATCAATAGATGAGAAATTGAGCAGGCAATAATTAGAAGGGAGAAACCCTCCTCTTGCTCGACCGTGGGCAGAGGCCCCCGGCCGATGTTCCTGCCCATCGATACCCCTCTTCAATCCCTCATCGATCTAGCGATCATAACATCTCGTATTCGAAGCCAATTTTTTTCCCATCGCCCTTTCACCGCATATGTTCCTGCGCTGTTTGCCCGCAACACACAACCGCCACCACATCTACGTCGTCGCTCACCACCACACCTCAACCAGCGTGCGTACAACCGACCCGCCAGCGCTGACGCGCGATCCCTCGCGCAGCCCTGCGACCCACTCAGTGCCCCTCGCTAGGCCACTTCCACGCCAGAGGCCTCGCCGCTTTGGGTCCGCCGCCGCTGCCTCCATCTCCACACCGGCAGGTTGCGTCACCCTCCGTTGGGACGCCTCCGCCCCGCGCCGCCGGGACGCCACCTCCGCACCACGCTGTGGGCGCCTGCGGGTTGCCTAGACCCAACCGGACCCGATGTCGAGAGGTAGTGGCTCGTCCGAGCGCGTAGCCTAGTTGTACGCGTCGAAAGACCCATCGCTGCCCAAGCCGTGGCGCGGCCTCGTCGACGGCATCACCGGCTACCTCTACTACTGGAACTCCTACACCAACGTCACGCAGTACGAGCGGCCTACGGCCGCGCCTCTGCCTCTCGTGGGTCCTTGGGTTCCCGACCAGGCGTACTTTGACGATCCGTTTGCGAGGCCTAATGCAATCAACATGGCGCTCTCCAACAGCATGCCAGCACCAGCGGCCTGGCCGTCGTCGCTCGCTCCGACGCCTACATCTTCGTGGGCGGCGATGCCTACCAGCTGCGTTGCGCCCTCAGGGCCGTCTTCATCACCAGCTGCGTTGCGCCCTCAGGGCCGTCTTCATCACCAGCTGCATGGCTGACGACGCCAGGGGCAACCATACTAGGACCGGTGTACCAGCCCCTGGTGCCGACCCTCATTGCTGCTACCATGTCGACGACGGCAGCGATGACCCTCTGGGGTGGTTCAACAACTGCGAGCAGTTCTTCTGGAGCCAGCGCACTTTGGAGTCCGACAAGGCCTCGCTGGCATCGTATCACCTCACCGGCCACACACATACTTTGTTCTAGCAGCTAGAACGCGACGAGCGTGAGGTCACGTGGCCACAGTTCAAGATCATGTGCCAACAGCGCTTTGGTTCCCTCGCAGCAGTGGCGACTTCTGTTGCCACGTTTGTCATGCCCTCATCGTCGACATCGCCCTCGTCATGAGGGGCAGCCATCACCACTACCCTTGACCCCAAGAGCGATGTCTAGGAGAGGGTGGTTGCTTCGCGACAGACGGCGGCGACCGTCCACCTGCAGGTTGCAGCACGCGGTTTCCTAGCGCGTTGGCGGGTGAAGCAGATGATGGGGGTGCTCCATTGCAGGGGAGTCATAGCTGCACTAGCGCGCCCGAGTAACGTGGTTGTTGTTCACCTTCGCGTACAAGAGGTTGCAAGACATGGCGCCACTCTGCAACGCTCCGTCCGGCACTGGCCTTCATCTTCGACGACCGGGCAACTACCACGACTACTCCTTCGTACAAGGGGGTCTGCTGGCCTCGCCACCATCTGCTCCAGCCACACCACCCTATGCGCACTGGTGGCCGCGGGACCATGAGGTGCTGCACTGCACGGGATTCACGTGCTGCAAGCAACACCAACGTTGGCCTCCACGGGCCTGCCTCCAAAGGTTGTTGTGTCTTTACTGTGACACTATGAAAATAATTAAATAAAAATAATACATTTAGTTTAGTAATGATATTTATGGTAATGGATTTTCTTTTAAGCACGTGTCATTTATTTGCCTTTGGAATGATTTTTGGATGCTCGTGATTGATTTTGGTCATTGAATAGCATTTCTTGTTAAATGAAAATCCTAGTAAATTAATAATATAATTATTAGTCCAAGAATTCATATTTATTTTGGTTTGATTATTATGATTTTTAGGGTTATTTTAAAATGTATTTCGAAATTTAAAAAGGAAATAGAAATAAAAACAAAAAAAACACCAAAACCCTAAACTAAACCGGCCCATTAGGCCCAACACTCTGACCTAGCCGCCGCCTCCCTTGTTCCCAGCCGCGCGCTCCCCTAGTCTCCTTCCCAGCCGCCACTCTCTCTCCCACCCGGCCGCCCTCCTTCCATTCTCTCTCCTTCTCTCCTCCCTTGCTCTTTCCCCTCCCCCGACTGCGCGCGCACACAGCCGCCAGCCGACCCCGCCATCCGCGCCAACCGCTAGGCCACCGCGCCGCGCCCTGTCGAGCACCCCGCGCGATGCCAGGAGCCGCGCGACCACGCGCGCCCGAGCACTGCGCAGCGACCGCGCGACCCGCCCCAGGCGCCCGGAGCCGAGCAGCTCCAGCGACGCCGCGCTCAGAAGCCCGACGCGCCCTGTGCCTTGACGCCTTGAAGCCGACCCGCGCCGACCGCGACACGCCAGGAGCCGCCCACGTCGCGACCATTCGCTCCCGCGTCGTAATGGAGCTTCACGCCGGCCGTTACTCCTCTCCCATTAATTCCTCCGTTGATGAACGTCATTGATAGCCGATTGAAGACACCGACTGTCGTTTCTCTTCCCCCTCGCTCTATAAAAGTGGCCGAACTCCCTTCCTCTCTCCCTACCCCAAGCTCGCTCCCTCCTCTCGGTTCTCTCTCCCTCGCCGGTGTCGACGCCACCGCGCCGGAGCTCCGCCCGTGCCTACACGTTGTCTGCCGTCGCCGTCCGCCCCGCTGTCCGTGGAACCTCGCCGGAGTTCCGTCGACGCAGCACGACGTTCGCGCTCGTTCCCTGCCCGTCGAACCACTCCCCCTCGTCGAGTTCATCCGTGTGCATGAGCAAGAATCCAAGGTTGAAAACAACCCCAAAAGTTGATTTACGTTCTAAATCACGTTTTAAATTAATTTATGAATTATTGTTGTAATATTGAGATGATGCGATTTGGCGATTCTCGTGTATGATTTTAGAGATTTCGATTTATACGTGTTGCCAAAATCAAACCCCGTGACAATACCTTCAATATGTGTATGATTTTATAATTTTAAAAATAAGTACGGTCACTATTCACTAACTCGGTGATTTTCATACTGAAAGGGAATTAGGCTTACACCTAGTTCCTAAATAGTTTTGGTGGTTGAATCGCCCAACACAAACAATTGGACTAACTAGTTTGCTCTAGATTATATGTTCTACAGGTGCCAAAGGTTCATCTATAACTATACTAAATCTACTGTCCGGAATACCGTAGATTATTCCGGACAGGAGAAGCTTTTTTGGAAAAACAGGCCAAGCGCGGACCGTCCGGGCCCTTGCGGCGGACCGTCCGCGACACTAGGATGACTCTCGGACAGAACCAACGCAAAAATACAAGTTTCCACTACGGACTGTCCGGAGGAAAAGGAAAGACCGTCCGAGCCCACTCGCGGACCGTCCGGCCTCAGGCGCGGACCGTCCGGTCGGTAAGAAACCGAAAAACCCGAAGGTAACGGGTTCGGAGAAATGAATTTTAGAGGGCCTCGCGGACCGTCCGGGGTGCACGACCGGACCGTCCGCGACTGGCTCTGTCTGACATCTGACGTCGCATTAAATGCAATATAGCCGTTGATATAGCCGTTACTGCTGACCGTTGCATTTCCAGCCGTTGATCTACAGGGGCGGACCGTCCGGACCTGGCTTGCGGACCGTCCGCGCTCAGCAGAATGGTGCAACGGCTAGGAAGTGGTTGGTGGCTATAAATACAACCCCAACCACCTCCATTCACTTCATCCAAGCATTCCAACCTTCAACATTCAATACAAGAGCTAGCAATCCATTCCAAGACACATTCAAAGCCTCCACCTCTCCAAGTTTCACAATTGAGAAAAGAGATCATTAGTGATTAGTGGCTTGAGAGAGAAAGTGATCCGTGTGCTATTTGTCGCTCTTGTTGCTTGGCCTTTTCAATCGTGCTTTCTTGATTCTTTCATTGCAATCAAACTCACTTGTAATTGAGGCAAGAGACACCAATCTTGTGGTGATCCTTGCGGGAACTTTGTGTTCCAAGTGATTGTGAAAAGAAAGCTCACTCGGTCCAAGGGACCGTTTGAGAGAGGGAAGGGTTGAAAGAGACCCGGCCTTTGTGGCCTCCTCAACGGGGAGTAGGTTTGCGAGAACCGAACCTCGGTAAAACAAATCCTCGTGTCACACTCTTATTTGCTTGCGATTTGTTTTGCGCCCTCTCTCGCGGACTCGTTTCTTTATTACTAACGCTAACCCGGCTTGTAGTTGTGATTATTTTTGTAAATTTCAGTTTCGCCCTATTCACCCCCCCCTCTAGGCGACTATCAATTGGTATCAGAGCCCGGTACTTCATTAGAGCCTAACCGCTCGAAGTGATGTCGGGAGATCACACCAAGAGGGAGATGGAGACCGGCGATGACAAGCCCACTACAAGTCAAGGGAGCACTTCATCCTCATCGGAAGAGTCCCGCACCAAGAGAAGAGAGAAGAAGAAGAAATCCTCCA
This sequence comes from Zea luxurians, assembly GCA_029449295.1. Lineage (NCBI taxonomy): Eukaryota > Viridiplantae > Streptophyta > Magnoliopsida > Poales > Poaceae > Zea > Zea luxurians. The sequence continues at coordinate 7,017,291 of JAOPSE010000002.1, forward strand.
AGCGGAAGGAGAAAAGATCTTCCTCTTCTCATCACAAAGAGAAGAAGGAAAAATCTTCTTCTCACAAGCCGCATCGGAGTGGGGACAAGCACAAAAGGATGAGGAAGGTGGTCTACTACGAGACCGACACTTCATCAACATCTACCTCCGGCTCCGACGCGGCGTCCGTCACTTCTAAACGCCAAGAGCGTAAGAAGTATAGTAAGATCCCCCTACGCTACCCTCGCATTCCTAAACATACACCTTTACTTTCCGTCCCATTAGGCAAACCACCAACTTTTAATGGTGAAGATTATGCTATGTGGAGTAATTTGATGCGATTTCATCTAACCTCTCTCCACAAAAGATTATGGGATGTTGTTGAGTATGGTGTACAGGTACCATCCGTAGGGGATGAAGACTACGACACGGACGAAGTGGCCCAAATCGAGCACTTCAACTCCCAAGCCACAACCATCCTTCTTGCCTCTCTAAGCAAGGAGGAATACAACAAAGTACAAGGGTTGAAGAACGCCAAGGAGATTTGGGACCTACTCAAGACGGCGCACGAGGGTGATGAACTCACCAAGATCACCAAGCGGGAAACGATCGAGGGGGAGCTCGGTCGCTTCCGTCTTCGCCAAGGGGAGGAGCCACAAGACATGTACAACCGGCTCAAGACCTTGGTAAACCAAGTGCGCAACCTCGGGAGCGCAAAATGGGATGACCACGAAGTGGTTAAGGTTATTCTAAGAGCCCTTATTTTCCTTAACCCTACTCAAGTACAATTAATTCGTGGCAATCCTAGATATACACAAATGACCCCCGAGGAAGTCATCGGGAATTTTGTTAGTTTTGAATGCATGATTAAGGGCTCCAAGAAGATCAACGAGCTTGATGAGCCTTCCACATCCGAGGCGCAACCCGTGGCCTTCAAGGCAACGGAGGAGAAGAAGGAGGAGTCTACACCAAGTAGACAACCAATTGACGCCTCCAAGCTCGACAACGAGGAGATGGCCCTAATCATCAAAAGCTTCCGGCAAATCCTCAAACAAAGGAAGGGGAAGGACTATAAATCCCGTTCCAAGAAGGTTTGCTACAAGTGTGGTAAGCCTGGTCACTTTATTGCTAAATGTCCATTATCAAGTGATAGTGACAGGGGCGACGACAAGAAGGGCAAGAGGAAGGAGAAGAAGAAGTACTACAAGAAGAAGGGCGGCGATGCCCATGTTTGTCGGGAGTGGGACTCCGACGAAAGCTCTAGCGACTCCTCCGACGACGAGGACGCCGCCAACATCGCCGTCACCAAGGGCCTCCTCTTCCCCAACGTCGGCCACAAGTGCCTCATGGCCAAGGACGGCAAAAAGAAGGTAAAATCAAAGTCCTCCACTAAATATGAAACATCTAGTGATGAGGATAATGATAAAAATGAAGAGGATAATTTGCGTATTCTTTTTGCCAACCTTAACATGGAACAAAAAGAAAAATTAAATGAGCTAATTAGTGCCATCCATGAAAAGGATGATCTCTTGGACTCCCAAGAGGACTTCCTAATCAAGGAAAACAAGAAACATGTTAAGGTTAAAAATGCTTATGCTCTAGAGGTAGAAAAATGTAACAAATTATCTAGTGAGCTAAGCACTTGCCATGACATCATTGCCAACCTTAGAAATGAAAATGTCAAATTAATTGCTAAGGTTGATTCTCATGTTTGCATTGATCCTAGAAATGATAATGTTGATTTGCTTGCTAGGATTGATGAGTTGAATGTTTCCATTACTAGCCTTAGAAATGAGAATGAGAAATTAATTGCTAAGGCTAAGAATTTTGATGTTTGCAATGCTACTATTTCCGACCTTAGAACTAAAAATGATATGTTGCATGCTAAGGTCGTTGAACTTAAATCTTGCAAACCCTCTACATCTAATGTTGAGCATGTTTCCATTTGTACTAGATGTAGAGATATTAATGTTGATACTATCCATGATCACCTAGCCTTAATTAAAAAACAAAATGATCACATAGCACAACTTAATGCTAAAATTAGAGAGCATGACTTAGAAAATGAAAAATTTAAACTTGCTAGAAGCATGCTCTATAATGGGAGACGCCCTGGCATTAAGGATGGCATTGGCTTCCAAAGGGGAGATAATGTCAAAATTAATGCCCCTCCTAAGAACCTATCTAACTTTGTTAAGGGCAAGGCTCCCATGCCTCAGGATAACGAGGGTTACATTTTGTACCCTGCCGGCTATCCTGAGAACAAGATTAGGAAAATTCACTCTAGGAAGTCTCACTCTGGCCCTAATCATGCTTTTATGTATAAGGGTGAGACATCTAGATCTAGGCAACCAACCCATGCCAAGTTGCCTAGAAAGAAAATCCCTAATGCATCAAATGATCATGCCATGTCATTTAAAACTTTTGATGCATCTTATGTTTTAACTAACAAATCCGGCAAGGTAGTTGCCAAGATTGTTGGGGGCAAACACAAGGGCTCCAAGACTTGTGTTTGGGTACCCAAAGTTCTTGTATCTAATGCTAAAGGACCCAAAACCGTTTGGGTACCTAAAATCAAGAACTAAACTTGTTTTGTAGGTTTATGCATCCGGGGGCACAAGTTGGATACTCGACAGCGGGTGCACAAACCACATGACAGGGGAGAAAAGGATGTTCTCCTCATATGAGAAAAACCAAGATCCCCAACGAGCTATCACATTCGGGGATGGAAATCAAGGTTTGGTCAAAGGTTTGGGTAAAATTGCTATATCTCCTGACCACACTATTTCCAATGTTTTTCTTGTAGATTCCCTAGATTACAATTTGCTTTCCGTATCCCAATTATGTCAAATGGGCTACAACTGTCTTTTTACTGATACAAGTGTTACTGTCTTTAGAAGGAGTGATGATTCAATAGCATTTAAGGGTGTGTTAGAGGGTCAGCTATACTTAGTAGATTTTGAAAGAGCTGAACTCGACACATGCTTAATTGCTAAGACTAACTTGGGTTGGCTATGGCACCGTCGACTAGCCCATGTTGGAATGAAGAATCTTCACAAACTTCTAAAGGGAGAACACATTTTGGGACTAACCGATGTTCATTTTGAGAAAGACAGGATTTGTAGCGCTTGCCAAGCCGGGAAGCAAGTTGGTGTCCATCATCCACATAAAAACATCATGACTACCGACAGGCCACTGGAGCTCCTACACATGGATTTGTTCGGCCCGATTGCTTACATAAGCATCGGCGGTAGTAAGTATTGTCTTGTAATTGTGGATGATTATTCTCGCTTCACTTGGGTATTCTTTTTGCAGGAAAAATCACAAACCCAAGAGACCTTAAAGGGATTCTTGAGACGGGCTCAAAATGAGTTCGGCTTAAGGATCAAGAAAATTAGAAGCGACAATGGGACGGAGTTCAAGAACGCTCAAATTAAAGGTTTTCTTGAGGAGGAGGGCATCAAGCATGAGTTCTCTTCTCCCTACACTCCACAACAAAATGGTGTAGTGGAGAGGAAGAATCGAACTCTATTGGACATGGCAAGAACCATGCTTGATGAGTACAAGACACCGGATCGGTTTTGGGCCGAGGCGGTCAACACCGCCTGCTACGCCATCAACCGGTTATATCTTCACCGAATCCTCAAGAAAACGTCTTATGAACTCCTTACCGGTAAAAAGCCCAATATTTCATATTTTAGAGTTTTTGGTAGCAAATGTTTTATTCTTGTTAAGAGAGGTAGAAAATCTAAATTTGCTCCTAAAACTGTAGAAGGCTTTTTACTAGGATATGACTCAAACACAAGGGCATATAGAGTCTTTAATAAGTCCTCAGGACTTGTTGAAGTTTCTTGTGACGTTGTGTTTGATGAGACTAACGGCTCTCAAGTAGAGCAAGTTGATCTTGATGATGTAGGTGAAGAACAGGCTCCATGCATAGCGCTAAGGAACATGTCCATCGGGGATGTATGTCCTAAGGAATCCGAAGAGCCTCCAAATGCACAAGATCAACCATCCTCCTCCACGCAAGCATCTCCACCAACTCAAGTCGAGGATGAGGCTCAAGATGTTGAACAAAAAGATCAAGAGGATGAGCCACCTCAAAATGACGGCAACGATCAAGGGGGAGATGCAAGTAATGAGGATAAGGAGGATGATCAACCAAGGCCGCCACACCCAAGAGTCCACCAAGCAATACAACGAGATCACCCCGTCGACACCATCCTAGGCGACATTCATAAGGGGGTAACTACTCGATCTCGTGTTGCTCATTTTTGTGAACATTACTCTTTTGTTTCCTCTATTGAGCCACACAGGGTAGAGGAAGCTCTTCAAGATTCGGATTGGGTGATGGCGATGCAAGAGGAGCTCAACAACTTCACCAGAAACGAGGTATGGCACTTAGTTCCACGTCCTAACCAAAATGTTGTAGGAACCAAGTGGGTCTTCCGCAACAAGCAAGACGAGCATGGTGTGGTGACAAGGAACAAAGCTCGACTCGTGGCCAAGGGGTATTCACAAGTCGAAGGTTTGGATTTTGGTGAAACTTATGCACCCGTAGCTAGGCTTGAGTCAATTCGCATATTATTAGCCTATGCTACTTACCATGGCTTCAAGCTTTATCAAATGGACGTGAAGAGTGCCTTCCTCAATGGACCAATCAAGGAGGAGGTCTATGTTGAGCAACCTCCCGGCTTTGAAGACAGTGAGTATCCTAACCATGTTTATAGGCTCTCAAAGGCGCTTTACGGGCTTAAGCAAGCCCCAAGAGCATGGTATGAATGCCTTAGAGATTTCCTTATTGCAAATGGCTTCAAAGTCGGCAAAGCCGATCCTACTTTATTCACTAAGACTCTTGATAATGATTTGTTTGTATGCCAAATTTATGTTGATGATATCATATTTGGGTCCACTAACAAATCTACATGTGAAGAATTTAGTAGGATCATGACGCAAAAATTCGAGATGTCAATGATGGGGGAGTTGAAGTACTTTCTAGGATTCCAAGTGAAGCAACTCCAAGAAGGCACCTTCATTAGCCAAACGAAGTATACTCAAGATATCCTAAGCAAGTTTGGAATGAAGGATGCCAAGCCCATCAAGACACCCATGGGAACTAATGGGCATCTCGACCTCGACACGGGAGGTAAGTCCGTGGATCAAAAGGTATACCGATCGATGATTGGTTCATTGCTTTATTTATGTACATCTCGACCGGACATTATGCTTTCCGTTTGCATGTGTGCAAGATTCCAAGCCGACCCTAAGGAATCACACTTTACGGCCGTAAAACGAATCTTGAGATATTTGGCTTTTACTCCTAAGTTTGGGCTTTGGTACCCTCGGGGATCCACTTTTGATTTGATTGGTTATTCGGATGCCGATTGGGCGGGATGTAGGATTAACAGGAAGAGCACATCGGGGACTTGTCAGTTCTTGGGAAGATCCCTGGTGTCTTGGGCTTCAAAGAAGCAAAATTCGGTCGCTCTTTCTACCGCCGAAGCCGAGTATATTGCCGCAGGCCATTGTTGCGCGCAATTGCTTTGGATGAGGCAAACCCTGCGGGACTACGGTTACAAATTAACCAAAGTCCCTTTGCTATGTGACAATGAGAGTGCAATCAAAATGGCCGACAATCCCGTCGAGCACAGCCGCACTAAGCACATAGCCATTCGGTATCATTTTCTTCGGGATCACCAACAAAAGGGGGATATCGAGATTTCTTATATTAATACTAAAGATCAATTAGCCGATATCTTTACCAAACCACTTGATGAACAATCTTTTACCCGACTTAGGCATGAGCTTAATATTCTTGATTCTAGGAATTTCTTTTGCTAGTCTTGCACGCATAGCACATGAATATACCTTTGATCATGTCTCTTTTATATATGCTATGACTAATGTGTTTTCAAGTGTATTTCAACCAAGTCATAGGTGTATTGAAAGGGAATTGGAGTCTTCGGCGAAGACAAAGGCTTCCACTCCGTTCTATTACTCATCCTTCGCCGTCGCTCCGCATCATCTCTCCAACGTTGGTATAACCTTCACTCATTTATTTCATGACCAAAGGGGGAGAATGTACTTCATTGGGCTCTAATGATTCCGTTTTTGGCGATTCATGCCAAAGGGGGAGAAAATATGAGCCCAAAGCAAAAGGACCGCACCACCACCTAATTTAATGATTTTATATTGGTAAATTTCAAAATTGGTATCTCTTTGTGTTCTAAAGGGGGAGCAACTAGTATTTTCAAAATTGATGTCTTAAAACCCTCTTGAACACTAAGAGGAGGATCTCATTTAGGGGGAGTTTTGTTTAGTCAAAGGAAAAGCATTTGGAACAAAGGAAGAAAATTTCAAAACTTGAAAATGCTTTGCAAATCTTACTCATTTACCTTTGACTATCTTGCAAAATGCCTTTGAAAAGAATTTACAAAAGAGTTTGCAAAAACAAAACCTTTGGTGCAAAATGTGGTCCAATATGTTAAAAATAAAGAAACAATTCATGCGCATCCTATGAGTATTAATATTGGCTCAATTCCAAGCAACCTTTGCACTTTTATATTTGCTTTGGTTTGTGTTGGCATCAATCACCAAAAAGGGGGAGATTGAAAGGGAATTAGGCTTACACCTAGTTCCTAAATAGTTTTGGTGGTTGAATCGCCCAACACAAACAATTGGACTAACTAGTTTGCTCTAGATTATATGTTCTACAGGTGCCAAAGGTTCATCTATAACTATACTAAATCTACTGTCCGGAATACCGTAGATTATTCCGGACAGGAGAAGCTTTTTTGGAAAAAACAGGCCAAGCGCGGACCGTCCGGGCCCTTGCGGCGGACCGTCCGCGACACTAGGATGACTCTCGGACAGAACCAACGCAAAAATACAAGTTTCCACTACGGACTGTCCGGAGGAAAAGGAAAGACCGTCCGAGCCCACTCGCGGACCGTCCGGCCTCAGGCGCGGACCGTCCGGTCGGTAAGAAACCGAAAAACCCGAAGGTAACGGGTTCGGAGAAATGAATTTTAGAGGGCCTCGCGGACCGTCCGGGGTGCACGACCGGACCGTCCGCGACTGGCTCTGTCTGACATCTGACGTCGCATTAAATGCAATATAGCCGTTGATATAGCCGTTACTGCTGACCGTTGCATTTCCAGCCGTTGATCTACAGGGGCGGACCGTCCGGACCTGGCTTGCGGACCGTCCGCGCTCAGCAGAATGGTGCAACGGCTAGGAAGTGGTTGGTGGCTATAAATACAACCCCAACCACCTCCATTCACTTCATCCAAGCATTCCAACCTTCAACATTCAATACAAGAGCTAGCAATCCATTCCAAGACACATTCAAAGCCTCCACCTCTCCAAGTTTCACAATTGAGAAAAGAGATCATTAGTGATTAGTGGCTTGAGAGAGAAAGTGATCCGTGTGCTATTTGTCGCTCTTGTTGCTTGGCCTTTTCAATCGTGCTTTCTTGATTCTTTCATTGCAATCAAACTCACTTGTAATTGAGGCAAGAGACACCAATCTTGTGGTGATCCTTGCGGGAACTTTGTGTTCCAAGTGATTGTGAAAAGAAAGCTCACTCGGTCCAAGGGACCGTTTGAGAGAGGGAAGGGTTGAAAGAGACCCGGCCTTTGTGGCCTCCTCAACGGGGAGTAGGTTTGCGAGAACCGAACCTCGGTAAAACAAATCCTCGTGTCACACTCTTATTTGCTTGCGATTTGTTTTGCGCCCTCTCTCGCGGACTCGTTTCTTTATTACTAACGCTAACCCGGCTTGTAGTTGTGATTATTTTTGTAAATTTCAGTTTCGCCCTATTCACCCCCCCCTCTAGGCGACTATCACATACTAGAATTGTTTACGGATTTGTTTTTGCTTTAGTGTGTGAAGCGACAATCGGTTAGTAATGAGATAAGTATAATTTTAGTGGTATAAGAAATTGAAATGGGAACCAAGTCACGTATTTTCGGACGAATGAAAAATGTATAGATTTTACTATTCATAATGAATGTATTCATAAGTATAGCACTTAATTACGTAGAATAGTAACATACTCCTTTATGTCATAATAACCATGAATAGGTTATTTTATGTCCCATATAGTTATTTTACAATTTATTCTTAGTATATTAAGGTTAGAAGAATTAAATAAACATTTTTTGTTATATGTATAAATTCTATTTAGAAAAGAAAGGAGAAAACTGAAATAGTAGAATTTTTAATAGTGTTAAAATGACTTAACTAGGCACTTATACTTTCCTAATAAAGAAAATAATAATATGTTGATAAACATAGGTTTCTTACTAAAGAATTAGATAATTTGTTTCTAGTTCAAAATGACATTTTAATAGACATCATGATTTTGATTTAATAAGATTCGTTATAGATGTTTAAGTGTAGCCGTACTAAATAGTAATATGTCATATAACTTTTCTAATAATGATATAATTGCTTAATTTAGTGCTCACACTGCCATAACTAAAATGATAGTTAATAAATATAGTATTTATTTTAATTATCTGGATCACTTATCCCTACAATAGAATTAAAGGTAATTAATAGACTAATTATTCTTTATCATAATCAAACCAATAGTCAATTTGTTCTTAACTAGATTTATGGCAGGATTAATGATTTCATAGAATTTAATCCACATTATATACGAATCACTTAGTTTTTCTTAAAGGATAAAATAAAGTAGTAAGAGTTTAAGTTCTTTTATAACTTAAAAATGTTACTTTATATAGATTGACTTCAAATGCAATATTATAGGCCATATGCTTTTTAATGACATTAAATGATGGTTATGCGTTCATTATCTTTTGCATGAAGATCCACTTAAGGCTCATAACCTAACTCGTCTTAAATATGTGATTAATAATATAATTATGATCTTTTCACATAAAACCTATTTAGACTTATATCTTAAATTATCATAAGTGAATGATTAACAATACGCTCCATAATGCTTCTACAATTAATAACATGATTAGTAGCCCATTAACATTAGATATAACATATATCTTTTCTAAAAGATTAAAAATGTTTAATATCGTTATTACGTGTTTTATCATCTTATAAACCTTTTATCTTAGACGTATCACGTGTGATGTTTTATAAAATATTAAAATTGATGAACCCAATATTTGTATATTTTAATTAAGATATTTTTAAGCTCATGTCTTGTTTTATAAATTATAGATCACACATTTTTGAAAGGAATACCTTCTTGTTATAACTCTTACTTATGACGTTTTTGAAAAGCGAACGCTCTTTTCGTTAGGCTTTCTTTTAGCTTTACGTATGGTGAATGTGGTATGTTATTGAGTGGTGTTTGTTCTTCTTGTTTGTTTGTGTGATATTCAGTGGTTGATCTAGTAGTTAAGAATCAAGATCTATTCCGATCCGTGGAAGGAACTCAAGTTTTCAATTAGCAAGGCAAGTGGACTTCTCCCTCTGCATACTCTGTTTGATCCCAAACAATACATTTAATAAAGTTTATTATTCGATGAATATATGCATAATTTGACGGGTTACCTATTTAGATAACCTTTCCAACCTTATTCCTTGATCAAACCTGGGAATTATAATTTAATCAAGTAGTTATGCTATTGCTACAACTTAACTTTATGCAGTCACTCCCGCTTATGATATTAATGTTCCAAATGGTAAGTTTACTTTATTGTTGTTAACCCGATGGTTAAACAAGATTATTGCATATTAATTGGAACATGGAGTGACCACCCGGGAAAACAGTGCTACCATGAGAACTATCATGGCTCTGGTCTTGGCTAAATAACTAGGGAAGTCTTATGTTGGGTGTTGGTCGTGGTCGACCGGAACGGGGGCATCTGGCAAGCGCTTATAGTACCGGCTCAGGCAGATTGGATACGGGCATAGTTCCTAAAGCTTTACCCTGTGGTCCGGACTATAAGTTGGTTACGGTAGGTGTGCCTTATGCAGTTTGACCATTTCCAGCATCTGCATAATGAGGACTCTAGGGAGAAGCCTCGTAGTGAGACCCTGGCCATTCACCTCGGAAGTGAATACGGGTCTAGCTAACCCGGGCAAAAAGGGAATCGCGACTCATGGGTAAAGATGCGCCACCTCTGCAGAGTGTAAAACTGATATATCAGCCGTGCTCACGGTTATGAGCAGCCTGGACTCCTCACATGATAATTGAACTTGAAGATGGAAATAAATCGAGATCCGATGATCTGCCAATGGTTTGCTTAAGTGGTTTCACTTAAGTGTTTTTGAAATACTCTCATACTTTTGTTTAATGGGAATACTTAGGATTTACACTTATTAGTAAGACAGGTGTTGTTAATAAAATGTTGACCAACTAAAATGCTTACTGCTCAACCTCAGCCTCACCTTGTTAGACCTTGCATTAGTTTTCCCCCCACTTGCTGAGCCCCGACCATAAGTGAGCTCACCCTTGCTTAATTTTGATCAGAAGTTGCAGATGAAGATATGATGCTGAACTCCATGGATGCTAGTCTAGTGATACCCCCGGTCATCTTCCTGTGGATGGATGTCCATGTTTCGCTGTACTTTGATGAACAAAGGTTAAGACATGATGTCTGTTCAAAGTGTAATATGTTAATATAATCGTTATTTACGCTCTTATGCATTGTTCTTTTGATATATTACACTTGTGACGTCAACATATGTGTGGAAATAGATCCTGGCACACATATGGTATGCGCTCGGTTCTACCCCCTGGAACCGGGTGTGACAGAAGTGGTATCAAAGCAATGTGACTGTAGGTCGCTAGATTAGTTAGAAATGGAAAGCCCAGTCAGTCTTCCAAAGCTTGATATATTTTCCTCCATAAAAACTTACTTTATATCAAAACTCGTCTCTTTTATTTTCAACCCTTCTTGTCTGATTCTTCGTCTATCAGAAGGTTCTAATGAGAAGCATTGCAAGATGATCAAGCTAGGATTGTGGAACTTGAAGCGAAGTTTGCCAGAAGAAACCTTTCGAAGCTATCGACGATGCCCTATTCTCTGTCTTATCCCCACTCCACAAGAAGTTTTATTATGGGTCCCCTGGATCTATTATTTGACTTCTTGGCTAAGGTGATATGATTGTTCTTTAGTATTAAGATGTTCGACTAGATCGGTAATGACAATATTATATTATATTATAAGTGGTTTTCTAATCCCTAATATTGCTATATAACCCTTGATTTCTTATACTTTTGTTTCCTTGCCATTGTATTGCCATCCTTAGGCAATATCTACCTTGATATATTAAACTTTTGCCTCTCTACTTTTCTCCTTGATAATGCTCTCTCCCTATTGAATTCTTATACTTTTGCTTTCGTGCCATTGTATTGCCACCCTTGCGTAATATCTACCTTGATGTATGAAACCTTTGGCTCTCTACTCCTTGATAATGCTTTCTCCCTAACTCACTTTATAACCTTGGTTGTATCATTTATCCTGACTTTAATAGTTCATGATTATCTTATTTCACTATTGGCCACCAACAAATATGTCTTGTCTAACTCCTTGATAATTCTTACCTGACTCCTTGACTTTATAATATCTTTCTTATTCCAAACCTTGTCTCACCTTTCGTTTTGGTTGAATGAGTAGAATTGGATTGTGTTGTGCTGGTATGTTTGAATTCATTGTCCTTTGTGTTCATGTTTAATTTGTTTCTTTGAAATGATTGTTGGTGTATTGTGTGACTTTTGTCCACAATGACATCAGTTAGCTAGGTAAAACCTTAGATAGATGGGTTTTCTCTGCTCTCTATAATCTGTCTTTGCTCAACCCTTTCATTCCTTCCATTCTTTCATACCCATACAGATGTCAGACCTTGGAATGTCAACTGCAAGTGATGTCACTAAGTGCAAAGAATGCGGTGTGTTGGCAAGTCAAAACAACACTATAAATAAAACAGCTGATGAACAGACCTTCAAGACACAAAATGATGCACAACCAAACCAACAGACAAGTAACCTTGGAACATGTTGTTTCTGTGAGTACTATAGAATTCCTTGTCGTCAGATCAGCACAAACGAAAGTGAAACTACAAAACAGAAGAACCGGATTTTGTTTTCTGGTATAAAAAGACAATGGTCTCCCCAAGCACAACTAATAGCAGATGCACTGTCAGAGGATGAATTGTTAGGTATTCCAAAAAGGAAACATCACAAGTATGCCCAGCTCCAAGAAGAAAAACAGGAGTGTTACATTGATGGATGGACTATTACTTGCACACAGTTTCAGCCTCATCGTCGCATCAGGTACAAGAAACAAAAAGGGAAACATGGAAAAAGTCAAGAAATAACTTCAAGAAAAACTTGTTATCAATGTGGACGCGAAGGTCATTACTTCCGTAATTGTCCTGAGAAGAGTTCACTACAGATCACCTCCGAGATGAAGCTATCTCAATCTTTAGACATGGAATATGAACAAAAATGCACAGAAACTTCTACCAACACTGTAAAGACAACTCCACCATGTAACTTATCAAGTCGTGCTTGCTTTTGCTGTGGTGTTACCGACCATCTTGTTAATGGTTGTCCTAAGAAGGATGTGGAGATCAATAAGGTCCAAAAGAAAAGACAACACCCTCAAACCCATGCATCAACAAAGAATAAACAACGGAAAGAGTCCACAGGAAGGATAAGTTATGCAGTGACAGGAACCATTCCATATGATGATGCAGTAATTTTTGGAACACTGGTCATTCACACAACCATCGCCACCGTGTTGTATGATCCTCTTATAACACATTCTCTTATCAGTGCCCAGTTTGCAACAAAGTATGGTATCTTTAAGTGTCCCTTAAGATCAAGAAAGACCATCAGTACACCTGAAGGAAAAATGTTAGTAAACTACATATGTCCGAAAGTAAGTGTTAAAATCAACGGGATAGATTTTCCAGCTGATCTCCTAGTGATAGAATCAATGGGAAAGGATGTGATTCTTGGAAAGAATTGGTTACAAAGAACTAAGGCAGTAATCCAACATAGAACCATATGTTTGGAAACCCCATCTGGAGAAAGAATAGTAGTTGAAGACGACCGACCTCCAGCACTGAAGATTGGTACATCTGACAAGGAAGAATAATATACCATTTAACTAGAAGAAGGAGTGTGTCTCACAAAAAAAAAGTCAAAGTGTTGCCCCTTTCAAGATTTGTAATTGTGCTAAGTGATATATGAATAAATTTGGAGAATCTTTCGCACCTATTGTGTTTTGCCTCTTTATAAGGAAATAAAGTATGTTGTCATCTGTTGTATGCAAACATTGTGATGCTCTATTCTAGTTGCCCTAAAGTCCCGCTCAAGTTTTTCTCTCAAATTGTGCTCAAAGAAATACTCTTGGATCAGAAATATGATTTGGATATCATGCTCTGAAATCTATAAAGTTCAAAAGATCTATGTTAAGGATTATAGCACTTGTACCCTCTTGTAGTATGATGAAGCCAGGAGAAACTTGAAACCATCCTTGCTCCTTGACTAATCTTATTTTGGAAATAAAAAAGTTGTGTTCGCTCTTTATCTTAATGTCATACAAGCCCCCTTATGCAGTCTGTCTCACTAACTCTTTTACCCTCTGACTAGCTGATGAACCCCAATGGAAAGGAAGTAAATGGTGCCAACGACAATATTTCTACCCTAACAACTATGAACGAGAAAAATGAGTCACAGAGATATTCAATGAATGGAATGAAGAACAACAAAAGGAATAGAAAAATGTTTGGATACATGATTAGTCCACCTCAACCACAAGCAAAAGCCCCGAAACACATGAATACCCAAACAGAAGAATCAAGTCAGACTCAGCTATATGAGATACAGACACCCAATCAACCCTCACTCCCTGTTGATCAAGCAAAGTTGACTCGCAAAGAACTCAAAGCAAGAGGTGCTTGCTACTACTGCAAAAATGAAGGACATCTTATTCGCGAATGCCCCAAGAAGCGTCTAGACCAAATAAAGAAGAAAACTGCCAAGCATGACCTAAGCAATAGTCCAGAAGACCCACCATTTTATAAGTACGATGATGAAGGCCGCTTGATTTGTAGTCATTGCGGAGCGAAGAAACAATAAGTTCCTTAAGTTTAGAAGAGTTCAATGTGAACCAAGAATTTACGAGTAACCATATATCACCATTGTTTTCTTGCTAGCCTTCCCTAATCTCGAGGACGAGATTCTTTTTAAGAGGGGTAGATTTGTGACACTATGAAAATAATTAAATAAAAATAATACATTTAGTTTAGTAATGATATTTATGGTAATGGATTTTCTTTTAAGCACGTGTCATTTATTTGCCTTTGGAATGATTTTTGGATGCTCGTGATTGATTTTGGTCATTGAATAGCATTTCTTGTTAAATGAAAATCCTAGTAAATTAATAATATAATTATTAGTCCAAGAATTCATATTTATTTTGGTTTGATTATTATGATTTTTAGGGTTATTTTAAAATGTATTTCGAAATTTAAAAAGGAAATAGAAATAAAAACAAAAAAAACACCAAAACCCTAAACTAAACCGGCACATTAGGCCCAACACTCTGACCTAGCCGCCGCCTCCCTTGTTCCCAGCCGCGCGCTCCCCTAGTCTCCTTCCCAGCCGCCACTCTCTCTCCCACCCGGCCGCCCTCCTTCCATTCTCTCTCCTTCTCTTCTCCCTTGCTCTTTCCCCTCCCCCGACTGCGCGCGCACACAGCCGCCAGCCGACCCCGCCATCCGCGCCAACCGCTAGGCCACCGCGCCGCGCCCTGTCGAGCACCCCGCGCGATGCTAGGAGCCGCGCGACCACGCGCGCCCGAGCACTGCGCAGCGACCGCGCGACCCGCCCCAGGCGCCCGGAGCCGAGCAGCTCCAGCGACGCCGCGCTCAGAAGCCCGACGCGCCCTGTGCCTTGACGCCTTGAAGCCGACCCGCGCCGACCGCGACACGCCAGGAGCCGCCCACGTCGCGACCATTCGCTCCCGCGTCGTAATGGAGCTTCACGCCGGCCGTTACTCCTCTCCCATTAATTCCTCCGTTGATGAACGTCATTGATAGCCGATTGAAGACACCGACTGTCGTTTCTCTTCCCCCTCGCTCTATAAAAGTGGCCGAACTCCCTTCCTCTCTCCCTACCCCAAGCTCGCTCCCTCCTCTCGGTTCTCTCTCCCTCGCCGGTGTCGACGCCACCGCGCCGGAGCTCCGCCCGTGCCTACACGTTGTCTGCCGTCGCCGTCCGCCCCGCTGTCCGTGGAACCTCGCCGGAGTTCCGTCGGCGCAGCACGACGTTCGCGCTCGTTCCCTGCCCGTCGAACCACTCCCCCTCGTCGAGTTCATCCGTGTGCATGAGCAAGAATCCAAGGTTGAAAACAACCCCAAAAGTTGATTTACGTTCTAAATCACGTTTTAAATTAATTTATGAATTATTGTTGTAATATTGAGATGATGCGATTTGGCGATTCTCGTGTATGATTTTAGAGATTTCGATTTATACGTGTTGCCAAAATCAAACCCCGTGACAATACCTTCAATATGTGTATGATTTTATAATTTTAAAAATAAGTACGGTCACTATTCACTAACTCGGTGATTTTCATACTAGAATTGTTTACGGATTTGTTTTTGCTTTAGTGTGTGAAGCGACAATCGGTTAGTAATGAGATAAGTATAATTTTAGTGGTATAAGAAATTGAAATGGGAACCAAGTCACGTATTTTCGGACGAATGAAAAATGTATAGATTTTACTATTCATAATGAATGTATTCATAAGTATAGCACTTAATTACGTAGAATAGTAACATACTCCTTTATGTCATAATAACCATGAATAGGTTATTTTATGTCCCATATAGTTATTTTACAATTTATTCTTAGTATATTAAGGTTAGAAGAATTAAATAAACATTTTTTGTTATATGTATAAATTCTATTTAGAAAAGAAAGGAGAAAACTGAAATAGTAGAATTTTTAATAGTGTTAAAATGACTTAACTAGGCACTTATACTTTCCTAATAAAGAAAATAATAATATGTTGATAAACATAGGTTTCTTACTAAAGAATTAGATAATTTGTTTCTAGTTCAAAATGACATTTTAATAGACATCATGATTTTGATTTAATAAGATTCGTTATAGATGTTTAAGTGTAGCCGTACTAAATAGTAATATGTCATATAACTTTTCTAATAATGATATAATTGCTTAATTTAGTGCTCACACTGCCATAACTAAAATGATAGTTAATAAATATAGTATTTATTTTAATTATCTGGATCACTTATCCCTACAATAGAATTAAAGGTAATTAATAGACTAATTATTCTTTATCATAATCAAACCAATAGTCAATTTGTTCTTAACTAGATTTATGGCAGGATTAATGATTTCATAGAATTTAATCCACATTATATACGAATCACTTAGTTTTTCTTAAAGGATAAAATAAAGTAGTAAGAGTTTAAGTTCTTTTATAACTTAAAAATGTTACTTTATATAGATTGACTTCAAATGCAATATTATAGGCCATATGCTTTTTAATGACATTAAATGATGGTTATGCGTTCATTATCTTTTGCATGAAGATCCACTTAAGGCTCATAACCTAACTCGTCTTAAATATGTGATTAATAATATAATTATGATCTTTTCACATAAAACCTATTTAGACTTATATCTTAAATTATCATAAGTGAATGATTAACAATACGCTCCATAATGCTTCTACAATTAATAACATGATTAGTAGCCCATTAACATTAGATATAACATATATCTTTTCTAAAAGATTAAAAATGTTTAATATCGTTATTACGTGTTTTATCATCTTATAAACCTTTTATCTTAGACGTATCACGTGTGATGTTTTATAAAATATTAAAATTGATGAACCCAATATTTGTATATTTTAATTAAGATATTTTTAAGCTCATGTCTTGTTTTATAAATTATAGATCACACATTTTTGAAAGGAATACCTTCTTGTTATAACTCTTACTTATGACGTTTTTGAAAAGCGAACACTCTTTTCGTTAGGCTTTCTTTTAGCTTTACGTATGGTGAATGTGGTATGTTATTGAGTGGTGTTTGTTCTTCTTGTTTGTTTGTGTGATATTCAGTGGTTGATCTAGTAGTTAAGAATCAAGATCTATTCCGATCCGTGGAAGGAACTCAAGTTTTCAATTAGCAAGACAAGTGGACTTCTCCCTCTGCATACTCTGTTTGATCCCAAACAATACATTTAATAAAGTTTATTATTCGATGAATATATGCATAATTTGACGGGTTACCTATTTAGATAACCTTTCCAACCTTATTCCTTGATCAAACCTGGGAATTATAATTTAATCAAGTAGTTATGCTATTGCTACAACTTAACTTTATGCAGTCACTCCCGCTTATGATATTAATGTTCCAAATGGTAAGTTTACTTTATTGTTGTTAACCCGATGGTTAAACAAGATTATTGCATATTAATTGGAACATGGAGTGACCACCCGGGAAAACAGTGCTACCATGAGAACTATCATGGCTCTGGTCTTGGCTAAATAACTAGGGAAGTCTTATGTTGGGTGTTGGTCGTGGTCGACCGGAACGGGGGCATCTGGCAAGCGCTTATAGTACCGGCTCAGGCAGATTGGATACGGGCATAGTTCCTAAAGCTTTACCCTGTGGTCCGGACTATAAGTTGGTTACGGTAGGTGTGCCTTATGCAGTTTGACCATTTCCAGCATCTGCATAATGAGGACTCTAGGGAGAAGCCTCGTAGTGAGACCCTGGCCATTCACCTCGGAAGTGAATACGGGTCTAGCTAACCCGGGCAAAAAGGGAATCGCGACTCATGGGTAAAGATGCGCCACCTCTGCAGAGTGTAAAACTGATATATCAGCCGTGCTCACGGTTATGAGCAGCCTGGACTCCTCACATGATAATTGAACTTGAAGATGGAAATAAATCGAGATCCGATGATCTGCCAATGGTTTGCTTAAGTGGTTTCACTTAAGTGTTTTTGAAATACTCTCATACTTTTGTTTAATGGGAATACTTAGGATTTACACTTATTAGTAAGACAGGTGTTGTTAATAAAATGTTGACCAACTAAAATGCTTACTGCTCAACCTCAGCCTCACCTTGTTAGACCTTGCATTAGTTTTTCCCCCACTTGCTGAGCCCCGACCATAAGTGAGCTCACCCTTGCTTAATTTTGATCAGAAGTTGCAGATGAAGATATGATGCTGAACTCCATGGATGCTAGTCTAGTGATACCCCCGGTCATCTTCCTGTGGATGGATGTCCATGTTTCGCTGTACTTTGATGAACAAAGGTTAAGACATGATGTCTGTTCAAAGTGTAATATGTTAATATAATCGTTATTTACGCTCTTATGCATTGTTCTTTTGATATATTACACTTGTGACGTCAACATATGTGTGGAAATAGATCCTGGCACACATATGGTATGCGCTCGGTTCTACCCCCTGGAACCGGGTGTGACATTTACCTCCGTGGTTCCAGTTCGCGCCCTCCTCTACGCTGTGCAACGTTTTCTTGGGACACAGGATGATGCTTGCAGTTGCAGTATATTTAGAGTAATTAAAAGATGAGCCGAGATGTAAAAGGTTCATTTTCGGTGATAGGTTAGGTCATTACAGGTCGTTTGTTGGATGCTGCAGCTCGAGGACGAGCTGCTTGTCCAGGGGGGTGTAGTGTCAGGGCCTAAGGAGGCCCACGGAGGGGCTGCGGCAGCAGCAGCCATGGGCCCTCAAGGGGGATTAGATAAGGATAGTTAGAGATAAGATTAGAAGATTAGTTGAGATTATTTAGGAGATTAGTTGAGATTATATAGGAAGGTTATCAGTTAGTAGTTGTTGAGAGTTTTTTTAGAGATAAGGATCTCTAGCTAGATAGGGGTGGTCAGGTGGCCTAATTATGTAATCAATGGATGAGAAATAAAGTAGTCAAGAATTAGAAGGGAGAAACCCTCCTCTTGCTCGGCCGTGGGCAGAGGCCCCCGGCCGACGTTCCTGCCCATCGATACCCCTCTCCAATCCCTCACCGATCTAGCGACCATAACACTAGCATGCATATGGAATAATTTGTATTAGCATCTCCAGCTTTTAACCAGTTGATCCATGATCTTACCCGGGCAATTTGCGTTGGAGAGAAGAGAGCTAGGGAGTGCTTTTGAAGCCCATTCTTGATCCAGTCCTCCATTTGAGGCAAGGGTCTCCTATCTTGGGCAGCTTGGAGTGCTCTTGCAGCAGCGTTTGCAGCAGCTTCTTGTGCGTTGGTGTAGAATAACTCTTGCTAGACTGAGCTGGGAGTTGACATGGCCAATTTTCTTCTCACTCCATACTTGGAGTGCTCTTGCAGCAGCTTTCAATTTCAGCTCAAATGTCAAAAAGGGGCAGCTTCTTGCTGCCACTCTTGTTCTGTAATCCAATACAAATTATAATGGATGTTTGTCCTTCCAAAACACAGATCTGTGATGTTGTAAGGTACCGGATTCACCGCATGAAGAAAAAATTGAAGGATGAATTGGACAGCAGAAATACAATTCAACACTATATATGTCCTAGCTGCAATAAAAGGTAGTAGGTGTTTGTCTAGTTTATTCATCCTAGGCAGAAAACTGGTGTGCTCTGGTAACTTTTTCTTCTGATCTGCAGATACTCAGCCTTCGATGCACTGCAACTGGTAAGCTACACGGATGAGTACTTCCATTGTGAAACTTGCAATGGTGAACTGGTTGCAGAGAGTGACAAGCTTGCTTCTGAGGAAATGGGAGATGGCGATGACAATGTTAGAAAGCGCAGGCGTGAGAAATTAAAGGACATGCAGCAAAGAATAGAAGTTAGTATTCGGTATCTTTGGTACTCTTCTAAGTTTTAATGACAAAATTTACGAGCTCAATCCAAATATTGTGGAAGGAAACAAAAATGTCAGGTATTTTCTGGATTCCAGCACAACTGCTTCTGAGAATAGCTGGTTGACGAAGGGAATACTTTTGTGCTTGATTGAGGAAGTCAGCCAAACAGTTTGGAAGAAAACAAGAACACATATATAGCTGCACTGATGTAATATTGTAAAGCTGACAGGAACATCCACCTGTGACAAGAATGGTACATTACCACCATGAACGTCACCAACATGGCTATAACCTTTAGAGATTACACATTTTTTTTGATACTGTAAATAGAAAATATTTCAACGGTATAAGGACCTGTTTGGATACCAAGGGCTGATTGTTAGCTAGCTAAAAATTAGCCAAAATTAGCTCTAATGCATCCAAACAAGAGGGCTAATAGGCAGGCGTGAGTCAAGCCTTCAACTAGTTGTTAGCCAACTTCAACTAATTTGGGCTAATTTTTAAGCCCCGACTAGTGACTAGCTGTTGGAAGAGGTTAGTGCATGCAATTTAAGTTAATAATAGGAAGATGTGTGCAATTCACTTATATCCAACACTAGCCATGTGTATCCAAACAGGCCCTAAAACCAACTATTTCATGTCTTTGATTGTCTGCTTACAGATTATATAGTCTGTTTGCCCAGAGTCGAGAAAAAATTGACTGATACCAGTACAAGTGCTTTGGTGAGAATTTGAGAATATTAGTCGCTTTGGTAAAAAAAGATTATTGGGAAAAAATGAATCGTGTTTATGCAACATTTTGGAGGTGATTGCATGTATACCAATATATCAACAACTGTCTCAGGATCTTGTTCTTGGTTGTTAAGAATATGACTGAGGTATGTTCTTTAAATTGTTTTTCTATTACATTAGGAGCAATTGAAGCCATTGGTTGCACAACTTGATAGAGTGAAGAATATTCCTGCACCAGAGTTTGGGAGTCTACAAACATGGGAAAGAGCAAATATTGGTGCTTTTGCAATTGGTGACCCTGCTGCAGCTGATTCTTCTAGGAATTCACAAGGGCAGTATGGTACACCAATGCCATACATTGGAGAGACAAAGGTAAGACTTTCGTGTAGCTTCTAGTGCTACTGGATCTTCTCCTGCGCGTTCAAGAAAAAAAGTGCTACTGGATCTTGGTTGTATATCTGACATAATTAAGTTAGATTTCAACTCTTTTTCCATGTCCCAATGAACGGAATCGTATTAGTCCATCGACTGCACAGAAGTTCACTCTTCTTTTCCCTGCTATCCTTCAAAATAAGAAAAACTGAGTTGAATCAGAAGTTTTCACATCTGTACCTTCTATTGAGTTACGATATCTCCATGAAAAAATTCTCACCAATGCTTTTATGTGTTTAATATGGAGTCAGGATACATGTGCTTAGCTTGTCTCATAGTTGTTGCACTTTACGTCCCTACCTTTGCTCGATGAGTGAGATATCTGTTTCATTTTCAGGTTGAAGTTGATCTGTTGAGTGATGGTGTGAAAGAAGGTGCTGAATCAGGTAAAACTGATTCTGAACTGAAAGTTTTACCTCCATGGATGATCAAGGATGGCATGAATCTTACTAAGGAACAAAGAGGAGAGATAATTGAGCCACAAAAACTTGAGAAATCTGATGCCAAAGATGACAAGAAGCATGACTTGAAAGATGATCATAGTGTTCAGGTCAGCTCAGGAATGAACACATACTGGACCTTACAGTAAAGAATCTACTATTCAGAATTTTTTTTTATTTTTTATTATGTAGGAAGAATACATAAAGGCTTATTATGAGGCCTTGAGGAAAAAGCAGGAAGAGGAAGAAGCAAAAAGGAGAATGCAGCAGGAAGGCAAGGTCTTTCTCCCAGATTCTCAAACTGAACGCCAAGTGGGCAAGAAATACAAGCGGGACGGTGATGATGAAGGTATTGAATGGGAAGAACATCAACCTACAGGTACAGGTGTCTTTTGCTTACTCATATCATATCTTTTAGCTTCAAGCATTTTAGGTTTCCTGTATTCTGTATCTGTAAAAACTGGTCTTCCAACCTACTTTCAAACCATACCTGAATTATTGTTTAATAAATAGCAAATTGACAATAGTGTACATGGAAATCCATATATTTAATGTGTGGACATGATACCATCACTGAATCGAAAATAACTCCAACTAACCTTTTTGACTTTCCTTGAAATCAATGATTTCAAGTCGTCCGATTAATCACGATTAGTTGGGCTGGTTGCCTGTTTGTGTTCGACTAGACAGGTTGGTCGTCCTAGTCGTCCGACTAGTTGCCGATAGGGCGACTAATCGTCCGCTTATTGCTTCCTAGTCGCCCGGCTAGGGTTTTGGTATTGGGCCATTTTCAGCTCATCTACAATATCCTTTAGTCTGGCCTCTCCTCTCCTCTACTAATACCCAGACGGCCAGCCGCCAAAACTAGCGTACGCCTCCTCTCTCCCCCGACGTCCAGCCTTCAGACCTGGTCGCCGGCGGCTGCCCCTGCGCCCCAGACTAGACATCCTCCTCTGGCGGCTGCGCCACAGAAAACCTGTGACTGCTCACCTGCACCCCCTGCTGGCCTGCTCCACCAGCGCCTCTGCCTGCTTGGCTGCTGTCCTGCTGTAGTCGAGAAGACTAGCACCGGCGGCGACCGTGACAGAGTACCAGCATCTCCACTCTCTAGCAGACCAGCACCATTGACGAGATGAGCTCGTCATGTCAAGGTTCCTCTTGCTCCCCGTTCACCCCTTCTTTGTATTTCTGCCAGTGCTGAAGTAGTGGATGTCAGGAAAGTCACAAATCACAATAAAGCAATATGTTATTTTGTTTATCCTAGCTGTTTGTTCTAAATTATATAATGTATATAGTTATATTTTTATATATATACCTAATGCTGAACTAGTGGATGTCAGGTTAGTCACAAATCACAATAAATCAATCTGTTATTTTGTTTATCCTAGCTATTTGTTTCTAATTTATATAATGTATATATATACCTATATAAGTATAACTACTACTCTAAAAGGTTGACTAATCGCCTTGGTCGTCGCCTAATCGCAACTAGTCGCCTGGTCGGTCCCAGGGTTCGACCAGGCGACTTGAAATCATTGCTTGAAATAAAGTCTGTACATGTATTTGGGGTATTTTTTCTGTTCTTATTATAAGCCTTACTTAAATACTGGTCTAAGAGTATCTCTAAGAGTTTTTCTTAAACTCTAAATCTTCACTTGGAGTCATTCGAATAAAAATAGCCCTTTATGTCTTTTCACCCTCCAATAGTTTTTATATTGTTAGACAGGTATATGCTCCAATAAAAGATAATGTCTTGCATTGAGTATTAGACAATTTATATAGAGTACATGACGTAGGAGATAATGCAATCAACAAATATATATGGCAAACTCTAACACATGCCAGTCTAATAGACACAATATATGGGTCGGGCCTAAGCCCATTACAGCTGTAACACACACATGTCTAACACCCCTGTAGTCTCAACTTTAGGCATTACAAATGTTGAGACTGGACCGAAACTCCGAGAACACCAGAGGGGAGCCCCTTGGTGAACGTGTCGACGAATTGCAAAGTGGTTGGGACGCAGAGGACGCGGACATCGTGACGATGACTCGCTCGTGGTTGAAGTGGAGGTGGATTTCCACGTGGTTCGTGTACTGGTGCTGCACAGGGTTGGAGAGGTATACCGCGTATCGTTGTCGCAGTAGACGAGTGTGGCGCACATGAGGGGATGCTGGAGCTTTTGGAGCAGTTGATGGAGCCAGGATGCCTCGGCTATGCTGTTGGCCACAACACGATACTCAGCCTCAGCGCTAGAGCGGGAGACGATGGGCTACCGCTTCGAGGACTAGGAGACGAGGTTGGTGCCCAGGAACACAGCGTAGCTAGAGGTGGACTGGCACGTGTTAGGGTAATCGACCCAATCAGCATCGGTGTAGACGACCAACTCAGAAGTCAGAGAGGGCCGAAGAAGACTGTAGTCGAGGGTCACAGAGGTAGTGAAGAATCCCCTTGGTAGTGGTAAGGTGGGACTCCTGCGAGACATGCATGTGAAGGCACACTTGCTGGACCACGTAGGCAACGTCGGGCCGAGTGAAGGTGAGGTGCTGGAGAGCCTGATGAGGCTTCGGTAGGCCATTGTATCGCTGACCATGACGCCTTTGTCGTTGTAGACCTTCCCTTGAGTGTCAACAAATGTGGAGTAGGGCTTGTAGTTGGACATGCCGGCCAGCTCTAGAATGTCGATGACGTACTAGCGCAGGTGAAGGAAGAGGCTCTAGGGGCGTCACTCCACGGTGACCTCGAGGAAGTGATGGAGAGGGCCCAGGTCCTTCATCGCGAGCTCACGTTGTAGGGTGGCGATCGTGTGCTGGAGGAGGGCGTCACTAGACAACGTAAGCATGATGTCGTCGACTTAGAGGAGGTAATCAGTGCCGCCGCGCCGAAGGATGGACCAGGATGCGTCTGACTTGGCCTCGACGAAGCCAAGTGTTGGGGTCGTGCTTCGGTGTGCCGAAGGTCTCACACGAAGAAGCAGCTTCGGCTGGAGTCGTCTTCAAGAGATGGCCGAAGGTTCCTTTTCATGGAGCTTCGGCGTTTTAAACCGACATAGAGATAGAATGACCCTTTTATTCATATAGGTCTGAGTCAATGTTGTAAACATTTGTAAGGGGCATAATTGTAATTTGTCACAGGCTGCGACCTGTGCCTATAAATAGATGAACAGTACCTCTGTACTGTTCACGCGAACCTGTCATTTGCCTTCACGTCACACTTGTACTCCTGCCTTCCTCAAGACTGAAGGTACATCTGTCATTTATATTCATTCGTATTAATGGAAATGAAAATGATTCTATGTTAACATTTGAATGTCCATTTTATACCTCATGATTTATGTAAATGCTTCATCCTACGTTATTATGTCTACGAAGGTGCGTCCTTCGTAACCTTCGTCCGAAGTTCCTTATGTCCCGAAGGGATATAATGAAGTGGAGGACGAAAGACCTTAATATTTAACATTTTCTGTGTTGCCTTGTTCTTAACTCTAAGCATTTGAGAACAAGCCCCCAACACCAAGGAAGACCAAGTAGGAGGCGAAGTGACTGTACCAGGCTCGAGGCACGTACTTGAGGCCATATAAATAGCAGTTAAGCTTACACACCATACTTAGGCGAGTGGAGTCGATGAAGCGGCAGGCGAACTTCAACCCACTGTCTCAGTCAGAGTGTTGTGAAGACATTCTTGAGGTTCAGCTGGTGGACTGCCCAGTCCCGGGAGAGGCCGAGTGAGTGGATAGTCTGAACGGTGGCGAACTTGACCACGAGGCTAAAGGTCTTGTCGTAGTCCACTTAAGGATGCCGAGTGAACCCCTAAAGGACCTAACAAGCCTTGTACTGATACAAAGTACCATTGGCCTTGAGCATGTGACAGAAAATCCATTTGCCGTTTATCACATTGGTGCCTGGGAGACGCAACACTAAGTCCTTGGTGTGGTTGGCCAACAAGGTTGCATACTCCTTCGTAGCACGTTGCCAGTGGGTAGGGTTGGAAACGAGCCGAGCTCGGCTCGCCCACTGCGCAAGCTAAAGAATGAGGCTCGACTCGACTTGAAGTTGGCTCACGAGCAGACTCGGCTCGTCTAGGCTCGCAAGCCACATCCTTGTAGGTATTATTGCATTATATAGTGATAGTCTGTAAATGTGAAATATATAATGAGTAAAATGCAGTTCCCTTAGTGTCAATCTGGTCCATAAATTAATAACTAGTACAATGCCCGTGCATTGCGACGACATACAATCATATTTGATACCCATAAAAAATAAATTTAATATCAAAGTGAACATGTAGTCCACATATCAGATATTAAACTAATAAGAACAAATATTAAACTTCATCTTAGCCAAAAGGCTGAGAAATGTATGAGTTTAAAAGGAGCCTGACCCCCTTTTTTATAGCTTGCTTGATTGCTTGTTCTCCTTTAGCTAGCGAGGTGGTACTATGTGGGAGCGCTGCGTTGCGTGTGGCTTCCTATCGTGTTGGGTTTGAGTGGTTTATCACGACCCTTCTGTGGTGTAGCGACCCATTGGTAGGCGAGAAGCGGGGAAGAGAAACAGGTTGACGCACTTCGCACGTGACACACACATGACACACGAAATTGATGCTTGAAAGTAGTAGAGATTGGTAGGCAAGAAGCGGGAAAGAGGAACAAACCTACACGCTTCGCACACGACTCACGACACACGAAACTGGTGCTTTAAAGGAGTCGATGAGAGAAGTATGCCTCTTAAGGGCTTAATCATTGTACGAGTTTCTACCAAGTCCTAATGAGCCAAAACAGATTAGATTGAACCACTTAGGGAGGATCACGAAGACGTTTGTGCCATCTTGTTGATGGTGTCAAAGTTGATGTGGCCGAGACGTTTGTACCACCGCTAGGCGTCGTTGTCCTTGTGTTGGGCAAGCTGCGCTACCGGGTGCACCATCTGAAGCCATAGTACGTACAACTGATTCTTCTGCAGCTCCACCCGGGCGAGCAACCGGTTTCGTGATCCCAGATGCGAAGGATGCCGTGCTCGACCTCAACACGGGAGCCACCCTCGTCGAGTTGACCCACACTGATGATGGAATTCTTTAGCCGTGGGATGTAGTAGACACCCCTTAGTGCCTTGTGCTCGCCATGCTTGCTGGAGAAGACCACCATGACGATCTCATTGAGGTCAACGACGAAACCATCACCAAACTTGACATTTCCCTTTATGTCACGATCTAGCTCGGTGAAGACGTCATCGCAACCGGTCATGTGGTTTGAGGCGTTGGTGTCGACATACCAGCCTTTGTCGTCGTTCGTTGCTATAACGCTTGCACCTTGGGCTCGTTGATGTGGAGACCTAGACCCGTCGTTGGTTCATCCTCCGGCTCGGGGCAAGTTAGAGCGGGATCGACGCTCGCGGCAGTGAGTAGGAGAATCGCATCATCCTCGTCTTCGTGTGTCAAGTTGGTGCGCTCCTTCCTTAGCGTGCGGCACTCCTTGACCACTGCCTCTTCTTGCCACAATTATGGTACAACTTGCTGTCAACACGCCACGGTGGGGCCTCCTCCTCGGTGTACCTTTCTTCTGTTGTGCGCAACGGCCTAGAGAGATCCTCCACGATGAGCTTGGTAAGGTTCGCCATGATTTCAATGGCGACGGCGACCTCGCTGAACTTCTTGGGGACGATGCGCAACACCTTCTCGACATGGTGTGGTTCCACCTCCTTGCCTACGGTCTCCATGGCTATGACGAGGATGGAGATGCACACGGTGAAGTCATCGACGGATTCGTCTGGCTTGAAACGGATCGTCTCGAACTCTCGGCGTAGTCGTCGTGTTGGACTTTCAGACTTGGTCACTCCCGAGTGCAGGGATTGCATCGCCTTCCAAGCCTCCTTGGTCGTCTCCATGACAGGCAATTGTGCTACCATCTCCATTGGCACGACGGTCGTGATGGCATCTAGGACCATCATCTCCTCCAGGTCGGAGGCGCCGTCGTGTTCGTCTGCATCCCAAAGGTTTCGAGCCTTCAACTTGATCTTCATCAGTAGTGCCCATCCCAAAGGTCTTGGTAAGGAGAGGCCAATTCACCTGTCTATCGACATCGCGCACCGTGCGCGAGGAGCTGGACTCATCCTCTCCAGTCTTCTTGCCGCCCCTGGAGCCCTTTGATCTAGGTGACGGTGGAGGTGTCTTGTTTCCCTTGGTGAAACGGATCGCGGGATTTTGGTACCTGATACCTGAGGTTCGCACTACGATCGACTTTAGGAAGAATCAATAGGCTCTGATACCTGAGGTTCGCACTTGAACACATAGAAGTAGGCACAAGTATTTTGGTGCTGTCGAAGGCAGTTTTATGTTTATGTTACTCTCTTATTTATCTGTTAATAATAATTACATGGCCAAGTGGCCTAGTGCCGCCGAACTAGAAGGCATGTTGGAGAGTAACAGACTCCACTACCTCCCTTCTCCTAAAGACTAGGGCAAAGCCCCAATAGGATAGACTCGACCAGTTGCAAGTTGCATAGGCACTACTCTAGCTCTACCTGACGAAACTGAACTTGGGAAAAAAACAGGCAGGCCTCTAGACTCGAAATTGGAAAGACTACCACTAACAGAAATAGATGTGGAGTTATCAATAGCTGCCACACCTCTTATGCGCTAGGCTCCCAAAGGAGCACGGCCTCGGAGGCACACTCCGGTCGCCCTTGCAGAGCGTGGACACCAGCTCCAACTTCCGCTCCGTGAGGAATTCCAGTTGGCGCGCGATCTCGCGACGACTAGCATACCCGCACAGGTCTGAGAGCACGAGGGATGCGAAGCAGAAGGTGGCCTCGAGCGTCTGAAGTGCCGGCTTGACCAGGCCCTCGCCTGCCTAGTTCGGGAAGCACCCGACCTTCCACAGGCATGGTCCAATGAGGGCTAGTCTCGCCGCGCCTTGATGCCATCCATTGATGCGGCGTCCCTAGACATCCACCTGAAGAACGCGACGATGGCGTCGGCCACAGAGCGACGCATCGGTGTCCTGGCCCTGCCGCTTCTGTAGAAGGTGTCCGTGAGCATCCCTGGCGCCTGGCGTGTCGTCGTCCATCATGTCCATGTGCTCGTAGTGCTCGACCACCAGGTGTCACGATGGTGCGGTCCATCTCATCGTAGAAGGTCGGCATTGCGTCTGCTTCAAGGGCAGACATGGAGCACACATCGAGGACAGACACCATCACTGAGGCCATGGGCAGATGAACTCGTCTCGGTCACCGTGCACGAGCTGCATCTTGACATCACGTATGTGCATCCAGGCATGCGCTTCTATGCAGTCATGTCTTGAAGCTACGGAAGCCACATCGAAGTGGATGATTGCTCCGCTTTCGTCGATGGTCACCCTCGCAGAGTGCGGGCACCAGCAGACCAGCTCTGCTTTCCATGCTGCTAAAGACTGCAGTTGACGTGAGACCTCGCGAAGATTGGCATACCTGCTCTGATCGGACAGCGCAAGAGACGAGAAGTGGAAGATGACCTTGAGCGTTTGCAGCGCCGGCTTGACCAGGCCCTTGCCCGCCCACTTCGGGAAGCACCCATCCTTCCACATGCTCGTTAGTTCTGGCAGGGGCAGGTATTGCTCGTGCACCTCAGTCACAAAACACATCCTAGTCACAAAACACATCCTGCACCCTCAGAACGGTCGACGAGGAGGATGGCGTGCACGATTTATCGTCTCACCGAACCTGTGTGACTAGGGATAGCTTGGGCATTGCCATTCATGCTCTAGTTGAAGTCTCATAAGTGTATGTTGTCTTTTCAAATTCATCCTACATCCTACGAGACTGAAATTGATTTATCAGGTTCTTATTTTGAGTTTTGCCACGTCTCCTCTCTAAGTGGTTCAATCGGTTTTGTTTTGGCCCATTAGGACTTAATAGAAACCTAAACGTTGATTAAGCCCTTAAGAGTATCCATGAGGAGCGAGGTATATAGCAATGTGCCCTTGCCATGGGTGGACATACGTTGGCCATGGGGGTGGTTGAAAGTCGCCTAGAGGGGGGCGGTGAATAGGCAAAACCTGAAATTTACAAACTTTAAACACACACTAAGGCCGGGGTTAGCGTTAGAATTAAATCGGAGTACGGAAGATAGTTCTCCTTGCTTGGAGTTGCTCAATCAATGTGGGCAAGGGAACTTTTAGAGAGAGGAAAGAGGGGAAACAAATCAAGTGAAGATCAACAAGTGAACACAGTGATTTGTTTACCGAGGTTCGATTCCAAAGAACCTAGTCCCCGTTGAGGAGGCCATAAAGGCCGGGACTATTCCAACCCTTTCCCTCTCTCAATCGATCACACAGACCGGTCGAGGTTTCTCCTTAATCACTTGGGTCACTAAGACTCCGCAAGGACCACCACACACTTAGGTGTCTCTTGCTAGCTTTACAAAGCAATTAAAGAATAAGAATGAGAAGGAGAAAGCAATCCAAGCAACAAGAGCAACAAAAGAACATAAATGATCCTCTGTCAAGTTTCTAAGCAATTGAGTTGATATTTGGAGCTTGAAGTGAATTGAATGCTTTGATTGTGTCTTTGTATTGTTTGCCTTTGCTCTTGTATTGAATGAGAAGTGTAGGAGGCTTGGATAGCTTGAATGAAGGTGGTTGGGGGGTATTTATAGCACCAACCACTATTTCAGCCGTTGCTGTCGATGGGCATATCGGACAGTCCGGTGGCGCACTGTACAGGGCACTGTTCATTGTCTGGTGCGCGCCACGTCAGCTTCCCGTTGGGGTTTGGAGCGGTTGACCATTGAAGTCATTTGTCTTCTTGCTGCACCGGACAATCCGGTGCCACACCGGACATGTCTGGTGCATTTTGATTTCTCTGGTCTGACTTCTGACTGCGCACTGTTCAATTTTGTAGTTGACCATTGCGTGCATTTGACCGTTGCTCCAATGGCTCACCGGACATGTCTGGTGCACACCGGACAATCCCGTGAATTATAGCAGAGCGCCTCCTCGATAAACCCGAGAGTGCCAGTTCGCGAGGTGCTTGGCCTGGGCACCGGACAGTGTCCGGTGCACACCAGATATTGTCCGGTGTGCCACTGGCAGCACCAATGCTAATCTTTGCGCCAATCTTTGTTGAGTCCCCAACATAATTTCTTTCTTGGTTCATGTGAACCTTATGCACCTGAGGTAAAAGACATCTAGGCAAACTAGTTAGTCCACGTGGTTTGTGATGGACGTCAAACACCAAAATCGATTATAGGAAATGTTTTAAGTCCATTTCCCTTTTAGTGGTGCTTTGCTGTCGGTGCTCTTGGCACCCGTATGAGGCGTGGTAGTCTGGTAGACGTGTCGGAGGGCCACCACAACTGCCGTTGTGGCCGTGCTTGCCATTGTTGCTGCCCATTGCCACTATTGCAGTGGTTGTTGAGCTATTGCCAATATTGTTTCTGGTACTAGAGCCGGGCGAATGAGACGATGTCGAAGACAGGGGCTTTGGAGTACATGATGTGTTATTGGAGTAGTGCGTCGTTGGAGTCCTTGTTAGATCGGAGGTGTCTAGATAGATCTCTTCCAGCAGAAGATCATCTCGGACCTTGAGAAAGTTTACGAATGGCGAGTTGCGGCGAATGCTGGCGTCAAGGTGCTTGAAGCGCTGGTTGAGCCCTTTGCAAGATGTTGAGGACGAGGATCGTGTCGTCGTCAGATCCTAGTTTAGCGAGGGCATCGACCATGCTTTTGAACTTGCGGTGTTCTCACCCACAGAGAGGTCTCCCTATACAAAGATGTGGAAGGCAGCGTCTAGGTGAAGATCATGGGTCTTGCGGTTACCTAGGAACTGGTTCTCAAGATCAAGCCACAAGTGCCGTGCGGTGCGACCACGTTCCGGAACGACCTCTTAAAGATTATGGGAGATCATGTTGGTGTGCCGGCAAAGGACGACGTTGTCCATGTAGTTTCTGCCAGGGTTGTTGGGGGAAAGCGTCGTCCACTCAATATGGTCAGCGAGGGCGTACCGTGTCAAGGCCAACATCATGAGATCATGCTAGCGAGCGTAGTTGGACGACGATGCGTCTAGAACGGTATTCACTAGTTGGCGAACGTTTGAGACAGCTATCATAAACTAGATGTGGAGGCTAGCGATGATGGTCGTCTTGTCGGAGGCGTTTGACGGGGCGTCTAGGGTTGAGGAAGACAACTGTTAGGTGGCGACAACCTTCCGTTCTAGGTTGGCAGCGTTGGCCTGCTTCTCTTCAAGGAGTTGGCGTGCGACCTACACAGGTTTGCGTGCGCCAACAACCTTCTTTGTACCGTTGTCGGTGATGATTAGGTCATTGAGCCACTACCTAAAAGCAGCGACGTTGAAGTCCGGCGACATGACGAGGAGGCGGTGGCCTGGAGGGGCTGCAGCTAGGGGATGACGTCTGTTGATGCGGTGGCTAGAGAGGCGATGGCCTAAGTAGCGCAGATGGAGCGAAAGCGAGTGAAAAATGGATCGAGGCTTTGATTACCATGTTAGACAAATATATATGTGGCAACGAAAGATTATGTCTTGCATTGAGCCCTTAGGTGGTTTATATAGACGTACATGACACATAGGAGATAAGGCAACCCACCAATCATTTGATAGTCTATGAAACACAATATCTACCAAATATACTCTAACACATGCCAATTTACTACACACAATATCAAGGCTACCAAATATGGTATTGTGGGAACCCAGGAACAGCTATGGTGACTTGCCACCCTCTCCCGCTTACTCGTCTTCTGCTCCTTGGCGCCTCCGCCAACCTCCTCAGCCCCACGCCGGCGGCCACTCCGGTGTCGGTGGCAACCCCCAAGGTCGCGCCCCCCCCCGTCCCAGGAGGCGCCATACTCCATCCTGGTTCCGTCCCCTCTGTCGCTGGGAAGGTCCAAGGCACAAAGGTGGAAGGACTCTAGCCCTATTCTCCTCGGCGATCGGAGGCCCTAGCCCCCCTCCTATCAAGCCGTGCTTCATGCTCCTTCGGTGGGCGCTTCTCCTTCCCACGATGAGGCCTTGAAGACCGCGGGTCCTACGACGCCTTCTGATGTGCTAGATGAGGGGACTGGCTCCAATTGGCAAGTGGTTGTGAGGCGCAAGGATCGTTGTCAGCGCTCTCATCCTTCTCGGCTCCGTTGGTCAGTCCTGGTGGATTTGCATGGGTGGTGTTTCAACTGTTTTTCAACCTCCCATCGGGCTGCCCTCTACTGTCGTTGTCCACGTTTCTGCTGTCTGGGTCATCGCGTGGGGAGCGACCGCAAGGGGTCCATGACTTGCGATGAAGGGGAGAACAACGGTGGCGTCCATATCGGTGGAGGAGAACACACGGTGTAGCGCATGAGAGACAGGGTGGTGAGCGCCCGGAAAGCTGAGCGCGTGCATAGGAGCCGGGGTGGGGTGAGGAACAGGGAGAAGCTTGCCGAGCTAGAATAGCGAGGGCGGCGCGGGTCCAACACGGTAGCATGCGCAAGATGACGACAGCACAGGAAGGTCGCACCGGGGGGGATCAGCACCGAGGGGGGAGGTCGCATGTCGGGAGGGGCCAGGCAGGCCGCGCTGTGCAGATGTGGCGGCAGAGGTCTGGTGGGCTGTGCCGCACGGGCAACGGCGGTGGTCCACACGTGGAAGGTCAGCCGACGGCGGAGATCCACACGTAGGGGAAGGGCTGCGCGGCGGGCCTGCGCCAATGGAGGACTGGCGGCGGTTCGACACTAGAGGAAGGCCAGTGGCGGGCGTCACCTGCATCTGAGGGAGGGTGCAGAGAAGCTTGCGACTGTGGGGCATGGAGAGAAAGGAGAGAGAAACTGGCTCTGGTACCAAGTTGAAATGGGAAACCCTAACCATAATCAGGGTTTGGAGTGCATATATGTCAAGCCCATTACACAGAGGGGTATGCAAGTAATTACACGGAGAATGACCAAAACCCTAACATGGGATTCTAACATTGAGGATAGACACATTTGGCGCTTCTCACCCTCTGGTCAGTATTCTGCGAAGTCGGCTTATGAGCGTTTCTTCTAGGGAGGGATCCTCTTTGACTCTTGGGAACATATTTGGAAATCCTGGGCACCTGGTAATTGTCACTTCTTCATGTGACCAGGGGTTTTAGTCCATTGATCATTTTCTTGCAGCCTGTGTTTTCTCCCGACAATTCTGGTTCCAGCTTCTTCAGAAGGTCGGTCTCCAGAAGCTGTGCCACGAACCTGGAATTGCTTCCTTTGGTGATTGGTGGTGGCGTGCTAGTGAGGCAGTATCTAGGCTCTCAAGGCATGGTCTGAATTCTATGATTATTTTAGGAGCTTGGTCCCTCCAGAAACATCACAATAGATGTGTGTTCGATGGAATTTCGACCTAACCTTTCAGGCCTTGTGATCCAAGTCTCAGAGGAGCTGCATCTTTGGAGTTTAGCTGGGGCAAAGGGTGATTCTCACCTAGCTGCCCGAACTCTGGAGTTGGGTGCTTGATGTATTGGTCGTTCCTTTTGGTTAGATTTTTGTCTCAGACATGTATGTCCTTGTTCTAGAAAGGGTGTGTGTTGGGGGTCTTCGGGCTTTCTTTGTACCCGATTTTTTCTTAATATAAATGATATGCAGCTCTCCTGCATGTTCGATAAAACAAGGCTACCAAATAAACTCTAACATATATATCTTGTGGAGCACTCTATAGAGCTAACCCCACTCTTCATCTTTGGCCAGTGACAAATTAGGAATAGAGAATTACAATATTTGGATGTTTAATTAGAGAAGTTGGAGGCATTTTTTCACCTAAATCTCTATTCCTATCAATATGGGTGGATATAACGTGGCTCTTGGAGTTCCTCTAATCAACAATTGGGACGTGTTTTCTCATAGTTTCTGATCTCATCATCAAACATCACCTTCCATTCCTGAATGATATATTTTATATAGGAAAATGTCAAAAATTATAAACTGTGATGAACAATTATTCAAATAATTTTTAAAGTTTAGGACAAAACTTGTGACCAACAGTCTATCCCAACTTGCTTGAGACTGAAAGACTTTGTTGTTGTTCTGGACAAAACTTGTATCGATACATTTGTATTTCAAGTGCCTGTAAGACGACATTGATATTTGATACTTCTGCAAATGACAACATATTGTAAGAAGTTAAGGGTTAAAATATAATTTGTATGATTTCTGGCCTTCTGCTGCTCAAAATATGTTACCATTCTTGGGGCGAGGGAGTAGCTATAACAGTGCTATGAAGGGTGTCCGAGTCTTATATCACCTACCCTAATTATGATACCTAACCTTGATAGAGACTACCTTAGGTCTCTGCCGTAATTATTTTATAAGTACTTTTAACATCTACTAGTGTTCTCTTTTTAATTTTATCATCTATTTCAGTTAAATATGTATAATGTTTCAATCTCCACTTTTGCAGTTAATAGGTGCAACGACTAATATACAAGCAGATACTAGGTGCAAGCGTGCAAACAGACTTTTTAGTCCGTTAGATCTATATCCAACGATAGATATAATTGTGGTTTGTTAGGATTTTTTTTATAAAGCTATACCAGGTGGTGGTGAAGGCTTTAAGTGCTA
Source organism: Zea luxurians (assembly GCA_029449295.1). NCBI lineage: Eukaryota > Viridiplantae > Streptophyta > Magnoliopsida > Poales > Poaceae > Zea > Zea luxurians. The sequence goes on from JAOPSE010000002.1 coordinate 7,052,277, forward strand.
AATATGACATTCTGTTGGATCTAGATCTAACGGATCAAAATGTCTGCTTGCGTGCTTGCACCCATTACCTGCTTGCATATTAATCGTTGCCACAGTTAATGAGTAGCATATTAATCGTTGCCGCAGTTAATATACCCATGTAGATTTTGCTTCCGCTATTCTACCTAATCTTTTTAAAAACGGTGTAGGTTATGCAACCGAAACATACAAATTGGCAGATTTGAACGCGGAGGCTCAAGAATCTGGAGATGATGAAGATGATAATGTGTGGGAAGAGGGTTAATGCTGAAAAGATAACTGGCAACCCCTGCTCCCTCTCGAATTTTGAACTGTTACTTAAATATTTGAGTATTGGGTTAATATTTGATGTGTGGGGGCAACTTACACGCCTCTGTTTACCTGAAAGGAATCAGAGAAAAATGACAGATCCAAACTTCTATACGTACATGCACGTTTATGTCCTGAAAGTGAAATTGCAATCTTTCGATACCCACGTTTGACATATAGTTCACGGTTGTCTCTTGCTTTAAGTTTCTGAGTTGTCACAGTATCTTGCAATGGTGATTTGCTTCAGTCTGCAGGTTGCTATCGAAACCTCGCATCGTTGTCAGATTGCTTCCTTTTGTAACGAGACCGTCTCCAATAAGGACCGTCAAAGGTCTGTTCGTGAATTTGTGGGGTGTTTGGTTCGCGGAATGAGCTAGTCCATCATCTTCTCACTTTTACTATTTTTCTTTGGTTTGTGGAATGGAACTAGTTGATCTATCACCATCTTATTTCTTATAGTTAGTACTAACATGAGAATGGGTCATTCTACCAAATTTGAGGAATGAACTCATAATACATTACTTTAAATTGGATGAAGTGATTCTTAAACCAAATACTCCCTTAACGGATGGAGGCGTTTTCAACATGTTCCACCAAGACACTCCAAACCGTGCGCTAACATTTAGGGGTGGCCTCTGAGATGTTAAATATGTGCTAGAATTTGTTTTCTACATATATGTTGACGTAACAAGTGTAATGTACCAAAAGATAATGCAATAAAGGCATAAAAGAGAGTATAATAATATTATTACATCATCCATACTTAAGAGTCTTTAAACAGTATCGTAATCAAAGTACTCGTCAACATCTTCGTCAAAGTCTTCCTCATCACCTTCTGATAAAAAAATTAGCAAAAGTTGAGCTTACTTACGGTGGGGGCTCAACAAATGGGAGGAATTATGCAAGGTCAACAGGAGACGCTATGGTTATGTGGTAAGCATTTTAGTTGGTTAGTATTTTATTAACAACACTTAATTTACTAATTATAAGTGTATCCTAAAACTCAATTAAATCATGAGCATAATGATTATATCTCAAAAGCACTTAAGTGAAGTGTAAGCAAACCATTTTAAACCAAGAGATCACGATTTATTCTTCATCTTTAAGTTCAATTATCATGTGAGGGTCTATGTTGCTCTTAACCGTGAGCTCGGCTGATATATCAGTTTTATACTCTGCAGATGTGGTACTACTTTACCCACAAGCTGTGTGTCCCCTCTAGCCTGAGTTGTATGGACCCATAAACACTACCGAGGAGAATGACTAGAGATGCACTATTAGGCTTTCACAAAATATCTTTAGTACAAAGCCACCCACTAAGGTTTCCACGTCAGTATTGGTGACCCTCTGGATGAATCACCTTAGCCAAGACTACCACCCCATGTCAACAGGAGCTACCACCAAACCACTACCGCCTCTCTTGCCCATCTTTTAGGTAAGGTTGCTAAGTGTCACACCCAGATTTAAGGGATAAAGCCGGATGTGTCTCATATGTGCGCCAAAGAAGGACATCACATATAATGACAAAGTGTATAGAGATAAATGTCACAAGTATCATTGTTACATAGCGGATGTCTTACAAAAATAAATGATAACAATAAAGCGAACAAAATATTATTCCTTTGCGCCAATAAGCTGTCTGGGAGACACCACCTAGATGAGTTCGTACTCTTCATTGTAGGCCTCGTCCCGGACCACCTGTTCTTCTAAATGTAATTATATATCGCAAGGGTGAGCTCACAAAAGATCATAGCTCAACAAGTTGTGGGAAATAATGTGTATGAACTCACAAAGGTGTGAGTTCATGTGAAGTGTAAGGCTGATCAACAAATAATGATTAAAGCTGAGCATTGTTTTTAATAAGTTGCTCAAATTTTATTAGCAGTTACTAAATGTAAGTATATACCAAACCAGAGTACTAATAGATCAAAATTAATAATAAACCACAATGTGATGCAAATGACCAATTAAATTTAATTCCATAAGTTACTCATGTGAGGGTCCAAGCCGCTCATGACCGTGAGCACGGCTGATATACCAGTTTTACACTCTGGAGAGGTTGCACATCTTTACCCATAAGTCATGTTATCCATCTGCCAAGGGGTCATGAATCCCATACACCTCTACCAAGAAAGCAAGGCAGAGTAACACTACGAGGCCTTTACAAAGTTTCACTAGCTTCAGAAAACCCGCTACAGTTTTTAGTGAGCGCAATGCAGGAATCCCCCGTCTGACCGCCACCGCAGCAAAATCAACCCGAGAACCTCGTACACCGACCACTCCCCTACTTCCCTTGCCCCTTTCGGGTAAGGTAGTCCTCCACTAGCTTTCCTAATTAGTCAGCCAATGGCGTACCATACCCTTGTGGTAGCACTGTTTTCCCGGGTGGTCACTCCATGTTCCAATTAACATAATGATCTTGTCATGAACAGTAAATAACAAATTGGTAATAAAAACATGATCATGAATAATGTGTATCTTAATACCCAAAACTTCATAAAGCAATAGCAGGTACTACCCAAAAGTTCAGTGGTAAAAAGGTATAACGATAGTCAAACTAGGATGACCTATTAGGTCCCATCAAAATTGACCTATGTAGATCATAATGATTAACAGGAACATTATTGAGTAAATTGAAGTGATCAAGGGCACAACTTGCCTTCAACGAGCTCCTGCTCAGGAATTTCCACCTACTGAACACCTGGGTCCTCGGTCACTTGTTCGTCTACTCGAAGCAATACAAACAAATATGGTATAGGAGAAATTAACATCACACCAAACATGAGTACAAAATACATGATAATAATCTACGCATCGTAATGAGATCGTAGGTTCGAGAATCACTAAATTCAGAGTTACGGTTATCGAGTTACGATTTTACGAAGTTATTAATTATTTTGTACAGAATAAATTAAGTAGATAACTTTAATCTATGTTTCATGACTGAACAGAGTTACCAAGTGATAAACAATATTAATACAAAATTAATGCAACTAGAATGGACCAAAAAGGAGTTAAAATGGATTTTCTATGAATTAATCTAGGTTTTGGAATTGTTTTAATACTAAATATTCATTTTCCCGGCTTATTATTAACCCTGATATTTTATTTGGACTGCGGACGCAAATGCTACAGGGTTCAATATATGAAAACTAGGGCACGGTTGTAATTAATTTACAATAGTAGTGGATGACGGGTTAATTCAGTAATTCCCCAGGGGCTCTTAAGCAAATATCCATCGCGAAGGGGTATGCGTGAATCTTGGTCGTTGGATCAGATCCGACCGCCAAGATTAAATCATCCGCGAGGTGAATCGGTATTAAGCCTCGACCGCGGGATTCGAGAGCAACGACCTAGATTTTAAATCGCACGACCGATCCAAGACCGCCCAATCCTGGATCAACGCACCGAATTGATCACACCGAAATGGTACGCAGACTCTAATCCTAGTCGTTAATTCCAGAATCCACGGTCGGGTGACCATCTTCTAGCCCTGGCACGCCAGACGGCGGCGCAAAACCCCCGCGGCGGTGCACCATGGCCGGAAAATCCTCTAATGGCCCACGGTGCATTATTCGTTGATTCGCTAAGCGCTATTCGTAGCCTAGATACTAGCGAATACGTGAAGGGGATTCTCACCGGCGATCGAAGTCATGGCGAGCCTGCCCTCGGCGCGCTGCAGTACTTGGCGTCCGAACACGAATTCCGGTCGCCGCAGCGACGATTTCCTCCCGATTGGCAACAGCGCTTCACCAGCAACTCCACAAGGCTCCCGAGCACTAGCGTAGACCCCTGTTCGTCGGTTGTGGACGAGATTGGCATTAGTGGTGCACTCTGCTCCCTCCGCACAGGCACAAGGATTCGGTTTCGGCTCTGGTGAGATGAATCAGGGAGGCAGGGGAGGTGCGGCTGAAGTATAAATGCGGGAGGAAGCCGTTCAGGGGTCATGCAACAACTCCCGACGGATCAGTGAAAGGGAAATAGGGTCAAACCTTTTCTCTATATGATTTTGGTGGTTGAATTGCCCAACACAAACAATTGGAATAACTAGTTTGCTCTAGATTATATGTTCTACAGATGCCATAGGTTCAACACAAACCAATAAAAAGAATAAGTTAGGGTTCAAAAAGAAAGGAGCAAAAAAAAACCGAAGGCTGCCCTGGTCTGGCGCACCGGACTGTCCGGTGTGCCACCGGACAGTGTCCGGTGCACCAGGGAGGATCGTCCTCAAACTCTTCAGCTTCGGGTTTCTCCAGGCGCACTCCGCTATAATTCACCGGACTGTTCGGTGTGCCACCGGACTGTCTGGTGCACCAGCGGAGCAACGACTACCTGCGCGCAACAGTCGACTCTGACGGATGAATAGTGCAGCACAGTAACGCGACAGAAGTCAGGGCAAAAGGTCAGAGGGGCACCGGACTATCCGGTGTGGCACCGGACTGTCCGGTGCCGCATGAGGACAATGCCTCCAATGGTCGACCAGCTCCAAACCCTAACGACAGGATGACATGGCGGCACACCGGACACTGTCCGGTGCGCCCATCGCCAGCAGCCTTCTCCAATGGCTACAATTTGGATGGTGGCTATAAATACCACCCCAACCGGCCACTTCAAGGTGTGGGAGTCCAAGCAACATTCCAAGTCATATAGTTGACATATCCAAGCCCTCCCAACTACCTCTATTCATTGATCCATCCTATACACAAGATTTAGACCACTACAACCAACACAAGTGCCACAAAAGAGAGAGCAAGCAAAAGAGAGCTTCTCGTGTGAGTTTAGCAATAGAGCCTTGTGAGAATCATTGAGAGAAAGTGTGTGCTACATCTTGTGATCATTTGAGCGTGGAGTTTTGACTCCCATTTAACTTCCTCCAAAGTTTTGGAGGCTTGTAAAGCTAGCAAGAGACACCTAAGAGTGTGGTGATCCTTGTGGGGTCTTAAGTGATTCTTGAGAAGAAGCGCTCACCGGTCTTGGTGATCGGTGGAGAGAGGGAAAGGGTTGAAAAAGACCCGTCCTTAGTGGACTCCTCAACGGGGACTAGGCCTTCGAGGGCCGAACCTCGGTAAAACAAATCACCCGTGTCTCTTGTGTTTATTGCTTGTGATTTGTTTGTTCTCTCCCTTTCTAAGTTCTCTTGTGCTACTCTTTGCTAATATTATTTGGTGTTGCTTCAAGTTAAATTCTCATTTAGTGAAGCAACGCCTTGCAAGAAAGAACTTGCACTATTGCTCTACTTATCTAAGCCCTCTTGCTTTATTCTCCATAAACCTATTAGTTGTATTGATTTAGCAATTCCACATTGTTTGAAAGCAACACTCTTTACAAGCAAAGGACTTAGTTTTTATACTCCGATAGTTGTGCATCTTGTTCTAACCACTAATCAAGGGATCTAGTTGGGGTGTAAAGTTATAATTTTTAGGTTTCGCCTATCCACCCTCCCTCTAGGCGACTTTCAATCAGGCGGGGTTCGGTGGGCACCAGGCGTCGTTCGCGCGAAGATAGGGGAAGGCGACCTAACCTCCTAGGCCCATGCGTCGGTGAGAGGTCTAATAAGCGCCCCTCGGCTGACAGGAAGGGCCCACAACGCAGCGGCTTAAGAAGAGGAGGCGCGCGCGTGTTGTAGGAGTGACTGGCCTGTGGCCCCCACCTATCGACGCCAAATGCAGGGTTGGGTCGCGAGGGAGAAAGAGAGTGTTGGGCCGACGTAGTGTTTGCTGGCCCAATCCGGATTCTTTCTTTTTTACTTTTCTTTTACAATTTCCATTTTAAATTTCCCCCACAATTTTGAATTTGGTATTTGAATTCAAATTTGATCTATAGGTTTCCCACAGATTATATTGCACAAATAAAAGTGCCAGTTTAAGGAGATATATTTATATATATATATATATTTTATACTCTTTTCCTTTTCTTTTTTTCCTTTCCCATATCCATTTTAAAATCCTAAGTTCAATTTAGGTGTTAATCCAAATTTCAACATTATTATAGTTTTACTATTATTATTATTATTATTATTATTAAATGCATAAACAAATAAATTCCAACATGTTGCATGGATTATTTATGTTTTATTTGGTATTTATTTGAAAGGAAATGTGTCTCATGCATAAATCACCTCATCCAAAGAGCTCCTTTATTAATTTCAATGACAAAGGTCATTAGTACTCTATACTATGGTTTACACTAAGCACTAAGTCTATAAAGCTATTTACCAAAGTAAGATCCATGATAGCACTCGTGGTTGCACTGTTTTCTTGGTTGGTCACTTAATGTTCCGTTTAATACAAAATGGTCTTGTTTAATCATCGGATTAACAACAATAGTATAAATTTCATCTCTGGAATAATAATATCTTCAAAGAGTGACATCATAATGGTAAAGTTGAGCAATAACATAGTTACTAAGCATAGTATTAAACTCAGGTTAATCGAGGAATAAGGTTGGTATTTCTAAGTAATCCTATTTAGGAAAAACCCATCAAATTATGCACATATCAGATCTTATTGAATGTATTATTTGGGTACAAATAAGAAATGCAGAGGGAGAATCCACCCTCTCCTTGCTCAAAAGCATACTACGGGTCTTCCTCAAACAAATTCGGGTCCTCTACCACACAATCAGCTTCTATAGATTCGCACATCGCACATGCAAAAAGAAACATGCACAAATGAATAAACATACACCATCCATAAATGAAACACACACCATACAAATCATGATTATAAAAAGAAAACATGCAATCATAAAACTTGGTTCGTAACTATAATATAAACTAAAATACACTGGTAGTCACTGTATTCGCTTATGACATGAAATATTATTGATTTTACTTCACAATTTCCCTAGAAAAGATTATGTGGCAAGTTAACTGTGGAAATGAGTACTATATAAATTCATAATATAGATGTAGGAATGAATCAACCTCTATGGAGTTGGATTAATTTATTTCTACTGGAAGGCACAAGTCACATTTTAGTTTTATTCTTTCTTTCTAAAAGGAAACTATATTAGACGCTACGAAGTTATTCTAGAAGACAAATAATCTATGGTTCATTAAAAGAATTATATTATACTACCATTTGGACTATAGTAAACATGATCATGGCTATATCATTTCAACCTTAATAGAGGTTCTACTATTTTTAGTGAATAGGCAATATGCATATAAACACAAGTATCATGACAAGCAAAATCTAAATCTTAATCTAACTAAGAAGATGTGGTCTAGTGTCCCTTTCAATTTCTTATATCTATAAAACTACACTTAAAAAATCACCACAACATAATTTAAATTGTTTTGCGGATAACCAAACATTATCATAAAAAAGTATTTAAACGTGTTAACTCTTATATATAAAACCGATATGCAACATCGATTCATAGGAGCTCTATTACATATTAAATTAGAAACTTCGTTGCAGGGGTCACATACAAAATTACCCATAGACTTTCAGGGATAGTACGTAAGATTCTAGGTACAATTTTAAACACTTACGCACTACAATAAAGTTGAGTGTGAATATTACTAACAACAGGGACTAGCTTGTAAAAAGTAATTTCTTCATCCTCTACCTCGTCGAGGAAGCGGAATAGGGTAGCCGACCTGCGAAGTTTGAGCACGACGGCGCTAGAGCGAGAATCAACGATGGAGGAAGCAAGGGGAACTCGGCAGGGTTGAAGTGGGTCCTCGGGTGCACTCCGGCAATGGCAAATGGCGGTGGGCACGACTTCGGTCGGCGGTGATCTCCACGACGAGCATAAGAGGAGAAGAACGTGAGGGGCAAGCTCGGTGGCCGGGGAATGGACTCACGAACTGTCACACCCGTTTCTAAGGGCAGAGCCGGGTGCATCGCATATGTGTGCCAGGATCTATTTCCACACATATGTTGACGTCACAAGTGTAATATATCAAAAGAACAATGCATAAAAGCGTAAATAACGATTATATTAACATATTACACTTCGAACAGACATAATGTCTTAACCTTTATTCATCAAAGTACAGCGAAACAAGGACATCCATCCACAATAAGATGACTGGGGGTATCACTAGACTAGCATCCATGGAGCTCAGCATCATAACTTCATCTGCAAACTTCTGATCAAAATTAAGCAAGGGTGAGCTCACTTATGGTCGGGGCTCAGCAAGTGGGGGAAAAACTAATGCAAGGTAACAAGGTGAGGCTAAGGTTGAGCAGTAAGCATTTTAGTTGGTCAACATTTTATTAACAACACCTGTCTTACTAATAAGTGTGAATCCCAAGTATTCCCGTTAAACAAAGGTATAAGAGTATATCAAAAACACTTAAGTGAAACCACTTAAGCAAACCATTGGTAGATCATCGGATCTCGATTTATTTCCATCTTCAAGTTCAATTATCATGTGAGGAGTCCAGGCTGCTCATAACCGTGAGCACGGCTGATATATCAGTATTACACTCTGCAAAGGTGGTACAACTTTACCCACAAGCCATGTATCCCCTCTAGCCTGGGTCGGCCAAAACTCGTAAACACTTCTGAGGTGAGTGGCTAGGGATCCACTATGAGGCTTTCACAAAATACACTTAATACGAAGCAACCCGCTAAGGTTTCTAAAGACGATGGTGGAGGCCCCCTGGGTGAGGTACCTTAGCCAAGAATATGTCTCCATGTTAACGTGGGCTACCACCACCTACCGCTCCTCCTCTTGCCCATATTTCAGGTAAGGTTGCCAGGCACTAAGCATATAAAGCTAATTACCAAAGCCAGAGCCATGATAGCACTCGTGGTTGCACTGTTTTCCCAGGTGGTCACTCCATGTTCCAATTAATATGCAATAATCTTGTTTAACCATCGGATTAACAACAATAATATAAACTTACCATTTTGGAACATTGATATCATAAGCGGGAGTGACTGCATAAAGTTAAGTTGTAGCAATAGCATAGCTACGAAGGTAAAGTATAATTCCCAGGTTTGATCAAGGAATAAGGTTGGAAAGGTTATCTAAATAGGTAACCCGTCAAATTATGCATATATATCGAAAATAATAAACTTTATTAAATGTGTTGTTTGGGATCAAACAGAGTATGCAGAGGGAGAAGTCCACTTGCCTTGCTTACTGAAAATTTGAGGTTCTTCCACGGAATAGAACTTGATTCTCAACTATTAGATCAACCACTGAATATCACACAAACAAACAAGAAGAAACAAACACCACTCAATAACATACAACATTCACCATACATAAAGCTAAAAGAAAGCCTAACAAAAAGAGCGCTCGCTTTTCAAAAACATTACACGCAAGGGTTATAATAAAAAGGTATTCTTTTCAAAAATGTGTGATCTCTACTTTATAAAACAAGACATGAGCTTAAAAATATCTTAATTAAAATATACAAATATTGGGTACATCAATTTTAATCTTTTATAAAACGTCATACGTGATACGTCTAAATTAAGGGTTTATAAGATGATAAAACACGTTATAACAATATTAAACCTTTTAGAGAAGATATATGTTATATATCTAAGGTTAATGAGTTATAAAACACATTATTAAACATTACTTTTATAACAAGCTCATAAATAGATTAATCAACTTTTATGTGAAAAGATCACAATTATATTATTAATCACCTATTTAAGACGAGTTAGGTTATGGGCCTTAAGTGGATTTTCATGCAAAAGATAATAAACAAATAACTATCTTTTAATTTCATTAAAACTGTTGGAACTTGCTCACTGGCGCATGTTGATCCAACCGGGGGGGGGGGGGGGGGGGGGGGGGTAATAGCGCAAACAGGGTTTCTGCACGTGATGGCAAAAGCTCTGTTAATCTAGCCTCTCAAGGGCACTGTGCGGGGGTATTTATAGGTGTCCGGGTGCCGGCGTCCCGTGTTAAGGACGCATGTGCCCTCAGACACCTAGATTATCCCCGGAATATTCCCATAAAGTGGGGTTACAAACCATAATTACAGGGAGGCCTTTACAAATTAGGCCCGTAACGCGCAACGGCCACGCAGGGCCTGTTACAATGGGCCGGATCACACGTGGGCCTCCGTTCTGGACGAGGTCGTAGGATGAGACGACCTCGTCACAGGTCTTCGTCCGATCACGTATGAGACGAAGGGTATGTCTGCCGCTGTCTTGCCACCGTTGGTGCAGCGAGTACGGCGAAGGCCTCGAGCGAAGGGTGGCGTCTTCGCCTTCGCCCCAACATTTGCCCTCCGAGGGGCCAGTTCGACTAAGTCACCTGGTGCCGAAGACGTCGCTAGATGGTGGAGACGCTGCCCTCGCTCGAAGTGGTTCCGCGGGGGTTTTTGACATGACCGTTGATTGACGCCGTACTGTTGGATTGCGGGTTTCCCGAAGCGCTGCGCCCTGTGTATAAAAGGGGACGGGGGGCGGCGGCGCGTTTTGAACTTTGTCTTTCCGCGCTCCACGAAAACCCTAACCGCCTTCTCAAACCTCTTGCTGCTCGTCTGCCCTCCTTGCTCTTGTTCGCCGGAGATCTGACCCGTGTGAAGCAGACCGCCCGTCGCCGCCGCCGGTACGTAGCGATGCTGACCTCTTCTTCTTCTGCTGCCGCTACGCCGCCGGCCGACGCGTCGTCTGAGGAGACGCTGAGCACTGTGGCGGCGGAGGAGTTGCGCGCCAGCGACACGGTGAATTTCGGTGTGTCGCGGATGTCCTCGGTCCGCGTGCAAGATATGCAGCGGCTTGGTTACTTTGGCGGCGGAGTCGCTCGTGTCCCGGGGACGGAGGAGGTCCCCGAGCCAGAAGGCGAGTTGGTTGTTTTTGAGGCGTTCTTCGCCGCTGGTCTTCGCTTGCCTACGCACCGATTCGTGGGGAAGTCCTGCGCAGATTTAACGTCCAGATCCACCAGCTGACTTCGAATGCCGTGGTGGCTCTGTCAAAATATGTCTGGGCGACGACTTTGTACGGCGGACAGCCATCGGTCGAAGTCTTCGCGAAGTACTATTGGCTGCACTGGCAGAAAAGGATGATCGGAAATAAGGTTGCACAGTTTGGATCCTGTACATTTACGCCGAAGACCGGCAAGACCTCGATGGAGGTAGTTGAGTTGGTTCCTTGTGCCCGCAATAAATGGGGCAACTGGCATGAGTTTTGGTTCTACGTTGCGGAGGGCACAGTCGAGGACCATCCGGGGCTCCCCGTGGCTGAGATGTGCTCGTATTATTACTCAGCATACCCGCAGTTTGAAGTGGCGGAGGAGGATGCAGACGAACGGGCCCTTCGGTGCGCGGCCGGCCTGAGCAGCGAGCGCGATTTGGTTGAGGAGTTTGTGGCGTATGGGGTGTGGCCTTTGGCGCATGGCTGGGCGCTGGGCGAAGTATGCCCTCGCCAGATGCTGTCCCGTGGTGGGATGATGGTGTGAAGTCCCGCCTTCGCACTGGATCTGCGTGGTCGCGATCCGGCCGCCGTTGTGCATGAGGTGGAGGATGGGGCGGTGCGGATTGTTGGTCGGTACATGCCGAAGACAGAAGGCCAGCGTAGCTGGGATATACGCGGGTCTAATGACCGCTTGAACAGGGTCTTCGAATTGAACCGCCTGCCGTATGGCGGTTATCCCGGGCAAGACGATGTGGATCGTCGCGGGAAGAACCCGGTGGCGGAGACTGGAAATGACCCCGCGCCGGTGGCCGCCCCATCCTCTAAGAAGAGGAAACTAGGTATTGCTATGGGAGGACTGGGGGTTTCTAATGGTTTTGCTAGGGAATTGTTGAGGACGTGCGTGGCCCCGAGGGGAAGGATGTCTTCGCCCGAGCTCCGGGAGTCTTCGGCGCGGATGCTGAGGGTTACTGGGGGTCGGTGGCCTAAGAATGTTCCTATCCCCCGCACAGCCGGCGAAGATTTTTTTACATCTCGCATGGTTCGTGATTGGAAGGTGTTTCCTTATGGGCGGAATATTGCTGCTGTTTTGTCGGTAGTGATGGACAAGGATCGCCAGGGGGCTGCGTAGAAACGCCAGGCGGTCGTCAGGCTGCCTGAGGCCAGGCCGAAGAGGTTGCAGGGGGCTGCGAAGGCTGGTGCCCCCAGCGGAAGCCAGCCGACACAGGCGACGAAGCCGGCCGCCCCTGGGTCCAGCAGGGTGCCGGAGGCTGCGAAGGCGGCCACCGCCGGTGGTACCAAGTCTGTCCCGGCGGGAGCCGAGAAGGCTCGAGAGTTGCCTCCGCCGGGCAAGCGCGTTCCCGACATCGCCACAGATATTAGCGTGGATGATTATCTTGTTGGTAAGTCGTTAGCTCGAGTTTTTTTTGATATATTGATACGTCGCAGGGTCGGGCGAAGGCTAGCTTGTTGTTGTTCCGCCCGCCGTGGCGACCGCGGCGGCTGTCGTGGAGCCTAGGGCGAAGGGTGGAGCTCTTAGTGCCGGTGGTGAGATTCCGGCACTCACTGCCATCAGGGACGAGGCGGGTGCAGTGTCCCGCCGGCTGAAGGAGGCGTTAAGTCAGGTAAATTGAGCTAGACTTCGGCTTTTACCAGCTTCGCTGGGGCTGTGGTCTTATGGGTGTCTTGCAGACGGCTGACTTCACAGACCGCGCGGCGTCGGGGGCCCTTACGGCAGTTGTGTCTGCCGAGGTCGAGAGACTTCGGGCGCAACATGCCAACGCCGTCCGGGACAAGTCGGCCGCCGACAGCAAGTGCCGCAAGCTAGCAGATAAGGTGGCCGCGCTGGACGGTGAGAGGGCTGACCTCCGGCGCCAGCTGGCGGAGGAGAGGAAGGAGGCTAATGAGGCCCTCGCCAAGGCGCAGTCTGCGCAGGCGGAGGCCAATTTGGCGCGGGCGGAGTGCAGCCTCGCCAGACAGCGTGCCGAAGAATTGGAGGAGCGGTTCAACGCCCTGCAGACCCGTGTGGAGAGGGTCGAGGCTTCGACGCGCTCGGAGGTCGAGCGGACGCGCAAACAGCTTGTGGACTCGTACCACGAGCTGGGCGCGTGGACCGCTGACTTCGAAATGCCAAACCAAGAGCCCGGCCTTCGCTGCGTGGAGTGGCTGCAGGAGGAGTTGCTGGCGCTCCCCACCATTGTGGAGGGGTTTATGTCTTATGCCTCCCTGGTCACCTGCGAAGGGGCGATGAACGCGCTGTCCCGCGAGGGGTGCCGGCAATATGAGGTCTTTGACCAAGCTGATGAGGATTTTGAGCGTGATATCTACAAGGTTGAGGACCCTATGGTGAAGGAATCTGTGGGAGCCCTCTTCGACCGGATGTGGGGTCCTCACGGCCGGGAGGTGGTTAGGGAGCGGTCTGAGACGGCGAGGGGTCAGGTAATGTTTGACTTTTGTTTAGTGTTGTTGTGGGTTATATGTGGGTTTGCTGAATCTGTGTGCTGTATCTTAGGCGGCGCGTAACGAGAAGGTGGATGACTTCGGGGCTTTAAACAACGCGCAGCCTGACTCGGAGTCGAACCCGGTGGCGGCTGTGTCCGAGGTCGCCCCGGCGCCGGCCCCAGAGACCGCCGGAGGCGCCCCTGATGCCCCCGCAGCCACTGCGGCCGGCGGTGGCCCGTCGCCAACTGCTGTGCCGAGGGCTGAGGATCCTGCGAAGATGGTGGCGGAGGCGGCAGTGGAGGATCCTACAACGGCTGGGTCTTCGCAGGTGGCATAGTGGGTGTGGGTAGTTAGGGAATTTTGTATATGTTGCTGAACCTTGGTTGCTGCGCAGGTTCAAGATTTTGGGCCTGCGCACGCAACCGCTACTGCTAATTTTTTGGCGGCTTCGACCGTGGACGATGGGAATGAATCGGACGAATCTGCGTCTAAGCTTTCTTATTTTGATAATTCTGGGAGTTCGGTTGGGTGGACTGAAGAGTCATCGGATGAGGACTTGGATTATTTTGCGGCCTTGGATGTGGCAGCGACGGAGGCTTCGCCGCGTGCTGTGGATGCTGAGGTTGTGCCTGGTCCAAGTGCGGGGCGTAGGCGGCGAAGGGCGGTTGCGAAGCGTAGAGTGAGTGAGGCGGACGGCGGTCGACTTCCTATGAACAGGGCTGGCAGGCAGGAACTGTTGTCCTTACCGGCCGCCGTGAGTGCAGGTGAGGGGGAGCTACGAAGTCTTTTTGCGGGTGAGGAGCTGAGGATAATGCTATTTAACTATAGGGAGATGGGAATTATTCCGAAGGTTGAACCGATGTAAAGTGTGATGCCCTCGCTTGTTCATATGTAATGGCTTGTATGATGAGGTTGTGTGTCTTCGCACATTTGGCTATGCTTACGAAGGCGTTACGCACTTGGTCTGGTGTATTGGTTATGTTGGTCTGGTGCGCATGTAGTCGGTCTTTGCGCGGACAGTTTGGCGTAGTATTTTCCACGCTTGTTGTGCTAGTCCGGCTGCACCCTTAGGTGATTTCTGCACGGATAATTTTCGCGGAAGACTTCGATTCTTCGCACTTGTTGTGCTAGTCTGGCTGCACCCTTAGGCGACTTCTGCACGAATAATTTTCGCGGAGGACTTCGATTCTTCGCACTTGTTGTGCTAGTCCGGCTGCACCCTTAGGCGACTTCTGCACGGATAGTCTTCGCGGAAGACTTTGATTTTTCGCACTTGTTGTGCTAGTCCGGCTGCACCCATAGGCGACTTCTGCGCGGATAGTCTCCGCGGAAGACTTTGATTTTTCGCACTTGTTGTGCTAGTCCGGCTGCACCCTTAGGCGACTTCTGCGTGGATAGTCTTCGCGGAAGACTTTGATTTTTTGCACTTGTTGTGCTAGTCCGGCTGCACCCTTAGGCGACTTCTGCGCGGATAGTCTTCGCGGAAGACTTCGATTTTTCGCACTTGTTGTGCTAGTCCGGCTGCACCCTTAGGCGACTTCTGCGCGGATAGTCTTCGCGGAAGACTTCGATTTTTCGCACTTGTTGTGCTAGTCTGGCTGCACCCTTAGGCGACTTCTGCGCGGAGTTGTTGCACGCGAGGGTGGCTGGCGCTGGGCCTCGCGGTGACTATGTATTGGTCGAATGTCGAAGACCGTCGGCACGGTCTTTTTTCGACGTAGATTTTGCGGGGGATTTTTCACTTGTATATTACATGACTCCGCCTCGTTAAAAACCTCACCCCCTGGGAGGAAAAGAGTGCGGTCCAGAATAAAAATTGTCTTTGCGAATTACAAGGGCGAGCTAGCCCTGATGAGTCAAACAAAAAATTTGCGGAGATTATTGATGTTCCAGGAATGCTCCAAGTCTTCGCCGTTTGGCGTTGCGAGCCTGTATGCGCTGGGGGAGGCCTTCGTCTTGACAATGAAAGAGCCCTCCCACTTGGGCTCCAGCTTGCCCCTGGACTCTGTTCGAGCTGTCCGGACGAGTACGAGGTCCCCTTCGCTGAATTCCCTTGGGATGACTGTCTGGTCGCGCCATGCCTTTGTCTGGGCTTGGTATTTATCCAGAGCTTGTAGGGCAAAGACGCGGTCTCCGTCGATGAGGTCCTTCGAGGTCGGCTCGTCTATGTCGGGGACGGCCGACGCGGCTGTCCGAGGCGACCCATGCTTTATTTCTTGCGGAGTCATGGCCTCCGATCCGTATAATAGGTGGAAGGGGGTGAACCCAGTCGCCCTGCACTCGGTTGTATTCAGCGCCCAGACCACTTCGGGTAACAGGTCGAGCCACTTGCCTTTTTTGTCGTCGAGGAGCATTTTCTTGACGGCTGTGAAAATTTTGCCGTTGGCGCGCTCCACGACTCCGTTGGACTGGGGGTGGTACACGGAGGCGAAGGCAAGCTTGGTGCCGATGGAGAAGCAGAAGTCTTTGAAATCTTGGTTGTCGAACTGCTTGCCATTGTTGATCATGAGTTCGGACGGTACTCCGAAGCGGCAAACAATATTTTGCCAGAAGAATTTCTGGGCTGTCTTCGATGTGATGGTGGATACTGCCCTCGCTTCAATCCATTTGGTGAAGTATTCAACAGCGACGAAGGTGAACTTGAGGTTCCTCTAAGCCGTGGGCAGGGGCCCGACAATGTCTAGGCCCTAGCGCTGAAGGGGCCACGTGTGGGCGATCAGCTTCGTGAACTGCGAGGGGCGCCCCGAGCGTGGGGAAAATTTCTGACAGGCTTCGCAGGATCTGACGACCCGATTTGTGGCGCAAATAATGGTGGGCCAGTAGAAACCTTAGCGAATCACCTTTGCCGCTAGGGCCCTAGGCCCTGCGTGGGAGCCATAGGTCCCCTTGTGGACTTCCCGTAGGATTTGGACGCCTTCGGTCTCGGTGACGCACTTAAGCATCGGTTGACTGACCCCCTTCTTGTAAAGTTGGCCCTAGATCAGTGCGAAGTCCCGGCTTCGGTGGTTGAGGCACTTGGCCTCATTGCTGTCGATTGGGTGATAGTACCCCTGCAGGTACAGGGTTATTGGGGCCTGCCAGTCTTCGGTCATGATGAGGTTGATTATGCGGTGGCCGTCGCTGTCGTTGGTTATTTGGAGCCCTTCAGGGCTGCGGACGGCTGGCGTGCCGATGACGTGGTAGAACACGTCGGAGGGTAGGGCTTCGCCCCTGGCGGCTGCCTTGGCCAATGTGTCGGCTTCTTCATTCTTGGCCCGGTCCACATGCTGCAAGGTGAATCCCTTGAATTGTCTCTCGAGACTTCGGATGGCCGCGAGGTATTGCATAAGTGCGGGGTCCTTTGCTGCATAGTCTTTCTCGACTTGGCCGACGACCACCTTGGAGTCTGTTCTGACAATGCAGGTGGTGACGCCGAGGGCTCTTAGCTTGTGGAGGCCGAGGATGACAGCTTCGTATTCTGCTATGTTGTTTGTGCATCTGTCAGAGTCCAGAGCGAAGCTTAAACGTGCCGCGTATCTGTGCTTGACCCCGGTGGGTGAGGTGATGACTGCAGCAGCGCCTGCCCCCACGTGGCACCATGTGCCGTCGCAGTGGATTGTCCAAACCTTCTCTGCGGACGGGTCCGGCTGTGTTGTTGGCCCGGTCCAGTCGACGACGAAGTCTGCTAGAACTTGTGACTTGATCGCTGTCCTAGGCTCGAAAGTGATGTGGTAGCCGGAGAGTTCGGCCGCCCATTTGGCAATCCGTACCGATGCCTCCGGGTTTCTGAATAATTCGCCGAGTCCCCTATCTGAGGTGACGCGGACCTTGAATGCTTCAAAGTAGTGACGCAATTTGCGCGAAGACATAACAACTGCATAGGCAATCTTTTCGAGTTCCGTCATGTTACATTTTGACGGTGTGAGCACTTCGGAAACGTAATAAACTGGGCACTGTCTGGTGACGCCCTCTACTGTCTGCTGCTGAACCAGTGTCGCGCTGACCGCGTGCGGCGAGGCCGCAACGTAAAGCAACAGGGGTAGCGAAGAGTCGGGGCTTGTAAGAACCGCCAATTCCAATAGGTACTGTTTCAGTGAGGCGAAGGCCGCCGCCTGCTCTGGTCCCCAAGCGAAGTCTTTTGCGCCGCGGAGTGTTTTGAGGAAGGGAAGACTTCGCTCAGCGGATTTGGAGATGAATCTGTTGAGGGCGGCCAATCTGCCCGTCTGACGCTGGACGTCTCTGGCTGACTGCGGGGGCATCATGTTGATGATGGCCTGAATTTTGGTTGGGTTGGCCTCGATGCCGTGGTGTGATACCAGGTAGCCCAATATTTTTTTCCTGGCGAACGCCGAAGACGCACTTTTCGGGGTTCAGGCGAAGTCGTGCGTCCCGCATGTTCGCGAATGTCTCGGCGAGGTCAGCGAGATGGTCCTCCTTGCTCCGGCTGGCGACGACGATGTCATCCACATATGTGAATATATTTCTGCCGACTTGCCCTTCGAGCACTGTTTTGGTAAGCCGGGAGAAGGTGGACCCAACGTTCTTGAGTCCCTCCGGCATTCTGATAATGCAATATGTGCCGAAGGGTGTTATGAAGCTAGTGCTGACCTTGTCTTCCTCCTTCATATATATTTGATGGTAACCGGAGAAGCAGTCGAGGAGTGACATGACCTTGCACCCGGCCGCGCTATCGACTATTTTGTCGATTCGAGGCAGCGGGAAGTTGTCCTTTGGGCAGGCCTTGTTGAGACTGGTGAAGTCGATGCACATTCGCCACTTGCCGCTCTTTTTCTGCACCATAACAACGTTGGAGAGCCACGTGGGGTAAGCCACTGGCTCGATAAATTTGGCTTCCAGAAGGCGATGCACCTCGGCCTTGGCGGCTTCTGTCTTCTCGTCGGACATTTTGCGGAGCCGTTGTTTTTTTCGGTCTCACCGAAGGGTCGATTCCCAGGCTGTGCTCAATTATGGATCGGCTAACCCCGACCAAGTCGAGGGCGGACCAGGCGAAGACGTCTTTGTTCTTGGACAAGCAGCATAGGAGTTTCTCCTCGTCATGCGAAGTGAGGTCTTCGCTGATGGTGACTGTCTGCTTGGGCGTGGCCTGGTCGAGGGGAACAGTCTTGGTTTCGTCGTTGCTCTGCAGCTGTGCCTTGTCGTGCTCTTTTTCGGTTGGGCTGGCGGCCGCAGGGACCTCACGCTGGGCCGTGAGGCAGTGAACATTTCTTTGCCCGGGGACGAAGTCCCGCTCTATATTGCGCGCAGTCTGCTGATTGCCGTAGACCGTGATGGCGCCTAACGGACCTGGTATCTTCATGCACAGGTACAATCCGTGAATGGCCGCCTCAAACTTGTTGATGGAGCCCCGGCCCATGATGGCGTTGTACGGATACACCATATCGACGATGTCAAAGGTGATTTACTCACTTCGGGCATTGGGTGCTACACCGAAGGAGAGAGGCAACTCTATTTTGCCGACGGGAAAGGTGCCCTTGCCGCCGAAGCCATACAACGAGTTGTCCGAAGGCTTGAGGAGGCTGTGGCTTATGCCCATGTGATCGAAGGCATGGAGGAAAATGATGTCTGCTTGACTGCCATTGTCGAACAGGACCTTGTGTAGGTCCCAGCCTGCCACGCTGCAGTTGATGACCATAGCGTCGATGTGGGGGGCGCTGCGCAGGTCGACGTCTCGGGCGTCGAAGGTTAGCGGTACATGGGACCACTTCGTCTGCACGACTGGACCAGTGATGGCGACGTGGTTGATGCTGCGGTAGTGGTCCCACTTCTGCCGCTTTGTGTCGAAGTCAGTGCTGGACCCCCCAGTGATCATATGAATGACTCCGCAATCCGGCTGATCGGCGAAGTCTTCTTGCTTTGGGGCGTGGGGGTTGTTGATGTTTTGTTGTTGCTGGTGTGGAGGTGGGGGTGGGGGAGGTACGATTTGTACTTCCTAGTGGTGTTGGTATGCGTGGTGCGGTGGTTGCGGGGCGGGGGCATGGATGTATGGTGGAGGGTGTTGCTGATAAGTGTGCGCGACAACTCTAGGGTTGTCGGCCGGTTGCGCCCGTGCCATCCTGTCTCTGGTGGCCTTCGTTTCTGGGCAGTCTTTGGTTTGGTGGGCGCAGTCTTCGCCGTGGAAAAGACAGTAGAATTGGCGCGGCGGCTGCGCGCGTCCCCGGCCCCTACTGCGAGTTCCATTTCCGCGGCCCTGGGGGGGATATTCCTGGCGGCGAGGGGCATCACCAGCGGGGTGCTGGTTGGCAATGTTGTGCACCTGCTGCTGATTGCGGCCGTCTCGACCGGAGTCTGGCTGCGGAGTTCTCGTCCACGTGCGGCTGGACTGTGGAGCATCTTTGGGTTTCCTCTGAGACTCAACTTTGCGCTGGTGGAGCTCTTTGGATTTGGCGTATTTTTCAAATAGCTAATATAACTCCTGGAGGTTCTTGGGCGGATCTCTGATGCAGTGGCTGTAAAGGACGCCAGAGCGAAGGCCACTGATGGCGTAGTGGATGGCGATCTGGTCATCGACCGAGGGCAGCTGTGACTTGAGTGTTAGAAACTTGCGGTAATACTCCCGTAGAGTCTCTTTCTCCAGCTGCTTGCAGAGTGAGAGTTCGGCCAAGGCGTCGGTGTCCGGGCGGTACCCTTGGAAATTGAGCAGGAACTTGTCCTGGAGGCTTCTCCAGGAGTCGATGGACAGCGGTGGCAATCGGGTGAACCAGGTGAGAGCTGGGCCCTCGAGGGCGATGATGAAAGACTTGGCCATCGTAGCGTCGTCCCCACCGGAAGATGCAACGGCGACCTGATAACTCATGATGTACTGTGCTGGGTCAGTGCTGCCGTTGTACTTGGGATAGGTCCCTGCCCGGAAGTTGGCGGGCCAGGGGGTCACTTGCAGGTGTGGCGCCAGGGGGCTTCGCTCGTCGAGGTAGTTTACCCCTTGGAATGGCGCGACGTGTGGGATGGCGCGGTCGTGGTAGGGAAAATGCAGGTCTTCGACTTGTGCGCGCTGTTGCAGGGGTGGCCCTTGTTGCAGGCCGAAGTGGCCTTCGCGCTGCATTAGCGCGATCTCTTGCTCGAGCTCCTGGGCCTTCTGCTCTTCGTCTCGTATCATTTGCCGCACCTTGGCTTGTGCAGACACACGTTGGTGCTTGGCCTCAAGTATCTCCTTTTGCTTCTGGAGATTGCGGTTCTTGATGCGCAGGGCGCGCAGCTGTAGCTGATCTTCTGCGGAGACGCCGATGACTTCGCCGTCCTCGGTGAAGTCCGTGCCCTCTGGTGGAGCGAAGTCTGGGGGAGGTTGCGGCTGTCCTTCAGGGCTGCAGGTGCAGTGAGCGTCGCCTTCGCTGGTGCGGTGAGCGTCGTCTTCAGTAGCCTCTTGGTGGGTGGAGTGGGTGAGTGCGAGGGCCTTGCCCTTTTTTGTGGCCAGCAGTGCTGCCTTCGCAGCCTCGTCAGCCTTCGAGCTAGCTTTCTTGGGTGCCATCGCGGGTGGTTGTTTCGTAGCACGAACGGTGGGCGCCAAATGTTGGAACTTGCTCACTGGCGCAAGTTGATCCAACGGGGGGGGGGGTGTAATAGCGCAAACAGGGTTTATGCACGTGATGGCAAAAGCTCTGTTAATCTAGCCTCTCAAGGGCACTATGCGGGGGTATTTATAGGTGTCCGGGTGCCCGACGTCCCGTGTTAAGGACGCATGTGCCCTCAGACACTTAGATTATCCCCGGAATATTCCCATAATGCGGGGTTACAAACCGTAATTACAGGGAGGCCTTTACAAATTAGGCCCGTAACGCGCAATAGCCACGCAGGGCCTGTTACAATGGGCCGGATCACACGTGGGCCTCCGTTCTGGACGAGGTCGCAGGATGAGACGACCTCGTCACAGGTCTTCGTCCGGCCGCGTATGAGACGAAGGGTATGTCTGCCGCTGTCTTGCCACCGTTGGTGCAGTGAGTACGGCGAAGGCCTCGAGCGAAGGGTGGCGTCTTCGCCTTCGCCCCAACAAAAACACACAGCCTATAGTAATATATGCGAAGTCAATATATATAAAGTAACATTTTAAGTTATAAAAGAACTTAAACTCGTATTACTTTATTTTATCCTTTAGAAAAAGCTAAGTGATTTGTATATAATGTGCGCTACATTCTTTGAAATCATTAATCATGCCATAAACCTAGTTAAGAACAAATTGACTATAGGTTTAATTAATAAATTATGATAAAGGATAATTAATCTATTAATTATCTTTAATTCTATTGTAGGAACAAATGATCTAGATAATTAAAATGAATATTATATTTATTGGTATTAACTATCATTTAAGTTATGACGGTGTGAGCACTTAATTAAGCCATTATATCATTATTAGAAAAGTTATATGACATATTACTATTTAGTACGGCTATACTTAAACATATATAACGAATCTTATTAAATTAAAAACATGATATCTATTAGAAAGGGTCGTTTTACAGTTAGAAACAAATTCTTTAATTCTTTAGTAAGAAACCTATATTTACCAATATATAACTATCAATTTCTTTATTAGGAAAGCATGAGTGCCTAATTAAGTTATTCTAACATTATTATAAAATTCTATCCTTTCGGTTTTCTTCCTTTCTTTCCTACATAGGAATTATACGTATACTAAAAGTTGTTTATTTATAATTCTTCTAGCATTAATATTCTAAGAATTAATGTAAATTACTAAATGAGACTTTTAATAATATAATCATGGTTATTATGACATAAATAAATATCTTACTAATTCTAGGTACTTAAGTGCTATACTTATAAACTCACTTATCATAAATAGTAAAATATATATTTTCATTTGACCGAAAATACGTGGCTTAGTATTTCTATTTCAATTTCTTATATCGCGTATATCAATACTAACCGATTATCGCTCCATACACTAAAGCGAAATAAACCTTTCTAGTATGAAAATCACTGAAGTAGTGAATAATGACCGTGTTCATTTTTAGAATTATAAAATCATACGCATTTTCAAAGTATTGTCGCGGGGTTCGGTTTTGGTTACACGTATACGTCGCAATATCTAAAATCATACACGTATTTAAATATGAAATACTTAAATATAATCATAAAAAGGTAATTATATAGTTGTTTATTTAGTACGCTTGATTATAAAATATGATCTACAATTCTTTTTAATTTCATAATTAGAAAAGTACGCATAAATTAATTATAACCGTCACAATTTAGATTTGAATTACGAAAACACGTGAACAATCGTAAATACTAACTTTGAAGTATTTAGAACAGACGTATGAAACTAATAAAACAATTGCTAGTAGATTTAAAAATAAAAACCATCACAAGAGATTACACGAATTTGTGCCTAGACTTTAGAGAGTAGCACATAATTTTTCACCTTCTTGATCTCACGTTCATTGTAGAATAAGGAGTTGTGGCTTCGGACACGGTGTTGACGAGTTCAGCAACAAGGTGATGTCACGGCGCGGAATAGGAAGCGACGACGCAGAGGCAAGCATGTTCTGCGAAGCGGAGGACGATGGCGACAAGCATCACACGTAGTGGAGAAGAAACAGAGAACTCGACGTTGTGGTGAGCTCTGACGATGTTGCAGGGCCGACAAACAGCAGGACGTCAACACAGGATCGTCGGTCGTCCGGCCGACGACAATCCACGAGCACAGAGTAAAAAGGCAAGCTATAGCTGCACGAGAGGCTCGACGTAGGAATGCGTGGCTCTACAGCGGCTTCCGCACGGTGGCGTTCGGTGTCGACGACGGACAGAGCAGGGTCACCGGCGATTGGATGAGGAGGGCGTGGACTCGAGGAGAGCGAGGGAGAGAGAGCGAGCGAGCTTGGGAGAGAGGGGTTGGCTCGGTCGGATTTATAGAGAGAGGGAGGGAGAGCAGAGGTCGTCGGGGGTGTTTCATGGCCATCAATGGCGTGGCATCAATGGAGGGAGTAACGGACGTATTAAACTCCATAACGCAGGGGAGAACAAACGATCATGCGAGGCTCAAAGTCGGTCGTGGGGACTGGGCGTGGATGGTGATGCTGGTCGCAGCACAGGGGCACGCGCAGGGACGGTCGTCGCGACTGGGTGAGGCGTGCAGAACGTTGGGCTTCGTCGGTTCCTGGGCGGGTCGGTCCTCGGCGCTGGCGTGTCGAGTTGTCACGGGCATAGGGGCTCTCCGGTGCGCGCGGGTGGTGCGGCTGGCGGTGGGGCTTCGCGTTGCGCAGTCGGCGGCTCGGGCGCAGCTGCTGCTCCTGGCGGCGCGTCGGGCAGGGCGCCTGGCGCGCGGTGCTCGAGCGCGTCGGGTGCGTGCAGGCTGAGGGCGCGGGGCAGGGGCGCGCATGGCGCGGTGGCCCGCTGCCTGGGTCGCGCTGGCAGGGAAGGCCGAGAGAGGAGAGAGGAGGGAGGAGAGAGAGAAAGGTGGGAGGCTGGGAGCAGGCGGCGGCTTGCAAGGAAGAGTAGGGGCGCGGCTTAGGGAGATGGGCCAAGTGGGCTTTTAGGGTTAGGTTAGGTTAGGTCTTTTTTTATTTCGTTTTCAAATTTTAAAATACATATTTAAATAATCATAAAATTCATAATAATCAAACCAAAATTATTTATAAATAAAATATTAATTCTTGGACTAATATTTATTATATTATTTATGTGAATTTTCATTTAAGAAGAAATGATATTCAATATTCAAAATGAGCATTCCAAAAATCATTCCAAATGAAACAAACACTTCAATGAAAGATTTATTACCATGATTACCATTATAAACTAGAATTATTAAAACCTTATTTTAGCAATTAATTATTGTTTTGTAAAATGAGATTTTCTTCACAAGATCGAATTCATAAATTGGATTTTCAAATCAATTCAAACAAAATATATGCTTCGGCATGAGTGTAACAAACACTTGGTAACTTTATCTATTCAAGAAATTCTTCAAATCATACATATCAAGGTTCTCCTTGTTTGAAAACATAAATATTTTTCCTTTCTACTAAAATTTAATAATCCAAATAAGGTTGTTTGTTTTTGCTAGATTTAGGGTGTTACACGAACGCGCGGGCATATAGCTTTATAGTGAGGGGGAAGAGGAGAGAGCACCAGGGGAGGGAGAAGGTCGGCGGTGCCATTAATGGCATTGGCCGCGCCACTAGAGGGGAGTGGGGAGGGGAGAGGGTGTTAGCTACTGGAATACTACTGGGATTCGAGGGGCAGAGATCAGATATAGCAGGGAGGAGAAGGCTTGAGGTGGAAGAAGACGTGAATAAGGGGAAAGCTGTATTGCTTATATTTCTGTCCTTCGATACCCATTTAGAGTTCTGATCGTTGCTTAAGTACTGTCTACCGAGGATGTAGTTCACGGCCGACGACCCACACACTTACAACCCACTCGTGTTTATAGGATCCATTGCGGCCCGCTGTACTTGACACTCGGATGTCGTACCTACTCTCGCGTTGTCTTCTCATCAGGTTCTTCAGTTGTTGACTCCTTCGACGCGACCGATTGAGACCCCATTGCTGCTTCCTCCTTGGAGTTGCTGACATTCCCCCGACCTTGAAAGTCGGCTTGTCCCCAAGCCGGTGCGCCTAGGAATTTAACGCGAAGGGCTTCAGCATCTTCCCAAGTAGCAGTTCTTCATCCATGTTCGACCACAAGACCTTCACTGGGGTGATGAGCTTGTCTCCTCGTGAGACCATACGGTGTTGCACAAGCTTGAGACGTACTAAATCTCCAACAGCAAAGTAGCATTCTGCACGACGCTTGTCAACGTGCTGCTTCATTCTAGCTTGCTTTCTTGCCAGATGCAGTTTGATCACCTTTGTCATTAACTCGTGTTCATGCAACCAAGCAGCTAAGTCGGGGACAGGAATAATAGCATCAACAGTGATGCCAAAGTGTTTTGGTTCATACCCGTAGAACACCGCAAAAGGAGTGTGACCCAAAGCTGACTAGTAGCTGGTGTTGTACCAGGACTGACCGACCGATAGCCATTGCTGCACCAAGTCAAATGAAGGTATATGCAAGAACTTGCGGTCTAGTAAAAAATGAGAGCCTGACATTGTCCATTCGGCTGAAGGTAGATGATGACAGTATGTAATCATTTGACCACTAGTCACTTGAATGGTGATTGGGGTTGCCAACGGTTGCACACCAGATAACTCTGAGCGCAAGCTGTTAATGAGAAAAACGTGAGAGGATCTGGAATCAATGAGCACCAGAATATATTGATGATGAATTTGACCTTGTAAACACAATCTCGTAGCTGCCTCAGTACTAGACCATGCTGAAGATGACAACACCACCAGGAGCTGATCAGTGGTTTTAGAAACGACCTTCACTTCTTCCGGGGTTAACAACAACACTGACCTCACTACAATCCATCCATGTTTAACCAACATTGCATGGGTGCACAAGCCAATCAAACGTGCAGCTAAACTCCCTAGATCAGCATCTTCAGAACAAAGACTTTGCTCAACCTTATGTGGGACAGCTCCCTGAAATGCTTCTGAATGTTCCATAGAAGGGAACATTGAACACCCTTCACCCACTGATTTGACCATTCGACTACAATCTGCTTCCTCCACAGATATGCCCAGATGACTGTAGCCTACTCCATCCACTAGTATGTCTAACTTTTGGCAATCTGCTACATTACTCCAGACAATGAAACAAGTCTCCACCACGTGACCCTTACAATCCATCATCACCCTAAGAATCTTCTCAAACTGACCGTCTTGTGTAGGTGGAGGCCATGGTGGTCTTTGCTTCATAGCTTCTGACCGTAACAAAATGACAGACCTAAGCTGAAATATGGTGTCATGGTGTCACTGAGCCATGTGTACTTGTTCTCAAGAGGGGGTGGCCAAGGTCCTATGTCCACCTGAGTAGCAGATAATAGGCATGGTATTATTAAACACTAAGTATTCATTTCCACCAGCACCTCAGGAGCCTCATGACCTTCAATGGCATAGCGCAATAGAACAACACCACTCAAGGCCAATGAATCGATGGGGATGTACCTTGTGAACGAGTTGTCAGCAACCTCGACTACTGCCCTTGGTGTAGCAGGCACGAGCGTGGATGTTGGCGCATCACTGCTAGGCTTCAACAAGATGATGTCCTGGCTGAAGCAATCTGTTGAGCACTTGGCGACCGAGGTGTGGAAAACCTCATCCTCCTCCTCGGTCACCACCAACTGCAGAATCAAGGAAGCTGGAGATGGGCCCATCTCGATGTAGGGGCCGAGCAGAAGCTTGTCCTTGGGTGGGAGCATGAAGGAGTCGCGCGTGAGGCACGCCATGTTGGCCACTATCTCTGTGTCCACCATCTGGGAGATGGCCCAGCCTACGCACGCCGTGGTCACGTGCATGTGGATCTCGGGCCTCCACGTGTCGTCGATACCCTCTAGCGACACCACCAGCAGCTTACTAGTGGCAGTGCGGGCGGCAGCGCGGGCGAGAAGAGGCCGCTGCCGCCCACGCGCGGGCGAGAGGCCGGCGCCGGGCGATGGCGCTCGCGCCCGGCGAGAGAGGGCGGTATCGCCTCGCTCTCGCCCGCGCTGGAGCGCCCGCCCGAGCGAGAGGCGGGCGAGAGGGAGGCGAGAAGGAGGCGAGGCACTGGCGGGGCGAGAGCGCGGGCGAGAGCGACGTGGCGCGATCTGATTGGTCCACGTGTCGCGATCTGATTGGTCCACGTGTGCTAGCCGTTACAACTAGCCGTTTTTGACCGTTTGGAGTCCAAAAAATTTGAAAAAATATTATTGTAGTTTTTATTTTAATTATTATGTACTTTGTAATTTTTAATTCAATAAAAAATATTATGTTGTGTGTTTTCTGAGCGTTGAAATAAATCCGCGTGAATTACTTAATTCTAAAATAGAAAAGCTGACGTGGCTATAGCCTGAGGCTGTAGCCTGCTGCAGCCTGTGCACTGGGGCAGCAGGGGCGAGAGTGGAGGCGAGAGTTGACGTGGCAGGGGCGAGAGGGAGGCTGTGCACTGGACTCAGCTCGGGCGCGGGGGCTCTACTGGTGGCGAGCACGCCAGGGGCAGACAATTTGCTCACCGTTGAAGTGTGTGTTGTCGGCGTCGTTGAGCTCCAGCGAGTCCTTAGCAGCGCTCATCGACGTGTACGCCTGCAAGCAGGATTTCCTGTCGACGCTGGCGCAGTCAGGTACATGCTTGCTGATGGGGAGGTCGAGCTCTAGGTCCGGCGATGTGGAGGATACGAACGTCGCAGACCTTGCATGCAAGGATCTCAGCACGGCACGCGCCTACGAGCGAGATGTTGATGAGCATGTTGTGCGTCACCACCGAGGCGTGGCTGGTGCCGCTGAGCTCTTGGAATAGCAGCGCGTGCGCGTAGAGCCTGAGCGACAGTGCGTCGGTGGCCGCGTACGCGCCGAGCATGCTCTGCACGGTGTAGGCGTCGGGCGCGTGGTCGGCCCTGTCGTGTTTGAGCGCGTCGAGGGGCACCAGCTTAAGGGTCTGCTTTGTCGCTTCCACCCGGGTCACCATGTAGAGGCTCCCTGTCGGCACCGGCCCGCTGGGCACGGTGACGACCTTGTTGAGGAAGCCCATGGGGTTGGTGAAGTCCATGCTGAGCTGGAGTCGAAGTGAGAGAAGATCCTGCGATGCATCAGCTCGGATGTCGACGCCGACCACCTCCCGCGGATGCTCGCTCGCGTCGTAGCTGCTCGGCATGGCGCGGATGCCTGGTGGAGGAAGCAAATCATGAGAGCTCGAGGCTGTGGCACGGATGATCGAGGATAGATCGACCCAGTCACAGGGAGAGTCTGGATCCGAATCGAGGAAGTGGTGGTGGAAACAGGGCTCCTCGTCGAAGATGGGACCCTCGTCGAAGATGAACGTCTCGTCACATTGCTCTTCACAATGCTCGTCCCGGCGTCGCTTGACGCCATCGCAGCGTCCGCTGATGTGCTCGGACAAGCGCACCTCCATGAGTCGCATTTCGTCGAGCAGCTTGCGGATGGCGGCGTCTTGGTGCTCCATCACGGAAGATCGGGGTCATCGCGGCACAATAGCAAGCAGATCTAGGAGACTGAATCTAATACCAAATGTTAACTACTAGAATACTATTGGGATTCGAGGGGTAGAGATGAGATGTAGCAGGGAGGAGAAGGCTTGAGGTGGAAGAAGACGTGAACAAGGGGAAAGCTGTATTGCTTATATTTCTGTCCTTCGATACCCATTCAGAGTTTTAATCGTTGCTTAAGTACTGTCTACTGAGACGTCGTTCACGGCCGACGACCCACACACTTACAACCCACTCGTGTTTACAGGATCCATTGCAGCCCGCTGTATTTGACACTTGGACATCGTAACCGCGCTCGCGTTGTCTTCTCATCAGGTTCTTTAGTTGTTGACTCCTTCGACGTGACCGATTGAGACCCCATTGCTGCTTCCTCCTTGGAGTTGCTGACAGAGGGGCGTCGGCATCAGCCACTGCAGAGGAGGGGAAGGGTTGAGGATAGCCAGCTGCTAGTGCTCCACTACGTGGGGATGCCGAGCGACGAGGGGAGGTGAGAAGACGGACAGCGGCGGCTTGGCTCCAGTAGGGTGGTGTGCTACACCCACACGCGAGAGCGCGCACGAGAGCAGGCAAAGAGGCGCGGGGCCGAGGCAGGGCCCGCTTGCAAGAGGGAGGGGGAGGGGGAAATTAGGGGGTGCTCGGCTCGGCCTTAGTGGACCGGCTCGGAAATTAGGGTTTTGGTTTTACATATTTTTATTTCCTTTTTCTTTTCTCTCTTTTTATAGGTTATTCATTAAAAATGTAAACAAATATATTTTTAATTATTTCAAAAATTATAATAAATCTAATACTAATAATAATATTTAACACTAAATATTTATTTTTAGACCTATATTTATTATGAAAATTATCAATACAATCTTCAACAATCGTTTCAAATGAAAATCATCTTCCAAAAATGAATAAAAGAAATCAAGCACTTAATTCAAATTTTAGTTTTACCCTCTATGAAGTTTAGCATCTAGTAATGAATTATTTTAGTTGATGGATTTGAGGTGTTACAAGTAGCCCTACAACTTTGTCATGGTGACTTACTACAAAATCCTTGTGGATTAAAAACTACAGGAGTCCAAAGTGGAGTAATTTTCACTATTTTTCTGGGTTTCATCCATGTGACACTTGTGGACCTTTGCCATTTTCTTCAATTTGTTCCACAATACATGGAAATCTTCAATTAGGAAAAATGTTAGGCTGCCAAAACTCTACCACTTTGGTACATGCACTTTTTGCAAAAAGTGGCTAGATCACCAATTTCACTTTTGAGCTCCAATTTAGGTTTTTAAGTACACCAAGTGCTTGACCTCTCCTAATTCACACCCTTTAAGGCATAATCTCCAATTAGCAAAACTATTCTCTCATAGCTAAGCCACATGGTCAACAAGCTACTAACTTATGGGGTAACTCACTCCCCACTTGGCTCAAGAAACCATACTAAGTATACCCTATACTTAAGCAAGCATCACATCACATGTTCTTTTGAAATTTTAGCCTAGTGAATGCAGTCTAGGTGTAACACAAACAATCTAATGGCAGTGCATATGATGCCATGTCAAGGTTTTAGTTCTCGTAACACCATGGGTCTTACACAACCACTCTAAAGTGAAATAATAACTATGTAAATAATACTAAAGAATCATAGGAGTCTAACACCTCCAACAGAATGGATTAATCACAAACAAACGGAGTTCCTACTAGACCCTACAATACTAAATGGTCTAGTATCAATACCAGATGTTTTAGTTTTCATGGATTAGTTAAGTTCTTTGATGAACTTCCTTTCTTGGATCAAATTTTGATCTAATGGATGAGGTGTTCTCAGAAGTTAAAGCATGAGTATACCTTGTACACTAAAGATAATAATAAAGTATACTGAGAGGGAAAGTTCTCAGAAAATCTTGGAGGCTTGATGAGGTGTTCTCAGAACTTGGAAGCTTGATCAACACAATTATGAAGGAAAAGATGGTAGTGCCCTTAGAAGATCTTGTAGCTTGCATGTATACGAACTGGAGACATGTCTATAATTTCATGCAAAGTTGTACTCCAACCTACCACTATAAATAGAGGAACAGTGCCCTACAATACTAGATGGTTTATTATCAATACCAGGTGTTTTAGGAAAGTACCAGATATCATAAGTATAGTCATCATCATTAAACCATCAACATAAATGTATCCAGAGTATCTCTAATCAAAGAGGATCCCAAGGTTGCTCTTAACCGTGAGCATGGCTGATATACCAGTTTCTAACCCTCTGCAAAGGCTACACACTTTACCCACGAGTCGTGATCCCTTTCCAGCCTGGGTCTGCATGACCCGATCTCTCCTTCAGTATAGTGCCTGAAACAATGACATCTTCAGGCTGGCCTGATGGCTGTTGTTATAGGAGAGTTCCGCATAAGGTAACTTCTTATCCCAACCTGACTTGTCTTGCAATGCACAGGCTCTCAACATGTCTTCCAGAATCTAATTAGTTCTTTCAATCTGATCGTCGGTCCGCGGGTGATAAGCTGACCTGAACTTCAAATGCGTGCCCAAAGCTTCTTGTAGCTGCTACCAAAAATGAGAGATGAAGTGACACTATCTTCTTCGGCACACCATGCAAACAAACAATTCGCGACATGTATAACTCAGCTAGCATTGCTTCATTGTATGTTATCTTCACTGGTATGAAATGGACCACCTTTGTTAAGCGGTCCACAATCACCTAGATGGAATCATAGCCGGCCCGGGTACGAGGTAGGCCAACTATGAAATCCATCTCGATCTCATCCCATTTCCATTGAGAAATTTGCAACGGCTGCAAAAGTCCAACTAGTTTCTGATACTCTACTTCGCTTCTCTGGCAACTACCATAGATGGCAACATGCTCTGCAATCTATCTTTTCGTTCCGTACCACCAAAACCGCCTTTTCAGATCCTGATACATCTTCTCGCTTTCGGGGTGTATGGAATATGCTGTCTCATGAACTTCTTTGAGAATTAGTTCCTGAATGGACTTGATATCGGGAACACATAGTCGGTCTTTGAACCATGTCACGCCTTCTGCATCTTCTCAAAAGTCCTTGGATTTCCCCTCTGAGATTAGCTGACGCATCTTGCTGATCTTCTCATCACCTTTCTGTCCTTCTTTAATATGCAGCTCTAGGGTCGGTTCTAGCTCAACTATCACTCCCTGCATGCTGTTCAAAAATCTGAGACTCAGTCTGTCATACTCCTTGGCTAACTCATACGACATCGGGTGAGCGACCATCATATTGACTTGACTTTTTCTACTTATCGCATCTACAACCACATTTGCTTTGCCTGGATGGTAGTGTATCTCCAATTCATAGTTCTGCCCATATAGGTAGTGCCTCCATGTTTTCAATACATGAACCACTACTGCTAATTCCAGGTCGTGCATGGGATAATTCTTATGAAACTTTAGCTGTTGGGACGAATACGCAACGACTCTTCCTTCTTGCATTAGTATGCACCCTAAACCAGTGTAAGAAGCATCACAATACACCGAGAATGGCTTGTGAACGTCAGGCAGAACTAAGACTGGCGCTGTAGTCAACTTCTACTTCAGCGCTTAAAGGCCCCTTGGCATTTCTGGGTCCACTAAAATTCAACTTTATTTGCTAGCAAGGCTATCATTGGTCTCGCAATCTTTGAAAACCCTTCAATGAAACGCCGATAGTGTCCGGACATTCCAATGAAACTCTTGATTCCACAAACATCTTTTGGTGCTTTCCAATTCAGAATGTCTGCTACCTTCTTTGGATCCACAGCTAACCCATCTCTGTTTATGATGTGATCCAAGAATAGGACTTCATGAATTCAGAACTCACATTTACTCAGCTTGGCATATAACTGATGCTCTCATAGCTTTTGCAACACCTTTCTCAAGTGATCTACATGCTATTCCTCACTCTAAGAGTATATGAGGATATCATCGATGAACACCTCAGCTTGGCACATAACTGATGCTCTTATAGCTTTTGCAACACCTTTCTCAAGTGATCCACATGCTCTTCCTCACTATGAGAGTATATGAGGGTATCATCGATGAACACCATGACAAACTTATCTAGGTAATCCATGAACACACTGTTCATTAGATATATAAAGAAAGCTGGTGCATTTGTCAGAACAAACACAACATGAATTCAGAGAATTCCCATCAGCCAGGAACCGATGGGAATAGTTAATCCCCGTCGGTTTATGGTTAATTCCCGTCGGTTTGTGACCGACGGGAATTACTGGTCAGGGTTTGGATTATTTCCGTCGGCTGTCGATGGGAATTACCTTTAATTCCCATCGACCGAGACTAACCCATGGGAATTATTTGAATTATTCCCGTCGGCCCAAGTGGCCGACGAGAATTAGCTTTTATTTCTGTCGGTCTTAATTCCCGTCGACCATTTCTGGCCCATGGCAATTAGCCAATTAATTCCCGTCGGCAATGGTCAAGCCGACGGGAATTAACCATTCCCCCTGCAAAATAGCAACCAATGAAACTCTTATTTCTACACATATTGTACACAACACACAAAACATAGCACAAACAAAATATAGATCTCATTACAAACATCACAAACTTCACATTACCACGTAATTAATTCAAACATCACAATCTTCACAATACCAACATAGCTTACATAACCATTTCAAATAGCAACAACGAGATAAGTTAAAGTGTTTTGTTCATGAAAAACATAACGTGCACGAGTTAAGAAACAAATACAACCAAAAACCAAATTCAGGGATAACCACCACTTGGATGGTTAGAGCTTTATCCGCTACCACCACCAGGAGGAGGGTATGCGAAGAGGGAGTCAACAAATCCAGTAACTATGGGATCAGACCCACTCCCACCCGCTTCGGGCATAACCTATGCAAGGATGCAAATATCAACATGTTTAAGGCAAATATCAACAAGTTAAATGCAAATATCAACAAGTTAAGTATACAAGTGTATAAAATCATCGAGAGTTATTAAACGTACCCTTTCTCCAGGTGCAGGTATATGTGTTGGAGGGGTGTTGAACTATTGAGTCCTAGTCCCTATTTAATGAATATTCAACAAGTTAAGTATACGGTTCATGTTTTGCTACCACACTATCTAGATTAATTGTTAGTTTAGACAATGTTATTAAGCAAATTTGCTAAGATTAATGTATCAGAGCTGGTGTGGATGCAAACTGGCTCCATTGTGGTGGCGGTGGAATGTTTGGTGTCATGCCCTATTGCTGCATTAACTGTTAAACATATGTGTTACTATTGAAGATGTTGTATTGAAATGTAAGAATTTATAGTTCAGATTATCTATACTTACTTGATACATCGCTTGGTTATGTGCATTGCAAGCCTCCATAAATTCCCATTGCTGTCTCATCTCCTCCCACATCCTCAAAATCTGCAACTCCTGCTCGTTCGGTCGACGAGAGCACGAGCTACGGGAAGACGAACCCGTCCTCTGAGATCTCACCGACGACAAATCAATGAATCCGTCGAGGAGTGCATATCTATAAGTGATTCAAAAATTGTGATTACTGCATGATCAATTTAGTATCAACCATGTAATTTCATATGTTAGAGCATACCGTCCATGCGCTTTTCCCCCACCACTTGAGTACACCACCAAGAGATCCACCGGTTCATGTCGCCAGTCGAAGTCAGGGCCATGGCGCCAAACCATCTCCTCCCCATATGCCGCCTATACATCATTCACAAACTTACGAATGTAGAAATTTCTATACTTTGAACATTTGTAATTTTGGGCCAAAACTCACCAGCCGATCCGTGGCCGTCTGGCTGCAGAGCTGGTCAGTTAGGGTCTGGTCCTTTGTGGCCCTCCTGGTAGACCTCAATGTCACTAGGCTTTTGGCCACGAGTAGCTTCCTGTATAAACAAAAAACATCCATAAGCAATCGTACTATTTGGTGATCTGCATAGCTAGATCAAACTTACCATTCTTTTAGCTTTTCGGAGCATGTCGTCCCTGCCAAACTTGTGGTTAGGATTGGTTCCTCGACATTGCCTGTGATGCGTCGACGCTTTCAGGAAGCCTTCGGAAGCCCAATCTCGGCACCAAGCATAGTACGCATCAGACACGGGTGCCATCCATGGAACCATCACCTGCACACACAAGGTTACATATTATATCAATCACAACAATTAACAAAAAGAGTAAAACAAATCGAATACTAGCCTCACGATATTGATCCTTAGTCAAATATTTCTTTGAGGACCCTTCCTTTTTGTTCAACGGGCCAACTTCTTCAGGATGATTTTGAAAATACAGATTTATAGCCTGAATTCTCGCATAGTATATGGCATCCTTCACCAGCTTCTTTGCATTGTTTTGGAACACGTTCAATCTGCCCCATGTAATCCTCTCCATTAGGCAACTGACATCGAAGCTACAACATGAAGAATACAAATACAATGGTATAAGTCATAGAATTCAAATATTAAGAAACAAAACAAAAACAATAGAGAATTCATACCCAAAAGTCATGACACACAAGTCCCTGTCTGTCAGAGTGGTCTCGCTCCTTTTTAACTTGTACTCGGCCCGAGTACTGACGAGCATCTCATCCACGCTATCTCCGTCTGACATCTTCACTATACCAGGGTAGTGAAGGTGGCAAAGAGAACCCAACGTAAGGTTAACCTGAGTGTGGTGTCCCTTGCTGTCAAAGGACAGATCTTCCCAATTCCAGCATTACACAAAAACATTAACAATACACATAATAGTTATATGAGACAAGTTGATATATTACACTCATTGATGTCCATGAGGCATGATTAAGATCCTATCAGCCTCGCTCTATCGCGAGACGAGGCTTTACTGAGTGGTTTTTTCTTGAGCGACGTGTGCGTGTCGCTGAAGAGCCTCCTGAGGCATCATCCGTCGGGTTGTCAGCCGGTTGGGCCTATTGGTCCCACTGGTCCCACACCTATTGCTGCTCCCTCCGGTGGTCCCACTGGTCCCATGGCTGGTGCTGCAGCACGGCTTGATCCCATGTCGCATGCTGCACCTCCTCATTGTGCTGCTCCTCCTCATTGTGGTGCACGTCCTTATTGTGCTTCTCCTCAGTGTGCTGCTCATCCTGGTACATACAACTTTATTAGTACAAAATATGTAAACTAATTTATTAGTACAAAATATGTTACCTCATCTCCATGTGCAGCGCTCAACAACTCTCGACGTCTGCTACTGCTCGAAGAACTACCCTGAAATAGGCCCAGGCCCTTGAACAACCCCTTCACTGACTTATTCGACTTTGGCGGCATCCTGCATCAAAATAAGAAATTATTCATTAGTGGAATCTTTAAATGACATAATCCTTAAAAATTAGAAACAAATGAAAGAACAAAACAATTTACTTGTCAAATATCATCAAAATTAGGATCTATTTGTTCTCTTCTATGCAACAGTCGCCATGTAACCTTTCTCCTAACATGTTGTCTTCTCCGTCTCTTGGGAAAAGTTAAGTCGTTAATGTCTGTAACTAGTGAATCTAATGCCGGGGCAGGATCAATATAAAACTAGTTGGCAACTCTTCTTCTTGAAACATGTCATCAACCTACTCAAGGTGCCCAAATTGATATTCATCCTCACTAGGAGTGTATAGGTGTTCGTGGGGATTTACATTGTACACAATCCTCCATGTAGACAACTTTTTGCATGGATATGTCGAGAAATAAATTTGGTCTACTTGATGTGCAAGGATATACGTGTCGTGTCCTTGAAGCAATTTTTAGGTTGGATCTGTGTCATCCCAAATTCGGTCCTATAATACTTCGGGTCATACCATTTACACTCGAAGAAAACTAGCGGTAAAGGCTTATTTCCAGCAAATGTAATCTTGATTATATTTTTGATCTTTCCGTAATAGCAGGCTTCGTGTCCGCCCATGTCGGTTGCCCTAGTAACGAATCCACTATTTTGTGTGGCAGCCATAGGATTACTAGATTTGAAAATGCTTGAACGAAAGCGATATCCATTGACGTCGTAATGTCCATAGCTTTTGGTAGTTACGCTTCCAATAGATAACTGACGTAAGTCATCATTCAAATTAATTTCCTCCCCAAACTGTCAATTATGCCACAAAGCATTAGCAAATTGTATAGTATTAGTTAACAAAAATTAGATCTCGGAGCCACATAATTGAGACTTACATGGTCCAGAAGCCACATAATGAAATTAGGTCGCCCATGCATTCCATCACGTCGCAATTTGTCTAGGTCTCTCACTGTTGGCCTACCGAGACACCTCATGTTTTGTTGATCAAACTCGCTGTCAAATATTATTGCATGACATGAGATATTTGAGAACATAAACTAATTCACATATGAAGAATTTAAGGAAATAAGTCTTACACAAAGTATTTCTCCACCTCAGGCATATTCGTGAACATATACAGTAAAGCAGGCTTCCATTCTTCCATAATGAGGTGATATGCCTTGGGTGGACCAACGGCTCTGCCGTTTGTTTGAAAAATCAAAAGATCACTACACGGAGGCATCTCTCGTTCATCATCATGGTACCTCTTCTTTCGAGCAAATACATTATGTTCTTCTGCAAGGTAACAACTTGTGAAGTGTGCTACCTCCTTCAGTTTAAATTGTTCCGCAATACATCCTTCAACTCTTGCCTTATTGCCCACCATTTCTCTTAAGCTTCTTTAATGCTCTTTCTATATGAAACATCCACCTATACTGAACAGGACCACCGACCTTAGTCTCACATGGAAGATGTATAAAGAGATGCTGCATAGGATTGAAGAAACCCGGTGGGAATATTTTTTCCAATTTGCACAAAAGCACCGATGCCTCTTTCTCCAGCTGTTCCATCACATATCTTCTGATTTCTTTAGCACACAACTGTATGTAGAAATAGCTAACTTCAGCTAATGTTTTCCACATAGCATCGGAAATGTACCCACGAAACATTACATGCATGAGCCTTTCCATACACTAGTAGAAAAGAGCTCATAGCCTGCGGCACCCATAAATTATCACTGGCGGTTTCAGTTATCACGCGCCAGTAAAAAAAACAAGGTGGACCCGACTTAGGAACCGCCAGTGGAAACCCATTTTCACTGGCGGTTATCTTAACACAACCGCCAGTGGAAATAGGGTATTTCCACTGGCGGTTGGTGTAACAGAACCGCCAGTAGAAAGCAATTTTCCACTGGCGGTTGGTGTAACAGAACCGCCAGTGTAAATACCCTATTTACACTGGCGGTTGTGTTAAGATAACCGCCAGTGGAAATAGGTTTCCACTGGCGGTTTTTCAAGCCAACCGCCAGTGAACTGTCTGTTATAAATACCCCTCTTCTTCCCCGCGACAGTGAACTGTATGCTCGCAGCCAGCTTCCATTGGAGGCGATTTTGGAGGTCCAGATTTCACAAAAATATAAGGGGGGAGGTTTTGGTCTTCATTTCTTGGAAGAAGGTGGATAAGAAAGGTTAGTTTATGTTTCTTTGTCAATTTTTGTTCATTCTTGCTCAATTTTAGCCACATTTTGGATCTAGGGTTTTACATGTGAGAGAGAAGAGTATAGCTAGGTAATTTTCTCTATTTCCTCAAATGAGGTTGCATAAGATGGTTAGTTTTTGTCTATTCCCTCTCCTTTTTCATGTTTAGTTGCTTAATGAATGGTGAATGTGTTGTATGGAAGATTGGTTTAATTATGTTTCAATTGTTAGTTATTGTTTATTTTTGCTCAATTTTAACTACATTTTGAAACTAGGCTTTCACCATGTGTTAAAGATAGGTTTGGGTATTAATTTTTTTTGTTTATTAGTTGCTAGGAAAGTTTGGCTTATGTTTCTTTTGCCAAATTTTGTTCATTTTTCCTCCATTTTAGCCACATTTTGGATATAGGGTTTCACCATGTGTTAGAGATAAAGTAGTCTAACTACTTTTATTGGAAGAGATAAAGTAGTCTAACTACATTTGTATATATACCGATCAATATGTACTGTATATATACATGCATGGTAATCTGACTTGCCATGAAAACTTCGGACTGGAAGGGTAGGCAGCAGATGTCGCACTCCAACGCGTCCTTCTCCATGGATAGTGTCACAGTCGCCTCTTCCTCATCCTCCAACCCCGACTCTTCCTCATCCTCCATGTGCAGCATGTAATTTTACACGACTTTCTAGAGAGGAGAGGGAGAGGGAGAGAGAGCTATTGTTGCCAATGCGCTCGGAGCAGGTGCAGCACTTACCGTCCGTGCGGATGCAGCACTTTGCACATCCAGAATGCCCGTTCTTGCACTGATTTTACACAGAGCAGAGCATCATGCTGGAGTCTACCGATCAATATGTACTGTATATATACATGCATGGTAATCTAACTTGCCATGAAAACTTCGGACTGGAAGGGTAGGCAGCAGATGTCGCACTCCAACGCGTCCTTCTCCATGGATAGTGTCACAGTCGCCTCTTCCTCATCCTCCAACCCCGACTCTTCCTCATCCTCCATGTGCAGCATGTAATTTTACACGACTTTCTAGAGAGGAGAGGGAGAGGGAGAGAGAGCTATTGTTGCCAATGCGCTCGGAGCAGGTGCAGCACTTACCGTCCGTGCGGATGCAGCACTTTGCACATCCAGAATGCTCGTTCTTGCACTGATTTTACACAGAGCAGAGCATCATGCTGGAGTCTACCGATCAATATGTACTGTATATATACATGCATGGTAATCTGACTTGCCATGAAAACTTCGGACTGGAAGGGTAGGCAGCAGATGTCGCACTCCAACGCGTCCTTCTCCATGGATAGTGTCACAGTCGCCTCTTCCTCATCCTCCAACCCGACTCTTCCTCATCCTCCATGTGCAGCATGTAATTTTACACGACTTTCTAGAGAGGAGAGGGAGAGGGAGAGAGAGCTATTGTTGCCAATGCGCTCGGAGCAGGTGCAGCACTTACCGTTCGTGCGGATGCAACACTTTGCACATCCAGAATGCCCGTTCTTGCACTGATTTTACACAGAGCAGAGCATCATGCTGGAGTCTACCGATCCATCATACAGGTGGATATAGGGTTTCACCATGTGTTTTATGTTACTTTTTTACAGGTGGTGATGGAGAGGACATCCTGGATGTATAACTTATCAAGGCTAGATCCATCATACATATCCGAGGTCCATAGGTTTATTGATGTCGCTACGAACCATGCTTGGAGAACAAAGACAAAACACATATATTGTCCATGCATGGACTGCAAAAATGCTGCTGTATTTAATGACACAGAACAAATCATATCTCATCTGGTATGCCGAGGATTTATGAAGGATTACACAATTTGGACAAAGCATGGAGAGGGTAGCTCTTCGCCTTATACGACTGGAAACCCTGAGAACATCGACGACAGATTTCAGTTCGTTCACGAGACACACCAACCTCTTCCACAGAGCGAACATGTAGTGCAAAATGTTACTGATCATGGTTACGCTGGAGGAAATGAACATGATAGACCTCATGTTCTGCCAAGTGTTATGGATGAGGAAGATGCAGAGTTGCTAGAGGCAATGTTGCGTCATCATACAGATCAATCGATGTTCTTAATGAAAGGTATGGAGTCCCTGAAGAAGGCAGCAGAAGAGCCTTTGTATGACGAGTCTAAGGGTTGTACCAAAGAGTTCACGACGCTCCGGTCTGTGCTAAAGCTGTTGATGTTAAAAGCTAAATATGGTGTGTCTGATGCTGGCTTCGATGCGTTCTTGAGTATTATCGCAGACATGCTTCCAAAGGAGAACAATGTGCCTGCTAACACGTACTATGCAAAGAAACTAATCAGTCCGCTCACTATGGGTGTGGAGAAGATCCACGCGTGTAGAAATCACTGTATCCTTTATCGAGGTGATGATTATAAAGACTTGGAGAGCTGCCCAAAGTGCGGTGCAAGTAGGTACAAGACGAATAAAGACTATCGAGAGGATGAAGAGTGTGTTGCATCCGTGTCTAAAGGGAAGAAGCGAAAGAAAGCCCAAAAAAAGACTTCAAAATCCACGAGCAAAGAAAAAGAAGAAGTAGACTATTATGCGCTCAAAAAGATTCCTGCTTTGGTGATGTGGTACCTCCCCGTCGTCGATCGATTGAGGTGTTTGTTCGCTAATCCTGAGGATGCCAGACTTATGAGCTGGCATGCTTCTGATGAGCACAAAAACGATGGGAAGCTTCGACATCCAGCCGATGGGAAGCAGTGGCAAGATTTCAATGACAACCACCGAGACTTTGCCGATGAACCGAGAAATGTTAGGTTCGCACTGAGTACTGATGGAATGAACCCATTTGCTGAGAGGAGCAGCAAGCATAGCACATGGCCGGTGATCCTCACCATATACAACCTTCCTCCATGGTTGATGCAGAAACGGAAGTACATTTTGCTAACCATCCTTATTTCTGGACCTACACAACCTGGAGTTGACATGGATGTATTTTTGGAGCCCTTAATGGAGGATATGAAAATATTGTGGGAAACGGGTGTTCAAATGTTGGATGAGTATCGTAAAGGTTCATTCACGCTGAGAGCAATTCTTTTTGTTACGATCAACGATTACCCTGCTCTCTTCACATTATCAGGCCAGTTTAAGGGAAAGGTTGGTTGCACAGTATGCATTGATGGAACTGCTTACGTATCCCTTGCTGCATCTAGGAAGATAGTTTACATGAGGCACAGACGCTTTTTATTGGAAGGACACAGGTACCGCATGCGAAAGATGGATAAGTACTTCGACAATAATGGTGAACTACATTCTACTGCTCCATCGGGTAACAATAGAGGTCATAGAGTTTTTGAAATAGTCAGGAATATCAAGTTTGTTTTCGGGAAGAAGACAAAAGACGGAAAAACAAGGAAGGATGCTAAACCATCTTCGGGGGCTATATTCAAGAAGAAGTCTATTTTGTTCGAGTACTTGCCTTACTGGAAAGAGTTAGATGTGCGGCATGCGATCGATGGTATGCACGTTCAGAAGAACGTGTTTGAAAGCATAATGGGCACCTTGCTAGACATAAAGGGCAAAACAAAAGAAGGGCTCAATTCACGCATGGACTTGGTAGATTTAGGCATAAAAAAGGAACTACATCCCGTTCTTCAAGAAAATGGGAAGTACCATCTCCCAGCAGCAAGCTACAATCTCAATGTAGATGAGAAACATGCGATGTGTGTTTGGCTCAAGAATTTGAAAGTCCCATCCGGATTCTGCTCTAGCATACGGAGTATTGTGTCAATGAAAGACCTGACAATCACCAACTACAACTCACATGATTGCCATGTCATGCTGACTACATTCCTACCTATTGCCATCAGGGCTATAAATCCTTTGTTTTTAAAGATGGCAATCACACGGTTGTGCTACTTTTTCAACAGGATTTCACAAAAGGTAATTGGCCGTGATGAGTTGGCATCTCTTCAGGAATTCGCAGTGGAGACAATATCACAGTTTGAGATGTGTTTCCCTCCATCGTTCTTTGATATTATGGTGCACCTTGTGGTGCACTTGGTGCCACAAATAGAAGCATTGGGTCCTATGTACTTGCATGAAATGTGGACGTATGAGCGTTTCATGTCAATACTGAATGGCTATGTATCAACCCGTGCTCGTCCCGAGGCATCCATGATAGAGGGGTACTGTACCGAAGAGGCCATTGAGTCCGGAGGTCCATTCTGCAATAGTATCCTAAAAGACCAGGTTGCAATAGGTCTGCCTCCGTCACGACACGAGGGTAGACTGTATGGAAGCGGGAGGATGGGACGGAAATCTTTCATCCCACCGGATTACGATATAGTACTTGAGGCACATCAGAGCATCCTACATCAGCTAACGATAATGGAGCCATTTATCCAACAACACATCAATGAGCTTCGCGAGCAAAATCCTGGGCATACGGATGATTGGGTAATGAAGCAACATAAGCAGCGGTTCAACACATGGCTAATGGTGAAGGACATTCCACGTGGAGAAACAATAGAAGAACAAACCATCAAGGGCTTGGCATCTGGACCATCACGCCAGGTCACAACATGGCAAACCTATGACATT
Source organism: Zea luxurians (assembly GCA_029449295.1). Taxonomy (NCBI): domain Eukaryota; kingdom Viridiplantae; phylum Streptophyta; class Magnoliopsida; order Poales; family Poaceae; genus Zea; species Zea luxurians. The sequence continues at coordinate 7,094,972 of JAOPSE010000002.1, forward strand.
AGTGGATTCACATTTTGTACCAAGTCCAAGGACAAAAAGAGCATGTCACAAAACAGTGGTGTTCGATGCGAAGCCATAGATGATGAAACTGGTGAGATTATTACATATTTTGGCTTTATTGAGGACATATGGGAACTAGACTATGGTACATTTCAGATCTCGGTTTTCCGATGTCAATGGGTTGAAGACAAACATGTCACGGTAGACAACTATGGGGTCAGAGTTCTTGATCTAAGTAAGGTAGGTTACAAAGATGACCCATGGATCCTTGCTAATCGTGCTGCACAGGTCTTCTATGCTGAACAGATCATTTCTAACAATGAGAAGAAAAGCACCGACAAACCGAAGCATGTAGTTTTTCCTGGAAAACAACAAGCTATAGGAGTTGATGGTGTATCTGATTTAGAGGATTTTAACCAGTTCAATGACATGTCTCTTTTCATAGACCATCCAACCAAGATAAGGAACGTTGAGCGAAGCATCCCACGCAATTCGATGCCCTGGGTACGCCACGATGGACAAGGCAGAACAATAGCTCCCTAGATTATATAGTTGTCATGTAATTGATTATTGTTAGGACATGTCATGTAATTGATTATTGTTAGCGACAAACCGAAGCATGTAATTTTACACGACTTTCTAGAGAGGAGAGGGAGAGGGAGAGAGAGCTATTGTTGCCAATGTGCTCGGAGCAGGTCCAGCACTTACCGTCTGTGCGGATGCAGCACTTTGCACATCGAGAATGCCCGTTCTTGCACTGATTTTACACAGAGCAGAGCATCATGCTGGAGCCTACCGATCAATATGTACTGTATATATACATGCATGGTAATCTGACTTGCCATGAAAACTTCGCACTGGAAGGGTAGGCAGCAGATGTCACACTCCAGCGCGTCCTTCTCCATGGATAGTGTCACAGTCGCCTCTTCCTCATCCTCCAACCCCGCCTCTTCCTCATCCTCCACCACCACCTTGGCTTTCTTTGGAGTGCCGCCGTCATGGTTTATCACCTAGAACGAGGTAAAATAAAAGCAGGGAGGACTATTCGACTAATATATACATATCAGGCAGTAAGAAACAAGCATCTTCAAAGAACATGTTGTAAAAGAACTTGGAAAGATGTTTACCAGATCTGATACTTGTGAAAGAACTTCACACCAATGGTGATGAGAGACGCGAAGCCATGAGACGACGTAGTATTTAAACACTACAAGAACGGGCATTCTAGTGACAGAGGAGGGAGAGAGAGGGAAGAGAGAGGAGGGAAAGAGGAGAGAGAGAGGAGAGAGAGAGGAGAGAGAGGAGAGAGAGGAGAGAGAGAGGAGAGAGAGAGGAGAGAGAGAGGATAGAGAGAGAGAGGAGAGAGAGAGGGAGAGGGGAGAGAGAGGAGCTAGGGAGAGGAGAGAGAGGAGAGAGAGGATAGAGAGAGAGAGAGGAGCTAGGGAGAGGAGAGAGAGGAGAGAGAGAGGGAGAGATAGAGGAGGGAGAGAGAGGGAAGAGAGAGGAGGGAGAGGGGAGAGAGAGGAGGGAGAGGGGAGAGAGAGGAGAGAGAGGAGAGAGAGAGGGGAGAGAGAGGGGAGAGAGAGAGAAGTAATATATAAATATATATATTATGTATACTAAATATATATATTTATATATTTAATATGTACAAAAATTTATATACTTAATGTATGAATATACAATAAAAAATAATATACTAAAAACATTTCTACTGGCGGTTGACAATGAAAACCGCCAGTAGAAATTAATTTTTACTGGCGGTTGTCAATGAAAACCGCCAGTAGAAATGGCCTCCACAGTCTGTGGATGGCATTTCTACTGGCGGTTCTCTGTGACAACCGCCAGTAGAAATGATTTCTACTGGCGGTTTTCATTGTCAACCGCCAGTAGAAATATCTCCTATATAAATAGGAGTGCGCGGGGCCGAAATTTCGCTAAGTCTTTGGCGCCCTGTCTTTTACACTTCCCGCCGTCAGGCTGCCGAAATTTCGCCCCGGCGATCTTCTCCGCCGTGCGCCGCCGTCGTCCACGCCGTCGTCCACGCCGTCGTCCCCGTGCCGTAGGTGAGTTCTTCTCTCTCTCTCTCCCTTTCTTCGTCTATGAGTGATCGCTCGGGCTCGGCCGGGCGCCATGCGCGCCGCCGCCACGCGCACGCGGGCGCACGCCGCCGCCGCCGTCTCGGTCTAGGAAGAGTGAGAGAGTGAGAGGGAAGAGAGAGGAGGAAGAGGGAAGAGAGGGAGACCCCTGCGCGCGTCTCTGCAGAGAGTGAGAGAGAGGAGGGCGCACGCGCCGCCGCCGCCGAGAGGGAGGAAGAGAGAGGAAGGAGAGGGAGAGGGAAGAGAGAGGAGGGAGAGGGAGAGAGATAGAGGGAGGGAGAGGAGGGTGAGAGAGAGAGAGAGGAGGGAGAGGAGAGAGATAGAGAGAGGGAGAGAGATAGAGGGAGAGGAGATAGATAGAGGGAGGGAGAGGAGGGTGAGAGAGAGAGGAGGGAGAGGAGAGAGATAGAGAGAGGGAGAGAGATAGAGGGAGAGGAGATAGATAGAGGGAGGGAGAGGAGGGTGAGAGAGAGAGAGAGAGGAGGGAGAGGAGAGAGATAGAGAGAGGAGAGGAGATGAGAGTATTCATACAATACTTATTTTTATTCATATGTGTGTTCATATGTGTTCAAATGTATGTGTTCAATATATATATGTGTTCATATGTGTTCAAATGTATGTGTTCAATATATATGTGTGTTCATATGTGTTCAAATGTATGTGTTCAATATATATATGTGTGTTCATATGTGTTCAAATGTATGTTGAATATATACATTGTAATTTTATCCGTCACAACTCGATAATATACGTATCCGATCCGATCCGAATTCGATCTGAACTCGATAATTTCCGTACGACTCTCCCTCTCTCCCTCTCTATACGTCCTATGCGACTCTCCCTCTCTCCCTCTCCTCGTCCTATACGACTCTCCCTCTCTCCCTCTCTATACGTAACTCGATAATATCCATACGATTCTCCCTCTCTCCCTCTTTATACGTCCTATGCGACTCTCTCCCCGTCCTACACGATACTATACGACTATACGATACTATATGGTTACGGTTTAGGGTTAGGGTTATGGTTAAGGGTTAGGGTTAGGGTTAGGGTTAGGGTTAAGGGTTAGGGTTTAGGGTTAGGGTTAGGGTTAGGGTTAAGGGTTCGGGTTTTGGGTTAAGGGTTCGGGTTTTGGGTTAGGGTTAGGGTTAGGGTTAAGGGTTATAGTTAGGGTTAGGGTTTAGGGTTAAGGGTTCGGGTTTTGGGTTAAGGGTTCGGGTTTTGGGTTAAGGGTTCGGGTTTTGGGTTAGGGTTAGGGTTAAGGGTTTAGGGTTAGGGTTAAGGGTTATAGTTAGGGTTAGGGTTAGGGTTAAGGGTTAGGGTTTAGGGTTAGGGTTAGGGTTTTGGGTTAAGGGTTCGGGTTTTGGGTTAGGGTTAGGGTTAGGGTTAAGGGTTATAGTTAGGGTTAGGGTTTAGGGTTAAGGGTTCGGGTTTTGGGTTAAGGGTTCGGGTTTTGGGTTAAGGGTTCGGGTTTTGGGTTAGGGTTAGGGTTAAGGGTTTAGGGTTAGGGTTAAGGGTTATAGTTAGGGTTAGGGTTAGGGTTAAGGGTTAGGGTTTAGGGTTAGGGTTAGGGTTAGGGTTAAGGGTTCGGGTTTTGGGTTAAGGGTTCGGGTTTTGGGTTAGGTTTAGGGTTAAGGGTTATAGTTAGGGTTAGGGTTAGGGTTTAGGGTTAAGGGTTCGGGTTTTGGGTTAAGGGTTCGGGTTTTGGGTTAGGGTTAGGGTTAAGGGTTTAGGGTTAGGGTTTAGGGTTAGGGTTAGGGTTAAGGGTTTAGTGCCTGAGGATGTATTTAATTATACTATTTGTTAATATGAATTTAATTATTGCTTACGTTAATATGTGTTAATATGTATTTAATTATTGCTTATGTATTTGTATATATATAGCTCAATGAGTTCTCCATTCAAGGACCAAGATTTAGTGCCCGAGCACATGGACAAGAGTGTTGCTCAAGAACAATCCAGCAGTGAAGGATATGAAACGCCTAGCGACCCTTTTCCTACCACTAGCATAGATAGGGCCGCTCTCCGTGAGTTGCAACGTGACCCTACTTATGATCCACAAGAAGCTGAGGTAAAAGTACGCATCTTTAGCTTCGTATGTGTACCCTACTGATTTCACATGCATGATCTCTTGTGCATTTTATTACATGAATAGGAGGTCGTGTCTGAATTTCGTGCGATACTCGAAGAAGCCGTGGCACGAAACGAAGACGTACCGGAGCCGACCCAAGACGCACCGGAACAGACCAAGACAACAACCGAGACGTCAAGGAAAAGGAAGCAGAGCGATCGAAAAAGAGGTGATAGGGGGCTGAACAAGTTTCCCGACAAAACATACAAAATCTCAGACGTGAGCCCGAAAGGTCAGCCCCTAGCTCCAGAAGAGGCACTACCTAAGTTCCGGAATGCACTTGGGTTTTTAGTTAGAGATAATCTTGACATAACAATACGACAGTGGAGAGATGTGTCAGATGATGTCAAGAATCAAATATGGAATAAGCTATTAATGAGGTTCGTTCTGCCTCGGGGTTCAGAAGAACTCGTGAAGGAATACACGATGAAGCAGCTTGCAATCAATTTCCGAAACTGGAGGTCTGAGATGAACACAAAGTTTGCAAAGAAAGGTCTGGACCCGACCAAAAAATATAAAATCTCAGCAGGTCAGTGGGCAGTATTTCTAGAGCAGAGGAGCAGCCCTGATTTCATATCTCTAAGTGAGGCAAATTCGGAACTATCAAAGAAGAACAAGTACCGCCACCACCTAGGCACAGGTGGTTACAAGCGTCAGGTTCCTAAATGGAGACAAGAAGACGCCGAGAAGAAGGCCGCAGGGTTGCCGACGCTGTCCGAGCAACTTGGTGAAAGGGCGGCAAATTGGCTCCGTGCTAGAAAACCAAGGGAAACCGAGACCGGTGTATCTTTTGATGATCCCATTGTCGAAGAAGCGGCAAAAAAACATATATACAATGGCAGCTAAGCAGAGCGAAGGAACTTTTAAGCCACAAAGGGAAAGAGACATCCTAACGGCTGGTCTCGGTAACCCTGAGCATCCTGGCCGTGTACGAGGAATCTCGTCTAAGGAAGGATGGAAGGAAGGATTCGGACAACAGTGGGAAGGTCTGTACAGGAAACGTGATCGATACAAGGAAGAGATGGCGGATTATTTTAAGGAGGAGGCCAAGAAAGAGTTCAAAGCCATGATGTCTCAAATGCTATCGAATCCTCCTCCAGAATTGATGCAACAGTTGGCGAGTGCGATGTCTGTTCAACAGATGACCACTCCACAAATACAAATAATTCCAGCAGCTCAACCGCCGGCTTCCACAGATTGTACGACATTACCAAGCTCTGTTGCTTCAACGGGAAATAAGGACCGTTATCCAGTTGATGACATCACAAGGCCTGTGGCGTGCACACTGGTTATAAGATATGGTATTAACAATAAACGTACAAAGAAAGTAGCCACAGGCCTTGCGATCCCAGGACGTAAGTTCCATGGAAACGATATTCCAGATGATTATTGCAAAGTAGAAGTGACGTCGGTCGTCCAAGGATCCGAGGACGACATGCTAGACATCCCTGGGCCCGAAGGTATCGAGAAACTTGGACAAGCTATCAATAATTTTATCCTTTGGCCTCGAAGGGATGTCGATTTGCTTGATTGGTCGAATTCGTCGCAGGCCCAACCGTCTCCGCCTTCTCAAATTTTTGTTCCTATTGTACATCCATCATCCTCACCTCCTCAAACTTCACATGCTGCTCCTCATCCTTTTTCTGACCCACCGTCTCCGCCACAAGCATCACCATTCAGGGCTCCACCACCTTCTCCTCCCCATCCTCTTGGTGACCCACTGTCTACGCCACCATCAAGGGATCCACCTTCTCCACAACCATCAAAGGATTCAAGGCCATCAAAGAAATCTAAACTTCCTATTCCAAAATTGGTGTCCCCGTATCAGAAAAAGAAGAGTAAAGCTACTACTGCTGGCACAGCTCGGTTTTTGAAAGGGATTGGACGGAGCCTCACGTCACAAACTGTTGATTTGGCCAAGCACGAGGAGTCTGCAAAAAAGGCTGAGGCAATGGCCGCAAAGATAAAGAAGCCAACTAAGGCAGATTACAAAAACGTGCCTAAAAAATATGTGTCGGGCAGACCTCTGCTACCTCTTGAGAAACTAAGAAAGGTCCCGGCTGGTGTTAAAAGGTTGCATGACTGGTACATGCGGGCATCATCGGTTGGCATAGACACCATCAGTGTGCATATACTAGACCATGCTTTTATTGGTTCGGACCAAAAGGCCGTTGTTACATTCGAGGACATGTGGTTAATGATGAACCTTCAGAGACTCGACGTGCAACTTGTAACGATGTTTGCATTGTAAGTGTCGCTAATACTTCCACATATGTGTGTTATTATTAGTGAGTTGTATAAAATTTCAATATCTGACATGCACGTGTGACTTGCAGAATGCAACATGATCAGCAGGAGATTCTTTACGGTACCAAGCCCAATGCTAGTGCCAGTAAAAGGGTTGGGTATCTCAACCCAATACATATATCCGAGGAAAGCCACACTTTTAGAATCGGGAAAGACAACGATGAATTACGGGGAAAGACGGACGAAGAAGTTGAGAAGCGTATAAAGGATATGAAGAAGGATTTTGAAGCTCGATACGCCACCTATATAGGACATGCAATGCTTCAATTTCAAGACAGGGAAGCCATAATGGCCCCGTACAACTTTAAGTAAGTGTGATTTTGCATAAATAAAATTAATAATTTCAATACACATGCATCACAAATTTGATTCGTACAGGGACCACTGGATATGCTTCCTCATTTATCCTAAGGTTGGAAAGGTGCTGGTGCTCGACTCCTTGAACTTCGACCCTTCGACATATGCAGAATTCCTCAGCATCTTAGAGCTGTAAGCCTTTTCTATGCATGCATACTTTTATCGATTAAAATTTGAGAATAACATGGTGATTCTATTTGAGATCACAGGGCTTATAGATTCTATAAGATGAGAGGTGGAAAGTACGACCTGTCGAAAAAAGGCGTGCCACTAGACATCCATCATCACTGGCCGGTAAGTATGTGATTTTATGAATACATATCATACACAATGTTGCAACTAAATAACCAATCTCCCGTTATGTAGTGCCACAAGCAACCACAAGGATCGGTCCTATGTGGATTCTATGCGTGCGAGTTCATGAGAGTGAACGGACGATACATCACGAACCCTGACAAGGTATTATTAGTAATAGTCAAGTATGTATTTATGTCATTAAAGATGCAAATGTGTTATTATTGAGTATAAATAGATGATGTTTATAAAATTCCTTTACAGCAATTTCAATGAGGAAACCCGGAGAACTTGACCGAAGCTGCATTGTATGGCATAATCGAGGACCTCTGCACATTCATATTGAAAGAGGTCATACCCGCAGAAGGAAAATATCACGATGCTTCCGGGACATTAGCTTTGCCAGAGTTCAGAATACTAACAGAAATTAGTAGATTATCTCTTAGCCGAGATAGTTATTAGAGCTTAGGTGAAAACTTATGATGTATAGAATGCATGAAGCATATATGGTTGTAAACAGAATACTTTGATGTATATAAATGTATGATAGAATTTAATTTCATGTTGCTTTCAATATCAATATAGATCTATGTTTGTGTGTGTGTAAATAAATATATATATAATTCAGTATTGTTTGAAATTTTGAAAAAAGGCGGGAAAACTTCCACTGGCGGCTAAATAAAGAAAACCGCCAGTGAAAAGTGCATTTCCACTGGCGGTTTGCTTTATAAAACCGCCAGTGGAAATGCATTTCCACTGGCGGTTTTCTTTATTCAGCCGCTAGTGGAAATGCACTTTTCACTGGCGGTTCCTTAAGAAAACCGCCAGTGAAAATGCACTTTTCACTGGCGGTTCCAAAATAACCGCCAGTGGAAATGCTGATTTCCACTGACCCCTAGCACTGGCGGTACTGAAAAACGCATGTGTAAATAGGTTTAGAACCGCCACTATAGAGCTTCTGTGTACTAGTGATAATTATGTGGAAGTCATGGCTCTTCAGTCCCTTCATCTTCATTGTCTTCAAATTCATAGGTCTTCTAAAACCAGCAGCATAACCATCGGGGAATTTTAGATCCTTCATCCACTTCGTCACTTCTTTCCGTTGCCTAGGTTTCAGACAATAGTCAGCTTTTGGTTTGCCTCCTTTTTCTCTAAGCACTTGGGTTGGACGATCACATATTATGGCTAAGTCCATGCGTGCCTTGTCATTGTCTTTCATTTTATCCGGGAAATCCATGCATGTATTTACGAGGGCTTGGAAAAATTTACTCTCTTGATGCATGATGTCAATGTTGTGCATCAAAATCAATGATTTAGCATAAGGAAGCTCCCACAAGCCACATATGTGAGTCCAGTTATGCTCCTCACCAAAACCTTGATACCTTTTCCCACTCTCGTCTAGGACAAGTTTCCTATGCTCTTCTGTAATTTCTATCCCACTACATCGCTTGGGCGGTCCCTTCGTGATGATGGTGCCCTTCCTAAACTCCTTTCTCTGCCTTCTGAAGGGGTGATTGAAGGGTAGAAAACACCTATGGCAATCAAAGTAACATATCTTGCCACCAGCACTAAGACGAAAACAATATGTATCTTTTGCACAATAAGGACATGTCAATCTACCATGCACGCTCCATCTAGAGAAAATACCATACGCTATAAAATCATGAATCGAGAACATATACGCAACACGGAGATTGAATTTCTTCTTCTTGAAGCAGTCATAGGCTTCCACTCCTTGCCATAGCTTCTTTAACTCTTCAATCAGTGGTTGAAGCATCACATTAAGGCGTACGCCAGGATGCTCAGGCCCAGGTATAACAAGACATAGGAACATAAACTCATATTTCATGCAAAGAGCAGGTGGAAGGTTGTACGGTATGGCAATGACATGCCAACATGAATACGACACAACGGTGATATTGAAAGGCATGAAACCATCAGTTACCAAGATGATACGAATGTTTCTTGCATCGCTAGCAAACTTTGGATCAAAGTTGTCAAGAGCCTTCCACGCATCACCATCTGACGGGTGCACCATTAACCCATCTTGTCTCTCCGTACAATCTTTATGCCACCTCATGTGCATAGCGGTCTTCCTCGAGAGAAACAAACGTTTCACTCTAGGAGTGAGAGGCATGTAACGAGGTTGTTTATGTGCAAACTTTGTCACCACCTTCTCCCCATCTTCATTTACAAGCTCCACGTACCTCGACTTCCCAAATTTTAAGCATTTTTGCTCTCTGCCATGTTCCTTCCAAAAAAGCATGCAGTTGTCCTGGCAAACATCAATCTTCTCATACTCCATACCAAGACCTTCAAGCAATTTCTTGGACTAGTACATGTCTTTGGGAATCTTGTGACCCGTAGGAAGAACCTCGCTAATCAAATCCACGAGCTCCTTGTAGCAATTGATTGAGAATGCAAATTTGGACTTGATTGACATCAGTCGGGTCACGAATTCGAGAACGGTCACATCAGTGTGCCCGTCAAGAGGCTCTTCTAACTTTGAGGAGGTCAAAGAACTTTTGAACCTCCTGTGTAGGTGAATCATGATGATGAGGGGCCAATTCAGGCTGCAAATGCTCAAGCATTTGGTCCATCCTATCATCACCATCTTCACCGTCATCAACTACTACCTGCGTTGTTCGTTCAAGCCGTGACTCCCCGTGGAGATACCAGATCTTATAGCCTGGCACGAAACCATGCGAGCATAGGTGTAGTGTGACCTGCCACTTGGTGTGGCTCGTCATATTTCTGCATTTATTGCATGGACACCTAATATTATCTATTTGTGACAAAGCAGCTGCATGGTCCAGAAACAGCTAAGTTTTCGCAAACCATTCACTTGTGTGGCACCCACCCTTCTTAAAGCCTTCATACATCCAATCACGTCTATCACCCATTATTGCGGCTGTGTACGAGTACAAAGTGCGTGTGAGACATTCATGTTTCTACACGTCACGACCTACATCCATAGGTAAGTAATAAAAATATATATATACATAACATCACCTTCATCACATTAATATGATATTCATCAATTAACAACCACCATAATCACACAAATTATAATCAAATTACAGTAAACTCCCATCGGCCTTAAAAACCGACAAAAATAAAAACCACCATAATCATACAAATAGTAATCAACTTACAGTTAACTCCCGTCGGCCTTAAAAACCGACAAAAATAAAGACCACCACAATCATACTTCTAATCATGAACCATTTGTGTATACTATTAATCGTAAAACATTAAATTAATGGTGATAGAGAAAGCACCTCAACAGTGTCGTTGGTCGGAAGGAGTGGCGGTGATAGGGGAGACCACAACATCAGTGTGGGGTTGCACGAGGAGCGGTGGCGGTGTCCGAGCTCGGGGGGGGGGGGGGGGGGGGGCGTGCTCGGTGGTGAAGGCAGCGCACTCGGCGGTGGCGACGTTCGGCGGCCGGTGCAGGGTTCGGCATCGGCGGCGTGGGCGATGCAGGGAGCAAGCGAGCTGCGTAGCCGATAGAATGAATCGAAGTTCTATCCCATGTCGTTACCTAAAAAGCCTAATCCCCATTTTCTTGGTTATTGACCGACGAGAATTACGTAATCCCCATTGGCCACCTGACCAAGCCGATGGGGATCACATAATTCTCATCGGTCAGTTGACCAAGCCGACAAAAATTTAAAAACCTGCCTCAGGGTGTGTTGCCTAAGATAATAACTCTCGTCGGCTTGGCCGGTGGTCGACGTGGATTACCTTATCCCCGTCAGCTTGGTCAGGTGGTCAACGGGGATTACCTTATAACCCATCGGCTACTGCGTAGCCGACGTGAATTAATTTATTCCCATCGGTTTGCACTCAAGCTGACCAGAATTAATTAGACCGACGGGGATTTTCAGTATTCTTGTTGTGAAAAGACATCACTGTGAACTCATATTACCCATACTTGGTGGTAAATGTTGTCTTTGGTACATCAGAAGGTCGGATTCTGAGCTGATGGTAACCTGACCTCAGATCTATCTTCATGAACACACTGGCTTCTCTCAGCTGGTCGAACAGATCTTCTATTCTAGGCAAAGGGTATTTGTTCTTGAGAGTGACCTCATTCAAAGCTCAGTAATCTATGCACATCCTCTTCGTACCATCTCTGGAGCGGCCCAAGGCGAGGTGCTGGGTCTGATGTAACCCTTCTCCACCAACTCATCTATCTGCTTCTTGAGTTCCTTCAATTCTAGTCCGAACACTCTGTATACTCTTTTGAAAATGGGGACGGTGCAAGGGATAAGCTCTATGGCAAACTCATCTTTTCTCTCAAGTGGCATGCCCGGTAGCTCCTCGGGGAACACATCTGGGAATTCCGATACAACCCTGATGACCTTAATCGGATTAGCTTCCTTACTATCGACAAATATCTGGTGACAACTTCTCTTCCTTGGCTCTAACAAGATCAGCTCCACCACTACTTCTTCTCCTGACAAGGACACCAACCTCATAGTCCTCTTATCGCATCTAAGGCCTGCTTGGTACTTTGTCAACCAATTCATCCCTAGGATGACATCTATGTCTACATCCAGAGTACCCATTACTACTAGATCGGCAGGGAACACTATCCCCCTTATTTTGGCTCTTGCATTTGGACATAATTTATCTATTTGGGTCCTCCCACCAACTGAACTAACTCTCACAGGCAGGAACATGAATGCTACTGGTATGATATGTGTTTCTACCCATGATGCAATCGCAAAAGAATGTGTGGCTCTAGTATCAAACAACACATTGCAGGATGAGATTCGACTGAGAACGTACCTAGTGCCACTCCTAGGGTCTCCTGTACTATATTAGCCTCCAAGTGGTTCACCTTTCCATACTGGGTATGTGGCTAGCCACGGTTGCTTGCTCCCCATTGAGGTGCATTCTGTCTTGATGGGGCATTGGGAGCTAATTGCTATTGAGCCATCTTCTTCGGGCTCTGCATCACCTAGTGGCCTTGCTCTCCACAATGGAAACATCTTATACCTCCTCATTGCACTAGGGTTGCCTGGTTGTTCTGATTAGCTATTGGGGCAGGAAGGTGAGGTGCCTGAGTATTCTGCCTCTAGTACTGATTTCCTCTTGGTTGGCTTTTCTAATGGTACTACCGCGACTGCTGATACTGCCTTTGAGTCTGCTACTGGTTCTGCTGCTGATATCCCTGTGGGTGGCCATGCTTGTACCGCTGAGATGAACTACTTGAGAAATGGGGTGACTGTTGCTCCGAGACTGGGGTCCACTCATCTTGCGCTTCCAATCTTCCATCTCATTGTGCTTTCTTTCACCACATGCTTGTCTCTTGGCATTTATGGCATCTGCATCTTCGGTTATGGCTGTGGTTGTTGTTGCGCTTGCTGCATGGCTACCAAAGTTTGCCCGATTGCTTGCACTGCTTGGGCCTGCATGAAAAATATTTGCTCCACTGTCATTGGGGGTGGCGGGGGAGGCAACTACTGGGGTGCATCATCTTGCGGGGCAAGCTACTCCTACTGAGTACGCCTCCCGCCTCGACGCCTGTTGTCATACATCTGTGGAAGGCATTCACAAATCAGAATTGATCTCGCAATCTTTCAGCATAAGAAAAGGCATACAAAGTTCTTCACAACACTGAATGAACAAGCATCTTTACTAATTCTCAACACAGCCAAACACAGCTTCTCAGATAAACAGGAAAGTAGAAGTAAAAGGTTTCCCAACTAAAGAACTAGCTTTATTAAAATTATTAACTAAACCAAACTATAGGGAACACCCATATTTTGGTGATAGTCATTACAAAGATCCAAATCCCGCATAGGTTCACCATGACAAGCATAACATAACATAGGATAAGCAAACTATCCTGACTAACTAAGACTAAGACACTTGAATTAAGAATTTATTACAAACTCTGATGCTAACGATCCAAGGATCTAGGTTTATCTTGATCCTATAGTCGGGAGTGACATAATCATGATGTCCACGTTGCGGTGAGCGGTATGGGTGCTGAGTCCTAGCGGGGGTGGGAGAACCATCCTCCTGGTGACGGCGCTCTGCGCGCTTAGGCCGTAGCTCCGCGATCTCAGCACAAGCCATACTCAACTTGTCAAGAGCATGATCCAGCTTAGTGTTGAGCATGACGATTAGATTGACTGTGTTGTTCAACCTAGGATTGCCTTCGCCTATAGGTGAGACAATTACACTCCTTGTACTGCTAGTCGAACAGGAGGGGTAATACCTGATGTTAAGACCATCAACCACCCCACAAACGAAGAGCAATATTGCGAGAGCGCACGCTATGCAGCATCCTACATGGCTGCCTCTATAGTGTCCCTCTTAGAGACAGCATAGTGCTCTGAGCAGACCTCTGTACCCCGGAGATCATCCTCCGGACTGTGCACCAAACAGGTAGCCTCCCAGCAGTTCAGGTACATCCCACAACTATGCTGGTAGACTAAACAATGATACTCTATTGACCAAGTGTGTGGGTCTGAAGCTCGGCGCAACAAGGTGTCGAGCACGTCGTGGAAGTGACAACCACGAGCGGTCACGTTTGATGGATCACAGGCTCCTGCTCCTCAGAAAGCTCGGTACTGTGGCTTGAGCTGCCACCATCATTGTCTCCATTGGGATCTCCTCCAATAGCTCCTCTAGCAGCCGGGACGCCCTGTGGTGGTGTAGGGGACGCCTCCAGTGGGGCATAGGAGAAGGACGCCTCATAGACTCCACCTCCTACAGAGGCGGGGAGGAAGAGTCCTGCTGCTCCCTCTCTTGACACCGACGTTCCTGCTCCTCGAGCAGGCGATGGTGCACCCTCTCCAAGTGACTCGACTGGCTAGTCACTGTGTGGTGAAGCGAACGCTCCGCAAGATGAGAGGGCATGGTGGGAATCGGCGACTTACGTGCAGTGTAAACCATAAACAGAATTAGGAAACAAAATAGAATAAGATAAGAATAGGGTTGGTCTGCTTTTGAATAGAGCTACTAGGACCAGCAAGTAAACCATAAATTGATTAGGAAACAAAATAAAATAAGATTTTAGCAAGGTATAATATATACAATAGTGAAGCAGAGGTTGGTCGAGACGATCAACTTTTGAAGTGACACCAAAGGTCAAGGTGAGAATAAGGGTCCATAATCCTTAAAACAAAACCATTCTACTCTAGGTTAGCTATCCTACAGTTAGCAAGGCTTTGATACCACTTATGTCACACCCGGTTTTGGAAGGCAAACCGAATACAAACCATGTATGTGCGAGGATTAGAAATTCACGTACACAACAATTACATAATTGGACATCATCACATAATGCTCAAATAATAGTAGGAATAAATATTACTTTATTACATCGTGATGTCTGAAACATCCACATAATCATTAACTTAAACATAAATCAAAGTGCTAAACGAAACGTAGTAAGATAAGGCCTTCACAGGCAGCCGACTAGGGGTTTGTCGCTAATCTAGTTAGAACTCCTCGAAGTCCTAAAACTCCTGAAAATACTCCACGTTTCCTTCATCTTCTCCTAAGCAATGGTTGCAATAGCGACAACCTGGTGTTTGGTGTTTAAGCAAGGGTGAGTACACATCAACGTACTCAGCAAATGTCCTGTTTGGCTGAAGTGGACTAGCTGTATGTGGTTTAAGCTCAAAGTAGTTGCTTTTAGTTGGTTAGGTATTTATCATAAGTAGAAGCCAAGTTCTATCATAGAACCCATGTTGATATTCCCAAAATAAAGCACCTCCTCCAAGAGGAAAGTACAAGATATCATAAGTATAGCCATCATCATTAAACCATCAATATAAATGTATCTAGAGTATCTCTAATCAAAGAGGATCCCAAGGCTGCTCTTAACCATGAGCATGATTGATATACCAGTTTCTAACTCTCTGTAGAGGTCGCACACTTTACCCACAAATCGTGATCTCTTTCTAGCCTGGGTTTGCAAGACGCAATCTTCACTACCGAGGTGAATGGCTAGGGATTCACTATGTATCCTTTAAAAAGATTCTCCTGGTTTGTAGCTGGCCGTTAGGTTTCGCTAGTCGTGCAAACATAGTACTCCTCACTAAGGTGGGTGACTAACAAAACCAAATCGAATGAACCTCGACACCCCACCCATAACAGATCAAGCATGCCCTAGCCCGCATTGACGACACAACCGCGAAGCAAACTACACCCGTAGATTCCTCCAATTAATCAAATAAGGGCGTCCCATACCACCCTCATGGTTGTACTGTTGTCCTAGGTGGTCTCTCAACGATAGGTCCTTACGGAGAGGTACTTGGGAAATAGCCTGAGCCCCTAAAATGCCACAAGTTCATAATCATAATCAGAATGAATCAACATATCATAAAGTAATTCTCATCATGTTCGTTGATTAGGGTAAAGCACTAGCATATAACTGATCATAATAACCTAACCCAAAAAGGTAATCAAGGACAAGATAAATAGAAAGCTAGTCAATCCTTAATTTAATCATAGTATGCGAGAATGTGAATTATAAAGTAAATAGGACGTAATAGGTCAGAGGACACTTGCCTTCACCAAACTGCGGCTGCTCAGGGGCTTCTCCTGCAATTTCCTCGGGCTCTAAAGACGAAATGTTATCTATGCAAGTGCGAACACACATTCAACATTCTTGAAAGAGAAAGGAACAGTACACCATACAAGGGATAATTATAAACACGTGCAATACAAAATAGCGCCCATTTCTATGGTCACACGAGAAAAATAAATGCCAAGGTCAACATTACGATGGAAAAGTTATGGCGTTTACGTTATACAAATATGAAATAGAACAATTAACTCGACATACTTACATTAATCAGCATTTATTAAATGTAACTAGAGTTATTACCTAGTTTTTAATAAATCTAGTATGCTAACAACTCTCGGTTGAACAAGTAATTTAAATAATATTAGCGACTCTAGGCGAGGCGAAATAACGGCGCAAGACGAAGTGCGCAAC
This sequence comes from Zea luxurians, assembly GCA_029449295.1. NCBI lineage: Eukaryota > Viridiplantae > Streptophyta > Magnoliopsida > Poales > Poaceae > Zea > Zea luxurians. The sequence goes on from JAOPSE010000002.1 coordinate 7,111,125, forward strand.
AGCACGACAGCACGCGAACAACACGTGCACGGCGCGTGGACCAACACGAAGAGCGAGGTCTATTAAATGGATAACACATTTATACTAAACAATTATTAATAAGGAATATTTCAGTTAATATTAACCATGTTGATATTTATTTATAAGTGCGCATGTTAAAACAATAAATTAGGCTTAATCAGAACACTACTTTAATAGTCATCGGTCAAACAAACATTTAGATAAATAATTTAAAATGTAACAACAGAGAATAATACTTCTAACATGTAGGTTATTTTAATACGAATCTAACGTGACTTGAACGGAGCGAATTGGATTCAAAATGCAAAAGATATCACAATTTTAAATTAGAACACATCTCTACGCACAGTTTTAAAATACTCCAGGGGCCTTTTCACAAAAACGTCATCTTCTTCCACCCTCCATCTTCTTCCTCTCACTATGGCAAGGAAGGAGAGGGGGAGGGGAAGGGGGGGTGAAAGAGGGATGGGGGGCGCTGCCAGGGGGGAGTGTGGGGTGAGAGGGAGGGAGGGGAGGTGCTACGCGAATGGGAAACAAAGGAATGGAGAACTCCATGGGCAACAATGGGGGAGAGCTCACCAGAGAAGAAGACCTCGCCGGGGTCAAGAAGAAAAACATCGATTGGCGGCAAACCAGTAGTTGGATCGATGAATCGAAAGCACCGGGACAAAGCTCTTGATGAAACGATCGCAGCGGTACTCTCGGATTTCACCAATGACGCACGAATTGAAAGTAATTGCTTGTTGGAGTTAGAACCGTCCTGAACTTCGGCGAGCAATCCGAGGAATTGTGGATCGAATATGGGAAAACGGTTTTGAGATTTGGAAAGGGCTTGATGAGAGGGTTCCAACCATATATATATTGCTAGGTTTTTAAGATATTTTTTTTTTGTAATTATCCCATTTTTAAAATTAAAATAATTCCAAAAAAGGCTGAAATCGTTTTTAATATCTGAAAAATATCTCGATGGCTCCAAAAAAATTTAGGAAAATTTCTAAACATGATTTGGCACCCAAAGAACTCAATAAATGTATTTATAACTTTTGAAAATATTTTTAAGTGCCTCAAATAAATAGATTTTGAATTTAGGAAATATAAAAATATTTAGAAAAAATATGAAAATGTACCGGAAACTTCTACAAGGCATATTAACATGTTTGAAACTCTTCTTACACTTAGAAACACTATGAAACAACATGAATGCAACAAGTGAGGCACTTATAGGGCTCACGACAACGTAGAAAAAAATAACTCTCTATTGTTTTAATAAAGTGAAAAGAAAAGCGAAGAAAGGAAAGAGTAACTGTTGGGGGCTTGTTCTCAAATGCTAAGAGTTAAGAACAAGGCAACATAAAAAATGTTAAGTGTTAAAGTCCTTCGTCCTCCAAAACATTATATCCCTTCAGGATATAAAGAATTTCGGACGAAGGTTACGAAAGACGTACCTTCGTGAGTATAATAATAAGCAACGAAGTGTTCATACAAATCATGAGGTATAAAATAAACATTTAAATATTACCATAAAATCATCTCCATTTTTATTATCATGAATGAATATAAATGATTTCAAATTACAAATGTACCTTCGGTCCTAAGGAAGGCAAAAGTACAGGTGTGATGCGAAGGCAAATGTTAAGTTCGCGTGAACAGTACGGGGGTACTGTTCATCTATTTATAGACACAGGACACAGCCTGTGACGAATTACAATTATGCCCCTTACAAAAGTTTACAACATTGACTCAGACCTCTATGGATAAAAAGGTCATTCTATCTCTATGTCGGTTTGTAATGCCGAAGCTCCATGAAAAGGAACCTTCGGCCATCTCCTGGGGACATCTTCAGCCGAAGCTGCTTCTTCGTGTAAGACCTTCGGCGCAACGAAGCATGGCCCCAACAGTAGCCCCTTTCGTGGCGCTAGATCGTTTTTCGTAACGAGCTTGATCCGTGAAAAAAGCCTCTTAAGCTTCGGGAAGCCGAAGGTCCAAAAAACACCTTCCCTGAGCTCGTTGCCGAGAAACGATTCAATTTCCGAGCTCGTGTCGGACCCACCTTGCAGAGTTACTGTTTGATCTTTGCGGTCCACTGCGCAGCGAGTACAAGTGACTGCCCGCCTGGTGTAAAAATCCTGCCGCTTCGCCTTCTTACCTGCAGCACTACATAAACATACGAGTAGGTGTGAAGTTACCACAGCATTCATTGCTATTTGCACTGTTTTGCTGCCAAAATTTTTAACTATAGCCGAAGCTTGATTCTCAGAATCGAACGAAGGTCCATCTCGAAGTCTGCTTCGTCAGAAAGAAAGGCTTCGGGAGAAAAGGAAAAAGAAAAAAGTGTTTAACTTCCCCAAACTCAGAATCAAATGGCCAGAGTGCGATCTACTGCTAGAGTTGAACGTGAAGGAGACGAAGCTGAAGGTTCGGAGACTGTGCCCATCTCCGAAGCAATGCAACGATCCGGACTAGTGACTGCGGAAGAAATGCCCGCTGCTGAAGCAGACCCGACAACTGCCGAAGGAGAAGAAGAGAACATTGAAGAAACTGACTCCGAAGATGACTATCGCATTGCCATGCCCAGCAAGCCCAGCCACTTAGACTTCGGAAAGTCGACTGTTTCAAAGGCTGATCTCGCCAAGATGGTAAAATCAGGTTATTTCAGTGAAAATCAGAAGAAACTACTTTGCTTCGGGGGAGAAGAAACTACCCCGAAGCCAGAGAAGGACGAGATTGTCATTTTCAAGAGCTTTTTAAAGGCTGGGCTGAGATTCCCTCTTCATGGAATTATTGCAGATGTATTGAAAAAGTTTGGTATTTACTTTCATCAATTGACTCCTAACGCTATCGTTAGGCTTAATGTCTATATCTGGGCCCTCCGAAGCCAGGCAGTGGAGCCGTTTGCCGACAGTTTTTGTCGAGTTCATGAGTTACATTACCAAACGAAGGCCAGAAAAGATGGATTACATGATAACTTCGGTTGCTACAATTTTGCCTACCGGAAAACAACAAAGTTTCCTGTTATTAGCTACCGAAGCAAATGGCCGGCAGGCTGGAAGTCTGAGTGGTTTTATGTGAAAGTTGACGAAGACGAAGAAAAGTTGGTACAAAGCCCACTTGAATTAATCTTCGGAGAAACAAGGCCGCGATGCCACATGACATTAGAAGGTCCCACCTGGGCTGCACTGGGTGAGTTTGAAATTATTTCAGAGCATATCGGTACCAGGGATCTGGTTCAAGAATTCTTGGCGTTCAGAGTCTTCCCTACTCTAAAAGAATGGGAAATGCCAAAGCTAGAGGGGGAGAAGAAGAAGGGGGAACTTGTCCGGCTTCCCTACCATTTCAAATTCAAGAAATACTTTAAAAAGCCTTGCCAAGAGTGGCTGGACACAGTTGAGGTGATGTGCAATGAAATTCTTGGGAATTATTCCAAAAAAGAAGATCAACTGATGACCGCGGCCTTCGGCACCCGTCCGAAGCGAAGGCTGAACCGAGTGCTTGATGCCCTGGGCTTCGAGTACCCTGACTATGAACAGCTGAACAAGGGTGCTGAGGGCCGAAAAAGGAAAAGAGTGGCCGAAACTTTGAACAAGGATGAAGAACAGCCACCAAAAGAGAAGAAAATTCCCAAGAAGAGAAAAATATCAACTCCAAAGCGAAAATTATCCGATGAAGAGGGGTCTCCTGCACCACCTTCTACCGACGACGTGGAGGAAATCTTAAAGGTAATGACTGAACCCGTGCCCACGAAGCTAAGTCCATTAGGGCCTCAACTGACGAAGCTTTTTCGAAAGGTGGAGGAGCCGGAAAAAACGAAGATAACCAAAACAAAGAGGCAAAGAATTATTGCAGTGACCGAAGTTATTGACAAGACGCCACCGAGGGCGTCAATTCAGAAAACGCCAGCTGTTGAGGGCACAACAAATGTCGAAGTCGCACCTTCGGAGGTCGCGGCTACCGAAGCCGCTTCAGCCGAAGATGTGAACTTAGAAACTACCATTGAAGATATCGACAAAATTTTGCTAGACATGGCTGCAGAAGAAGCTGCCACTGCTGCTAAAGAAACCATGGCCACAGCGCCTGGGAAGGGAAAAGAAATAGCCGAAGACACTTCGGAAGACGAAGCTTACATATTTCAAAATTTAGTTGGACAAGAACTGTCGAAGGCTGAAATGGAAGAGCTTAAGGAATATGCCAAATCTTGCGGATACAAACCAGGAGCTCTTCTATTTGGAGGCATTAATGATGAGAAATTGGGCTGCATCCGGGATCAAGCTGGGGCTAAGGTCATCGGTACTCTATCAAAGAGTATCGGTTTTCCGAAGCTAGAAACAGATATCAGCCACTACCGACGACAACATATCGTTGGCAGCTTATTTTATTCCAATTTCAAGGTAAACAACTTTTCTCTGACTTCTATTGTTTTTTAATAATGGAAATATTCCTAACGAAGGTTGTTTATTTGCAGAGCATGCTACTAAGCAAAGCTTTGAGGATGCAACAAGATCTAGAGGATAAGAAACACGAAGCTATAATCGAAAATCTAGAGAGCAAGATAAAAGAGCAATCAGCTATTATTGAAAAGAAAGACTTTGAACTCCAATCAACTGAAGGCTTGCTGGCAGAGACTGAAGCTAAAGTATCAGAATTGAATTCGAAGCTTATCTGCCAATCAAAACAATTTGAACAAGAGAAGCTAGAGCTTAATTCAAAACTTGAGGCCGAAGTCCAAGCCAGCTCAGATTTGAAGAAATTATTAACAAGCCTTCAAGACAAATGTTTGAAATTTAGCAATAACTGTATTGAACAATTAAAAAAGATCTTTTACTCAGTTGGAGCCAGCAGTGGGAAGTTCAACCCTTCAGCTGAAAATTTGCCAAAAGCCTTCGATCATATTGAAGCTGAAATTGAAGAGCTTGACGAAGTTATAGCCGGGCACGGTGACTTCTGTGCCTGGGTAGCTTCTCGGGGTACCGCTGTAGCGTTCCTGAAGGCCAGCTGCGAGCATGGAAAAATCGTCAACAGGCCCAACTTCACCCTGTCTCCATCAATTCTAGACGATATTCCTGACCTCGCCCGAAGCATCTCAAATAGATTTATAAAAATGATATGGACAAAAGGCGGGCGAGAGAAGGCTGGAGACGAAGCTCGAAGTCATCTTGAACCAGTAAGAAATCATACTTTGTACTTACCTTCTCCTTCACACTTGATTTTTACTCGCGATACCTTGATTCATGTAGGATGACGAAGCTGAAGATGATGCTTAAAATATGTCGCTGAAGCTGAAGCTCAGTGAAGATCAGTAGGAGTATACTATAGAAAAAACTCAGGAGACTTTTGTAACAACTTTTGTAAATACAATTAAACTGTTCTCAAGGAACTTCGTACATACCTTGTAATATATTCTTACCCTTCTATTGAGGCGCTTTGATGTGGACGAAATTAGTATTTTGAGCCGAAGGCGAAAAAACACCTTCCCTTCTTTTCGTACACAACGAAGCATAAAAGACCGCTTCTTCTTTTTGCCGAAGCTTTTCTTTTTTGTACACAACGAAGCATAAAAGACTGCTTCTTCTTTTCGCCGAAGCTTTTCTTTTTTGTACACAACGAAGCATAAAAGACCACTTCTTCTTTTTGCCGAAACAACCACTTAGGATCGCAAATGCTATGAATGAATGCTTATGAATGCAAATGCTATGATGTAATGTAATGTGCGAATGAATGTCCAAAACATATATCCGAAGCCACACTCTCAGCCATTATTTCCTTAGAAACAACCACACATCAGCTCTGCATTCCCTTAGGAACGACTTTGGAGCTTCTTCGCCTTTTACTTAGGCGGTATCAGCGTTGACTTTTCGCTGTAAGCTCTGCATCCCCTTAGGAACGTCTTTGGAGCTTCTTCGCCTTTTACTTTCGGTGGAATCAGCGTTGACTTTTCGCTGTGAGCTCTGCATCCCCTTAGGGACGTCTTTGGAGCTTCTTCGCTTTTTCAGTTTCGGCACTCGATGGTGCGTTCTCAGTTTTTACATTTACATTTTTTGGGGGATTTTGCTCTTATAAGACTAAAAAGGAAATTACACATGATGGCCCCATTAAAAACCTTTCTCCCCCTTTAGAAAGGAAAAGGGTGCCATGAAAAAGAAAAGAAAAAACATAAAAAGTTACATCAAGTTATACATAATATCGCCGAAGCTCATCCGCATTCCAAGATCTTGGAATTTCGTTGCCATCCATGTCCTTCAATCTGTACGAACCAGGCCTTGACGAAGATACTACTAAGAAAGGTCCTTCCCATTTCAACTGTAGCTTGGCCACTGTATCTGGGTTGGCTATTCTCCGAAGCACCAAGTGTCCCGGCTCAATATTTTTTAACCGGACCTTTCTATCTCGCCACTTGACTGTTTCAGCTTGGTATTTATTGATATTTTCCACGGCCTGAAGCCTGATCCCCTCTAAGGCATCTTTTTCTACAAGGCAAGCATCTTCAGGACCTGATTCTGCCGAAGCTACTACTCTTATTGATCCAGCTTTAGCTTCTTCCGGAGTTACTGCTTCGTCACCGAATAATAATTTGAATGGAGTAAAGCCTGTAGACCTTGATGTTGTTGTATTGTGGCTCCACACCACTTTGGTTAACTGATCTGGCCACTTTCCCCTGGGTTGATTGAAGATTAACTTCATTATTCCTGTCATTATAATGCCGTTGGCCCTTTCAACGAGCCCATTTGACTCCGGATGCCTGACTGATGCAAAGTGGATCTTCGTACCGATTTGATCACAAAAATTTCTGAAAGCTTCAGAGTCGAACTGCGTTCCATTATCTACAGTGATGGCCTTCGGTACCCCGAAGCGACAGACAATATTCTGCCAGAAAAACTTTTGGACAGTGGCTGAAGTTATTGTGGCTAATGGCTTTGCCTCAATCCATTTAGAAAAATACTCCACAGCTACTATAACATATTTTAGATTCCCTTGAGCCGGTGGTAATGGACCTAACAAGTCAAGGCCCCACCTTTGCAATGGCCAGATGGGTTGTATCAGCTGTGTCAAAGACGAAGGTTGCTTTTGATCTCTTGCACATTTCTGACAACCTTCGCACTTTTGAACTAACTCCGCTGCATCCGAAGCTGCCTTCGGCCAATAAAACCCTTGGCGGAAAACTTTTCCAAGTAACGGCCTAGATCCGATGTGGGATCCACACAGGCCTGCATGTATTTCTTTCATTAACTCTATACCTTCGGTTCTAGATAAGCACTTGAGCAGCGGAGCGCAAACTCCATATTTGTATAACTCCCCTTCTATCATGACATACGGACGAGCTCTTGCCTCTATCCTTTTATTGTAAGCTTCGTCATCTGAAAGGAACTTACCCTGAAGGTAAGAGATGATTTCAGTTCTCCAATCTTCGCTGTAAACAGGAGATATGTTGAGGACTGCTCTTTCAAGGAGCTCCACTGAAGGTGCCTTTATTGTTTCGAAGAACACATCCGAAGGTAACGGCAGCCCCTGTGCTGCAGACTTGGCTAGCAAATCAGCATGCTCATTTTGTCCTCGAGGGATATTCTTGACAGAAAATCCTTTGAAGGAGGCTTCGATCCTTCGGACCGTGTCTAGATATTTTTCAAGCTTCGGATCTTTAGCCTTGCAACTTTTGTCAATATGACCCGAAACAACCTGGGAATCAGTTTTAAGAATCGCCCTTCTGATTCCCATTGCCTTTAATTTCCGAAGGCCCAGGAGCAGGGCTTCGTATTCAGTAATATTGTTTGTACAGCTGAAATCAAGTCTTGCTGCATAACAAGTTTTAACCTTGGATGGTGAGACCAACACAGCGGCTACACCTGCTCCGAAGGTTCCCCAAGAGCCATCACAAAACACTGTCCACACTTCGGCATCTTTATTTGCTTCTTCATCCTGAGCCCCTGGCGTCCAGTCGGCAATGAAATCTGCCAATGCTTGAGACTGGATCGAGGATCTATGCACATAATCAATGTAAAATTCATTGAGCTCTGCAGCCCATTTTCCAATCCGTCCAGTAGCTTCTCTATTTCTCATGATATCCTTCAACGGCTGCGAAGAAGGAACAATAATATTGTATGCCTGAAAATAATGCCGAAGCTTCCTGGATGCCATTAAAACGGCATATAATACCTTCTCCAGCTCTGTATAATTTTTCTTTGATATACTAAGGACTTCAGATACAAAATATACTGGGACCTGCTTCTTGACATGGCCATCAAACTTCTCCTGGACAAGCGCCGCACTTACTGCTGAGTGCGAAGCTGCCACATATAACAACAGAGGAGCCCCTGGCGTTGGTGGAGTTAATGTTGTTAGATCTATCAAATATTGTTTCAGCTCTTCGAAGGCTTTTTGTTGGCTTGGTCCCCATTGAAAGACTTCAGCTGACTTCAGCACCTCAAAGAATGGTAAATTTCTTTCTGCTGATCTGGATATGAATCTGTTGAGAGATGCCAGCCTTCCTGTCAATCTTTGGGCCCCCTTTCTTGTGGTTGGTGGCTCCATTCGAAGTATAGCTTCGATTTTATTTGGATTAGCTTCAATTCCCTTTGTTGAAACCAAGCATCCAAGAAATTTCCCCTTCTTTACTCCGAAGACACATTTTTCTGGATTCAACTTCAAACCAGCTTGTCTGAAACTGACGAAGGTCTCCTGCAAATCAGCAATATGATTTTCCTGCTTCGTGCTTTTTACAATGATGTCATCGACATAAGTCAACACATTTCTGCCTATCTGAGACTGGAGGACCTTCGCAGTCATTCTGCTGAAACTTCCTCCAGCATTTTTGAGCCCCTCAGGCATCCGGAGATAGCAATATGTGCCACTTGGGGTTATGAAGCTAGTCTTCGGCTCATCTTCCTTCTTCATCCAGATTTGATGATAGCCTTAGTAGCAGTCCAGGAGACTCATGAGCTCTGAAGAAGCTGCTGCATCGACTAAAGAATCTATCCTTGGCAGCGGGAATTCGTCCTTCGGACAAGCCTTGTTGAGATCTGTGAAATCGATACACATTCTCCACTTGCCATTGGCCTTCTTCACCATAACAGTGTTAGCTAGCCACTCTGGATACTTTACTTCTCTAATAACCCCTGCACTGAGGAGTCTTTTTACTTCATTGCGAGCCCCTTCGGCCTTGTCATCCGACATCTTCCGAAGCCTCTGCTTTCGGGGTCTGAAGGATGGGTCAACATTGAGCGAATGTTCAATAACATCCCGATTTACTCCACAGAGATCATTAGCTGACCATGCAAAAACATCTTTGTTGTTGAATAAAAACCTTATCAAGGTTTTCTCCTGGTCTTCAGATAATTGCGAGCCCAACAGCACCTTCTGCTCTGCTATGTCCTCACACAATAGCATGGGCTTCGGCTGATCTGCTGAAGCTGCTTTCTCCCTTCTGAATTTGTACTGTTCACAAGCTTCAGCTCCATCTATGTTATGGATTGCTTTGGAGTCAGTCCAGCTTCCTTCGGCCCTTCTAGCAGCTTCCTGGCTTCCATGAATAGCAATAGGCCCTTGGTCCGAAGGTATCTTCATGCAGAGATAAGCTGGGTGAAGAATTGCTTCGAAGGCATTAAGAGTACAACGGCCAATGATAGCATTGTAAGGATACTCCATGTCAACAATATCAAACACAATTTGCTCAGTCCTTGTGTTGTTAACAAATCCAAAGGTTACCGACATGGTAATCTTCCCAAGTGCTACAATCTGTCGCCCTCCGAAACCACAAAGAGGGTGCGTAGCATCATGGACCTTGTCTTCGGGCTCTTGCATTTGTCTGAAGGCCTTAGCGAATATAATATCAGCTGCACTGCCTGTATCAACTAAGACATTGTGGACCAGAAATCCTTTGATCACGCAAGAGATAACCATGGCATCATTGTGAGGATAATCCTTAAGCTGAAGGTCTTCCTGAGAGAAAGTAATTGGAATGTGGGACCATTTTGACTTGATGAAGGGTCCCTGCACTCCAACATGCTGCACCCTTCTCTGAGCCTCCTTCTTCTGCTTCTTGTTAGCCGGCTCTGAGCAAGAACCGCCTGTTATCGGGAGCACCAGCTTCGAAGCCGAAGCAGCTCCAGCTTGATTGTTGAACGAAGCCATCAGCTCAGAAAAGTGGAAGTGAGTTCACCGGAGGTGGGCGCCAATGTTGGGGGCTTGTTCTCAAATGCTAAGAGTTAAGAACAAGGCAACATAAAAAATGTTAAGTGTTAAAGTCCTTCATCCTCCAAAACATTATATCCCTTCAGGATATAAAGAATTTCGGACGAAGGTTACGAAAGACGTACCTTCGTGAGTATAATAATAAGCAACGAAGTGTTCATACAAATCATGAGGTATAAAATAAACATTTAAATATTACCATAAAATCATCTCCATTTTTATTATCATGAATGAATATAAATGATTTCAAATTACAAATGTACCTTCGGTCCTGAGGAAGGCAAAAGTACAGGTGTGATGCGAAGGCAAATGTTAAGTTCGCATGAACAGTACGGGGGTACTGTTCATCTATTTATAGACACAGGACACAGCCAGTGACGAATTACAATTATGCCCCTTACAAAAGTTTACAACATTGACTCAGACCTCTATGGATAAAAAGGTCATTCTATCTCTATGTCGGTTTGTAATGCCGAAGCTCCATGAAAAGGAACCTTCGGCCATCTCCTGGGGACATCTTCAGCCGAAGCTGCTTCTTCGTGTAAGACCTTCGGCGCAACGAAGCATGGCCCCAACAGTAACACCTGAATTTTGAGTACAGATCAAAGAAATTTTTATACCCAAAATTTAGGGTGTTTCACTACACTTCTTCTATACATATCTACCTCTCATTCTATTTTTAGTGCAGCATTGGTCCAAGAAAAGCTAGAAGGCCAAATGAAGAAGCAAGTACCAGTTTATTTTGTCTCAGAAGTACTAAGCTCATCTAAGAAAAATTACATAGAGATAGAAAAAGTATTATATGCAGTACTTATGGCTTTCAGGAAGTTTTGACATTACTTTCAGTCACACCACATAATTGTCCCTTCGTCTTAACCTTTGAAAGACATCATAAGAAACAGGGATGCAACATGAAGGATTGGAAAGTGGGCCACTGAGCTCAATGAATTCATCATTGACTTCGTACATCGATCATCAATACAATTCCAGACATTAGCAAATTTCATTGCCGATTGGACGCCAGGGACTCAGGATGAAGCACGGGCACCAGACGAAGAAGTATGGACAGTATTTTGTGATGGATCATAGGGTACCTTCGACGCAGGTGTCGCTGCAGTTCTGATCTCACCATCGATGATCAAAACTTCTTATGCACCTAAACTAGAGTTTCAATTTACAAATAACATTGCAGAGTATGAAGCCGTGTTGTTAGGGCTTCGAAAACTTAAGGCTATAGGAATAAGAAGGGCAGTTTTAAAGTCTTATTCTTAAGTAATCACAGGGCATGTTGACAAGAGCAGTAGAGCAAGAGATCCGAAGCTAGAAAAATATCTAGACATAGTTCGAAGGATGGAAGCTTCGTTTGAAGGTTTTTTAGTAAAGAATATCCCAAGAGGATATAATGAACAAGTAGACCTGCTGGCCATATCCGCAGCACAGGCACTGCCTCTTCCACCACAGGTGTTTTTGAAATCCTCAAAGCACATTCAGTAGACCTCATAGAAAGAGCCGTGCTCACAATATCATCAACACATAGCGAAGGTTGGAGAACATAAATAATATCCTTCCTCCAAGGCAATCACCCTTCGGATGGCGAAGCTTATATAAAAAAGATGCAAGCTAGAACAAGACCGTATGTGATGATAGAAGGGGAGCTATTCAAGCAAGGAGTCTGTTCACCTTTGCTGAAGTGTTTATCCAGAGCCAAAGGTCAGGAATTAATGAGGGAAATGCACTAAAGCATATGTGGTGCCCACATTGGATCTAGACCGCTATTTGGGAAAGTTTTCAGGCAAGGATTTTATTAGCCAAAAGCTGCTTTGGATGTAGCAGACTTGGTGCAGAAATGCGACAATTGCCAGATATGTGCCAAGGATCAAAAGCAACCTTCATCATTACCCAACTAATTCAGCCCACTTGGCCACTACAAAGGTGGGGAATGGATCTGTTGGGACCTTTACCACCAGCTCAGAGGAACCTAAGATATGTTGTAGTAGCAATCGAATATTTCTCCAAATGGATCGAAGCTAAACCATTAGCCACAATAACTTCGGCTACAGTCCAGAAATTCTATTGGTAAAACATCATCTGTCACTTCGGAGTGCCAAAATCCATCACAGTGGATAATGGAACACAATTTGATTCTAAAGCCTTCAAAACCTTCTATGATCAAATCGGTACAAACATACACTTTGCATTAGTAAGGCATCCAGAATTCAATGGTCTAGTCGAGCAAGCAAATGACATCATTCTCACAGGAATAATGAGATCAATCTTCAATCTACCGAAGGGCAAGTGGCCAGATGAATTAGTATAAGTAAAGTGGAATCACAATGCATCGATATCAAGGTCATTAGGTTTTACCCAATTCAAACTATTGTATGGAGATGAAGCTGTATCTCCAGAGGAAACAAAGACAGGTTTGATACAAATCATGACTTCGGCAGATGACAAAGATAGTTACAAAACATCGAAAGATGAAATAGAAGGGATCAGGCTTCAGGCGATTGATCATATCAATAAATATCAAGCAGAAATAGTCAAGTGGTGAGACAAGAAAGTCAGGCTAAAAATATCAAGCTAGGTCATTTTGTGCTTCGGAGGGTAGCTAACCCATAAACAGTATGAAAGCTACAACTCAAATGGGAAGGACCTTACTTGGTTGTATCTTCGGGTAGACCAGGGTTGTTGGGGGCCTTCCTCTTCCGAAGGTGCTAAAAAACATGACTAACCATTTGTTTCTAGCATAATATTGATTATTATAGGGAGCTTCGGTTCGTTATGGAAGTCTTCCCCTCTGTAAAAGGACTTTAAGACGAAGACATAGCCTGAGGGTGATAACAATGAACGCCAAAGCTACAGCCGAAGAATAACAGTTTTGGCTTAAAATAATGATGAAGACCAAACATGATGCTAAGCTGAAGAGGAAAAGACTAGCTGGTCCCTAATGATTTATATTACAATTATGAACAAATGTTAAGGTCATAAATGTATTTTTACCTGGGCTGCGTCCTGTGCCTGTAAATAGGTGAACAGTATCACCGTACTGTTCACGCTGGATTGTAATTGCTCTCACGTCATCACCTTCAATCAGGCCAAAGGTATCAATGTAATATAAATTCTGTTAATGTTCTTGTATATGTACATTATGAAATAAATATGTGAAGGGATGAATGAATAAATAACATCTACTATCTCCTTGAACTCTTATTCTCATAATTGATGAAGGTGTGACCTTCATGACTTTTGTCTGAACATCATTATATCTGAAAGGAGATAATGCTTCAAAGGACGAAGGTCTTTAATCTTTAACAATTGTGTTGCCTTGTTCTTGAGTCACAACATTTGAGAACAAGTGACCAATATTGGCGCCCACATCCAGTGAACTGAAACGACCACCTTCAGCAAGCATTCACCGTCGTCATGCCGCCGAAGAAGGTAATAGCGTCAGGGGCTACCCTCTAGCCACTGGACACCAACCAAGAGACTCTCTCTCTCTGAGAGGCCTGAAGCAAGAAAAGGAAGGCTACAAGCCCAACACCGCAGGAGGAGGAGCTAGACCAAGAAATCAGAGACTTGGAAGCCATACACCAACAAGTGCAGAGAAAAAGAGAGAAGATGCTTCGACTAGCCGACCTTCAGAGGAAGATCGATGAAGCTGCTGAAGAAATGCGTCATATCACGCAAGATGACCAAGGACAAAGGCCTCAACAGAGAGAGCTTCATCAATAAAGTCCAACCAATGATGACGAATGGTATGATGACTTTCATCATGGCAACTTTGCTTTCGATGATGGTTCCATAAGAAGTTTTTGATGAAGTGCTTCGATGATGACTTTCAAGAAAGAGTATGTTTGCTACCATATGAAGATATGTTTGCTAAGGTGGGTGCATTCTCAAAAATCTCCATTCTGAAGTTATAAGCCTTCGGCACAAGGCTATTGAAAAAGATAAAATTCTGCTTTCCTTGGTCGACAAACTGAAAGAGAGTCAGGCCGAATTAGCTAAGTTTTCTAAAGAGAGTTCATTAGTTACAAAATTAGAAGAAGAAAAGAAAGCTGATTCGAAACGCATTGCTGATCTAGAATATGCACTGTCAGCCCAGGTTGAGCTACACAAATCTGAAGTGTTAAGGCTAGAAGGGAAGCTTGATGAATTTAATGAAAATTTGGAAGTTGAAAAGAAAAACGAAAGATAGCTGAATCAGAGCGGGTAGTCCAAAAGAATGTTGAAGAGCTTCGGCTATCAAAAGAAGATGGTTTTTCTGTTGCCATTCGATGTTGTGATAAGCTGAAGAGTATGTTTGCTAAGTTGGGTGCATTCTCGAATGACCAAAATTTTATTCGTGGTGATCCCAAAGGAGCAATTAAATGGATAGAGGGTGAAGTTGAGGCTTTTGATGAAGTGCTTGCTAGCCGAGGTGTTTACTGTGCCCCCGAAGCAGATCCTCGCTGAAGGGAATCCTTGACGAATTTAGGGTGGTAAACGCAGCAATAGACGAAGCCGTCAACAAACTTCTAAACGAAGTTGCGGAGAAAGTACTGAAGGAAGACAATTGAATTGTTTGTAGAGACCGTCAAATTCATGTATGGAAAATATGTAATGACATTCTATCATTTGTGTGTTGGTCTGTGTAAAAACAATTGTGTTCTATATATTTTTGCACTGTGTACTATTTTTCTTTATGGAGCGTGAAATTAATGTACGTACCATTTTTGAGCTGAAGGAAAAAAAACACCTTTCCTTCTTTTCACGCTTTGAAAAGAAAAATCATTTTCAGTCGAAGGTCTTGTGATATCATAAAATGTCTGTTACGTGAGTCAAAGCATTGGTGGTGATGATTGTTGAAGATGTAATATTATCCCCTTTTTTCCATCCTCGTGTCTTCAATCTATGATCTCTCAAGAAATATGTATTTAGCTTCATAGCTAGCCACATCTGCAGATGAAGGAGCAACTCCCCTTCTTTTGTCTTCACAGTTAATGCAGGATGATGCATGATGGTATGATGCGAAATGATGTGATGATATGATTCAACAATGCTTGAGTTAATATGATGATAGAAAAAGTATTATAATAAGACTCTATATCCCCTTAGGAACGACTTTGGAGTGTCCTCACCTTTTCTAGGTGGCATTTTAGTTCTGCATCCCTTAGGAACGACTTTGGAGCTTCTTCACCTTTACTAGGTGGCATTTTAGCTCTGCATCCCCTTAGGAATGACTTTGGAGCTTCTTCACCTTTACTAGGTGGCATTTAGCTTTGCATTCCCTTAGGAACGACTTTGGAGCTTCTTCACCTTTACTAGGTTGCATTTTAGCTCTGAATCCCCTTAGGAACGACTTTGGAGCTTCTTCCGCATTTTTGTTACACTCGATGATGTAACCTCAGATTTATTACAAACTGTCGAAGGATGTGCCTTCTTGAAGTGTTTTTGAGACAAAACGTAAAGCAAAGGAAACAAAAAATTACAATAGATGTTGTTGGGGACTTATTCTCAAATGCTATGAGTTAAGAACAAGGCAACACAAAAAGGTTAATGGTTAATGCCCTTCGTCCTTCGAAGCATTATCTCCCTTAGGATATAATGATCTTCAGACGAAGGTCATGAAGGATGTACCTTCGACATTACAGTATATATTAATGAAAGAAGCATATGAGACATGAGAAATAACATAAATAATCATATGACATCATTAATATCACTTAATTATATAGTCATGAATGAACGTAAACAATATTGAATTACATTTATACCTTCGGCTTGACAGAAAGAAAAAGTCCAAGCGGGACGCACG
The DNA here is from genome assembly GCA_029449295.1 of Zea luxurians. NCBI lineage: Eukaryota > Viridiplantae > Streptophyta > Magnoliopsida > Poales > Poaceae > Zea > Zea luxurians. The sequence goes on from JAOPSE010000002.1 coordinate 7,127,122, forward strand.
AGCGAGTACAAGTCAGCGTGAACAGTACGGGGTACTGTTCATCTATTTATAGGCACAGGACACAGCCTGCCAGAAATTACATTCATACCCTTTACACTTGGTTACAATCATAACATAGGTTGTCATGGGCTAATTGGTCATTCCATCTTTTAAGTCGGTGCATCTGGAGTTACGTTACGAAGCTCCTTGACTGATAGCTTCGGCATTATGTTCAGGCCCTTCGAAGGTGTTTCTTCTCACAAGACCTTCGGCGACGAAGCTGCCCCCCCAACAGTAGCCCCTTCACGATACCAGGTCGTTTTTCGTAACGAGCTCGATCCGTGAAAAATTCTTCTAGGCTTCGGAATGCCGAAGGTCCGAAAAACACCTTCCCTGAGCTCGTTGTCGAGAAACGATTTAAATATTCCCTGCGCAAGGTGGTCCCACCACAGAGCGGGTACGATCTGGTGTTTCCTCTTCTCGCGCCCTGCGGTCCACCATCCAGCGAACACGAGCGGCTGTTTGGCGGGTGTAGGTAGCTTGACGATTCGCCTTCCGTCCTGCGGCACTATATAAACAGACGGGTAGGTGTGAAGTTACCACAACATTCATTACTATCGTGCCGTTGTGCTGCTGAAAAATTTAACCATAGCCGAAGCTTATGCTTCGTATTCTCAGTTAAAGCATCGCCTTGTTTTTAGCTTCGTCAAAAGAGAGAGCTTCAGCAAAATCAAAAAGTAGCCAATTTCATCAAAACCGGAAGAATTTCAGCATCAAATGGCCAGGGTGCGCTCAACTGCAAGGGTGACTCGTGAGGAAGAAGAGACCGAGGTCACCGAGACGGCACCGATTTCCGAAGTCATGAAACGATCGGGTCTGCTTGTGACAAAGGGAACCACTGACGAAGGTGCACCTGCTGCCGAAACCGAGCAGGTAGATGCTGAAGAAGGCGATACTGGTGAAGAGGAGATTGATTATAACACCATTATGCCATCCAAGCCCAGCCATTTGGATTTTGGGAAATCAACGGTCTCCGAAGCTGATATGCCTATGATGACGAAGCTAGGCTACTTCGGGAAAGCCGAGGAGAAATTTATTTGCTTCGGCAGGGAAGAGACCACCCCGAAACCAGAAAATGATGAAGTGGTAGTTTTCAAGAGCTTCTTCAAAGCAGGGTTGAGATTTCCCATGCACAGAATGATTGCAGATGTGTTAGAAAATTTTGAGATTTATCTTCATCAGCTGACTCCTAACGCTATCGTTAGGCTTAGCGTTTTCATCTGGGCTCTCCGAAGCCAAGGAGTGGAACCGCTTGCCGAAGCCTTCTGCCAGGTGCATGAACTTCACTATCAGACGAAGGCTAGAGAAGATGGATTACACGAGAACTTTGGATGTTATAATTTTGCATACCGCAAGGACATGAAGATACCGGTGGTCAGCTATCGCACCAAGTGGCCGATCGGTTGGAAGACTGAATGTTTCTATGTTAAGATCAATGAGCAGAAGGAGAAGCTAGTACAGAGCCCGCTGAAGCTAACCTTCGGGTTAACTAGGCCTCAGTGCAACATGACGCGAGGGGAACCATGCTCGGATGCTGTGGTCGATTTTAGAGTTGTATCTGAACATATTGGTACTAGGGATTTAGTTCAGGAATACCTAGCCAACAGGGTATTCCCAACGCTAAGGGAATGGGGTATGCCGAAGCTCAAAGGTGAGAAGAAGAAGAATGAACTTGTTCGGCTGCCTTATCATTTTAAGTTCAAGAAACACTTCAAAGAACCCTGCCAAGAATGGTTGGACACAGTTGAAGTTATGTGCAACGAAATCCTGGGCAATTATATGAAGAAAGAAGATCAATTAATGACTACAGCCTTCGGCACCCGACCGAAGCGAAGGTTGAATCGGGTGATGGATGCCCTGAATTTTGAATATCCTGACTATGAGCGATTGAACAAGGGTGCCGAAGGGAAAAAAAGAAAAAGAATTGTTAGCGTTCTGGATAGAGAAGCTGCTAGAATGGTGAAAGAGGATGAAGAAGTTCTGAAGAAAAGAAAACTTAGCCCTGAGCCGAAGGTAGCTACTCCGAAGAAGAGGAAAGCTGCGGCTCCGAAGCAAAAAGCGACTGATATAGAAGAAAAAACTTCTTCAACACCTTCTGCTGCTGACATAGAAGAAATTCTAAAGGTAATGACTGAATCCTTGCCCATCAAGCTAAGTCCACTGGGGCCACATCTGACGAAGCTTTTTCAGAAGGAAAAGGAGCCCTCGGGAGCGAAGAAGCCTGCTGGGCCGAAAAAACGGAGAATTATTCATGTGATTGAAGCCATTGAAGAAACGCCACCGCCTGCCTTGGCATCAAAAACACTAGCTGTTGAGAGTGCTACTGCTGCCGAAGGTGCACCCACCGCAGCTGAAACTGCCGAAGCTACAAATCTAGAGACCACACTTTCTGATATTAATAAAATGCTCCTGAATATGGCCACAGAAGAAGCTGCTACAGCCGCTGAAGAGACCCTGGCCACAGTGCCTGGAAAAGAAAAGAAAAAAAGCCGAAGATACTTCAGACGAAAAGGTCTTCAATTTCCAAAACATAATTCAGGAGTTAACTGAAGCTGAGAAAGAAGAGTTAAAAGATTATGCTATATCCTGTGGTTACAAGCTAGGAGCACTGCTCTTCGGCGGTATTGACGATGAAAGCTTAGGTTGCCTCCGAGACCGAACTGGAGTGAAGGTTATCAGTACTCTATCGAAGAGTATTGGTTTCCCGAAGCTTGAGGCCGATATCAGCCGCTACTGACGACAGCATATCGTCGGTAGTTTATTCTATTCCAATTTCAAGGTAAAAATTTTCTTTGGCTTTTTATTGTTTTAACGACGAAGGAATTTTCTGACGAAGGTTGTTTTTGCACAGAGTATGCTATTAAGTATGGCTCTGAAGATGCAACAAGACCTTGAAGACAAAAAACATGAAGTTATAATTGAAGGATTAGAGAGCAAAATAAAAGATCAAGGAGCTGCTCTTGAAAAGAAAGATTTCAAACTTCAAACAGTGGAGGGTTTACTGGTAGAAGCCGAAACCAAAATTGCAAAACTGAACAGTGAACTTCTCTCAAAGTCGGAAAGTTTCGAACAAGAAAAGCAGAAATTGAATGCGAAGCTTGAGACTGAAGCTGAAAAGAGCTCAAATTTACAGAAATCACTGAAAGAACTTCAAAATAAATGCCTAGACTTCGGCACCCGATGCGTGCAACGGCTAAAGCAGGTTTTCAACTCGATTGGAGCCAGCTCTGAGAAATTCAATCCTTCGGTTGAAGACTTGCCAGGGATCTTCGAACACATTGACGGCAAAGTTGATGCTCTTGATAAAGTTATAACTGGACACGGCGATTTCTGTGCCCTGCTAGCTTCTCGGGGCATAGCTGTTGCCTTCATGAAATCTGGTTGCACGCATGGGAAAATTGATAATGGACCAAACTTTAGCTTATCACCGTCAGATTTAACTGATATCCCCAGTCTGGCTCGAAGCATAGGAAATAGATTCATAACGCAGATTTGGATGAAAGGCGGTCGAGACATGGCTTGCGACGAAGCTCGAAGTCACCTTAAGCTGGTAAGAAATTCGTGCCTGCTGCTTTACTTTCTCCTTGAAATTTGCACTTTTCTCATACCGCTTTGATATGTACAGGATGATGAAGATGAGGAACAGTGAGCCAGAACTTGACATGTGATCCGAAGCTTGATGATGATGAAGCTGAAAACCTTGCTGCAAAAACTTCTAGAAAAATTTTGTATTACCCTTGTAAAAAATATTGTAATCGAAGAATCAGATACTTATTATGTAAACTTGCCCATACCTTAACATATTTCTACCTTTTTCGTCCATGTATGAACTACTTTGATGTGCACGAAACTCGTATTCTTTTTGAGCCGAAGGCGAAAAACACATTCCCTTCTTTTCGTACACAACGAAGCATGAAACTGCTTCTTTTCTTTTTGCCGAAGCATTATCCTCATAGTCGAAGCATCTGCCTATGTCTGTATGATATGATGATGATGATCCTATGTATGTCTAAATGAATGTTTATGAATGCAATGTATGATGTAATGTGACATGCAAATGAATGTCCAAACACACACATACGAAGCCACAACCATAATCTTCATTCCCTTAGGAATGACTGAAGTCTCTTTGCCGCTTTTTTTTCGGCTTCACCGCTTATTTTTTGGTGTAACTTTTGCATCCCCTTAGGAACATCTTTTGAACTTCTTCGCCTTCTATTTCGGCGGTATTCGCGTTGACTTTTCGCGCTTCGCCTTTTGTTTTGGCGGTATTTGGCTCTGCATCCCCTTAGGAACGACTTTTGAGCAGAAAACTTACGCTGCGCTCCCTTAGGAACGGCTTTTTGTAGCTTCGTCGTGCTCTGTATCCCTTTAGGGACGACTTTCAAGCTTCTCCCTGTTTTTTCTCTCTCTCTGCACTCGATGGTGCATGCTTAGATTTTACATTTACATATTTTGGGGGATCTTGATCTCATGGAGCTGAATAAGAAAAGAAAGATTACAAATTATGGCCCCATTAAAAACCTTTCTCCCCCTTTGGAAAGGAGAAGGGTGCCGTAGGAAAAATGAAAAAGATTACATCAAGTTACACATAATATCGTCGAAGCTCGTCCGCATTCCAAGACCTAGGAATGTCGTTGCCGTCCATATCCTTTAATCTGCAAGAACCGGGTCTTGATGAAGATACCACAAGAAAGGGTCCTTCCCACTTCAGCTGTAGCTTGCCTACTGTGTCTGGATTGGCCACTCTCCGAAGTACCAGATGCCCTGGCTTAATGTTTTTTAGCCGAACTTTTCTGTCATGCCATTTTATTGTTTCGGCTTGGTATTTATTGATATTCTCCACAGCATGAAGTCTGGTCCCTTCTATAGCATATTTTACCACAGAATAATCTGCTTCATCCTCTACCGAAGCTACTATTCTAATTGACCCTACCTTAGCTTCTTCTGGAGTTATTACTTCGTCACCAAACAATAACTTCAATGGTGTAAAACCTGTTGACCTTGATATTGTTGTGTTGTGGCTCCACACCACTTTAATCAACTCGTCTAGCCATTTTCCTCTGGGCTGTTTGAAGATTAACTTCATTATTCCCGTCATTATGATGCCATTTGCCCTTTCGACAAGTCCATTTGACTCTAGATGTCTGACTGATGCAAAATGGATCTTCGTGCCAATCTGATCATAGAATTCCTTGAAAGCTTCGGCATCAAATTATGTTCCATTGTCTACAGTGATAACCTTCGGCACACCGAAGCGACAAACAATGTTTTGCTAGAAAAACTTCTGGAATGTGACCAAAGTTATTGTGGCCAAAGGCTTCGCCTCAATCCACTTGGAAAAATATTCTACCGCCACCACAACATATTTTAAATTGCCTTGTGCTGGTGGAAGTTGGCCTAGCAAATCAAGACCCCATCTTTGCAATGGCCAAGTGGGCTGTATTAATTGAGTGAGAGATGAAGGTTGCTTCTGGTTTCTTGCACATTTTTGACAGCCTTCACATTTTTGGACTAGCTCTGCTGCGTCCGAAGCTACCTTCGGCCAGTAAAATCCTTGTCAAAAAACTTTTCCCAGCAAAGGCCTAGACCCAATGTGAGATCCACACAAACCTGCATGTATCTCCTTCATCAGCTCTATACCTTTGGATCTAGATAGACACTTAAGAAGTGGAGAGCAGACTCCATGCTTATATAACTCCCCCTCTATATTATATATGGTCTTGTTCTTGCCTCCATTCTCTTATTATAAGCTTTGTCGTCTGAAAGGCAATTAACTTGGAGGAAAGATATAATCTCAGTCCTCCAATCTTCACTATGAACAGGAGATATAGTGAGCACTACTCTTTCGAGGAGTTCAACCGAAGGTGCTCTTATTGTCTCAAAAAATACTTCCGAAGGTAGAGGCAGCCCCTGTGCCGCTGACTTGGCTAGCAGATCAGCGTGCTCATTTTCTCCTCGTGCAATATTTTTAACAGAAAACCCTTCGAATGAAGCTTCAAGCCTTCGAACTGTGTCCAGGTATTTCTCAAGCTTTGGATCTCTTGCTTTATAACTCTTGTCGACATGTCCAGAAATAACTTGGGAGTCGGTTTTAAGGACCGCCCTTCTTATCCCCATTGCCTTTAACTTCCGAAGTCCCAAAAGTAGAGCTTCGTATTCAGCAATATTGTTTGTACAACTGAAATCAAGCCTTATTGCATAACATGTTCTGACTTTGGAAGGTGCAACTAAGACAGCAGCCGCACCTGCCCCGAAGGTTCCCTAGGAACCGTCGCAGAACACTGTCCAAGCTTCAGCATCTTTATTTGCTTCTTCTTCCTGAGCCCCTGGTGTCCAGTCAGCGATGAAGTCTGCTAACGCCTGGGACTGAATTGAGGATCTATGCACATAATCAATACTGAATTCGTTGAGTTCCGCAGCCCACTTTCCAATCCTTCCAGTAGCTTCTCTGTTCCTCATGATATCCTTCAGAGGTTGTAATGAAGGAACAATTATACGGAATGCTTGAAAATATTGCCGAAGCTTCCTGGAGGCCATTAAGACAGCATACAACACCTTCTCCAATTCTGTATAGTTTTTCTTTGATAAGCTTAGAACTTTGGAGACGAAGTGTACTGGGCTTGCTTTTTAATTTGTCCTTCCAGTTTCTCCTGCACAAGTGCCGCACTTACTGCAGAGTGCGAAGCTGCCACATACAATAGTAACGGAGCCCCTGGCGCTGGTGGAGTTAATGTTGTTAGATCAATTAAGTATTGCTTCAGCTCTTCAAAGGCTTTCTGTTGAGTTGGTCCCCATTGAAAGACTTCGGCTGACTTTAGTATTTCAAAAAATGGCAAGTTTCTTTCTGCTGATCTAGATATAAATCTATTCAATGAAGCCAATCTTCCTGTCAACCATTGGGCCCCCTTTTTTGTGCTTGGTGGTTCCATTCGAAGGATGGCTTTGATCTTGCTTGGGTTAGCTTCGATCCCCTTCATTGAAACCAGACAGCCAAGGAACTTACCCTTCTTCACTCCAAAGACACATTTTTCAGGATTTAATTTCAGGCCAGCTTGCCTGAAATTAGCAAATGTTTCTTGCAGATCAGTGATATGATTTTCTTGCTTCGCGCTTTTTATTATAATATCATCAATGTATGTTAGCACATTTCTGCCTATCTGGGAATGAAGGACCTTGGCTGTCATCCTGCTGAAACTACCTCCAGCATTCTTGAGCCCCTCAGGCATCCAAAGATAACAATAGGTGCCACTAGGAGTTATGAAGCTAGTCTTTGGCTCATCCTCCTTCTTCATCCATATCTGATGATATCCTGAGTAGCAATCCAGTATACTCATAAGTTCTGAAGAAGCTGCCACATCCACCAGAGAGTCTATCCTTGGTAATGGAAATTCATCCTTCAGACAGGCCTTGTTGAGATCCGTGAAATCGATACACATTCTCCATTTGCCATTAGCCTTCTTCACCATAACAATGTTGGCTAACCACTATGAATATTTTACCTCTCTAATAACACCGGCACTAAGAACTCTTTTTACTTCATTCCGAGCACCTTTGGCTTTATCATTAGACATTTTCCGAAGCCTTTGCTTTCTGGGCCTGAAAGATGGATCGACATTGAGTGAATGTTCGATGACGTCTCTATTGACTCCACAGAGATCATTGGCCGACCATGCAAAAATATCTTTGTTGTTGAATAAAAACCTTATCAAAGTTTTCTCTTGCTCTTCAGATAGTTGAGACCCCAGCAATACCTTCTGCTCTGCTATGTCTTCACATAGAAGCATGGGCTTCGGCTGATCAGCCGAAGCAGCCTTCTCTCTTTTGTACTTGTACTGCTCACAAGCTTCAGCTCCATCTATATTGTGGATGGCTTTTGAGTCTGTCCAATTTCCCTTAGCCTTTCTGGCAGCTTCCTGACTTCCATTAATAGCAATAGGCCATTGTTCCGAAGGTATCTTCATGCATAGATATGCTGGATGAAGAATTTCTTCGAAAGCATTAAGTGTCCCACGACCAATGATTGTATTGTAGGGGTATTCCATGTCAACAATATCAAACATAATCTGTTCAGTCCTTGTATTGTGGACAAATCCGAAGGTCACTGGCATTGTGATATTACCAAGTGCTACAATCTGCCTTCCTCCGAAGCCACAAAGAGGGTGTGTAGCATCATGAATCTTGTCCTCTGGCTCTTGCATCTGTCTGAAGGCCTTAGCAAATATGATATCCGCTGCATTGCCTGTATCAATTAGAACATTGTGGACCAAAAATCCCTTGATGACACAAGATATGACCATAGCATCATTATGGGGGTAATCCTTGAGCTAAAGGTCCTCCTGGGAGAAGGTGATTGGAATATGGGACCATTTCGACTTGATGAAGGGTCCCTGCACCCCAACATGCTGCACCCTTCTCTGAGCTTCCTTCTTCTGCTTCTTGTTGGCCGGTTCTAAGCATGAACCGCCTGTTATCAGGAGCACTAGCTTCGTAGCCGAAGCAGCTTCAGCTTGAATGTTGAACGAAGCCATCAGCTCAATCAGTGGAAGTGAGTTCACCGGAGGTGGGCGCCAATGTTGGGGACTTGTTCTCAAATGCTATGAGTTAAGAACAAGGCAACACAAAAAAGGTTAATGGTTAATGCCCTTCGTCCTTCGAAGCATTATCTCCCTTAGGATATAATGATCTTCAGACGAAGGTCATGAAGGATGTACCTTCAACATTATAGTATATATTAATGAAAGAAGAAGCATATGAGACATGAGAAATAACTTAAATAATCATATGACATCATTAATATCACTTAATTATATAGTCATGAATGAACGTAAACAATATTGAATTACATTTATACCTTCGGCTTGACAGAAAGCAAAAGTCCAAGCGTGACGCACGAGCGAGTACAAGTCAGCGTGAACAGTACGGGGTACTGTTCATCTATTTATAGGCACAGGACGCAGCCTGCGAGAAATTACATTCATACCCTTTACACTTGGTTACAATCATAACATAGGTTGTCATGGGCTAATTGGTCATTCCATATTTTAAGTCGGTGCATCTGGAGTTATGTTACGAAGCTCCTTGACTGATAGCTTCGACATTATGTTCAGGCCCTTCGAAGGTGTTTCTTCTCACAAGACCTTCGGCGACGAAGCTGCCCCCCAACAGATGTGTTTTAGGTTCTTGACCCAGCCCCCTAGTGTTCCAATAGATATGTTTGGATTCTAGAATAGTGTTGTTGACTATTTGAGCTTCAGATTCTTCCGTCGCATCACGCTGCTGCTAATCTTGAAATTGCCCCTAAGGCTGCTGACTGTAAGATGAAGTTGGAACTGACGTGGGTGGTTTAGGTAAAGGCCACCTAGCTGGAGAGTGACATGGTGAGGCAACTAAAGTTATAGACTGTGGAAGTGGCTGTTGGTTGCGTATGTACTCTAGGATGTATGGAGAGTAGTACGAAGCAATGTGAAGAACTCGCTTCAGCTGATTCTGCCATGCTTCAGCCTCAGCTATTTCCTTCTGCTTTTGCATTGTGAGCTGGCAAGTCCTTGTTGTGTGTCACTTATCCTCTCCACAGAACAGGTAGAATAGTCTTCTTCTTGGCTAGGAGTTTTATCTTCCTCCAAAGCTTCGTCCTCCTCTGACTCTTAGGGCTGGTGGTCTGAAGGAACTCTAGTGCGTCCCTGTTAATTGGGAATTACTCTGCTGCCCTTGATTATGGTTGTTCTTATATTCAATTTGGCCTAGATTGTGGATTGTTCTAACATGTCTCCCTTCTTTGTTGAAAATCATTATCGATCGTGATATACTCATCCATTTTTTGGAGACCTTCTCTAGAGTTTTAGGGGGTTTCCTGGCAAAATATTGTGCCGTTGGATCTGTCCGAAGTCCCTTGATCAATGCTTCAATGACAATTTCATTTGGCACCATTATTACCTGGGCTTTGAGCCGCAAAAACCTTCAGACATAAGCATATAAATATTCCTCATGGTCTTGTGCGCACTAGAACAAGGCCTGAGCAGTTGCCAACTTCGTCTGAAACCCCTGAAAGCTTGCAATTAACATGTCCTTTAGTTTCTGCTAAGATGTAATTGTTCCTAGCCTGAGAGAGGAGTACCATGTTTGGGCAACACTCCTGACCGCCATGACAAAGGACTTGGCCATGACAGCCGTATTGCCACCATAGGATGATATGGTTGCTTCGTAGCTCATGAGAAATTGCTTTGGGTCAGAATGGCCATCGTACATGGGTAATTGGGGTCGCTTGTACGAAGGTGGCCATTGCACTGCCTGCAGCTCTGTAGCTATAGGAGAAGAATCATCGAAAGCAATATTATCATGGTTAAAATCTTCATACCACATATCTTCGTGGCTGGGGCCTTCTTGATGAAGGTCTCTTTGCTGTGGTCGATACCCTTGTTCAGTATCTTGTGCGATGTGTCGCATTTCCTCAGCTGCTTCGTCAATCTTCTTTTGTAGCTCAGACAACCGAAGCATCTTCTCCTTTCTCTTCTCCACTTGTTGGTGTATGGCTTCAAGGTTGTTGATCTCTTGATCCAGCTCCTCATCTTGAAGGGTAGGGCTAGCAGCGTTCCTTTTCTGGCTTTGGGCTTCTCTTAGGAGGATTCCGTCCTGATTGGTATCCAGAGGAGCAAGAACAGCCCCTGGCGCCGTTGTCTTCTTCGGTGGCATGACCAAGGTGGTCACTTATGAGTTCACCGGAGGTGGACGCCAATGTTGGTCACTTGATCTCAATTGCTATGTACAATCAAAAACAAGGCAACACAATATTAAAAAGATAGTCAACCTTCATCCTCAAGTAGTCATCCCTTCGGGATAACTTCTTCGAAGATGAAGGTTAAGAGTTAACTGAGTAAATCATGATTTAGTAGTAGAAATAAATAAGAATGTAAATAATATAAATAAGTTTAAACATGATAACTCATCTCAAATATATCAATAACACACTTCTTCTCTTTTGTATAATGAATTTACAATTGTACCTTTGTCTCTATAGAGTGAGTTAGGACGAAGGTGCTCTAGAGAAAAGATTACGCACAACAATTATCTAGCCCTTCCAAAAGGTACTTTATGCATGGCACTGTTCACCTATTTATAGAGAAACATATAGCTTCATACAAAATTATATTTACACCCATAAGGATTACACAAAGGATTTACAAATAATATGAGGGCAACATTGTCCTTTTGCTTTCAGCATTCAGGATGACTCCTTCTCCTTGCATTGTCTCCCTGTGTTGCTATGACGAAGATAGCTTCGTCGCCCCTCCAATGTTCTGTATTGGAGATGTTCTGGTGTCGAAGCTCCTGTAATACTTGGCAATCAATGGTTAAACATGTTTTTGAGGACCTTCGGGAGATGAAGGCCCCCAACAACCACGACAAGATCTGAGGACCCGGCGTCGTGAGGCGAAGACCGCAATTACTACCCATGCTTGTCGATGAAGTGGGCCCATGTGTCGCCCTGCTGGCTTATTTGGGCCCATGTGTAAGCCCCATTCTGGGGTAGGGTTGATGGTGTGTCAGTTCGGGTTGTACTTGACCATGTTGTAATGACCTGTAATGGCCCCTAAGGGGGGAATATTCCGGGGATAATGTAGGTAACCAGGTGCATAATTGTACTTATAAGGGTGAGACCGCCCACCTGGTTACCTATAAATACCTATGCACTATACCTTGATAGGACACACTAAACAACACCGTTGCCCTAATCCGGTGTGTTGCTGAACATCAAATCATTCTTATTTTCCATTACTTGGTCCCACCTGACCATGTGTCAGTTGGGCCCAACATTTGGCGCCCACCGTTCGTGCTTCGTCAAACCTTTCACGTGATGGCTCCCAAAAAAGCAACTTTAAAGGCTACCACCTCCCTAGACAACGCGACGAAGGCGGCCTTTCTCGTTGAGAGGAAGGGCAAAGCATCCCTTGTTGGTGATGTCCCTCATGAGGCACTCGAGGATGGAGCAGTCAACAGCAAGCGACCCCACCAGGAGAACCCGCCCACACCAGAGGGCACCGTTTGCAATTGTAGCTCTAAAGGACTACCTCGGGACCCTCTGCCAGGCTTCACCCCTCGAAAGCTGATGATACCATCGAGGACGGTGAAGTCCTAGGCATCTCAGCCAAAGACCAGGTCAAGCTGCGTGCACTCTGCATAAAAAACAATCACCTACAGAAGCAAAAGGAAATACTTGCAGCCAAGCGCCAGTGCATCAATATGCAGGCTAAGGTCAGGCAGATGATCCTAGATGTGAAGCAGAAAGCCAGAAAGCTGGAACAACAGATCACAGAAATGCAGGGTGAAGACCCCCTTCACTAGTGGCAGGACCCTATGCACCACCTTTGCATGCTAGTCCCGGCACCAGCTGCTTTCTAGGGGCTAAATTATCTTGATGAACGAAGCCCTCTTTCTCCATAGCTCCAAGCCTCACCTTAGCCCCAAAACATTAGGGCAGGTACCCACCTAAAGTACAACGATAGTACAGACCCAACACAATACATTATGAGCTACCAAGTTGCAGTTGCATCATCTGGGGGAGATGACGCCACCATGGACAAATCTTTCATCACAGCTCTCGAAGGCCCATCGCTCACATGGTACACAAGACTGCCACCATTGTCAATCGACTCATGGAAAACACTTCGTGACAAATTCTTGTTGAATTTTCAAGGGTACAGACCTGAAACAGACGCTCTGACAAAGCTATCAATCTGCTGGCAGCGGGAGAAGAAACCCTTCAAGAGTACTAGAAGAAATTCCTTTTATTGAAGTCACAACTGCCTTCGATTGATGACCATATAACTATTCACTATGCAATCCATGGCCTTCGTGCATGCTTTTTATACAGTAACTGTATAAGGGATCCACCTAAAAACCTGCAGGAGTTATATCAGCTCTTTGAAAAATACGCCTGATCAGAAGAACTCCATCAAAGAAAATCGAGTCTCAGCGGAAATGTGATGTGTTTCAACGAGTTAAGGTAGAACATCAAAGACCAGCAGGTTTGCTACAACCTCTTAAAGTACCAGAATGGAAATGGAAAGAAATTGGTATGGATTTCATAGTTGGATTACCCCGTACTCGTGATGGTTATGATTCCATATAGGTTATTGTAGACATGTTGACTAAAGTTGCGCACTTTATACCAGTGAAGATAACTTACTCAGAAGCCCAGTTAGCAGAACTATACATGTCAAGGATTGTTTGTCTGCATGGAGTACCAAAGAAGATCGTATTAGATTGAGGAACCCAATTTACCTCACGCTTTCAGAAAAGATTACATGAGTCTATGGATACAAAGTTAAATTTCAGCTCAACTTATCATCCGTAGACAGATGGACAAACAGAAAGAACAAATCAAGTTTTAGAAGATATGTTAAGAGCTTGTGCTTTAAAGTATGGTGAAGGATGGGATAAGAGTTTGCCCTATTCAAAGTTCTCTTATAACAATAGTTACCAAGCAAGTTTAAAGATGGCACCATTTGAAGCACTCTATGGATGAAAATGCAGAACACCACTATATTGTTATCAAACTGGAGAAAGTCAAGCATTTGGTCCAGAAATTCTCCAAGAAGTAGAAAGGCAAGTGCAGATTGTTAGAGAGAATTTGAAAATATCACAGTCAAGGCAGAAAAGTTATGCTGACAATATAAGAAGAGACTTAATTTTTGAAGTTGGAGACTTAGTATATCCTAAGGTTTCACCAATGAGAGGAATGAGAAGATTTAAGGTTAATGGTAAATTATCTCCCCGTCATATCGGCCCATTCAAAATTTTGGAAAGAAAATGTGAAGTAGCATATCAGTTGGAGCTACCCGACAGTTTATCAGACGTACATGACGTATTTCATGTATCACTACTCAAGAAATTCTTAAGAGTACTGGAGGAACAGTTACCCATGGAAGAACTCAATGTTAATGAGGACTTGACTTATTCGGAGTATCCTATCAGAATTTTGGAAACATATCGCATAATTACTCAAAGTAAAGTTATCAACATGTGCAAAGTTATGTGGAGTCATCATTCGGAAGATGAAGCCAATTGGGAAAGAGAGCATGAACTCAGAGCAGAATCCCCTAGCTATTTTCAAAAGTTCCTTAATCTCGAGGACGAGATTCTCTTTAGGGGGGTAGGTTTGTGACACCTCAAAACCATCAATTAAAAATAATGCATCTAAATTATGGTAGAGTGTACAGTAGAGAATTTTTTAAATCAAGTGTTTGATCTTATTTACCTTTAGAATGATTTTTGTTTGCTCATAATTGATTAAGGAGTGTTTTTTATAAAATTTCTTTTATATGAAAAATGTTGGTCACTTGTTCTCAAATGATGCAAATCAAGAACAAGGCAACACAATTGTTAAGCATTAAGGACCTTCGTCCTCCGAAGCATTGCCTCCTCTCGGATTTAATGATCATCAGATGAAGGTCATGAAGGACATGCCCTCATGCTTTTGTGGATAAATAAGAATACATAAGGATGAAGAATATAATTCATTGGTTCATTCACATTTATATTTCATAATGTACACATGAATAACAAAGTTTACATTACATTGATACCTTTGGCTTGCTCGAAGGTGTTGACGCGAGAGTGATTACAATTCAGTGTGAACAGTACGGTGCTACTGTTCATCTGTTTATAGGCACGGGACACAACCGAGTAAAAGTACATTTATGTCCCTAACATTTACTTATGAGCGTAACATAAATCATTAAGGACTAAGTAGTCTTTTCCCTTTCGGCCAGCATCATCATCAGTCTTCATCACCATTATAAGCCGAAGCTGTTACTCTGACAATAGCTTTGGTGTTTATTCTTATCATCTTTAGGTTATATCTTCATCTCGCATGCCTTCATCGTGGGGGAAAGACTTCCATCCTGAAGACGAAGCTCCTTATAATAGCTTATATTATGCTGAAAGCAAATGGTTAATTATATTTTTGAGGACCTTTGGAAGAGGAAGGCCCCCCAATAGTAGCCCCTCGCAGGATTAATTTGTTCCTTTGTAACAAACTTAGATTACGACATGAACGAAGGCCTTCAGCTGAAGGTCCGAAAAAACACCTTCCCTTCGCTAGAATAGTGAATCATTCTGAACCGTGGGACCCACCGAACTGTGGGGCTCTGAGTATATATATAGAAGGCTGTGCTAGAGATATTTTTTGTGCCATCTAGCTTTAGTGCTGCGGTTGCCGTTTTAGCTTTCCTATTCTGTGAACACAATTGTTTTTGAGCTTTGGCTTTCTGCAGTGATCATTACCGAAATGGTCAAGGATATGAAAAACATGGATCCCACACTCGCTGGCTTCTACGAAGCCATGGAAAGGACCAACATAGAAAAAATCACTAATGAAATGTTAGTTAGGCGATCTGGTGACTCAAGCGACACTGAGAGCTTCGATGTTGAGAGTGGAACGAAGATGCCGAAGATCGGCAATGGAGGCCAAGCCATGTTGTTTTTGGAAAGTCAACTATCAGACAAGGGCAAATTGAAGCAATGAAAGGAAAATATTTTCATGATGCTTCCATAGTGAGGGCTGGGGGAGAAAGCACTATTCCCCTTCCTGAAGCTGATGAAGTGGTGGTCTTCAGGAGCTTCATGAAAGATGGGCTTCGCTTTCCGCTTCACAAGATGTCGGTTGAGGTTTTGAAGACCTTCGAGATATACCTTCATGAACTTACCCCCGAAGCTCTTATCGGAGTGGGGGTTTTTATATGGGCCATGAGGAGTCAAGGACTGGAGCTAGATGCTAGATGCTTCTGCAACATTCATGAGCTATCTTACCAGACGAATGCGGCCGGAAAAGAACAATATCATAACAACTTTGGCTACTACAGCTTCATGCCTCGTTCTGAGGCAAATTACCATGTGCCTACATTTCAGAAGAAGTGGCCAGGTTCTTTGATGAAGGAATGGTTTTATGTGAAGAATGACCTGAATCAGAGGGAGGATGTGATAGGCGTTATCCAACGTCCTATATGGTCACGTTTCGGCATTAGAAGGTCATCCATCGCACTTGGGAATGATGTGCAGGCATGCCAAATTGCTTTCAACATCATATGCACTTACATTGGCACGAAAGATTTAGTTCAAGAGCACATTGCTTATAAAGTATGGATTCTTGCAAACGAATGGGAAATGCTAAAGGAAGCCATCGCTCGCTCTAGCCAAAGTGGCTTGGTTTATCTCAAATATACCTTTTGGTACATAAGCCAATTTGATGAACCAAATGATGATTGGCTAGACGCTATAGAGGCAACGAGTGATGAACTACTTGGAGCATACTCGAGGGCAGAAGACGAAGCTATGACAGCTGCCTTCGGCGCTCGCGGGAAAAAGAGGCTGAATAGGGTGTTCGATGTTATTGGGTTTGTTTACCTAGATTACTGCTTTCCCATCCAAAGGCAAAGGAGAAAAAGGAAAGTCGCTGCTTCAATATCTTATGGTGCGCCAAAGGCAAAGAAAGTCAAGGTCTTCACACGTAGACCGAAACCCATTGGGATGGCTGATGTGCCGAAGTTAACTAAAAGGGCAGAAACTAACCCCCTAGCCACAGAGACGACTCCTGTGATGCCGGTTGAAGCTAGTGCAGACCCGATCAAAGAGCCAAAATCAGAGAAGGCAGCAGAGCAGCCAAAGGTGCTGGTGACAGCGTTGCCGAAGCTATCATCTTCTGCTACAACAACTCCAAGGAAGAGGAGGATGGCTAGTGTTTTGGATGCTGTTCTGGAATCCAAGAAAATGCCACCTCCTACTTCTGCTGAAGCTTTTGGCGGGAAAATTGAAGATGCTAGAGAAGCGGGACCTTCAGAAGCTGCGCCAGAAAAATTGGTGGGAGAAAGCCTTCCAGAAAAACCCACAACATCTGCTCCCGAAGCACCTCCCCATGGTGATTTGAATTATATTGTTCGACATGCTTCGAGAAAATAGCTATCGACAGAGCAAGTCGCCGAAACACAACATTATGCTAAGGAGCTGAAATACCCCTAGGGGTCCTTGCCTCCTTGGTATATGGAGGAGATAACGAAGATGACTTCCCCTACTGTCTACTAGACAGTAAGGAGGTCAATGTTTGACGTGAAATGATGGATAACACGGGGTATCCAAAGCTTGAACTTGGCTTGTCTGCGATGATAAAGGATCAGCTTGCAGATAGCCTTGCCTACAATAGCTTGAAGGTTTGTATACTTTGGCTTGTCATTTTGTAATTTTTGTTATGGTGAACTATTTTTGTGGTAATTCTTATCGTCGTTATTTGTTCACTCTTCTTTTGCCAGGGCTTAATTCTAAGCAAGGCTCTAAAGGCCTAAAAGGATGCAGAGGATGAGAGCTATCGAATAGCACTTGGAAACCTTCGATCAGAGGTAATAACCCTAAGAAACGAAGTTCTCGCAAAAGACGAGATTTTGCTATCATTGGTCAAAAAACTGAAAGCCAGCGAAGCCAAGTTGTCTGCTCAAGATGAAGCCCATGAAGCTGACATGCAAGAGCTGAAGAAGAAAGTTGCTGAAGCAACTGAGAATTTTAATGTTAAAGTAGTAAAACATGAAATATGTGAAATAGAAAGATCAAGAGCCCAGAAAAATGCTGATGAGCTTCGTGCTGCTAAGGGAAAATGCTACGATTTGGCTATGGAACGTGCTAAAAATCTAAAGAATAGCTTTTCTAGAGTTGGTGCATTTTCCTCTGGGCAAAAATTCATCCGTGGAGACCCCAATGGAGTTATCTAATGGATTAACACCGAGGCCGAAGCCTTCGAGGAAATTCTTAGTGATAGAGGAGACTTCTGTGCTTTTGCCGGTGCCCGTGGGGCTGTGTCCATTTTGGAGAAGATTGGTTGTGATCATGCCAAGGCTGTAGCTCAGCCAGATTTTGCCTTCTCAGTTGACGATGTTAGAAACCCTTCATCCGAAGCTACTACCTTTGGTGAGAAGTTTTATTCCGAAGTATGGCTAAAGGGTGGACAAGAAATTGTTGATGAATCCATTAAATAGAATGAGAAAGAATCTCATGATGCCTTAGAAGAGGCTAAAAGAGTTGATGAAGCTGCTGAGCGGGCCAAACTTATAGGTATACCCTTTATAACTTAGCTTCGTAAATTTTTGCAGCTTCAGTATTGATAGATGTTTGTGTTCTAATGCAGCTGAGCTATCTCCGCCTCTAGAGCCATATGATCCTGAAACTGATCCATCTGTGAAGGAGGCGCTCGATATAATTAAAATTGCTAATGAGGCTATTGACGAAGCTGTCGACAAGCTATTGAATGAAGGTGCCGACAAAGTCCTGAAAGAAGACTGAAGCTGTGTATTTTTGATAGTTTAGTGTCCTTGTACATGACTCTTGGTTTTGTAAGGGACACTTATGAACAATTTGCATGTATATTGATGTAATATATTTCTTTGTGATGCGTGGAATCTTCGTACATACCGTGTTTGATCCTATGGCGAAAAAACATGTTCCCTTCTTTTCACGCTTCAGAATGAAATCCCCCTTCTTTTCCAAAGCGAGTATGTAGTTCTTACCGAAGACGTTGCATAAGAATACCATTGTCAAAGGCTATTCTCATTAATTTTTTGCTGAAGCTGAAGGGGCAATTTTCCTTGTTTTTCTAGTGTATGTATCAATGCAAAGTGATGTATGATGCGATGTCATGATGCAATATGATGTGATGGCATGATGCAGATGATGTTGACACGCAAAACATAAAAGATAAGACTCTGCATCCCCTTAGGAACGACTTTGATATCTCGTCACCTTTTACTTAGGTGGTATTTCAGCTCTGCATTCCCTTAGGAACGACTTTAGAGCTAAGCTCCGCATCCCCTTAGGAATGACTTTGGAGCTTCTTCACCTTTTATTTAGGTGGTATTTCAGCTCTGCATTCCCATGGGAACGACTTTGGAGCTAAGCTCTGCATCCCCTTAGGAACGACTTTGGAGCTTCTTCACCCTTTTTTGTTACACTTGATGGTGTAACCACAGATTTATTACATCAGGCTGAAGGTTAAACCTCCTTATATTGTCTTTTGAAAGGGGAATATAAAGGCAAAAATGTAAAAATACATTGAATTAGGAACTTTCTGATCAAAGCCATGCACTGCTTTCAGTAGATGTGTCTTGATTCGGGCACAGTGCTATTTACTGTGTGAGCTTCGGACTCCTCCCGAGTATCTGTCACACATGGTTCTGGGGGCAAAACCGAATGCATAGCATATGTGGGCCAAGGTCCATTTTCCACACATATATTGACGTCACAAGTGTAATATATCAAAAGACTATGCAACAAAGGCGTAAAGAGAGTAGAGTAACTTTATTACATCATCTGGATCATAGCATCTTAAAAAAGTTTCATAATCAAAGTATGACGGAATTAAACATGGACACTCTTCCACAGGAAGGTGACTGGTGCATCCTTAGACTCAAAATTCATCAATGTCATTTGCGAAGTCTTCGTCATCACCCTCTGATCAAAATATTAGCAAGGGTGAGCTCACTTATGGTCGGGGCTCAGCAAGTGGGGGAAATAATGCAAGTTAACAAGGTAGGCTATGGATAAGCGGTAAGCATTTTAGTTGGTCAATATTTTATTATCAACACCTGTCTTACTAATAAGTGTGTCCTAAATATCCCAATTAATCAAAGGCATAAGATTATATAAAAAACACTTAAGTGAAATCACTTAAGTAAACCACTGGTAGATCATCGGATCACGATTTATTTTTCATCTTTAAGTTTAATTATCATATGAGGGTCCAGGTTGCTCTTAACCGTGAGCACGGCTGACATATCAGTTTTACACTCTGCAGAGGTGGTACAACTTTACCCACAAGCCGTGTATCCATCTAGCTTGGGTTGATTGGACCCTTAAACACTGTCGAGGTGAATGGCTAGGGATCCACTATGAGGCTTTCACAAAATATCCTTAGTACAAAGCCACCCGATAAGGTTTCCACGTCAGTATTGATGGCCCTCTAAGTGAGGTAACTTAGCCAAGACTACCACCCCATGTTAACATGAGCTGCCACCAAACCACTGCCGCTACCTGTTGCCCATCTTTCTGGTACAGTTACTAAGCACTAAGTCTATAAAGCTAATTACCAAAGCCAGAGCCATTATAGCAGTCGTGGTTACACTATTATCCTGGGTGGTCACTCCATATTCCATTTAATACAAAATGTTCTTGTTTAACCATCGGGTTAACATCATAAATAAAACTTCATTTCCGGAGCATAGTATCATTAAAAGAGTGACATCTTATTTATCAAGTTGAGTAGTAGCAAAAATTGCTAAGCATAGCATTTATCCCAGGGTAATTCAAGGAATAGGGTTGGTAATTCTAGGAAATCCCTATTTAGGCAAATCCCATCAAATTATGCAATATACAAAAAAGTAAACATTATTATATGCATTATTTGGGTACAAAGAGAAATCCAGAGGGAGAATCCACTTGCCTTGCTCGAAAGTGTCCTGTGGGTCGTCCTCGAACGAGTTTGGTTCGTCTACCTCACAGTCAACTTCTAGCATCGATTTACGTATCGTACATACAAAAGAATATGTATGCCAAATAAATAAACATACACAATTACATGGGTAACAATTCACCATTACATACACATTCATATATCACACAACTATACTCACAAATATGTCTAAAGCATAAATATTTATGAATCCACAATATTTGTTTACTTTGAGTTATCATTAGTGAAAATATGAGCAGGTGACTACGAAGCTAGTTTATCTAGTATAACGTAGATAAAATGACTTAACAAGCTTTACGGAAAATAATTTATGACTAATAATAATCCTTTGGGTTTTATCCTTTCCTTTCTAAATAGAAATTATACATATGGCTACAAATGTTTATTTCTAAATCACCTAACATTAATATTCTAAGAATTAATGTAGATTACTAATTTTGGACTTCAGTAACATAATCATGGTGATTTTGACATAAATAAATATTTTACTAATTCTAAGTAATTAAGTGCTATGGTATGAGCACATTTATCATGACTAGTAATAATCTAGATTTTAACATGACCAAGAAAATGGGACCTAGTACTTCTTTTATTTTCCTATATCAGTAAAAACTATACTTAAACAGTCACTAACATAATGTTATTTTATATGCTAAAAGGAGAAGTTAATCAAAAAGGATTCTAATACTTAATCACAAAATTATAGAATCGTGACATAACTTATTTATTTTCGAAATACAAAAATAATGTCTATATCCAAAATATTTCTACAGGGCTAATCTATAATTAAATGTATACATTAGGGGTCTCTTTTTAGTAGTTTCTGAACCGTATATCTTGGAATTAATTTTATTCAAGCGCAGGGACTAAAATGTAAAAAAGTGCTTCTTCTACCTTGGGCCTGCTTGTGTGCAGGGAGATCTCGAAGGGGGGGGGGGTCAGCCGAGCACAGAGCAAGGAAGGGCTCAGTCAAGGTGCCCGAGGACGGGTGCGACTGAGCGGACGGTCTGGCTAGGGCGCAGACAGTCCGGCGACGGCGAGCAAGCATGGCGCGGGCAGGGAGAGAGATAAGAGGGAGAGCTTGGGCGAATCTGGCAGGGAGGGAGCAGAGCTCGATCGGTCTACTTATAGAGAGGGAAGGGGGAGAGAGACGCTAGGGGAGGTAAAGTGGCACCGGTGGCTCCTTCAATTGGCCATTAATGGCGCCAGTTACACGTTTGATTGAGGGAGGTTATGAGGGGGAGAGGAAGGGGAGGAGATGGCAGTTTTGGGCACGCGAGGGAGATGAGGGGACGAGGGCTGGCTCGGCCGGGAGCGCGGGGTCGGGCTCGGCCAGGGGCGCGGCGCGGCGCGGGTGCACGCCAGGGCACGGTGGCGGCGGCCAGAGGTGGAAGAAGCCCCCCTGCGGGTGGGGCCCACGCGCAAGTGAGAGGGAGAGGGGAAAAGGCTGCTGGGCTGGGTCGGTTCAACTGCCCTATTGGGCCGGTCCAACTAGGGTTTGTTTTTTTCTTTTTTTCTTTTCCATTAAAAATATAAATAATATATTTTTAAATATTTCTAAAATTCATAATAATTATACCAAAATTATTTATAACTAAAATACATTTGGACCAATGTTTCCATATTAATTGCTTGGGCTCTTGATATAAAAGAAAATCTACAAAGTAACCATAAATCAAATATGAGCAAAGAAAAATTATTCTAAAGGTAAATAATACCAAACACTTGAAAGAAAAATTCATTACTATATTTACCACTAATATTCTAAATGTATTATTTTTAGTTGATGGTTTTGAGGTGTTACAGTATCACACTGTTGTTGCACCTAGCGATGCCCTTCTGGCTGCTGATTATGAACCAAAGTAGGCACCAGTGGTGGTGGTGGTAACCGAGCCCATGCAGCTTGTGAATGACTTGCCGAAGCAACTGATGTCGTGGGTTGCTGATTTCCCACATATTCAAGGATATATGGCGAATAACATGAAGCAGTGTGCAAGACCTGCTTCGGCTTCAGTGATTTCCTTCTACTTTTGGATCGTGACTTGGCACGTCCTTGTTGTGTGTCCCTTATCCTCCCCATAGAATAAGCAGAACATTCTCCTGGGCTGAGTGCCAAACCTTCCTCCGAAGCTTCTCCCCCCTCTGCCTCTTGGGCTGGTGGCTTGTAGAAAGTTTGCTGTATTCCCGAAGATTCTGAGCTTTGCTGGCTGCTCTCGGTGTGATTTGCCCTGTTATCATTTGTGTTGGGATTGTGGATTGTTCTGACGTGCCTAGGATGGAGTCTTCCTCTGAAGCCCCTAGTCATCTCAGAATACCTGTAAGCTTCCTCCCTTCTCTGGCGAAAATCATTGTTAGCTCGGATATACTCAGCCATCTTCTGGACAAGCTTCTCTAGGGTTTGTGGTGGCTTCCTTGCAAAATATTTTGTTGCTGGTCCTGGTCGGAGCCCCTTAATCATGGCTTCGATGATGATCTCATTAGGCACCATTGGCGCCTGGGCTCTAGGTGACAAGAATCTTCAGACGTATGCCTACAAGTACTCCTCATGGTCTTGCGTGCATTGGAATAAAGCTTAACCAGTTACTGGCTTCGTCTGGAAGCCCTGGAAGCTGATGACTAGCATATCCTTCAGCTTCTGCCATGATATGATTGTTCCTAGCCGAAGAGAAGAATACCAAGTTTGAGCCAAATTTCTGACTGCCATGATGGACTTTGCCATGACAACAGTGTTGCCACCATATGATGATATGGTTGTTTCGTAGCTCATAAGGAATTGCTTCAGGTCGGAATGCCCATCATACATGGGGAGTTGTGGCGGTTTGTACGAAGGTGGCCATGGAGTAGCTTGCAACTCTAATGCTAGGGAGAAGCATCATCAAAAGCAAAGTTACCATGGTAAAGGTCATCATACCATCCATCATCTTTGGTTGGACTTTCTTGATGAAGCTCTCTGTGTTGAGGCCCTTGTCCTTGATCAACCTACGTGATGTGGCACATTTCTTCAGCGGCTTCGTCGATCTTCCTCTGAAGTTCGGCTAGTCAAAGCATCGTCTCCCTTTTCCTCTATACTTGCTGATGTATAGCTTCCAGGTCTCTGATTTCCTAGTCCAACTCCTCTTCCTGTGGTGTTGGGCTGGTAGCCTTTCTTTTTTGGCTCCTAGCTTCTCTCAGTGAGAGCGTGTATTGATTGGTATCCAGTGGCTGTAGGGTAGCCCCTGGTGTTGTTGCCTTCTTCGGCGGCAAGACAAAGGCGAACACTTGCTGAAGGTTGTGGAAGTGAGTTCACCGGAGGTGGGCACCAATATTGGTCACTTGTTCTCAAATGCTGCGAATCAAGAACAAGGAAACACAATTGTTAATCATTAATGAGCTTCATCCTCCGAAGCATTGCCTCCTCTCGGATTTAATGATCATTGGACGAAGGTCATGAAGGTCATTCCCTCATGATTTTGTGGATAAATAAGAATACATAAGGACAAAGAATATAATTCATTGGTTCATTCACATTTATATTTCATAATGTACACATGAATATTAAAAAAAGTTTACATTACATTGATACCTTTGGCTTGCTCAAAGGTGTTGACGCGAGAGTGATTACAATTTAGCGTGAACAATACGGTCCTACTGTTCATCTATTTATAGGCACGAGACGCAACTCGGGTAAAAGTAGATTTATGTCCCTGACATTTACTTATGATCGTAACATAAATCATTAAGGACTAAGTAGTCTTTTTTCCCTTTAGGACATCATCATCATCAGTCTTCATCACCATTATAAGCCGAAGTTGTTACTCTTGCAATAGCTTCAGCGTTTATTCTTATCATCTTTAGGTTATATCTGCATCTCGTAAGCCTTCATCGTGGGGGAAAGACTTCCATCCTAAAGACGAAGCTCCCTATAATAGCTTATATTATGCTGAAAGCAAATGGTTAATTATGTTTTTGAGGACCTTCGGAAGAGGAAAGCCCCCAACAAAACCCAATAAATTTTTTAGTATAATTACTATGAATTTTTTGAGAAGTATGTAAAAATATATTTATTTATATTTTTGCGATATAAGTGTTGGGGGTCTTCGGCTTCCGAAGGTCCTCAAAAACATGATTTAACAATGTTTCTGGAGTATAATACATGAACAGGTACCTTCAGGCTCGGATCAGAACCACAGTGTGAAGAAGCACAAAGAATACGAAGGTTGGCGCAGAGCCGAAGCTATGTGCAGGAGAGCTTCGGCATGATAGCAGAAAAGGAAACCGACTTAAAAAGGAAAAGGCTATTCAGACCTCGATGGGTTACTATAGAGCCATTAGCATATGTAAAGGACATGGGTGTAATTTTACATGGGCTGCGTCCCGTGCCTATAAATAGATGAATAGTGCTCCCGTACTGTTCACGCTGACTTGGCATTTGCTTTTGTGTCATGCTTATACTTTTACCTTCTTTCAAGCCGAATGTACATTTGTAATTTGATATCATTTCTATTTTCCATAATAATAAAATAGAAATGAGTTGATAATAATACTTGATTGTTTATGTTATTTTATATTTCATATGATTCCTTCTTCATCATTATATGTTATGCTGCTCAAGATATGTCCTTCATAACCTTCGTCCGAAGATCATTATATCCCAAGGGAAATAATACTTCAAAGGACAAAGGACTTTAACGTTTAACATTTTCCGTGTTGCCTTGTTCTTAATTCATAGCATTTGAGAACAAGTCCCCAACAATAAGGATAAAAGAAAAAAGGCCAAACCCTAGCCGCCGGCTGAACCGGCCCAACCGACCACCCGTGCCCCCCACTCCCCCTCCCTCTCTCTTACACGCGGGGCCCACCCTTGGCTCCTTCCTATTCCTCCTCCATCCACGCCGGTGCACCCTGGCCGCACCTGTCCACAGCTAAGTAGCTCAACTGGCAGAGCCGACCACGTCCCTTCCTCTCCCCTCGGAACCCTCTCCTCTCCCCCACTCACTCTCCCCTCATGATAGTGCCACCGCCATTAAGGTAAGTAATGGAGCCATCGACCACCCTCTCTCCCTCGCTCCGCCGACCCTCCCTCTCCTCTGTAACAACCCTGGTGTTACCATAACTAAAATTTGAGCATGGCATCATATGCATTTACATGTCATTATGTTTGTCACACCTAGAATGCATCCACTAGGTTAAAACTCCAAAAATAAGTTGTGATGTGGTGACTTGAAGTGCTTCTTAACCATAGAGTAGGGTACTTAACCATGGGATTGAGGTATATGGGTGTGTGTGATACCAAATTGAGTACTACCTAAAAATTTAATGGAAATGGTCACAGGAAACTAAACTTGATGGATTTTAGTGGCACACAAACCCTAGAACACTCGAAACCCTAATAAGAGCCCTAGAAACCCTAATTTGTGCCCTATAAGGTGATTTTGATTTCTAGGCACTTTTAGACCAAAGTTTCTATATAAAAGTGGTAGAGTATCAAAAACTAAACAACTTTTACATTAGAAGATTCTCAAGTGATGTGGAACAAATTGGAGTAAATTGTAAAAGTTCCCAAAAGCACCTATATGGCTAACTCTAAAATCAGTGTGATTGGGCTGACTTTGGAACCTTGTATTTCTTAATCCATGGAGATTTTGCCCTAGGTCACTACAACAAGTTTATAGAGGTACTAACAAGTTTATAGAGGTACTATAGTGGTACAAGTTTGATTAAGTGGTTAAGCCCTACAATTACTTAGGAATTGGGATAAAATGCCCTAGAAGTCGGGCTGTCAGACAACTTCAGTTCTGAAAATTGAAGTTTAGTGACATTTGGTCAATTTGGAGACAATTTGTGGTTAATTCAATGGAGTTAAGACCAGGGTCACCATGGCAAAGTTGAAGCCCTAACATTAGTGAACAAATTTGTTATACCAAGCTTGGCCTGGTGCTATATGATTTTTGGAGTAAATCGCTCCCAAACTCACTCTGTCAGGCGCACTGAATGGAGCTCCCATAGTATAGTAACCTGAATTAGATTCCAGGTTCAGTGAACGTCACCGTCGATGAACTTGCGCCGTGATTCACGATGGCCGTCACAATTCATGCCTATGTGAAGTGTGTAATCGTGGCGGGTGAAAAGATCTTGACCGCGGATGAGACCGTGAGCTGGCCGCCGTACCCACTTGCCCCACGGCCGGTCAAGATGACCATCGCTGGAGTTTGCCGCTTGCCGCAAGGATGCCACGTATTTGGAAGCGTTACCACGTTGCAGTAGACCGCAGTAGATAGCCCATCTATCGCCTGAGACATTGCCCCGGTGAACGCCACGGTAGTTTTGCACCGGTTACTCACCCCCTCTCCGGCCGCCAGCTTACCTTTCCCGAATTCGGAGCCATCGCTTGCGAACGCTATAAATTGAGTGTGCGGCCTGCTCCGCTAGCTTATTACGAAACCAGAACACCAACCCTTGCCTTCGATTAGCCACCATAGCGCCTGAATTTAGCTTCCCCCCAATTCGTTCACCATCGCCGTCGAGGAGAGCTCTTCCATGGCTAGCTTCGCCTGAGGTAGTTCCAGCCCAATTGTCGTCTGTTCTAGCTTCCTTAGGGTATAGTGATGCTCCCTGTACTTAGAATTTGAATGCTACCACGCCTAGTCGGCGGGAACAGCTCGACCTCCCCTCGGTATTCGCTGTCATCGTGGGTAGAGGAGATTTTGGGTTGAATTAGCTCAATTAGGGCTTGGACTATGTTCGCATGGGATCGGGGATGGCAGTCGAATGCTCGGTTTCGATCGTTTTCGCCATTTGTGGCATATTCCAATGAGAAGATGGCCGGCAGGCGAGCGCGCCGTTGCTAGGGATTGGTTTGGAGAAGAAACAGAAGCGTGAGGGGTGTTGTGCAAATGTCAGAGAGACATGTCAATAGTACTGTGGGCTCTTTACTAGTTATTCAAATGACTAGGGGCCTCTGCGCAAAGTCGCCAGCGCGGGCGCGTTTTACCTGGTCGTGGGCCGGTTCGGGCTGAAGTGAGCCCAATACTGTTCCTTCTTTTCCCTTTTCTTTTTACTGCCAGACTTGGAAAATTGTAGAAAATACTAGAAAATGGTAAAATTATAAGACCAATTTTTCTAAACTCCTAAAATCATCTAGTATTTAATAAAAATAGTTCCAAGATTTTTATTCCAAGATTGGAATTATTTAGCATTTAAAGATGCTTAAACCTAGCCTTTTAGAATTTTAGAATTAATTTAGTAGCTCAAAAAATAATAAAACTTTTTGGGTAAGCTTAGTTTGATGATTAAAGCCCTTGGGTGAAGTTTGAAATGATTTGGACATTGTTTGGTCTCAAACCCAATGAACTAACCTCCTAGATTTTAGTTGCCTAATACTGATAAAATAATAGCTTATGAAACCTTATTGGCTAGTGTGTACCGTGAAGGAAAGTTGTATCGAGATACAACTTAGTAGGTTTCTATTACATAACTGCATATTCATAGCATCACATAAGCACTCATGATATGTATTGTTATATATAGAAAACGAGGAAGAGACTATAGTTGAAGAAGAAGTTGTCCCTCAAGTTGAGAGTTCACCAGTCGAAACCAACTTCTACATTGACATCTGTGGAACAGACCCGAAACCTCCTGCAACACAAGGCAAGCCCCGGTGTATTTACCCATTTGCTTGATGTTTTAAACTCTTTTTCACTTGAGATGATGCATTAGGTGATAGGAGTTGTGTGCTAAAAAATTGATGCATTCCCTTCCTTGATTATCTGATTTACTTAAAGTTTTCTGATGCTTAGCCTTGCTTTAGAAAACAAAATGTTTTGTTTTAAACAAAAGGTGATGCTTCATATGAGATGGGGATTTTTCAAAGAAAAGACTTGATGGTGAATCCATCATGGCCATGATGAGTTCAACATCTGAAAATATGTACATCTGTTAGGTACCAAACTTTGGGTTGTAAATGATAAAGATGAGACTGGGCGGGTGACTTGCTTGAGAAGGAAGTCTCGATGTAGTGTCTTCGTTTGAGTCGCTTAAGGACCGAGCCGATGTAGGCCTGCTGACCGAGGACCTTTTAACTGGCCATATGCCTCATCATGGGTAAGCTTTGCCTGAGTCGGACCAATACCAGAAAGGCCACCACACAATGGGAGTGGAGAGATGGCGAGAGTAGCGTGTCCCCTCCGTGGCAAGAGGCTGGACGGTGGTGTATCTGTGCTCTCGGTTGGCGTGAACCCATTCTGGTCTTGAGAAACTCAGTGGCGAGTTGACATATTCAAGGGTTAAGTGCTACATATGTCGTGTGGTTGGAGATCCCCAACTGGGTATTAATCGATTCGGATCGTCGTTACTTCTCGGACATGAAGACTTGGTCACTGACTTACACGTAGCAATCAAGTGAACTCAAGGGGTGATAAAATATGGCTAGTGTAGGCCAAGTGTTTGATTTAGGATAGAAAGAACTCTAGATACAGGTAACTACTTAACCTGATAATAAAAATGGATTTTTACGGATCCACTTATAGTAAGTGTTGGGGGCCTTCGGCTTTCGAAGGTCCTCAAAAACATGATTTAACTATGTCTCTGGAGTATAATATGTAAACAGGTACCTTCGGACACAAATCAAAACCACAGCGTGAAGATGCACAAAGAGTATGAAGGATGGCGCAGAGCCGAAGCTATGCGCAGGGGAGCTTCGGCGTGATAGCAGAAAAAGAAACCGACTTAAAAGGGAAAAGGCTATTTAGACCCCAATGGATTGCTATAGAGTTATTAGCAAATGTAAAGGGCATGGGTGTAATTTTACATGGGCTGCGTCCCGTACCTATAAATAGATGAACAGTGCTCCCGTACTGTTCACGCTGACTTGGCATTTACTTTCGCGTCACACTTGTACCCCTGCTTTCCTTCGAGCCAAAGGTACATTTATAATCTGTTATTGTTAATACCGCAACACAAATAAAAATAAGTTGATAATAACATTTAAAGTGTTTATATTATTTTTCATATCTTGTGTATGAATCCTTCTTCATCATTTATCGTGCTTATGAAGGTTTGTCCTTCATAACCTTCGTCCGGAATTCATTATATCCGAAGGGAGATAATGCTTCGAAGGACGAAGGACTTTAACATTTAACACTTTTTATGTTGCCTTGTTCTTAACTCTTAGCAATTGAGAACAAGTCCCCAACATTGGCGCCCACCTCCGGTGAACTCACTTCCACTTTTTGAGTTTCGAACACCTTCGGCAAGCATAGACCTTCGTCATGCCGCCAAAGAAAGCTTTAGCAACAGGGGCTGCCGCTCTGCAGCCGCTGGACCCCAACCAGGAGACCCTCTCTCTTCGGGAGGCCCGAAGCCAGAAGAGGAAGGCCACCAGTCCAACACCACAAGAGGATGAGTTGGACCAAGAGATCAGAAATATGGAGATGCTCCATCAGCAGGTGCAAAGGAAGAAGGAAAAGATGGCTAGGCTGGCTGATCTGCAAAGGCAGATAGATGAAGCCTCTGAAGAAGTTCGCCATCTTACTCAAGATGAGCAGAACCGAAGGCCTCAACACAAAGAGCTTCATCAAGAGGGCTTCTTCAACGAGGATGACTGGTATGAGAATTTCCATTATGGGAATTTTCCTTTTGATGTTGCTTCTCCTCTGTCAGCAGAACTTCAGGCTACACCTTGGCCTCCGTCTTACAAGCCACCTCAACTCCCCATGTATGACGGACACTCAGATCCGAAGCAGTTTCTGATGAGCTACGAAGCAACGATATCTTCATATGGTGGCAATACTGCAGTCATGGCGAAGTCTTTCGTCATGACCGTCAAGAATGTTGCACAAACCTGGTACTCCTCCCTTCGAACAGGAACAATCACATCATGGCAGAAGCTGAAGGATATGCTGATCACCAGTTTCCAAGGGTTTCAAACGAAGCCGGTCACCGCTCAAGCCTTATTCCAGTGCACCCAAGACCACGAAGAATATCTTCAGGCGTATGTCTGAAGGTTCTTACGCCTGAGGGCACAAGCGCCAATAGTGCCCAATGAAATTGTCATTGAGGCCATGATTAAGGGGCTTCGGCCGGGACCTTCAGCTCAATATTTTGCCAGGAAGCCCCCTCAGACTTTGGAGAAACTGCTTCAGAAGATGGATGAATACATCCTCGCTGACAATGACTTTCGGCAGAGAAGGGAGGAAGCTTACAGGTTCTCCGAAATAGCTAGGGGCTTTGGAGGGAGAATTCATCCTAGACATGTCAGATCGATTCATTCCACTCAGAATGATGACAGGGGAAGCCAGCAGCAGAGGCCGCAATATTCCTCCTAGGCTTCGGGGCAACAACAGAGCTATCCTCGGCCTCCAGCTCCAAGGGGCAGAGGTGCCAGGGGCTTCGGAGGAAGATTTGGGGATCAACCCAGGAAAATTTATTGCCTATTCTGTGGTGAGGACAAGGGCCACACCACCAGGATGTGCCATGTCACCATCCAGAAACAAAAGGAAATAGCAGAAGCTGTAGCCCAACAGACCCAGCCGAAGCAAGTTATGCATACTGCTTCGTACCACTCGCCTTATATCCCAGAGTATGTGGGCAACCACCCTGCAGCTTCTGTTGCTTCAGCAAGTCAATCTCAGGCATCTTGGCAACAGCCTCCACCTCCACCACCAATGCAACGAGGCCAACAGCCAGAAGGGAGTCAGCATAATCAACACCAACGAGACTTCAGAGAAGAGTCCGAAGCTCGCACAGTCAACAGTACTGTGCCAGAATCGAAGCACATTTACTAACAAATATCCTACCTCGGCAGCAGTTTTTGCATTCAGTATCATTTTCTTTTTAATAAGGAACAATTATTGAAAGCCTAAGTGTCTTTTGTTGTTTTCAATTTCTTGTAATAGCTTAGCCTTTGCCATAGTACAAATATACTTTCTCCACAGAATAACGGAGTCCAAAAAGTTGCCGAAGCAAAAGAACTTATGGTTACAGGGAGAACCTCCGAAATAACAAAAAGTCGTTCCTAAGGGAGCGCAGCGTATGTTTTCTGCTCAAAAGTTGTTCCGAAGGGAATGCAGAGCTTACAGCGAAAAATAAACGCTGATTCCGCTGAAGTAAAAGGCGAAGAAGCTCCTAAGGGAGGCTTACAGCGAAAAATAAACGCTGATTCCGCTGAAGTAAAAGGCGAAGAAGCTCCTAAGGGAGGCTTACAGCGAAAAATAAACGCTGATTCCGCTGAAGTAAAAGGCGAAGAAGCTCCTAAGGGAGGCTTACAGTGAAAAATCAATGTCGATCTTCGGTAAATATCATTTTGCATAACATCACATCATTTGCATAAGCATAACATCATACATCATATTGCATCAATAGCGCAAGAAGGGGGTTCAATGTCGACATTCGGAGATTGTTTCGAAGAAACAGTGCCAAGGCACAAAAATAATTATTGAAGAAGCATACCTTCGTCAAACTCTAAAATGAAAAGATCTATTGGTTACTGATTTTACGAAGATTGGATGTTTTCTATGAAAATACGGATATTATTTACGAAGCATGAAAAGAAGGGAAGGTGTTTTTTCGCCGAAGGCTAAAAAACGGTATGTATGTAAAGTTTCATGCATCGTAAAGAATTGAACCATAAATAGCTTATATATTACATTCAAAGTTACAAAATATTACACATATTGTTCAACAAATATTACATTTCAAATGTTTGTACAATAACATCTAATCTTCCCTTAGAACTACTTCTGTAGCTTCGTTTAGTAGTTGATCAACAACTTTGTCCATGATAGCTTCGGCCATTTTTCTAATCTCGTCATCCCCCTTTACGTTGGGGTCCGCTAATGGCTCGGCGGGCTCTGAGGGAGGAGAAGGTGTGGCTATGTTACAAAGTGTAGACAAGTTCGAAATCAAAAAGTTACAACAAAAACCCAAAAACTAGTAGTTAATACCTATTCACCCTTCGAGATCCGTACTTTTCTCAGCGGCCTCTGCTACTTTTCTAGCGTCATGAATACCTTTTTCGCTTCTTCGTATAATTTCTTGAGCCATCTCCCGGCCACCATTTTCCCAGATGTCAGTGAAAAATTTTCCACCAACCAAACTTGCCTCGGCCGAAGGGTCTTTTATGTCTTTAGAAGATAAATTGGTTTCGGTCTGTGCCAAGGATTTCACGTGATCGCAACCTTTTTTATCCAAAACAGTGGCAATCCCCCTAGCACCCGAGAAGGCACATATGTCTCCGCGGCTATTCAAGACTTCTTCAAAAGCTTCAGCTTCGTGGCTGATCCATCCAATTGGGCCTTCGGGGTCGCCCCTTATGAAATTTTCTTCGCTTGAGAACGCGCCAACGCTGGTGAAGCTGGTTCTTATTTACTTAACACATTCTATAGATTTTTCATAACACCTTTTCTTGAATGCACGAAGCTCTTCAACGTTTTTTTCTAAATGATTTACCCATTGTTCACTAATTTCTCGTTTTGCTTCTTCAACTATGCATTCTTCTTTAGATCTGGCTTGCTGTTTCCAAAGATCCTCAAGTTCGCGCTTCTGAGCCTCAGCTTGAGCTTTGAAAGCATCTTCGTCTTCTTTTATTTTATTCACCAACGAATGTAATATTTTATCTTTTTCGAGACCTTCGTTCCTTAGTTCAATTACCTCGGAACGAAGGTTGCTCAAGGCTATGGTACACCCTTCGTCTTCGGCATCTTTTTGTGCTCTGAGGGCATTGCTAAGTATAAGGCCCTGCAAAAAATGTGTTAATAAGTTTAAGCAAATGAAAAATTTTGGTTTCAAGGAATAATACAAAGATATCATTTTTTCACCTTTAAACTATTGTATGCTAAGCTGTCGGCCAGCTCGTCCTTTGACAACACCGAGAGCCCGTCTTCTAATGTTGGGAATCCGAAGCTCTTACTCATTTCCCGACAAACAGAAATCTCCTTGCTGTCAGGGAGACAATACAAGAAGTCTTCTTCTCCGATGCCGTTGAATATCAGCGCCCCTTTTGGATATTTCAATTTTTGCGCATAGAATTGAGCTTCTCTTTTTTCTTTTTCGCTCAGATTTTTACCCGAAGCATAACATAATACATAGTCAGAAGCTTCAGAAGATGCTTCGGGAATAGGTGTGGCGATTTTCTCAGATAAAGCTTCTTCTGCAGATTCTTTTTCCGTTTCTTTTTCAATTTCCAAGAATTCCCTCTTGGTAGGCTCTGAAAGCCCAGTTTCAGTTTCCGCTTGACTTTTGACAGCTTCAACCTCAGTTTGTGTCTTTGGAACTTCGGCAGCTATCTTCGGAGTAGCGCTTGAAGATTTTATCGTTTCCAGTACATCTAGCATGTTAACCATTCTTTTCCTCTTGGGGGTTGTAGTAAGGTCTTTTTGTGTCATCGGCATTGGCATTGGCACCTCACTCTTGGTGAAGGACTTAAAATTTCCGATGTCTTTGTTTCTTCAGCTCTCAGTTCTTCTATTTTTTCCATCTCTGGCATTTTGGCCGGATCTTCAATATTCGACAGGGGAGTCGGCTCCTTGGCTTTGGTGGCCGAAGAGGTCTCACCGACAAACTCAGGCACTGTGGCCGGTTCAATATAGCGTGGCCGGTGTGTAAGAACCTTCATCTTTTTCCTCTTCGGCGCTGGCTCACTAGGAGTGGCTGAAGCAACTTCCTTCACAGAAGCCGTATCTTTCCTTTTTTGACCTCATGTTGGGTAATGATAGTCAGGATAGATGAACCCAATGGCATCAAATACTCGATTGAGTCTTGTCTTCTTCCGGCCTCCGAAGGCCGCAGATAGTGCAGTATCTTCTGCCTTCGAGTATGGTCCAAGCAGTTCATCGCTTGTGGCCTCAATACATTTTAACCAGTCATCATCTGGCTCGACAAACTTATCTCCATATCTGAAGGTGTATTTTAACCTAACTAGTCCACCTTCGTCAGGTTTGCTGATGGTTTCCTTTGGCATTTCCCACTTTTCTACAAGTGGCCATACTCTGAAGGCAATGTGTTCCTGGATCAAATCCCTCATCCCAATGAAAGAGCAAACTACACTGAAGGCTCTCCGGCATTCTTCGGCTGCTTCGTCAATATCCACCTTCGGATTCCGAAGGCCAAAACGCTGCCAAATGGGGCGCATGATGATACCTTTAATATCTACTCACGTTTTCAAGTCGTTTTTCACATAGAACCATTCCTTCATCCAGTCCCCGGGCCATCTCTTTCGAAAAGTTGGCATGGGACAGCATGACCTAGAGCAGGCACTGAAGCTATAACAGCCAAAATTGTTATGATATTGCTCTTTACCCCATGGTTTCGTCTCATATAATAACTCATGCATACTGCAGAAACTTTTTGCATTTGGCTCCAAACTTTGGCTCTTCACGGCCCATACGAAGATTCCCATCCTTATGATTGCTTCGGGAGTAATTTAATGAAGGCAGATTTCAAATATCTTCAAAACCTCTACCACAAAGTTGCTCAAAGGAAACCGAAGTCCAGCCTTGAAGAAACTTCGGAATATCACGACTTCATTCTCCTCGGGAGTCGGACAAGTTTTCTCTCCTTCGTCAGCCCTCACAATAGATAAATCTCGAAAATATCTACCCCTCAGATTGACAAGATGGCTTTGCTTTATGCTTGATTTTCCAAAAACTGCATGGCTTGGTCGCCAGAGTCGATCTTCGGAATCTTCACCACCACTTTCCACATCATAGCTGTCACTATCACCAGTGTCTTCAGATAAACCCTCTAAGATCTCCCTAGTAATCTTCTCTGTATTTGTCTTTGCTATTGATTCAAGAAAGCCGAGATTCATCTCCTCAGAAAGGCTCAGCTTCGATTCAGCGACAACTTTCTTATCTTCAGACATCTTTGAAAATGCTGAGAAAGTCCTCTCGAAACCGAAGCTTAAAAATTTAAAAAGCCAAGCAAGTGTTGGTGCGCAAGGGCTAAAAGTTGGGTGAGCAAGAAGCAGATGGCAAGAAAGCGTGCCAAATGAACTCGTGGTGAGCTCTTATTTATACGCCTAGTGCGTTAAAAGCTGGAGGGTCCCGCTTGTCAATGACTGTTGCTATCCTAGCAAAGGGAAGGTGTTTTTTCGGACCTTCGGCTTAAGGCCTTCGTCCATGTCGCAATCTGAATTTATTACTTTAACAATTTAATATTGCGAGGGGCTACTGTTGGGGGCCTTCGGCTTCCGAAGGTCCTCGAAAACATGATTTAACTATGTCTCTGGAGTATAATGTGTAAACAGGTACCTTCGGACACAAATCAAAACCACAGCGTGAAGATGCACAAAGAGTATGAAGGATGGCGCAGAGCCGAAGCTATGCGCAGGGGAGCTTCGGCGTGATAGCAGAAAAAGAAACCGACTTAAAAGGGAAAAGGCTATTTAGACCCCGATGGATTGCTATAGAGTTATTAGCAAATGTAAAGGGCATGTGTGTAATTTTACATGGGCTGCGTCCCGTACCTATAAATAGATGAACAGTGCTCCCGTACTGTTCACGCTGACTTGGTATTTACTTTTGCGTCACACTTGTACCCCTGCTTTCCTTCGAGCCAAAGGTACATTTATAATCTGTTATTGTTAATACAGTAACGCAAATAAAAATAAGTTGATAATAACATTTAAAGTGTTTATATTATTTTTCATATCTTGTGTATGAATCCTTCTTCATCATTTATCGTGCTTATGAAGGTTTGTCCTTCATAACCTTCATCCGAAATTCATTATATCCGAAGGGAGATAATGCTTCGAAGGACGAAGGACTTTAACATTTAACACTTTTTATGTTGCCTTGTTCTTAACTCTTAGCAGTTGAGAACAAGTCCCCAACAGTAAGCTTTTCTGCAAAAGGAGTCTTTGATTCTTGATAAGCTTTACCTTGATTAACAAAAGCCAACATATCCTTGAGAGTCTTTTCCTTTGTCAGGTAAGACTTGCGAAAGTACATTCCACTTCCACTTCGAGCTTTTTGAACACCTTCGGAAGCTATAGACCTTCGCTATGGCGCCGAAGAAAGCTTCAGCGACTGGGGCTTCAGCACTGCAACCGCTGGACCACAACCAGGAGACCGTCTCCCTTCGGGAGGCCCGAAGCCAGAAGAGAAAGGCTGTCAGCCCGACGCTTCAGGAGGAAGAGCTAGACCAAGAAATCAGGGATATGGAGATCCTACATCAACAAGTGCAAAGGAAGAAGGAGAAGATGGCCCGGCTAGCCGAGTTGCAGCGGCAGATAGACGAAGCCTCTGAGGAAGTCCGCCATCTTACCCATGATGAGCAAAACAGGAGGCCTCAGCAGAAAGACCTTCATCAGGAGGGCTTCGTCAACGAAGATGACTGGTATGACAATTTCCATCAGGGAAATTTTGTTTTCGATGATGCTTCTCCTTTGTCCGCTGAGCTGCAGGCTACACCTTGGCCTCCATCCTATAAGCCACCTCAGCTTCCCATGTTCGACGGTCACTCAGACCCGAAGCAGTTCCTGATGAGCTACGAAGCAACAGTGTCTTCGTATGGGGGCAATGCTGCAGTCATGGCGAAGTCTTTCGTTATGGCCGTCAGGAATGTTGCTCAGACCTGGTATTCCTCCCTTCGGCCAGGAACAATAACTTCATGGCAGAAGCTGAAGGATATGTTACTGACCAGCTTTCAAGGATTTCAGACGAAGCCGGTCACAGCTCAAGCCCTGTTCCAGTGTATTCAGGATCACGAAGAGTACCTTCAGGCGTATGTCCGAAGGTTTTTACGATTGAGGGCGCAGGCACCAACGGTGCCCAATGAAATTGTTATCGAAGCCATGATCAAGGGGCTTCGTCCTGGGCCTGCAGCTCAATACTTTGCTAGAAAGCCTCCTCAGACCTTGGAGAAATTGCTCCAAAAGATGGATGAGTACATTCGTGCTGACAATGACTTTCGTCAAAGAAGGGAGGAGGCCTTCAGATTTTCTGAAATGACCAGGGGCTTCGGAGGAAGATACTACCCGAGACATGTCCGTTCCATCCACAACACTCAGAATGATGATAAGGGGAGTCAGAACAGACCGCAATGCTCCTCACTGGCTTCGGGGCAACAACAAACTTCCTTCCGGCCACCAGCTCCAAGAGGCAGAGGCGCCAGGGGCTTCGGCGGAAGATTCGGAGATCAGCCAAGGAGACTGTTTTGCTTGTTCTGCGGAGAAGGCAAGGGCCATACCACTAGGGCGTGCCATATTACAATCCAGAAGCAAAAGGAAATAGCCGAAGCTGCATCTCAACAAGCTCAGCCGAAACAGGTCATGCATACTGCTTCGTATCATCCGCCTTATATCCCACAATACATAGACAACCACCCTGCAGCTTCTGTAGCTTCGGCAAGTCAACCTCAAGCTTCCTGGCAACAGCTTCCGCCTCCACCTCCATTGCAGCAAGGTCAACAGCCAGAAGGGAGTCAATGTGCTCCACATCAGAGGGACTTCAGAGAACAATCCGAAGCTCGCACAGTCAACAGCACTATGCCAGAGTCGAAGCACATTTATTGACATATCCTACCTTTGATAGCAGTCTTTTCTATTCAGTTTTATTTTCTGTGAAGCAAGAAACATTGATAGTTTTCACGTAATAATTTCGTTGTTTCCCACAAAGAAAATCTATTTGCTCCACAAGCTTAAGTTGCTGAAGCCTAAAACTTTTTCCGTTACCAAGGAGGACCTTCGGATTAAAAATCCTTCGGAGTAACAGAAAGTCGTTCTAAGGAACGCAGAGTAAGTTTATGAAGTCACAAAAAGCCGTTCCAAAGGGAGCGCAGAGTAAGTTTTCTGCTCAGAAGTCGTTCCTAAAGGAATGCAGAGCCTACAGCGAAAAGTCAACGCTGATACCGCCTAAGTAAAAGGCGAAGAAGCTCCTAAGGGAGGCTTACAGCGAAAAGTCAACGCTGATACCGTCTAAGTAAAAGACGAAGAAGCTCCAAAGACGTTCCTAAGGGAATGCAGAGCTTACGAATATATTTTATGTGTATCTTCGGAACAAATGTCACATGCATAACATAACATCATCACATCATTTTGCATAGCATAAGCATCATACATCATATTGCATTTGGCAAGAGAGGGGGATACTCTCAACCTTCGAAAGGATGCTTTGAGAAAGTGACTTCGAAATTGTATAGCTTCGGAATACAGCTTCGGAGAATATTTTTACGAAACATGGGCAGGCTTTATCAGATCAATACCGAAGTTGTATAGCTTCGGAGTATAGCTTCGGAGAATGTTTCCACGAAACATGGATGGGATTCATCAGAATAATTTTAACGAAGAATGTCTTCTTCACGAAGCATGAAAAGAAGGGAAGGTGTTTTTTCGCCGAAGGCTCAAAAATGGTATGTATTTAAAGTTTCATGCATCGTAAAGAATTCAATAATGAAAAAAGACTTGTATATTACATTCAAATGTACAAAGTGTTACATAGATTACACTTTAAATGTTTTTTCCAAATAGCATCTAATCTTCTCTCAATACTGCTTCGGCGGCCTCATTTAGAAGTTGGTCAACAACCTTGTCCAAGATAGTTTCGGCCATTTGTTTAATTTCTTCATCCCCTTTTGTGTGGGGGTCGGCAGTCGATCCAGCAATTTCTGAGGGAAGAGAACATTTCTTCATTACCTTTACAAACCTTGAGCAAAGTTTGACATAAAAATTACAACACAATAAAAGCGACTAATTGGTACCTAACTGCCTTTCGGGCTCTGTACTTCGTTCGGCAGCTTCTGCCACTTTCCTGGCGTCATGGATACCTTTTTCGCTCCTTTGGATGATTTCTTGCGCCATTCCTCGGCCGCCGTCGTTCCAGATATCAGTAAAGAATTTGCCGCCAACCACGCTTGCTTCGGCCGAGGGGTCCTTGATGTCTTCGGAAGATAAGGCAGCTTCGGACTGAGCTAAAAATTTTACATGCCCGCAACCTTTCTTCTCTAAGACAGAAGCAATTCCTCTGGCGCCCGAGAAAGCGCAGATGTCGCCGCGACTGCTCAGGATCTCCTCGAAGGCCTCTGCTTCGTGACTAATCCATTCCAGTGGACCTTCGGGATTGCCTCGAGAGAAATTCTCTTCGCTGGAGAAGGCGCCCACGCTGGCGAAGCTGGTTTTAATTTTATTCACGCATTCTACAGATTTGACATAGCATTTCCCCTGAGATGCGCGAAGCTCTTTAACTCTTAATTCCAATTTATTGACCATATGATCACTAAGTTCTCGTTTCGTTTCCTCAAGTACGCGCTCCTCCTTAGCCCTAGCCAGCTGTTTCTGAAGGTCTTTAATCTCACGTTTTTGAGCTTCGGCCTGGGCCTTTGAAGCAGCTTCGTCTTTCTTCACTTTATCTACCAGTGTAAGCAGAATTTTATCCTTTTCCAAAGCTTCGTTTCTCAGTTTGATAACTTCGGAGCGTAAATTATTAAATGCAATTTCATAGCTTTCATCTTCGGCGCTCTTTTGGGCTCTTAGTGCGTTGCTTAGGATCAGGCCCTATACGAAAAAGAATTCATATAACAAAAAAGGAATGAGTTGCGTAAAAAAAGAAAAGGGGGTTTTTCAAGCGTTTAATTCCCATACCTTCAGGCTGTTGTACGCAAGACTGTCTGCGAGATCTTCTTTCGTCATGGCGCTTAATCCAGATTCAAGCTTCGGGAAACCAATACTCCTGGCCATCTCTCGGCAGACGGATAATTCTTTATTGTCTGGGAGGCAGTACAGGAAATCATCTTCGTTTGTCCCATTGAATATCACTGTCCCCTTCGGATATTTTAGCTCCCTCGCATAATGGTTAGCTTCATGAGTTTCCTCTTCAGATAATTTTTTCCCCGAAGCATGTCGAATGATGTAATCACATATGCTGGCAGGCGCTTCGGGGATGGCAGTGTTAGTTTCTTCAACTAAAATTGGTTCTGGTATTTTTATTGCTTCGGCTTCCAAAGTTTGCTCCTTCAAGGGCTCCGAAGGCCCAGCTTCAGCTTCAGCCTGTTGCGTCGAAGCTTCAGTAGAAGCTTCAGCAACTTCAACACTCTTTTCTGGAGTTGTGCTTGAAGACTTAATTGTCTCCAAGACATCTAGTACGTTTACCATTCTTTTCCTTTTTGGGGTCACCGTTGGACCCTTTTGGATTTTTGCTGTTTCGACATTTGCTACAGGACTCAAAACTTCTGATGCTTTTTCCTTAGTCGGATTTTTTGCTTCTTCCATTTTTTCTGTGGATGGCGCTGCGGCCATCTCTGCAATTTCTGGCAGCAAGGTTGGCTGTTCAGCTTCGGCGGCCGAAGAAGTTTCTCCGGTGAACTCAGGCACCGAAGCCGGTTCAATGTGGAGTGGCCGGTGTGTGAGGACCTTCAACCTTTTTCCTTTCGGTTCTGGCTCGCTAGGAGCAGTTGCAGCTTCTTCTTTTGCAGAGGTTGTGTTTTTCCTCTTCTGCCCTCGAATGGGATAACGATAATCGGGGTAGAAGAACCCGATTGCGTCAAACACCCGGTTGAGTCTCTTCTTTTTTCGGCCTCCGAAGGCTGCTGATAGCGCAGTATTTTCGGCCTTCGAATATGCCCCAAGTAGTTCATCACTTAAAGTTTCAATGCTCTTCAGCCAGTCATCATCAGGTTCAACAAATTTATCTGCATATTTGAACGTGAATTTCAGTCTAACTAGTCCGCCTTCGTCGGACTCTTTAATAGTTTCCTTCGGCATTTCCCATTTTTCTGTAAGTGGCCATACCCTGAAGGCAATGTGCTCTTGGACCAAGTCCCTTGTCCCAATGAAAGAGCAGACCACACCGAAGGCTCTTTGGCATTCCTCGGCTGCTTCGTCCATTTCAACCTTCGGCCTTCGTAGTCCGAAGCGTTGCCAGATGGGGCACATAATAATACTTTTAACATTTTCTTGCGCTGTTAAGTCATTCTTCACATAAAACCACTCTGTCATCCAGGCTCCGGGCCACCTCTTCCGAAAGGTCGGCACAGGGCAGCTTGACCCGGAGCGGGCTCCGAAGCTGTAACACCCAAAATTGTTGTGATATTGTTCTTTTCCCCAGGGCTTTGTCTCGTATAATAATTCATGAATGTTGCAAAAACTCTTAGCATTTGGTTCTACACCTTGACTTTTTGCAGCCCAGACAAATATCCCCATTCTTATGATAGCTTCGGGAATAAGTTGATGAAGGTAGACTTGAAATATTTTCAGTACCTCGACAACAAAGTTGCTCAGGGGGAATCGAAGCCCAGCCTTGAGAAAGCTTCGGAAAATCACAACTTCATCTTCTTCGGGGGTGGGAGAAGTCTTTTCTCCAGCGTCAACCCTCACAATAGATATATCTCGAAAATACCGCCCCCTCATATTATCAATATGGCTCTGCTTGATAGTGGTTTTCCCGAAAACCGTGTGACTTGGCCGCCATGGACGATCTTCGGCCTCTTCTTCACCACTTTCTACATCATAGCTGTCGCTGTCACCAGTATCTTCGGACAGACCTTCGAGAATCTCTTTGGTGATTTTCTCTGTATTGGTCTCTGCCATCGCTATCAGGAACCCCAGATTCTTCTCCTCCTCGAGACTCAGCTTCGTCTCAGCAGGGATCTTCTTGCCTTCAGACATCTTCGGAAATGCTAAAAAATTGTTCCCGAGGCCGAAGCTCCAAAATCAAAAAGACCAGCAAATCTTAGTGCACAAGAGCTAAAAATTTTAGTGGGCCGAAGCAAAAGGCAAGTGTGCGTACCAAATGAGTTTGCGGTGCGATCTTATTTATACGCCCAGGGCGTTAAAAATTTAAAGGCCCCGCCTGTCAGTGAATGTTGCTATTCTAGCAAAGGGAAGGTGTTTTTTCGGACCTTCGGCTCAAGGCCTTCGTCCATATCGCAATCTGAATTTATTGTTAACAAATTAATATTGCGAG
Organism: Zea luxurians; assembly: GCA_029449295.1. Taxonomy (NCBI): domain Eukaryota; kingdom Viridiplantae; phylum Streptophyta; class Magnoliopsida; order Poales; family Poaceae; genus Zea; species Zea luxurians. Next base: position 7,169,539 of record JAOPSE010000002.1, read on the forward strand.
GGGCTACTGTTGGGGGCCTTCGTCCTCCGAAGGTCCTCAAAAACATGATTTGACAATGTTTTCCAAGTGGATTATGTGAACAGGTATTTTTGGACTTAGAACTATGAATATGAAGCACGGCCAGGACGAAGCCTGAACTAGACGAAGAACGAGCGCAGCCGAAGCTGTGCGCAGGGAAGCTTCGTCGCGACAGCAGAGGGGGGAACCGACTTAAAGATGAAAAGACTGCGTGGGCCTTGACAAATTTCCATAAGCCATTAACAAATGTAATGGACATGGATGTAATTTTACGTGGGCTGCGTCCCGCGCCTATAAATAGATGAACAGTACTCCCGTACTGTTCACGCTGACTTGGCATTGGCATTTGCGTCACGCTTGTACTTTTTACCTTCTCTCAGGACCGAAGGTACATTTGTAATTTGGAATCATTTCTATTTCTTTGTGTTAATAAAATAGAAATGATTCTATGATTTACATTCCATGTTTTATATGAGTCCTTCGTTATCACTTGTTGAATTTACGAAGGTATGTCTCTTGTGACCTTCGTCCGGAACTCATTATTCCCGAAGGGGAATAATGTTCGATAGGACGAAGGGCCTTAACGTTTAACACTTTTTATGTTGCCTTGTCCTTAATACGAAGCATTTGAGAACAAGTCCCCAACAGAACCCATGTTGTTGTAGGTGATGAAACAACCAAATGTTGTTGTTTCTGCTCTAAGGTGGTGCCAAAGCAGGAGGAAGATCACTAAGTTTGTTGGCGGGAGGGTGTTTTGCTTCCCAGTTATGTAATACTAAGTGCTGCACTCGAACACCTGTTATGTAATAAATACTCTCTCTATTTTTGGTATGAATGCAAACTGTATTATTGTAATCCTTCTGCTTATTCTTTTCTCCGATTATGTGTGTAATGTCTGTGTGATGGGTGAAACACTCTTGGGTGATATGATGAAGATACATATAACCGAACTTGTCGAGTGATTATGCGCACCTGCATGTCTGTCTGAGGTCCTTAGACAAGGACATCTGTAGGTGGGCCTAGTACCTTGGGAGGTTCCATGACAGCTGGTATCGGAGTGAAGCCCATCTCTTCGGACATTGCATAGTACTTCAAAAGAATTTTTTAATACTTACCTTGAAACATTTTTTCATTCTTATCTTACCACTTTCTAGTAGTAACTTACCTTTTGAAGTCGGGTAACAGAGTGCTAAATAATAGTATGCATAGGAAATAGGGGATCAATGAAAAGTTGATTCCATGATTATTAGGTTATGCATGCATCATATTTAAACTACACTAAATAAATTTTCCTCTCTTACGGAGATATGGCGTGAACCAAGACCACCCAGCGCAAAGGAACTGAACCTCATGGTGTACCCCAGCATCAGCTGGCTCCTAGACATGAGGGGAGCACCAGTGGAAGAAACGACCCGATAGGGGATCTAGAGGCCAGGGTGGCGCGACTCATGTCAGAGCTACGCCATGGGAGTAGGGAGCGTGTGCGTGATAGCCGCCGCATTGCTGAACTATCAGCAGAAGTTAATTGCTTGCAGTAGGAAATTGCGGAACGAGACACGGCCATTGACTGGGCCGTAAATTTGCGCTCTTTTGCCTAGGATTGTGAGGCCAAGGCTCTAGCCCGGGTAGCGGAACTAAGTGCATCCCTAGAAAATCTGCAAGCGTATTGTAACACGATGCATGAGGAGGTGCACGTGTTGTACGACCGGCTACATCCGAACGTGCCACCAGAAGTTGCACCAATGGGAGCCGGACCATCTAGAACAGCAAATGGAGGACCTGATGGGGAGTTGGACCTTTTTGGAGCCCCTCCTTCCATGAACCTCGCAGATGAACGTTCTCCAGATGCTGGCAGTGGAGCGGCCCAAGACTAGGATAATTAGAGTAGTATAGTTTAAGTAGCGTCCTTATGTAAAATAAATAAGGAAGTTGAGTTGTACTACTAAGTATGTATAATTATTACAGTTCAACACAATGTAATAAAGATGGTGTATGTTTGACATGTAATAATTTAGGATGTTTTTCTTCCTCAGATGCCATCACGAACTCGTGTTCATCACGGGGCGGGAACTTCCCACGGTGGGGAGGAAACTCCCAACCCACCACTTATACCTCCTATACTAGCTGAGGCTATCGCTGCCTTAGTCAACGCTACTGCCGACAACACGCGATTCCTGCGTGAATTGGCGGGAAATCAGTTTCAACATCATGGAGGAAGAGGTCAACCTCAAGGGCCATGAGACACCACTTATTTAGAGTTCTATGAAACCCATCCACCGCTCTTTGTTAAGGCAGAAAAACCACTCGAAGCGGATGAATGGGTACGGGTTATGGAATAAAAGTTCGGGCTAATCTGATGTACTGAAACGTAGAAGCCCTTATTTGCCGCCCAACAGTTGAGAGGCCCTGCCAGCGCCTGATTGGCAAACTTTTCAGCCATTCAACATGCTGGACATCAGGTCACGTGGGCAGAGTTTAAACAGGCATAAAGGGAACATTATGTTCTGGAAGGGGTGCTATAGATGAAGCTGGAGGAGTTCATACGTGTTGGGGACTTGTTCTCAAATGCTATGAGTTAAGAACAAGGCAACACAGAAAACGTTAAACGTTAAAGCCCTTCGTCCTTCGAAGCATTATTTCCCTTAGGATATAATAACTTTCGGACGAAGGTAATGAAGGACATACCTTCATCAACATAACATATAGAGATGAAGAAAGAATCATATAAAACATAAAAGATAATATAAACAGTCATATATTATTATTATCTCATTTCTATTTTATTACTATGGAAAAATAGAAATGATATCAAATTACAAGTGTACCTTCGACTTGAAAGAAGGTAAAACTACCAGCGTGGCGCAAGGTCCAATGCCTAATCAGCGTGAACAGTACGGGGTTACTGTTCATCTATTTATAGGCACGGGATGCAGCCCATGTAAAATTACACTCATGCCCTTTACATTTGCTAATAACTCTATAGTAATCCATCGAGGTCTAAATAGCCTTTTCATCTTTAAGTCGGTTTTCCTTTTCTGCTATCATGCCGAAACTCTCCTGCGCACAGCTTCGGCTTCGCGCTATCCTTCGTACTCCTTCTTGTGCTTCTTCACGCTGTGGTTTCAACTCAAGCCCGAAGGTACCTGTTCATGCATTATACTTCCAAAAACATTGTTAAATCATGTTTTTGAGGACCTTCAGAAGCCAAAGGCCCCCCAACAGTAGCCCCTCGCAATATTAGTTTGTTAGAATGATAAATTCAGATTGCGACAAGGACGAAGGCTCTGAGCCGAAGGTCCGAAAAAACACCTTCCCTTTGCTAGAATAGCAACAACCACTGACAAGTGGGCCCTCCAGCATGCAACGCACCAGGCGTATAAATAAGAGCACACCACGAGCTCATTTGGCACGCTTTCTTGCCATCTGCTCTTGCGCACCAACACTTTCTTGGCTTTTTTAAAATTTTAAGCTTCGGCTTCGAGAGCACTTTCTCAGCATTTTTGAAGATGTCTGAAGATAAGAAAGCTGTCGCTGAATCGAAGCTGAGCCTTTCTGAGGAGATGAATCTTGGCTTTATTGAATCAATAGCAAAGACAAATGCAGAGAAGATTACTAGGGAGATTTTGGAGGGTTTATCTGAAGACAGTGGTGATAGTGATAGCTATGATGTGGAAAGCGGCGGGGAAGACTCCGAAGATCGACCCTGGCGACCGAGCCATGCAGTTTTTGGAAAATCAACTATTAAACAAAGCCATCTTGACAACATGAGGGGGAGATACTTTCGGGATATGTCTATTGTGAGGGCTGACGACGGAGAGAAGACTTGTCCTACTCCAGAGGAAAATGAAGTCGTGATCTTCCGAAGCTTTTTCAAGGCTGGGCTTCGGCTCCCTCTGAGCAGCTTTGTAGTCGAGGTTTTGAAGATATTCCAGATTTACCTTCACCAGATTACCCCCGAAGCCATTATAAGAATGGGAATCTTCGTATGGGCTGTAAGGAGTCAGGGCTTGGAGCCAAATGCAAAAAAGTTTCTGTAGTATGCATGAACTATTATATGAGACGAAGCCCTGGGGTAAAGAACAGTATCATAACAATTTCAGTTGCTATAGCTTCGTTGCCCGTTCTGGCTCAAGCTCCCCAGTATCGACTTCTCGGAAGAGATGGCCAGGAGACTGGACGAAAGAATGGTTCTATGTAAAAATTGATTTAAAGGCGCGAGAAGACATTAAAGAGATAATCATGCGCCCTATCTGGCAACGCTTCGGGCTCTGGAAACCGAAGGTAGAAATTGACGAAGCGACCGAAGAATGTCGCAAGGCCTTCGGCTTAGTCTGCTCTTTCATCGGGACAAGGGACTTAGTTCAAGAGCACGTGACCTACAGGATATGGCAATTGGTAGCCAAGTGGGATATGCCAAAAGAATCCATCAGCAATCCCCACGAAGGTGGTTTGGTTCGACTAAAATATACCTTTAGATTTAGAGACCAGTTTATCGAGCCAGACGACGACTGGCTGAAAAGCGTCGAAGCTACAAGCGATGATCTGCTTGGGCTGTACTCCAGAGCAGAAGATAACGCATTATCTGCGACCTTTGGGAACCAGAAAAAGAAGAGACTAAACAAAGTTTTTGATGCTCTTGGGTTCATGTATCCTGACTACCGTTACCCGCCCCGGGGGCAAAAAAGAAAAGTGGAGGTTCCGGGAGAGATGATGTTTCAGCCGCTCCGAGCAAGCCCATGCCGAAGAGGAAAAGGGTGAAGGTCCTTACTCATCGACCGCGCTATATTGAACCGGCCAGAGTGCCCGAATTTGGCGGTGAGACCTCTTCGGTGACCGAAAGCAAGAAACCTACGATTACGCAGAAAATTGAAGAATCGTCTGTATTGCCGAAGGCATCATCAGCCAAATCAGATGAGTCGAGGGCCATTAACATTGAAGAGATGAAGGTTGAGAAAACAAGGATATTAGAAGTAATAAGTCCTTTGGCAGAGGTGACAATGCCGAAGGCACAAAAGGATCTTTCAACGACTCCCAAGAGGAAGAGAATGGTCAACGTATTAGATGTGCTAGAAACAATAAAAACTTCAAGCTCTACTCCGAAGAAAGCTGTCGAAGCTTCGAAAACACAAATTGAGGCCGAAGCTACCAAGATCCAAGTCGAGACCGAAGCTGGGCCTTCAGAGCCCGCCAAGGAGAAATCCTTGGAAATCGGAGAAAAGACAGAGAAAAAAGCTGCAGAAGTAATTCTAACTCGAAAAACCGCCATTCCTATTCCCGAAGCATCATCTGAAGCTCCTGATTATATTATACGACATGCTTCGGTAAAAAGATTATCTGAGAAAGAAGAACGAGAGGCTCAATTCTATGCTCAAAGATTGAAATATCCAAAGGGGGCACTGGTATTCAACGGCAGCGGGGAAGAAGACTTCTTGTATTGTCTCCCAGACAGCAAAGAGATTTCTGTCTGCCGATAGATGGGCAAGAGCTTCGGGTTCCTGACACTAGAAGATGGGCTCTCAGTGTTATCAAAAGATGAGTTGGCCGACAGCTTAGCATACAATAGTTTAAAGGTTAGAAAATGAGATTTTTGTATTTAAAAACAAAATTTTCCATTTGCTTACACTCAATACCGCATTTTTTGCAGGGCCTTATCCTTAGCAACGCCCTCAGGGCGCAAAAAAGTGCCGAAGATGAAGGGTATACCATAGCCTTAAACTACCTTCGTTCCGAAGTAATTGAACTAAGGAACGAAGGTCTTGAAAAAGATAAAATATTAAACTCATTGTTAAACAAAATAAAAGAAGAACAAGTTGCTTCCAAAGCCCAAGCTGAAGCTCAGAAATACGAAATCGAAAATCTTCGGAAACAGCTATTCGAAGCTAAAGAAAAATGTGGTCTTGCAGAGGCTGATCAAGATATTAGTGTATATTGGAGGAACCACTTACAAAAAAGTTGATGAACTTTGTGCATCCAAGGAGAGGTGCTATGAAAAGTCTATAGAGTGTGTTAAGAAAATAAAAACTAGCTTCACCAATGTTGGCGCATTCTCTAACGAAGACGACTTCGTAAGGGGTGATCCTGAAGGCCCAATTGATTGGATCAGCAACGAAGCTGAAGCTTTTGAGGAAGCTTTGAGTGGTCGCGGGGATATCTGCGCTTTCTCAGGTGCCAGGGGAATCACAGCTATTTTAGAGAAGTCAGGCTGCGACCATGTGAAAGCTTTGGCTCAAGCCGAAGCTACTTTATCTATTGAAGATACAAAAGATCCCTCGGCCGAAGCAAGCTTAATTGGCGGGAAATTCTTTACTGACATCTAGGAGAATGGCGGCCGAGGGATGGCGCACGAGATGATAAAAAAGAGCAAAAAAGATTCTCATGATTCAAAAGAAGCGACGAAGGCAGCTGAGAAAGCCGCGGAACTTGAGAGGCGGATAGGTATTGCTTAATAACTTTTTAACTTTATTTACTAATTTTGCGACTTCGGACTTATTTACGTTTTATATCGCAACTGAACTATCTCCTCCTCTAGAGCCCTTCGAGTCGATGGCCAACCCAGAAGTAGAGAAAGAAGATGAAGTCACTAAAGTGGCCGAAGTTATTTTGGACGAAGCTGTTAATCGACTGCTGAACGAAGCTGCGGAAGCAGTTTTAAAAGAAGAATAGCTTTTATTGTAAAAACATTTGGAATGTAACATTTGCTGAACAAAGTGCGTAATATTTTTATAATTTTGAATGTAATATTTAAGCTGCTTGTAACTGAATTCTTTATGATGCATGAAACTTTACGTACATACCGTTTTTGAGCCTTCGGCGAAAAAACACCTTCCCTTCTTTTCATGCGTTGTGAAGAATATCCATATTTCATAAAAACATCCAATCTTCGTAAAATCATTATGCTTCGTAAGCAATAGATCTCCTTTTCATATTAGAATTTGACGAAGCTATACTTCTTCAATACTTATTTTGTGCCTTGGCACTGGTTCTTCGAAACAATCTCCGAAGATCAACATTGAATCCCCTTCTTGCGCCATTGACGCAATATGATGTATGATGTTATGCTATGCAAAATGATGTAATGATGTTATGCTATGCAAAATGGTATTTGTGCCGAAGATACACACACATTCCCTCAGTAAAGCACACAATCTTTTTGCCGTTTATTTTTCGGCTTCACCGCTTATTTTTCGGTGTATCAGCACTGACTTTTCGCTGTAAGCCTCCCTTAGGAGCTTCTTCGCCTTTTACTTCAGCGGAATCAGCGTTTATTTTTTGCTGTAAGCCTCCCTTAGGAGCTTCTTCGTCTTTTACTTCAGCGGTATTCGCGTTGACTTTTCGCGCTTCGCCTTTTACTTCGGCGGAATCAGCGTTTATTTTTCGCTGTAAGCTCTGCATTCCCTTTGGAATGACTTTTGAGCAGAAAACTTACACTGCGCTCCCTTAGGAATGACTTTTTGTTGCTTCGGGAAACTTACACTGCGTTCCTTAGAACGACTTTCTATTGCTTCGGCAAAACTTGTAATGTGATTGTGAATCCCGCGCTCTCTTGAGAGCAAGTTTCGTGCTTCACCAACTTTTTGGACTTCGTGAGTCTGTAAAAGAGATACATTTCCACTATGGCCAAAACGAAGCTATTACAAGGAATTGAAAATGACAGGAAAAACTTAGGCTTTTAATGATTGTTCTCTATTAAAAAAGAAAAATGATAACGAATGCCAGAGCTATTTCAGAAGTAGGATATCTTCTAGTAGATGTGCTTCGATTCTGGCACAGTACTGTTGACTATGCGAGCTTCGGACTCCTCTCTGAAGTCTCGTTGCTGATGAGTGTGCTGGCTCCCTTCTGGCTGCTGGCCTTGTTGTAATGGTGGTGGAGGTGGCGGCTGTTGCCAAGATGCCTGAGGTTAGCTTGCTGAAGCAACAGAGGCTGCAGGATGGTTACCCACATACTCTGGAATGTACGGTGAGTGGTACGAAGCAGTATGCATGACTTGCTTCGGCTGGCTCTATTGGGCTGCAGCTTCTGCTATCTCTTTCTGTTTCTGGATGGTGACGTGGCACATCCTGGTAGTGTGGCCCTTGTCCTCACCGCAGAATAAACAATAAATTTTCCTGGGCTGATCCCCAAACCTTCCTCCGAAGCCCCTGGCGCCTCTGCCCCTTAGAGCTGGGGGCCGAGGATAGCTCTGTTGCTGCCCCGAAGCCTGGGAAGAATATTGCAGCCTCTGTTGTTGACTTCCCCTGTTGTCATTCTAAGTGGAATGAATTGATCTGACGTGCCTAGGGTGGGTTCTCCCTCCGAAGCCCCTGGCCATTTCGGAGAACCTGTAGGCTTCCTCCCTTCTCTGTCAAAAATCATTGTCAGCGCGGATGTATTCATCCATCTTCTAAAGCAGTTTCTCCAGGGTTTGAGGGGGTTTCCTGGCGAAGTATTGGGCTGAAGGTCCTGGCCGAAGCCCCTTAATCATGGCCTCAATGACAATTTCATTGGGTAATGTTGGCGCTTGTGCCCTCAAATGCAAGAACCTTCGGACATACGCCTGGAGATGTTCCTCTTGATCTTGCATGCACTGGAACAAGGCTTGAGCGGTAACCGGCTTTGTCTAAAACCCTTGAAATTCAGCTTCTGGCATGATGTGATTGTTCCTGGCCGAAGAGAGGAGTACCAGGTTTGTGCAACATTTTTGACTACCACAACGAAGGATTTCACCATGACTGTAGTGTTGCCACCATACGAAGATATAGTTGCTTCGTAGCTCATCAGAAACTGCTTCGGATCTGAGTCTCCGTCATACATGGGGAGCTGGGGTGGCTTGTAAGATGGGGGCCAGTGTGTAGCCTGCAGTTCTGCTGACAGAGGAGAAGCATCATCAAAAGCAAAATTTCCATGATGGAAATCCTCATACCAGCGATCCTCGTTGAAGAAGCCTTCTTGGTGCAGCTCTCTGTGCTGAGGCCTTCGGTTCTTCTCATCTTGAGCAAGATGACGCACTTCTTCGGTAGATTCGTCAATCTGCCTTTGCAGATCAGTTAACCGAGCCATCTTCTCCTTCTTCTTCTGTACCTGCCGATGAAGCATCTCCATATTCCTGATTTCTTGGTCCAACTCATCCTCTTGTGGTGTTGGACTGGTGGCCTTCCTCTTCTAGCTTTGGGCCTCCCGAAGAGAAAGGGTCTCCTGGTTCGGGTCCAGCGGTTGCAGAGCGGCAACCCCTGTTGCTGAAGCTTTCTTTGGTGACATGACGAAGGTCGATGCTTGCCGAAGGTGGTCGAAAAAGGGTTCACCAGAGGTAGGCACCAATGTTGGGGACTTGTTCTCAAATGCTATGAGTTAAGAACAAGGCAACACAGAAAACGTTAAACGTTAAAGCCCTTCGTCCTTCGAAGCATTATTTCCCTTAGGATATAATAACTTTCAGACAAAGGTAATGAAGGACATACCTTCATCAACATAACATATAGAGATGAAGAAAGAATCATATAAAACATAAAAGATAATATAAACAGTCATATATTATTATCATCTCATTTCTATTTTATTACTATGGAAAAAATAGAAATGATATCAAATTACAAGTGTACCTTCGACTTGAAAGAAGGTAAAAGTACCAGCGTGGCGCTAGGTCCAATGCCTAATCAGCGTGAACAGTATGGGGTTACTGTTCATCTATTTATAGGCACGGGACGCAGCCCATGTAAAATTACACTCATGCCCTTTACATTTGCTAATAACTCTATAGTAATCCATCGAGGTCTAAATAGCCTTTTCATCTTTAAGTTGGTTTTCCTTTTCTGCTATCATGCCGAAGCTCTCCTGCGCACAGCTTCGGCTTCGCGCTATCCTTCGTACTCCTTCTTGTGCTTCTTCATGCTGTGGTTTCAACTCAAGCCCGAAGGTACCTGTTCATGCATTATACTTCCAGAAACATTGTTAAATCATGTTTTTGAGGACCTTCGGAAGCCGAAGGCCCCCAACAATACGTCTGAAGCAAGGGGGAGATTCCGTGATGCAGTAACTCAACAAGTTTAATCACCTCTCCCAATATGCTATATACCAAGTGGACACTGATCTGAAAAAGAAAAATTGTTTCATGAGAGGGTTGAATGAAAGACTCCAGCCCAAAATGGCTACGTGTCTGGATCTCACGTATAGCAAGGCTGTTAGCACAACACTGTATGTTGAAGCCAAAAATTCGGGACAAGGAAAGTCAAAAAGATATGTGGCTGAAGGACCATCTCAGGGGTCTGAAAAGCGGACAAGGTTGGTAATCCATCCCTTCAACCCAAATCATTCTTCTCCTCGTCCACCCACATATCCCTTCAGACAACCTATGTTCATCCGTCCCACTTCTGCCCCTGCCCAGAACAATTAGCCGAGTGCCCCTGGTGCTCGTTTCCCTGCCCTTCCCAGTTCCTCAAGTGGCTGCTTTAATTGTGGAAAGTCTGGGCATTTCATCAAAGACTGCCCCTATCCGAAGCAGAACAAATCAAACTTTCAACAGACTTCTAGGAACGCAAATCAAGGAAAGGGAAACATGGTCAACCCTCCAGCGGGCAAAAATACGAAGAAAACTGGGCGAGTTTATTACACCCAGGTGGCGACTACACCGGAAGGAGAACTGGTGATGATGGGTACGTTTCTCGTTGCCAACCACCCAGTAGTTATCCTTTTTGATTCTGGTGCATCGCATACCTTTATTAGTGAAAGGGAAATAGGGTTTAACCTTTTCCTATAAATGATTTAGGTGGTTGAATGCCCAACACAAATAATTGGACTAACTAGTTTGCTCTAGATTATATATTCTACAGGTGCTAAAGGTTCAACACAAACCAATAAAAAGATCAAGTTAGGGTTCAAAAAGAAAGGAGCAAAAGAAACCGAAGAGAACCCTGGTCTGGCGCACCGGACTGTCCGGTGCCTAGGGCCGTACGACTTCATACTTGCCACCTTCGGGTTTCAGAAGAGTCGCCCCATTATAATTCACCGGACTGTCCGGTGTGTCACCAGACTGTCCGGTGCGACAGCAGAGCAATGGCTCCAGCGCAATGGTCGACTGCAACAGACACCTGCAAAAGTGCTATAGTGCATGGACAGTTCGCGTAGAGTCAGAGCAGCCGCCAGAAGGTGCACCGGACAGTGAACAGTGGCTGTCCGGTGCCACATGAAGACAAAGCTCCAACGGTCAAAACCGTCAGAACCCTAACGGTTGGGTGACGTGGCTGGCGCACGAGACACTGTCCGGTGCGCCCATCGACAGTAGCTTGCCCCAACGGTTGAATTGGTGGTTGGGGGCTATAAATACCCCACAACCACCTCCACTCCAACCATCCAACTTCTCATTCAATACAAGAGCAATAGACACCACTCCAAAGACACAATTCAAGAGATCGATCCACTCAAAGTCTCAAAATCTACTCTAGCACATTTAGACTTGTGAGAGGATCATTTGTGTTTTCTTGTGCTCTTGTTTGCTTGGTTGGCTTTCTTCTTCTCCCATTCTTATTCTCAAGTGAGTTGTAATCAAAGCAAGAGACACCAAGTGTGTGGTGGTCCTTGTGGGGTCTAAGTGACCCGTTTGATTAAGGAGAAAGCTCACTTGGTCTAAGTGACTGTTTGAGAGAGGGAAAGGGTTGAAAGAGTCCCGGTCTTTGTGACCACCTCAACGGGGACTAGATTCATTGGAACCGAATCTCGGTAAAACAAATTACCATGTCATCCGCTTTATTTTCTTGGTTGATTTCTTTCCCCTCTCTCCCGGACTTGGATTTTATTCTAATGCTAATCCCGGATTGTAGTGTGCTTAAAGTTTGTAAATTTCAGTTTCCGCCTATCCACCCCCCTGTAGGCGACTTTCAATTGGTATCAGAGCCCGGTACTTCATTAGAGTCTAACCACTTGAAGTGATGTCGGGATGATCCGCTAAGAGGGAGATGGAAACGGGCACAAGCCACGGGAAGGCTACATCAAGGGAGTCTGGCGCCAAAGGAAGGGAGGAATCACCTCCCGCGTCAAGTTGCACCGGAGTGGCGACAAGAAGAAGAAAATGAAGAAAGTGGTCTACTACGAGACCGATTCTTCGTCGCCCTCCACCTCCGGCTTCGATGCTCCGTCCGTCACTTCTAAGCGCCATGAGCGCAAGAAGTTTAGTAAGATCCCCTTACGCTATCCCCGCATTTCCAAACGCACTCCTTTACTTTTCGTCCCATTAGGCAAACCACTGGTTTTTTATGGTGAAGATTATTGTATGTGGAGTGATAAAATGAGGCATCACCTAACCTCACTCCACGCTAGCATATGGGACATTGTTGAGTTTGGAGCGCAGGTACCATCCGTAGGGGACGAGGGCTACGACTCGAACGAGGTCGCCCAAATCTGGCACTTCAACTCCCAAGCCACTACTATACTCCTCGCCTCTCTATGTCGAGAGGAGTATAATAAGGTGCAAGGGTTGAAGAGAGCCAAGGAGATTTGGGACGTGCTCAATACCGCGCACGAGGGAGATGAGGTGACCAAGATCACCAAGCGGGAGATGATCGAGGGGAGCTCGGTCGATTCATCCTCAACCAAGGAGAGGAGCCACAAGCTTTGTACAACCGGCTCAAGACCTTGGTAAATTAAGTGCGCAACCTCGGGAGCACAAAATGGGATGACCATGAAATGGTCAAGGTTATTCTAAGATCACTTGTTTTTCGTAATCTTACACAAGTTCAATTAATTCGTGGTGATCCTAGATACAAGCTAATGTCTCCCGAGGAAGTTATAGGAAACTTTGTGAGCTTTGAATTAATGATCAAAGGCTCCAAACAATTGTCAACTTGGAGCAAGGCGGCACCTTCACACCCGAGGTGCAACCCGTCGCATTCAAAGCGACAGAGGAGAAGAAAGAAGAGTCTACATCAAGTAGGCTCCCCATCGATGCCTCCAAGCTCGACAACGAGGAAATGGCGCTCATCATCAAGAGCTTTCGCCAAATCCTCAAGCAAAGGAGGGGGAAGGACTACAAACCCCACTCCAAGAGGGTGTGCTACAAGTGTGGTAAGCCCGGTCATTTCATTTCTAAATGTCCTATATCTAGTGATAGTGACAGGGGCGACGACAAGAGAGGGAAGAAGGAGAAGAAGAGATACTACAAGAAGAAGGGCGGCGATGCCCACGTGTGTCAGGAATGGGACTCCGATGAGAGCTCCACCGACTCCTCCGACGAGGATGCCGCCAACATCGCCGTCAACAAGGGTCTTTTCTTCCCCAATGTCGGCCACAAGTGTCTCATGGCAAAGGATGGCAAAAGGAAGAAGGTAAAATCTAGAGCCTCCACAAAATATACAACATCTAGTGATGAGGGTAGCTCTAGTGAAGATGAGGATAATTTACTTACCCTTTTTGCCAACCTTAACATGCAACAAAAGGAAAAACTAAATGAATTGATAGGTGCTATTCATGAGAAGGATGAACTCTTGGATAGCCAAGAGGAATTCCTTATCAAGGAAAACAAAAAGCATGTTAAAGTGCAAAATGCTTATGCTCGGGAAGTAGGGAAAAATGAAAACTTGACTAAAGAGCTTAGCATTTGCCATGACACTATCTCCAACCTTAGAACTGAGAATGTTAGTTTAATTACTAAGGTTGAAAAATCAAATGTTTGTCATGATTCAATTGCCAATCTTAGAAATGAAAATGCTAGTTTAATTGCTAAAATTGATAAATTGAATGAATCAATTTCTAGCCTTAAAACTGAGAATGCTAGTTTAATTTCCAAGGCTAGAGATTTAAATGTTTGCAATGATTTTATTTCCTGTCTTAGAGATGAAAATGCAATATTACATGCTAAGATAGATGAATTAAATGCTTGCAAACCCTCTACATCTAGTGTTGATCATGTTACTATTTGTACTAGATGTAGAGATATTAATGTTGATGATATTCATGATCACCTTGCTTTAATTAAACAACAAAATGATCATATAGCTCAATTAACTAGTAAAATCAATGAGCATGAAATTGAAAATGAAAAATTTAAATTTGCTAGAAGCATGCTCTATAATGGGAGATGCCCTGGCATCAAGGATGGCATTGGTTTCCAACAGGGAAGCAATGTCAAACTTAATGCCCCTAAAAGATTGTCTAATTTTATTAAGGGCAAGGCTCCCATGGTTCAGGATAACGAGGGCTATATTTCATATCCTGCTGGTTATCCCAAACATAAGATTAGGAGAATTCATGCTAGAAAACCTCATAATGTTTCACACCATGTGTTTATGTACAAGAATGAGGCATCTAGCTCTAGGCAATCAACCCATGTTAAATTGCCTAAAAAGAAATCTCCTACTGCATCAAATGAGCCTAATGTTTCATTTAAAACTTTTGATGCTTCTTATGTGCTTACTAACAAATCAGGCAAAGTAGTTGCCAAATATGTTGGGGGCAAACACAAGGGCTCCGAGACTTGTGTTTGGGTACCCAAGGTGCTTGTTTCTAACGTGAAAGGACCCAATACTATTTGGGTACCTAAGAACAAGGCCTCAAACTGTTTTGCAGGTTTATGCATCCGGGGGCTCATGTTGGATTATTGATAGCGGATGCACAAGCCACATGACACGGGAGAAAAGAATGCTCTCCTCCTATGAGAAAAATGAAGATCCCCAAAGAGCTATCACATTCAGGGATGGAAATCAAGGTTTGGTCAAAGGACTTGGTAAAATTGCTATATCACCTGACCATTCTATTTCCAATGTTTTTCTTGTAGATTCTTTAGATTATAACTTGCTTTCAGTTTCTCAATTATGCAAAATGGGTTACAACTGTCTTTTTACGGATACATGTGTTACTGTCTTTAGAAGAAATGATGATTCAGTAGCATTTAAGGGAGTATTAGAGGGTCAGCTATACTTAGTTGATTTCAATAGAGCTGAACTTGATACTTGCTTAATTGCTAAGACTAATATGGGTTGGCTCTAGCATCGCCGACTAGCCCATGTTGGGATGAAGAATCTTCACAAGCTTCTAAAGGGAGAACACATTTTGGGACTAACCAATGTTCATTTTGAGAAAGACAGGGTTTGTAGCGCATGTCAAGCAAGGAAGCAAGTTAGTATCCATCATCCACATAAGAACATAATGACAACGGACAGACCACTGGAACTACTCCACATGGATCTATTCGGCCTGATAGCTTACATAAGCATCGGCGGGAGTAAGTACTGTCTAGTAATTATGGATGATTATTCTCGCTTCACTTGTGATACACCCAGCCCAGGTGGGGTTGGCCGAGGCCCAACAAATTAGGGTTGCCCGGAGCCCATCAGTTCATTATGCACACCCAACTCAGGGAAAGGCCCAATCGCCCCAAAAGACTAGTCCAATGGGGAAGGGTGGCTCTCCCTTTTAAAGTTGCTCCTTCCTCCCAAGTTAAGCAAGGTGGGATAATTCTGAGGCTCACACGGTCGCCGTCCGACTACAATTGGGCCAACTGGGCTAATTGCGTCTTAGCTAATGGGTAATAGTGGAGGATGTCCTCATCATTCCCACCTTTTTAAAATGGGCCCTAGCTCTGATACTAGATGATACACCCAGCTCAGGTGGGGTTGGTCGAGGCCTAACATATTAGGGTTGCCCGGAGTCCAACAGTTCATTATGCACACCCAACTCAGGGAAAGGCCCAATTGCCCCAAAAGACTAGTCCAATGGGGGAAGGATGGCTCTCCCTTTTAAAGTGGCTCCCTCCTCCCAAGTTAAGCAAGGTGGGATAATTCTGAGGCTCACACGGTCGCCGTCCGACTACAATTGGGCCAACTAGGCCAATTGCGTCTTTGCTAACGGGTAATAGTGGAGGATGCCCTCATCAACTTGGGTATTCTTTTTGCAGGAAAAATCACAAACCCAAGAGACTTTAAAGGGATTCTTGAGATGGGCTCAAAATGAGTTCAGATTTAGAATCAAGAAGATAAGAAGCGACAACGGGATGGAGTTCAAGAACTCACAAATAGAAGGCTTTCTTGAGGAGGAGGGCATCAAGCATGAGTTCTCTTCTCCATACACACCTCAACAAAATGGTGTAGTGGAGAGGAAGAACAGAACTCTACTGGACATGGCGAGGACCATGCTTGATGAGTACAAGACCTCGGACCGGTTTTGGGCTGAGACAATTAACACCTCCTGCTACTCCATCAACCGGCTCTACCTTCACCAAATCCTCAAGAAAACATCGTATGATCTCCTCACCGGTAAAAAGCCCAATGTTTCATATTTTAGAGTCTTTGGTAGCAAATGTTTTATTCTTGTTAAAAGAGGTAGAAAATCTAAATTTGCTCCTAAGGCTGTAGAAGGCTTTTTACTAGGATATGACTCAAACACAAGGGCATATAGAGTCTTCAACAAATCCACTAGATTAGTTGAGGTTTTTTGTGACATTGTGTTTGATGAGACTAATGGCTCTCAAGTAGAGCAAGTTGATCTGGATGAATTAGATGATGAAGAGGCTCCGTGCGTCGCGCTTAGGAACATGTCCATTGGGGATGTGTATCCTAAGGAATCCGAAGAGCCTCCACAAGCACAAGATCAACTGTCATCTCCCATGCAAGCATCTCCACCAACCCAAGATGAGGATCAAGCTCAAGACAATGAAGAAGAAGGTCAAGAAGATGAGCCACCTCAAGAGGAGGACAATGATCAAGGGGGAGATGACAATGATCAAGACAAGGAAGATGATCAAGAAGTACAGGGTCAAAGACCGCCACACCCAAGAGTCCATCAAGCGATTCAAAGAGATCACCCCATCAACTCCATTCTTGGTGATATTCATAAGGGTGTAACAACTCGATCTCGAGTTGCTCATTTTTGTGAACATTACTCTTTTGTGTCCTTGATTGAGCCATACAGGGTGGAGGATGCACTAAGAGACTCGGATTGGGTGTTGGCAATGTAAGAGGAGCTGAACAACTTCACGAGGAATGAGGTATGGCATTTAGTTCCACGTCCTAATCAAAATGTTTTAAGTACCAAGTGGGTATTCCACAACAAGCAAGATGAGCATGGTGTGGTGACAAGGAACAAAGCTCGACTTGTGGCCAAGGGATATTCACAAGTCGAAGGTTTGGATTTTGGTGAAACCTATGCACCCGTAACTAGGCTTGAGTCAATTCATATATTACTTGCCTATGCTACTTACCATGGCTTTAAGCTTTATCAAATGGACGTGAAAAGTGCCTTCCTCAATGGAGCAATCAAGGAAGAGGTCTATGTTGAGCAACCTCCTGGCTTTGAAGATAGTGAGTACCCTAACCATGTTTATAAACTCTCAAAGGCGCTTTATGGGCTTAAGCAAGAACAAGAGCATGGTATGATTGCCTGCGAGATTTCCTTATCACTAATGGCTTCAAAGTCGGAAAAGCCGATCCTACACTCTTTACTAAAACCATTGCAAAAGACTTGTTTGTATGCCAAATTTATGTTGATGATATCATATTTGGGTCTACTAACAAATCTACATGTGAAGAGTTTAGTAGGATCATGATTCAAAAATTTGAGATGTCAATGATGGGAGAGTTGAAGTATTTTCTAGGATTTCAAGTCAAGCAACTCCAAGAGGGCACCTTCATCAGCCAAACAAAGTATATTCAAGACATACTCAACAATTTTGGAATGAAGGATGCCAAGCCCATCAAGACACCCATGGGAACTAATGGGCATCTCGACCTCGACACGGGAGGTAAATCCGTAGATCAAAGGTATACTGGTTGATGATAGGATCTCTACTCTATTTATGTGCATCTCGACCGGATATTATGCTTTCTGTATGCATGTGTGCAAGGTTCCAAGCCGATCCTAAGGAAGTTCACCTTAGGGCCGTGAAAAGAATCATAAGATATTTAGTTTATACTCCTAAGTTTGGTCTTTGGTACCCCAAGGGATCCACTTTTGATTTAATAGGATATTCAGATGCCGATTGAGCAGGATGTAAAATTGATAGGAAAAGAACATCAGGGACTTGTCAGTTTCTGGGAAGATCCCTGGTGTCTTGGGCTTCAAAGAAACAAAACTCAGTAGCTCTTTCTACCGCCGAAGCCGAGTATGTTGCTGCAGGCCATTGTTGCGTGCATTTGCTTTAGATGAGGCAAACCCTCAGGGACTATGGCTACAAATTGAGCAAAGTCCCTCTCCTATGTGACAATGAGAGTGCAATCCGCATGGCGGATAATCCCGTTGAACACAGCCGCACTAAGCACATAGACATTCGGTATCACTTTTTGAGGGATCACCAACAAAGGGGGGATATCGAGATTGCTTATGTTAGCACCAAAGAACAATTAGCCGATATCTTTACCAAGCCATTAGATGAGAAAACCTTTACCAAACTTAGGAATGAGCTAAACATTCTTGATTCTCGGAATTTTGATTGAAATATTGCACACATAGCTCATTTTATATACCTTTGATCATATCTCTTTTATGTCTACGACTAATGTGTTTTCAAGTGTATCTTTATGCTAAGTCGTAGATTGAAAGGGAAATGGAGTCTTTGGCGAAGACACGACTTCCACTCCACTCTATCGGTATCATTTACCCTTCGCCATCACTCCACATCACTCTCACTTTGGTATAATCTTTCACTCATATTTACTTGTACCAATAGCGGAGAAAGTAAAAAGGGCTCATAAAGTCTCCGTTTTTGGCGATTCATGCCTAAGGGAGAGAAAGTATTAGCCCAAAGAAAAACGACCGCACCACCACCATTTTTCAAAATAAAGTTTTCAACTGGTATCTTGTTATTAGTACTTTTCAAATTGGTATTCCTCTAGAAATTATATATCAATTGGTATCTATATTTCAAATTGATCTATATCTCAAAACCCTCTTGAAAAACTAAGAGGAGAATTTCATTCAGGGGGAGTTTTGTTTAAGTCAAAGGAAAAACATTTGAAACAGGGGGAGAAATTTCAAACCTTGAAAATGCTTCTCGCAAATCTTAGCTATATACCTTTGACTATTTGCAAAAAGACTTTGAAAAGATTTTCCAAAAGAATTTGCAAAAACAAAACATGTGGTGCAAGCGTGGTCCAAAATGTTAAATAAAAGAAAACCAACCATGCATATCTAATTGAAGTATAAATTGGTTTAATTCCAAGCAACCTTTGCACTTACCTTATTCAAACTAGTTCAATTCTACACTTACACATTTGCTTTGGTTTGTGTTGGCATCAATCACCAAAAAGGGGGAGATTGAAAGGGAAATAGGGTTTAACCTTTTCCTATAAATGATTTTGGTGGTTGAATGCCCAACACAAATAATTGGACTAACTAGTTTGCTCTAGATTATATATTCTACAGGTGCTAAAGGTTCAACACAAACCAATAAAAAGATCAAGTTAGGGTTCAAAAAGAAAGGAGCAAAAGAAATCGAAGAGAACCCTCGTCTGGCCCACCGGACAGTGTCCGGTGTGCAGGGCCATACAACTTTAAACTTGCCACCTTCGGGTTTCAGAAGAGCCGCCCTACTATAATTCACCGGACTATCCGGTGTGCCACCAGACTGTCCGGTGCGACAGTGGAGCAACAGCTCCAGTGCAACGGTCGACTGCAACGGACACCTGCAAAAGTGCTACAGTGCACGGACAGTTCGCGCAGAGTCAGAGCAGCCGCCATAAGGCGCACCGGACAGTGAACAGTGCTGTCTGGTGTGGCACCGGATTGTCCGGTGCGGCACCAGACTGTCCGGTGCCACATGAAGACAAAGCTCCAACGGTCGAAACCGTCAGGACCCTAACAGTTGGGTGACGTGGCTAGCGCACCGGACTGTCCGGTGCGCCCATCGACTGCAGCCTGCCCCAACGGTTGAATTGGTGGTTGGGGGCTATAAATACCGCACAACCACCTCCACTCCAACCATCCAAGCATTCACTCCTTCTCATTCAATACAAGAGCAATAGACACCACTCCAAAGACACAATTCAAGAGATCAATCCACTCAAAGTCTCAAAATCAACTCTAGCACATTTAGGCTTGTGAGAGGATCATTTGTGTTTTCTTGTGCTCTTGTTTGCTTGGTTGGCTTTCTTCTTCTCCCATTCTTATTCTCAAGTGACTTGTAATCAAAGCAAGAGACACCAAGTGTGTGGTGGTCCTTGTGGGGTCTAAGTGACCCGTTTGATTAAGGAGAAAGCTCACTCGGTCTAAGTGACCGTTTGAGAGAGGGAAAGGGTTGAAAGAGACACGGTCTTTGTGACCACCTCAACGGGGACTAGGTTCATTGGAACCGAACCTCGGTAAAACAAATCACCGTGTCATCTGCTTTATTTTCTTGGTTGATTTTTTTTCCCCTCTCTTCCGGACTTGGATTTTATTCTAACGCTAATCCTGGATTGTAGTGTGCTTAAAGTTTGTAAATTTCAGTTTCCGCCTATCCACCCCCCTCTAGGCGACTTTCAATTAGCAAGACTTTTATGGAGAAGCATTGCATACATAGCACTGAATCAAGTGAGGGATTTATTATTCACTCACCTGGGGGTCAAATATTTACTAAGGAAGTAGTCTTCCACGTACCCGTAACCTTGCCCAGAATAAGGCCATCATCAAAGCGGATCAAAAGGTCCATTCAATTGAGTTATGGGCATGAAGAAGTCCAATTGTCGATCCCTATAGCTGTCGTAGTAAAAGCATTTGGACAAGTTTTTGAGGCCATAGTACAAGAAATCCAGGATATTCTGGTGGTGTGTGAATTTATGGATGTATTTCCCGAAGACTTGTCTGGGTTGCCTCTGGAAAGAGACGTGGAGTTTGTGATCGAATTGAAGCCTGGTACGACTCCTATTTCCAGAAGATCGTACCGTATGCCACCCAATGAACTGGCGGAACTCAAGACACAATTACAAGACTTGTTGGAGAAAGGGTTCATTAGACCAAGTTCATCACCGTGGGGATGTCCAGCAATCTTCGTCAAGAAGAAGGATCAAACTCTTCAAATGTGCGTGGACTACAGACCCTCAATGAAGTTACTATTAAGAACAAGTATCCTCTCCCTCAGATCGATATTTTATTCGATCAACTCACTAGAGCTCGGGTGTTTTCTAAAATTGATCTCAGATCAGGCTATCATCAGATCCGAATTTGACACGAGGATATACCCAAGACCGCATTCACCACTCGGTATGGGTTATTTGAATATTTGGTTGTCTTTTGGATTAACAAATGTTCTAGCCCACTTCACATACTTGATGAATTCGGTATTCATGCCCGAGCTAGACAAGTTTGTGGTCGTCTTCATTGATGATATTTTGATATATTCCAAGAATGAGGAGGAGCATGCAAAACACTTGCGGGTTGTGTTAACGCGCTTAAGAGAACATCAACTTTATGCTAAATTAAGCAAATGCTAGTTATGGTTGGAGGAAATCCAATTTCTTGGGCATGTTTTGTCTACCAAAGGGATTGCGATCGATCCTAGCAAAGTCAAGGATATTCTAGAATGGAAATCACCCACTATAGTGCATCAAGTTCGGAGTTTCCTTGGATTGGCTGGTCATTACCGCAGATTTATTCCAGATTTCTCCAAAATTGTTAAACCCATTACCGAGTTATTGAAGAAAGGTACTAAGTTTGACTGGTCCTCTAAGTGCAACGAGGCCTTTGAACAGTTGAAAGTATTGTTGACCACTGCACCTGTTTTGGCCCAACTGGATATTGAAAAGCCTTTTGATGTGTATTGTTGGAGACTTGTTCTCAAGTGCTATGAATTAAGAACAAGGCAACATAAAATGTTAGGAGTTAATATCCTTCATCCTTCGAAGCATTATTTCCCATAGGATACAATGATCTTCAGACGAAGGTGATGAAGAACATACCTTCATCATCACGGCAAATGTTAATGAGAGAAGGAGCATATAAGATATGAAAGACAACATGAATAATCATATGACATTGCTAATATATTTATTATTATCATGGATAAACAGAAATGATATTGTATTACATTTGTACCTTCGGCTCGACAGAAGGTAAAAGTCCAAGCATGACGCACGAGCGAATACAAGTCAGCGTGAACAGTACGGGGGCACTGTTCATCTATTTATAGGCATAGGACGCAGCCTGTGTAAAATTACATTCATGCCCTTTACATTTACTATTGACTTTAGGATAATCCATTGAGGTCCATATAGCCTTTTCCCTTTTAAGTCGGTTCCTTTTCCTACCATTATGCCGAAGCTCCCTTGCGCGTCGCTTCGAGACCGCGTCATCCTTCGTATTGTTCGTGCTTCTCACATTGTATATGGTTTTGACCTAAGTTCGAACATACCTTATACATATATTACACTTGGGAAATATTGTCAAATCATGTTTCTGAGGACTTCGGAAGGCCCCCAACAGTGACGCGTCAGGCAGTGGACTTGGATGTGTCCTGATGTAAGAAGGACGAGTAATAGCCTATGCTTCAAGGCAGGTGCGCCGGCATGAGGAACATTATCCTACACATGATTTGGAACTGGCTGCAGTAGTTCATGCCCTTAAGATTTGGCGTCATTATCTGCTGGGGAATATATACCACTTGTATATGGATCACAAAAGTTTGAAGTATATCTTTACCCAGTCAGAGCTAAACATGAGACAAAGAAGGTGGCTCGAGCTAATCAAAGATTACGACTTAGAAATTCATTATCACCCAGGAAAAACTAATGTGGTGGCAGATGCTTTAAGTCGCAAGGCTTCTTGTCATTGTCTTACAGTAAAAACACCTGACACCACTTTATGTCAAGAAATAGAAAAGTTGAATATGGGATAGTACAACAAGGAACTTTGACGAATTTGAAGCTTGAGTCAGTTCTTCTACAAAGGATCATTGATGCTCAAAGAACAGATAAGGGTATGAAATATATTCATGAGAAAATGGAGGCCGACAAGACTAATTGTTTTAGGAAAGACGAGCAAGGAGTAATATGGTTCAAAGACCGCATAGTAGTGCCAATGAATGCGGAAGTCCGTCAACAAATCTTGGACAAAGCTCATCTTAGTCGGTATTCCATTCACCCTAGAAGCACTAAGATGTATCAAGACCTAAAACAACATTATTGGTGGACTAAAATGAAGATTGAAATTGCGCACTATGTGGCAAAATGTGACACTTGTAGACGTGTCGAGGCCATACATATGAAGGCTGCTAGACCATTACAATCTTTGCCCATCCCAACCTGGAAATGGGAAGATATTAGCATGGATTTCATTGTGGGATTACCCAAGACAATTAAAGGATTTGACTCTGTTTGGGACATAATTGACTGGCTCACAAAGACATCACATTTTCTTCCTGTTAAAATAGATCACCCAGTTGTTGTTTATGCTCAGTTATACATTGCTCGATTATCGGTCTGCATGGAGTTCCAAAGACGATAGTGTCGGACCGAGGACCGCAATTCATATCCAAATTTTGGAGAGAGCTGCACAAATCTCTAGGCACTAAATTGCTCCATAGTTCGGCCTATCATCCTCAGACGAGCGAACAAACTGAGAGGGTGAATCAAATACTCGAATACATGCTACGAGCCTGTGTCTTGGAGTTCCCACAGAAATGGGATGATTTTCTACCGTTGGTAGAATTTGCTTATAATAATAGTTACCAAGAAAGTATTAACATGGCACCGTTTGAGGCACTGTACGGACGATGATGTAGAACACTCTTAAATTGGTCAGAACTCGGAGACCAGTGGTTTTTAGGCCTGATTTGGTTAAGGAAACAGAAGAAAAATTCTAGCGTATAAGACACAATTTGAAAGAAGCTCAAGCTCGGCAGAAAAACTATGCGGATAAATGACGTCGACCTTTGGTCTTTCAAGCTGACGATCATGTATACCTGAAAGTATCACCGATGAAGGGTGTTAACCGATTCGGAGTAAAAGGAAAATTGGCACCCCGATATATTGGCCTGTTTCCCATTCTTGAGCGATGTGGGCCAGTGGTGTATAGACTTCAACTGCCCGAATCATTATCTGCGATGCATAATGTGTTCCATGTATCTCAGTTAAAGAAATGCCTTCAGATTCCTAATCGAACCATAGATGTGGTGGATGTTACTTTGGAACCAGATTTGACGTATTCAGAGCATCCCATTCGAGTTCTAGATCAAAAGGACAGAATCACTCGAAAGAGGACTCTCAAGTTCTATAAGGTACAATGGAACCAACACACTGAAGACAAAGCTACTTGGGAGACTCAAGACTTCTTAGAGAAAAATTTTCCTAGGTTTTTAGTTTCATGTAACGTGTAAGATTTGTATACTTTATTGAAAAGTTGGAACAAACCCCACACCACCCCTGATCTGTAAGATAAATAAGGAAACGAAGTTGTGACATGTTTCCTTTTCCATTACATACCCTAGGATCTTAAATCTTTGGACGAGATTCTTTTATGGGGGAAGGATGTAACACCCTTAGTGTTACCAGAACTAAAATTTGAGCATGGCATCATATGCATTGACATGTAATTATGTTTGTCCCACTTAGAATGCATCCACTAGGATAAAACTCCAAAAATAAGTTGTGATGTGGTGACCTGAAGTGCTTCTTAACCCTAGAGTAGGGTACGTGTTGGTCCTTGTTCTCGAATGCTATACATCGAGAACAAAGCAACACAATTGTTAACGATTAAAGACCTTCGTCCTTCGACACATTATCTCCTTTTGGGTATAATGATCTGCAGACGAAGGTCATGAAGGACATACCTTCATCATCTCAGTAAACAAATATAAATGAAGATATATGAAGTACAAAAGAATATAAATAATGATGATATATCAATAAATCATTTATATTCTCATTTCATAAATATTCATGTTATTTATATTACATCGATACCTTCGGCTTGCCAGAAGATGAAAATGTAAGAATGACGTAAGAGCGATTACAATCTAGCGTGAACAGTATGTTGTTACTGTTAATCTATTTATAGGCGCGGGACGCAGCCCGGACAAAATTACATTCATGTCCCTGACATTTATTGTTAATCATAAGGCAAGCTATCAAGGACTAAGTAGTCTTTTCTCTTGTAAGTCGGTTCCATCTTTCACCTTCGTCATTATACTAATGCTGAAGCTCTTTCAACCACAGCTTCAGTGTCCATTCATCGTGCCTTCAGGTCATATTTTCATATCACGCATACCTTCATCTTAAAGCCGAAGCCTCCTGCAACAGTCTGTGTTACACTGAAAAATATATTAGTCACGTTTTTGAGGACCTTCGAAAGAGGAAGGCCCCCAACAGTAGCCCCTCGCAGTATTAATTTATTTCTATATTAACAATTTCAGACTTTGACGTGAACGAAGGCCTTTAGCCGAAGATCCGAAAAAACTCCTTTCGCTAGAATAGCGAAAGACACTGACATATAGGGCCCACCAAGCTGTGGTGCGCTGGGCATATAAATAGGGACTCACATTGATAGCGTTTGATGTGCCATTTCAACTGCTTGTGCTATTTTTGTCATTCTGAATTTTCTTGCTATGCCAAATTTTGATTAATTTGTATGCTTCGGTATTTGCACAAGCGCTGACTAAATGGCTGAAGAGAAGAAGGTTGCTGACCCTGTATTAGCTGGGTTTTATGAGGTTATGGAGAAGACAAACACAGAGAAGATCACCAATGAAATGTTGGCTGGGTTATCTGAGGATTCCGGCGATAGCGAAGGTTTTGATTTGGAAAGTGGAAACGAAGATGCCGAAGATCAGCCCTGGCGGCCAAGTCATACCATCTTAGGAAAGTCGTCCATCAAGCAAAGTCATATTGATGCTATGAAAGGGAGATTTTTCCACGTTATTTCTATTGTGAGGGCTGGAGGAGATAGCGCCGCCCCTGCGCCCAAAGTAGACGAAGTTGTTGTCTACAGGAGCTTCATGAAGGCAGAGCTTCAGCTTCCCTTGAGTAAATTTTTAGTTGAAGTTCTGAAGACTTTTGAGATTTACCTTCATCAGATTACCCCCAAAGCTATCATCAGGATGGGGATTTTTATTAGGGTCGTGAGAAGCCAGGGACTAGAGCCGAGTGCAAAATGCTTCTGCAACATGCATGAGCTGTCCTATGAGACGAAGGCTACTGGCAAGGAGCAATATCATAATAATTTTGGTTGTTACGGCTTCGTGCCTCGCTCTGATGTGAGCTATCTAGTTCCGATGTTTCGGAAGAGGTGGCCAGGAGCCTGGATGGAAGAATGGTTTTATGTAAAGAACAACTTAATTTAAAGAGAAGATATAAAGGGAATCATCCAATGCCCTATTTGGTCTCGCTTCAGCATCAGAAGGCCAGCCACTGCTCTTGGAAATGATATCGAAGCATGCCATAAGGCTTTTAACAGTGTATGCACTTTTATTGGCACAAGAGACCTAGTCCAAGAGCACATTGCTTATAGAGTGTGGCCTCTTGTGAATGACTGGGAGATGCCGAAGGAGACTGCTGTCGGGTCCAGTCAAGGCGGCTTGGTTTATCTGAAATACTTCTTCAGATACAAAGATCAGTTTGATGAGCCGAACGATGACTGGCCAAACTGTGTTGAGGCAACTAGGGACGAGTTGCTTGGGGCCTACACAAGGGCTGAAGATGATGCCATGACATTAGCCTTCGGAGGACGAGGCAAGAAAAGATTAAACAGAGTTTTCGATGTAATTGGTTTTGTGTATCCAGACTTTTGCTATCCCTCACGAAAGCAGGGAAAGAAAAGAAAAGTTGCTGCTTCGGCCATCTCTGCTACGCTGAAGGGTAAAAAGATCAAAGTTTTGACACACCGGCCTAGGTACATTGAAATGGCCAAGGTGCCGAAGCTTGCTAAGGGGGCTTCTTCCGCCGCTGA
The DNA here is from genome assembly GCA_029449295.1 of Zea luxurians. Lineage (NCBI taxonomy): Eukaryota > Viridiplantae > Streptophyta > Magnoliopsida > Poales > Poaceae > Zea > Zea luxurians. The sequence goes on from JAOPSE010000002.1 coordinate 7,196,368, forward strand.
GCCGGAATACCCCGCTCCTACCGGTGCCAAGGGAGAATCGGCTGAAGTGCCGAAAGTAATGGGACAGGAGAAAGCCTAGTCGACCGAAGCGCCGAAGCGTCCTACCGAAGCCAAAGAAAAAACGATTGAAGAGCCAGAGTTGGAGGAGTCAGCAGGATTGCCAAAAATCCTGAGCCCACCACCAGAGCCAGAGTTGTCGAAGGTGTCCAAAATTCCTGCAATAACTCCCAAAAGGAGGAGAATGGCCAGCGTGTAGGACGCTGTCATGGAGTCGACGAGGGTATCAACTCCTGCCTTTACAGGACAGAAAAATATAAAGGAGGCCACCGAAGCTATTACAACTCGTGTTGAAGCCGAAGTTGGGCCCTCAGTTCCCGCCGAAATAGGGCCCGTTGAAACTGTTGGAAAGGATACTGAACAAGGACCTTTGGATGCCGCTCTGGTCTTGGAAAAAGAAGGCGCACCCGAGAAGGTTAAATGTCCTACTCCCGAAGCATCTACTGAAGAGCTAGAGTTTACCATACGACACGCTTCGGGTAAACAGTTGTCGGAAGAGGAGATTGCCGAAGTTAAACACCATGCCAGGGAATTAAAATACCCAAAAGGATCGTTGGTGTATAATGGCACTGATGAAGATGACTTTCTGTACTGCCTTCCGGACAATAAGGAAATATCTGTTTGTCGGGAGATGGCAAGGAACATAGGGTTTCTGAAGCTCGAAGTTGGCCTCTGTGCAATGTCGAAGGATGACCTTGCAGACAGCCTCGCTTACAATAGTCTGAAGGTATAGATGTTTTGACTTATAAACAGATTATTTTTGTATCTTTTACCATTATGCTGATCCTCCTCCCCTTTGTTGTAGGGAATAATCTTGAGCAATGCTTTAAGGGCACAAAAGAATGCTGAGGACGAAAGCTGCCAAATAGCTCTTGGGAACCTTCGATCAGAGGTAATCAGACTGAGGAATGAAGCCGTAAAAAAGGATAAAATTTTTCTTTCCTTGGTAGACAGAGTAAAGGTTAGCAAAGCCAATCTTGTTGCACAGTCCGAAGCTCATAAAACCGAAGTTGAAAACTTAAAGAAAAAGCTTGCCGAAAAGAATGAGGATTTTGAAATGGCTAAAGAAAAACAAGAAATAAGCGAATGGACTAGCTCAAGCTTGCAAAAGAATGTGGATGAGCTTCAGGAATCGAAGGAGAGGTATTATGAGAAATCCTTGGATTGTGCTAAGAGATTGAAATATAGTTTTGCAAAGGTGGGTGCATACTCATCGGAGCAAAAATTTATTAGAGGCAATCACGAAGGAATCATTGAATGGATCGGCGAAGAAGCTGAGGCTTCTGAAGAAATTCTTAGCGATCGCGGGGATTTTTGTGCCTTCGCTGGTGCCCGAGGGGTTGCAGCAATTTTAGAGAAAACTAGCTGTGAACATGTTAAAGCTGCAGGCCAGACGGAAACCGTCCTCTCCATAGACAACACGAAGGATCCTTCGGCTGAAGCTATTTTGATGGGCGGGAAATTCTATTCCAACGTTTGGATGAAGGGCAGCCAGGAATTAATTGACGAAGCTATAAAGAAAAATGAAAAAGAATCCCATGATGCCCGAGAAGAAGCCAAGCGAGCCGAAGAGGCTGCTGAGTGCGCAAGGCGTATAGGTATTTTTACTGAATCTTAGCTTCAATATTTTTTCCCTGACTTCGGATTAACATCTTGTTATTTTACTTCAGCTGAACTATCACCGCCACCTGAGCCATATGATCCTGAAGCCGATCCAGCCATGAAAGCAACATTAGAAATAATAAAGATTGCCGAAGAAGTCGTTGACGAAGCTGTCAACAAACTGTTGAATGAAGCTGCCGAAAAGATTTTAAAAGAAGACTGAATTCTTGTACCCTTAAGAAATGTAATACTTTGGGAAATGTTATATTCGTTCATAAGTTAAACATTGTATATCTATGTGTATATTAATGTAATATATTTCTTTGCGATGCATGAAATTTGCGTTCAAACCATTTTTGAGCCTTCGGCGAAAAAACACCTTTCCTTCTTTTCATGCTTCGTAAAGAAAGAGCCCTTATATGGCACAGCTGTTGTATAATAATATTGTCGACGAAAATTTTCTTGGCACATAAAATTATAATTGTCGATGGTGTACTTTGTGCTCCAGCACTATATTTCATTCGTCACATATTTTGAAAGAAGTAACTTTCCTTCTGCATAATCTTGCTGCTGATGCGACATGATGTATGATGTAATGTTATGCAAAATGATGCGATGATATGATGCAGCATGATGTTTATGCCGAAGACACATACCCACACGAAAACAAACCCAGACCCTGCATCCCCTTAGGAACGTCTTTTGAGTCTGTTCACCTTCTATTTCGGTGGCATTTAAGCTCTGCATCCCCTTAGGAACGACTTTTGAGCTTCTTCACCTTATATTTCGGTGGTATTTAAGCTCTGCATTCCCTTAGGAACGACTTTTGAGCTTCTTCACCTTTTATTTCGGTGGCATATTGGCTCTGCATTCCCTTAGGAACGACTTTTGAGCTTCAGAACTTACTCAGCGCTCCCTTAGGAACGACTTTTGAGCTTCAAAACTTGCTCTACACCCCCATAGGAACGACTTTGTAGCTTCAGAACTTGGTCTGCGCACCCTTAGGAACAACTTTGACAATCGATGGTGTAACCAAAGTATTATTATTACATGAAATTGGATATTAATTCTTCCTGAATTGTCTTTCGTGCAAGAAAATATAAAGGCAGAAAAATTTAAAACACATCATATCAGGATATTCTTTAGTCGCACCACTGTAGCCTCTTTAGTAAATGTGCTTTGATTTAGGCACAATGCTATTGGCTGTGCGAGCTTCGGACTCCTCCCGAAGGTCGCGTTACTGCTGAGCATGGCGTTGCCCTTCTAGCTGCTGACTATGACCTAAGATAGGTGCCAATGGTGGTGGTGGCAACTGGGCTCAGGAAGCTTGAGAATGGCTTGCCGATGCGACAGATGTCGTAGGCTGTTGGTTGCCCACATACTCTAGGACATAAGGAGAATAGCACGAAGCAGTGTGGAGGACTTGCTTCGGCTGACTCTGCCATGCTTCAGCTTCAGCAATTTCCTTCTGCTTTTGAATGGTAACATAGCATGTCCTTGTTGTGTGGCCTTTGTCCTCGCCACAAAAAAGACAGTACAGTTTCCTGGGTTGGTTGCCAAACCTTCATCCACTAAAACTTCTTCCTTCTCTGCCCCTCGGAGCTGGTGGTCTGAAAGAAGTCATGCTTGAAGACTGAGAATTTTGATGACTATGCTGAGCATTTCTAGCCCTTTCATCATTGGCATTGGAGTTGTGAATGGACCGGACATGCCTAGGATGAAGCCTCCCTCCGAAGCCCCTGGTCATCTCGGAGAACCTTTAGGCCTCCTCCCTTCTTTGGCGAAAGTCATTGTCGGCCCAGATGTACTCATCCATTTTCTAAAGCAGCTTCTCCAAAGTTTGTGGAGGCTTCCTAGCAAAATACTGAGCTGTCGATCCTGGCCTAAGTCCCTTGATCATGGCCTCAATGACAATCTCATTGGGCACTGTGGGTGCTTGTGCTCTTAGTCGTAGGAACCTTTGAACATATGCCTGAAGGTATTCTTCCTGGTCTTGTGTACATTGGAACAATGCCTGAGCAGTAACTGGCTTCGTCTGGAAACCTTGGAAGCTAGTGACCAGCATGTCTTTGAGCTTCTACCATGATGTAATTATGCCTGGTCGAAGAGAGGAGTACCATGTCTGGGCCACACTTCGGACTGCCATGACGAAGGACTTTGCCATGACAGCGGTGTTGCCTCCATATGAGGATATTATTGCCCCATAACTCATTAAGAATTGCTTTGGGTCCGAGTGCCCATTGTACATGGGCAACTGTGGTGGCTTGTAGGATTGTGGCCATGGAATAGCCTGCAGTTCTGCTGCCAGGGGAGAAGCATCATCAAAAGTAAAGTTGCCATGATGAAAATCATCGTACCTTTCATCGTCATTGTATGAGCTCTCTTGACGAAGCTCCCTGTGCTAAGGCCTTTGGTCCTGGTCACCTTGAGTAAGATGACGCATCTCTTCAGCAGCTTCATCAATCCTCTTCTACAGATCGGCCAGACGGGCCATCATCTCCTTCTTCCTCTGCACTTGCTAATGAATAACTTCCAGGTCCCTGATCTCCTGGTCCAGTTCCTCCTCCTGAAGTGTTGGGCTAGTAGCCTTTCTCTTCTAGTTTCTGGCTTCACAGAGAGAGTGTCTCCTGGTTCGTGTCCAGTGGCTGCAGTGTAGCCCCTGGCGCTGTTGTCTTTTTCGGCGGTAAAATGAAGGTTGATGCTTTGCCGAAGGTTGTGGAAGTGAGTACACCAGAGTTAGGCGCCAATGTTGGTCCTTGTTCTCGAATGCTATACATCAAGAACAAAGCAACACAATTGTTAACGATTAAAGACCTTCGTCCTTCGACACATTATCTCCTTTCGGGTACAATGATCTCCAGACAAAGGTCATGAAGGACATACCTTCATCATCTCAGTAAACAAATATAAACGAAGATATATGAAGTACAAAAGAATATAAATAATGATGATATATCAATAAATCATTTATATTCTCATTTCATAAATATCCACGTTATTTATATTACATCGATACCTTCGGCTTGCCAGAAAATGAAAATGTAAGATTGACGTAAGAGCGATTACCATCTAGCGTGAACAATACGATGTTACTATTCCTCTATTTATAGGCGTGGGACACAGCCTGGACAAAATTACATTCATGTCCCTGACATTTACTGTTAATCATAAGGCAAGCTATTAAGGACTAAGTAGTCTTTTCTCCTTTAAGTCGGTTCCATCTTTCACCTTCGTCATTATACTAATGCCGAAGCTCTTTCAGCCACAACTTCGGCGTCTATTCATCCTGCCTTCAGGTCGTATTTTCATATCACGCATACCTTCATCTTCAAGCCGAAGCCTCCTATAACAGTATGTGATGATGAGTTTGAAGAAGACAACAATATTTTGAGCCCGTCAAAACCAAGTAATATTGAATTTGGAAAGTCTACCGTGTCAGCAGAGGACCTGGTTATGATGAAGAAGCTGGGCTATTTTGGGGAAATTGAGAGTAAACTTATTCGTTTTGCTGGCAAGGAAGTGATTCTGGAGCCGAAGGAGGATGAAGTTGTTTTTTAAAAGCTTCTTCAGAGCAGGGCTTCGGTTCCCTCTATATGATATAATAGGAGAGGTTTTGAAGAAGTTTGAGATATACCTTCATCATCCGACGCCAAATGCCATTGCTAGGCTAAGTGTTTACATATGGGCTCTCCGAAGCCAAGGCATGAGTGCCAATGCTGAAGGTTTCTGTCGAGTGCATGAGTTGCACTATCAAACGAAGGCCAGGGCGGATGGCCTTCACAAAAACTTTGGATGCTATAACTTCGCGTACCGAAAGGACACCAGAGCCCCGGTAATCGGCTACCGCACCAAGTGGCCGACCGGGTGGACAAATGAGTGGTTCTACGTAAAAGCTGATGAGAAGAAGAGGGAAAATTGATGACCATGGTTATGAGTCCTATGCGATTAAGCTTCGGGATGACAAGGCCATTGTGCCATATGCAACTTGGCTCCCCGTGCTAGCTAGTGAAGTTAAATTCAGAGTGGTGGCTGCCGAAATTAGCACCAGAGATTTAATACAGGAATACCTGGCAAATAAGACCTTTCTGACCTCCAGCGGTTGGGGGATGCTGAAGAAGAAAGAAGGGGGAAATAAATATGAGCTTGTTCGGCTCCCCTACCATTTCAAATTTCAGAAGCAATTCAAGAAACCATGCACTGAATGGATAGAGATGATCGAAACTATGTGCAATGAGATTCTTGGCAATTACACGAAGAAAGAGAATCAATTAATGACTGCTGCCTTCGGCACCCGACTGAAACGAAGGCTAAATCGGGTAATGGATGCACTGAACTTCGAGTATCTAGATTATGAGAGACTTGACGAAGGGGCTGGGGGAGCAAAGAGAAAAAGAGTTGTCAGCATTCTAAGCAGGGAAGCTGCCCGGTTCGTGAAGGCGGACGAAAAGGCTCCGAAGAAAGTAAAAGTAGCACCGGAGCCAAAGACGCAAGCCCCTAAGAAAAGGAAACTTGATGAGATACCTTCTGCCGAACCGAAGGTAGATGAAGCCCCGAAGGAAACCTTGAGCCCTCCGTCGCCCACTGCTGCCGAGGTGGTGGAAATTTTGAAGGTAATGACCGAATCCCCACCATTCAAGCTGATAAGTCCTCTGAGATCGAAACTGACCAACCTTTTACAGAAGATGAAAGTGCCTTCGGCTATGGAGGAGAAGGTTGGAGGGTAAAAGAATCGACAGATTGTGAGCGTAATGCAAGCGATTGAACAAACACCGCCTTCAGCTTCGGCGGTGAAAGGAGCAATTCCTACAGATACTGAAGATGTTGGTGGAACCGAAGCTGAAGAACTCGTAGCCACAATGTTAGAAATTGACAAACTTATATCAGATATGGTTGCGGAGAAGACAGGTGTGGTTGCGGTGGAAAGCATGGCCGAGTGCCTCATAAAGGGAAGAAAATTGATGATACTCCTTTGGAAAAGAAAGATTTTGACCTTTGGCACCTGGGTGGCCAGGAACTTTCTGAGGAAGACAAGCTAGAGTTGAAAGAATTCGCTATGTTTTTTGGTTACCTTGGGGTCCATGCTCTTCCGTGGGGTCGATGAAGAAATCTTGGGATGCATTCGTGACCGCGCCAGGGCGAAGATTGTAGGCACCTTATCCAAGAGTGTTGGATTCCCGAAGTTCGAGACTGACATTAGCTGCATATTGTCGGTAGTTTGTTTTATTCCAACTTCAAGGTGAGGTTTTTCTCTAAACTTTTTTAATATTACCTTCGTAGTGGTTTGAGTATTCTAATTTTAACTTGTTTTGCAGAGTATGTTATTAACCAAGGCCTTGAAAATGCCGCAGGATACTGAAGATAGAAGAAACGAAGTTATTATTGAAGGCTTAGAAGATAAAATTAAGAAAGTTGAAGATTCTTTAAAAGAAAAAGATATCCTGTTGCAATCAGCCGAAGGCTCCCTCGTAGAAGCACGGTCTCAGAATGATAAGCTGAGCGGAGAGCTAGACGAAGCTCGAGCAATCTTGAACGAAAGGTTAGAGGGCTTTGACCACGAAATGAAGGAACTGAAAGCAAAGGTCAAAGTCGAAGCTGAAAGGAATGTGAAGCTAAGAGAAACTGTTAAGAATCTTCGGGACAAATGCTCCGGCTTTGTCGCTCGACGCATTAATCGATTGAAGGAGATATTTAACTTAGTCGGAGTCACTTTTGAAGAAATCACCCCTTCTACCGAAGACATCCCCGGGGCCTTCGATCATATTGAGAATGAAGTTGAAGCCCTTGATGAAGTTATAACTAGGCACGGAGATTTCTGTACTCTGGTGGCTTCACGTGGCACAATTGCAGCATTCATGAAGGCCGGGTGCAATCACGCAAGGGCCGTCAATAAGCCAAACTTCAATCTTTCATCACCAGATTTGGTTGACATTCCAACCGGGGCCCGAAGTAAAGGAAATAGATTTATTACCCAAATTTGGGCAAAGGGCGGGCGTGAATTGGCCAAGGATGAAGCATGAAAGCTGCTTAACTCAGTATGAAACTTTACCTTTGTTTTTTTACCTTGATTTTTCCTTATTAAATTTCTGATTACCTTATACCTTTTTTTTTCTGCAGGATGATGGCACTGAAGGTCGCTAAGCCGAAGTTTGTTCCGAAGTACTGAAGACTCTAGAATCTCCTTTTGTATTTATCTGTAGAAAGACTTAGGAACTCTTTGTATCATATGGCAAAAAATTGTAATTGACAGTTGGACAAAATATTGTACATATTTGTTAATACCTTGTAATACATTTTACCTTTTGCTCATGTGTGAATTGCTTTGTTGTGGATGAAACCAATGCTTGTAATCTTTTGAGCCGAAGGTGAAAAAACTCCTTCCCTTCTTTTTGTTCGCATCAAAGCATTTTTCATTGAAGACGAAGCATCTTTGTATGCAACGAAGCGTTTTCTCGTCAAGGACAGGCATTTCCTATTTTTCCTATTAATGTCTACGCTTTATGCCATGATGATGAGCCTACGAATGTCTAATGTATGCTCACATGAATGCAAAGGATGATGTGATGAAATATGCAAATGTATGCCAAAAACACATCCAGACTCTGCATCCCCTTAGGAACGTCTTTTGAGTCTCTTCACCTTTTACTTAGGTGGTATTTCAGCTCTGCATCATCTTAAAAACGACTTTTGAGCTAAGCTCTGCATCCCCTTAGGAACAACTTTGGAGCTTTTTCACCCTTTACTTAGGTGACATTTAAGCTCTGCATCCCCTTAGGAATGACTTTGGAGCTTCTTCACCTTTGATTTAGGTGGTATTTTAGATCTGCATTCCCTTAGGAACGACTTTGGAGCTTCGTAACTTACTCTGCGTCCCTTTAGGAATGGCTTTGTAGCTTCACCTCTTAGGTGATATTTTAGCTCTGCATCCCCTTAGGGACGACTTTTGAGCTTCTCCATGACCTCTTGCACTTGATGGTGCGGATCCTGATGTTACATTTTACATGTAGGGGTATTTGCCCTTATATTGCATCGGGCTAAACAGAAAATGAAAATTATAACCTATGGCTCCATTAAAAACCTTTCTCTCTTCTTGAAAGGAAAAGAGTGCCATAGGGAAAATAAGAAAATTACATTGTTTACACATAATATCGTCGAAGCTCATCCGCATTCCAAGACCTTGGTATGTCGTTGTCATCCATGTCTTTCAATCTGTAAGATCCAGGTCTTGACGATGATACCACCAAAAAGTGACCTTCCCATTTGAGCTGAAGCTTCCCCACTGTATCAGGGTTGACCACTCTACGAAGCACCAAATGTCCTGGCTTAATATTCTTCAATTTGACCTTTCTATCACATCACTTGATTGTTTCGGCCTGATACTTATTGATGTGTTCTATTGCTTGCAGTCTGGTCCCTTCTATGATGTCTTTTGTTATTTGACAATCACCTTCATCCTCTGTCGAAGCTAAGGTTCTTATTGAACCCATTCTTGCTTCTTCTGGTGTTATTGCTTCATCATCGAACAGAAGCTTTAACGGGGTAAATCTTGTTGACCTTGATACAGCAGTGTTGTGGTTCCACACCACCTTTACTAGTTCATCTGGCCACTTTCCTTTGGGTTGGTTGAAGATTGACTTCATTATTACTATTGTTATAATTTTGTTTGCTCTTTCAACCAGTCCATTTGACTCCGGATGCCTCACTGATGTGAAGTGTATTTTTGTACCAATCTGGTTACAAAATGTTTTGAATGTTTTAGCATTGAACTGAGTTCCGTTATCAACGGTGATAGCCTTCAGCATGCCAAAACGACAAACAATATTTTGCCAGAAGAATTTATGTACTGTGGCCGAAGTTATTGTAGCTAAGGGCTTTGCCTCAATCCACTTAGAAAAGTACTCCACTGCCACCACAACATATTTGAAGTTTCCTTGTGCTTGTGGAAGTGGACCTAACAAATCCAGGCCCCACCTTTGCAGTGGCCAAGTTGGCTGTTTTAGCTGGGTTAAAGACGAAGGTTGCTTCTGGTCTCTGGCGCATCTTTGTCAATTTTCACATTTTTGGACCAAATCTGCTGCATTCGAGGCTGCCTTCGGCCAGTAAAAACCTTATCTGAAAACCTTCCCCACTAGAGGCCTAGACCCAATATGAGCCCCAAATAATCCTACATGTATTTCCTTCATCAATTCTTGACCTTCGGCTCTGGACAAGCACTTGAGCAATGGAGAGCAGACTCCATGTTTCTATAACTCCTCTTCTATGATTACATATGGTCTTGCCTTTGCTTTCATTCTTTTATTGTAAACTTCATCATCTGAAAGACAATTGCCTTGGAGGAAAGTATAATCTCAGTCCTCCAATCTTCACTATGTACTGGTAAAATTGTGAGCACTGCTCTTTGCATGAGCTCAATCGAAGGTGCTTTTATTGTTTCGAAGAAAACTTCCGATGGTAACGGAAGCCCCTCTGCCGTTGGCTTAGCTAGCAAATCTGCGTGTTTATTTTCTCCTCTCGGAATATTTTTTACAGAAAAACCTTCGAAGGAGGTTTCCATCCTTTGGACTGCATCCAGATATTTTTCTAGCTTCGGGTCTCTTGCTTTGCTGCTTTTGTCAACATGACCTGAGATGACCTGTGAATCGGATTTAACTATTTCCCTTCTTATTCCCATTTCCTTAAGCTTTCAGAGCCCTAAGAGAAGGGCTTTGTACTCTGCAATATTATTTGTGCAATTGAAATCCAATCTTGTTGCATAGCAAGTTTTGAGTTTTGATGGTGAAATCAAGATAGCTGCTGCTCCTATGCCGAAGGTTCCCCAAGACCCATCATAGAATACTGTCTAGGCTTCGGGATCGGTTGTTTTCTCTTCATCCTAAGCCCCTGGCGTCCAATCAGCGATCAAGTCTGCTAACGCTTGGGATTGGATGAAAGATCTATGAACAAAATCAATAGTGAATTCGTTCAGTTCTGCAACCCATTTTCTAACTCTTCCTATGGCCTCTCTATTCCTCATTATGTCCTTGAGAGGTTGCGAAGAAGGTACTATGATGTGGTATGCTTGAAAATAATGTCGAAGCTTCCTGGAATCCATTAGTACAACATATAGTACCTTCTCTATCTCTGTGTAATTTTTCTTTGATGCACTAAGCACTTCAGAAACGAAGTAGACTGGTACTTGTTTTCTTGCTTGGCCCTCCTGCTTCTCTTGCACCAGTGCTGCACTAACCACAGCATGGGAAGCAGCTACATAAAGCAGCAATGGAGTTCCTGACGAAGGTGGAGTTAAGGTTGTCAGCTCTATTAAGCATTGTGTTAGTTCTTCGAAGGCTTTCTGCTGATTTGGTCCCCATTGAAAGACTTCGGCTGACTTCAGCACTTCGAAGAATGGCAAGTTTCTCTCTGCTGACCTTGAAATGAATCTATTCAATGATGGCAGCCTCCCTGTCAATCTTTGGGCACCCTTTCTTGACCTCGGTGGCTCCATTCGAAGTATGGCTTCTATTTTACTTGGATTAGCTTCGATAGCCTTTGTTGATACCAAGCAACCAAGAAACTTGCCCTTCTTCACTCCAAAGACGCATTTTTCTAGATTTAGTTTAAGACCAGCTCGTTTGAAGTTAGCAAATGTCTCTTGCAAATTAGCAACATGGTTTTCTTGCTTTGTGCTCTTTACTATGATATCATCAACATATGTTAGCACATTTCTGCCAATTTGGGAGTGAAGAACTTTGGCAGTCATCCTGCTCAAGCTTCCTCCAGCATTCTTGAGCCTCTTGGCATCCGAAGCTTACAATAGGTCCCACTAGGAGTTATGAAGCTTGTCTTCGGTTCATCCTCCTTCTTCATCCAGATTTGATGATAGCCTGAGTAGCAGTCCAATAAGCTCATAAGCTCTAAAGCAACTGCTGCATCCACAAAGGAATCTATTCTTGGCAATAGGAATTCATCCTTCGGGCATGCCTTATTGAGGTCTATAAAGTCGATGCACATTCTCCATTTTCCATTAGCTTTCTTTACCATCAGAGTATTAGCCAGCCACTCTGGGTATGTTACTTCTCTGATAACACCGGCACTCATAAGTCTTTTTACTTTGTTTTGTGCACCTTCGACTTTATCATCAGACGTTTTCCGAAGCCTCTACTTTCTTGGTCTGAAGGCCGGGTCTACATTGAGTGAGTGCTCAATGATATCTCTATTGAAACCATAGAGATCATTGGCCAACCAAGATAAAACATCTTTGTTATTGAACAGAAATCGCAGCAAGGTCTTTTCTTGTTCGTCAGATAATTGAGATCCCAATAGCACTTTTTGCTCGGCTATGTCTTCATAGAAAAGCATGGGCTTTGGTTGATCTGCTGAAGCAGCCTTTTCTCTTTTATGCTTATATTGCTGATGAGCTTTGGCTTTATCTATGTTATCGATGGCCTTCGAATTTGTCCAATTTCCTTCGGCTCTCTTGGTGGCCTCTTGGCTTCCATGTACAGCGATGAGCCCTTGTTCCGAAGGTATTTTCATGCAAAGATATGCTGGATGGAGTATTGCTTTGAAGGCATTCAGTGTCCCTCGACCAATGATTGCATTGTAGGGATACTCTATATTAACAATGTCAAAGACAACCTATTATGTCCTTGTGTTGTGAACATAACCGAAGGTAACTGACATAGTTATCTTGCCGAGCGCCACTATCTGTCTTCCTCAGAAGCCGCAAAGGGGTGTGTTGCATCATGTATCTTGTCGTCTGGCTCTTGCATTTGCCTGAAAGCCTTCGCGAAGATGATATCTGCCGCACTGCCCATGTCCACTAGGACATTGTGGACCAGAAATCCCTTGATGACACAAAATATGCCCATTGCATCGTTGTGGGGATAATTTTTGAGCTGAAGGTCTTCCTGGGAGAAGGTGATTGGTATGTAAGACCATTTGGATTTGATGAAGGGTCCTTGCACTCCAACATGTTGTACCCTTCTCTGTGCTTCCTTCTTCTGCTTCTTGTTGGCTGGTTCAGAACTTGAGTCGCTGTGATTGGGAGCACCAGCTTCGTAGCCGAAGATGCCACAGCTTGGTTGACTTGCGAAGTCATTGTCGCAATTGTGGAAGCGAGTTCACCGGAGGTGGGCACCAATGTTGGTCACTTGTTCTCAAATGCTGTGAGTCAAGGACAAGGCAACACAATTGTTAATCATTAAGGACCTTCGTCCTTCGAAGCATTATCTCCTTATGGGTATAATGCTTCTCAGACGAAGGTCAAGAAGGACATAAATACCTTTATCATATCAATACAAGGGTAGGAATGCAAAAGAATAAATATGATAATTATATCTTAATAATTCATTTATTCTTGCATTCTATAAGACATATATGAATTTCAACAATGTTAATATTACAGTGATACCTTTGGCTTGCTCGAATGCGAGGATGCGAGAGAGTGAATACAATCCAGCGTGAACAGTACGGGGGCATTATTCATCTATTTATAGGCATGAGACACAGCCTGGGTAAAATTACATCCATGTCCTCGAATCATTTGTTTACATGCAACTAAAACTAATATGGTCCATCTAGTCCTTTTTCCTTCTTTGCTTGGTCTGGGCCGAAGTTACCAAGCTTCAGCATTCCGCATTGTTACTTCTACGCATAGTCTTCGTCTTGAGGACCTTCGGCAGAGAAGAACCCCAACACCCAATTTTTTGAAGATACTCAAACAAGTAATGTGAGCGTGCATGGAATTGAAGAATGCTTCCATATTCTGGTTCAAAAAAAGAATAAATTGCTTCCATATTCTGGTTCAAAAAAAGAGTATATTTTCTTTGTGAAGTTCTAACAACATAGATATATGGCTTATAATTTAGGGGGTGTTTGAATGCACAGTGGTTAAAAATAGATGGAGACATCAGAACACCTAGCTAATTTTTTAACTATTAGCTATTTTTAATAAATTAGTTAATAGTTAGCTAGCTATTTGTTAACTAGCTAATTCTACTAGCAATTTTTTAGCCAACTAATTATTAGCTCTAGTAAATTCAAACATCTTCTTCCAATCTTTTTTTCGAAACATACGTTAAGAGATATCAAATTTTCTCCATATAAGAAGGTTGCCACCCAATTCAGCGCACGTTGGATGAGAGCAAGTTCCAAAAGGTAGCTATTTTTTTGCTTCTGACATGCCAGTGCTTGCACAACAGAGAATGTATATTGTGACGAGATAAGCGTAGTTGCTTCTGAAATGGATCCTCAAATGATGCAGGCAAGAACATGCTACGGCACATAAACAAGGGTCAGTCCTTTCCTATCCGGTTTCTTTTATTATTACCCTGTTCATAAAAGCAAGCATAAAACTATAGGAGTTTCAAGAATCAATTTATTCTATACGAGGTGGTGTATTATAAGTTCGTTTCATAAATTTGGTGGAATAGACTCATTTCTTATATTACTACTAATTATTAGTCTATGAAAAATAATAAAATGGTGATGGATCAACTTATTATATTGCACAAACCAAATAAGTAAGTGAAGAGTGAGTAGATAATAGATTACCTCAAACTAAGCACCCCATATATATAATCTAGATAAGGAGCGAAGGAACCTAGCTAGCTATAGGAGTGTTTGCTGATTCGTTCGTAGACTGCAAATCTTTGTGCATATCTTCGAAAGCCACAAAGCTAGAGCGAAGGACCGCATGCACCTAAATCTACGTGGGCCTAATAGTATATCAAACACGCGGTGCCAATACTTGGTGATTAAGTAAGGAATCCTGATGGTGGAACATGCATGCGCTATATATCTGGCACCAACAAGGACACACAGTGCACCGTCCATGCACACTTTCGTCTATTTATAGAACAAATAAAATGTAAGAGAGCGGTGAAATAAGACAGCTATTTTTAATTAAAAGCGCCAAATTCGATGGGCATCTCGGTGGTCTTGTTCCCCATCTTGTCGATGGTTCTTGCAATAGGCCGATGATATTATACTATTTTTAGAACATGATCCTAAAAAGGCAGAAATATGAAACTCATATTGTGCGCCTTCGAGCAGTTATCTAACCTCAAAATAAATTTCCACAAGAGTCCATTTGGGCCAGAAAACTTTCATGTCGGAGGATTTGAAATAGAAACAACCATTTCACTTTGTCATAAGCCTTCTCGAAGTCAATTATAAAGATGATTTCTATAAGATTCTTCTTAAGAAGCTCATGATCTGTTTGGTGGAGAATGACTACACAGTCTAGGATGTTACGTCCTCGCATGAAGGTCGTTTGGGAAGGGCTGATTACTTTGTCTGCTACAGGATTTAGTCGACTAGTTGCCGCTTTGGTGAAAATTTTGAAACTGACATTCAGAAGAAAAATGGGTCTATACTATATTGTATCAAATTAGCATCTTTAACTTTGGGAATAAGTGTGATCACTCCAAAGTTAAGGCTAAATAGTGACAATTCCCCTTTGCACAATTCTTTAAACATTCACAGCAGGTTAGGTTTATTTGTTTCCTCAAAATGTTGGTAAAATTATGCTGGGAATCCTCTTGGTCCTGGTGCTTTGTTATGTTCCAACCCAAAGATGGCTTCTCTAATCTCCTTTTCTGTGAAAGTAGTTAGAAGAACATTTTCTTTTGGACTAATCTGTGGAATGTATCAAGCCCTACAACAATATTTTGGACAAATGTATTATTTTATATTTCAAAAATAAATAATGCACTATTCACTAACTTGGTTATTTAAATATTAGAATCGTTCGCGATTAACTTTGCTTTAGCATGGAACGATATTTGTTAGTAGTGATTTAAGTATAATTTTATTCATATAAGAAAGTAGAAGAAATATTAGGCCACGTATTTTCAGTCAGATTAAAGATATAGGTTTTACTAGTCATGATAAATGTATTCATATGTATAACACTTAATTACTTAGAATTAGTAAAATATCTATTTATATCATAATAATCATGATTATGATACTAAAGTCTAAAATTAGTAATTTACATTAATTCCTAGAAAATTAATGTTAGGTGATTTATAAATAGACATTTTTAGCTATATGTATGATTTCTATTTAGAAAGAAGGGATAAAACCCAAAAGCTATTATTAGTAATAACAATTATTTTCCGTAAAGTTTGTTAACACATTTTTATCTATATTATACTAGATAAACTAGCGTCATAGTCACCTACTCATATTTTCACCCATGATAACTCAAAGTAGAAGTCATAGTGGATTAATAAGTATTTATGCTTTAAGACGTATTTATGAGTATAATTGTGTGATGTATGAATGTGTATGTAATAATGAATGATTACACATGTGATGGTGTATGTTTATTTATTTGGCATACGTATTCTTTTGTATGTATGTACGATACGCAAATCGATGCTAGAAGTTGACTTTGAGGTAAACGAACCAAACACGTTCGAGGACGACCCATAGGACACGTTCGAGCAAGGCATGTGGATTCTTCCTCTGCATATTCTATTTATACCCAAATAATGCATATAATAATTTTTACTTTTCGGATATATTGCATAATTTGATGGGATTTGCCTAAATAAGGATTTCCTAGAATTACCAACCCTATTCCTTGAATTACCCTAGGATAAATGCTTTGCTTAGCAATTTTTACTATTGCTCAACTTGATGAATATGATGTCACTCTTTTAATGATACTATGTTCTGGAAATGAAGTTTTATTATGATGTTAACCTGATGGTTAAACAAGAACATTTTGTGTCAAATGGAACATGGAGTGACCACCCAGGATAACAGTGTAACCACGAGTGCTATCATAGCTCTGGCTTTGGTAATTAGCTCTATAGACTTAGTGCTTAGCAACCCTACCAAGAGGGGGCGCAGCGGTTTGGTGGCATCTCATGTTAAAATGGGGTGGTAGTCTTGGCTAAGTTACCTCACCCAGAGGGCCATCAATACTGACGTGGAAACCTTAGTGGGTGGTTGTGTACAAAGGATATTTTGTAAAAGCCTCATAATGGATCCCTAGCCATTCACCTCGGCAGTGTTTATGGGTCCGATCAACCCAGGCTAGATGGGATAGATGGCTTGTGGGTATAGTTGTACCACCTCTGCTGAGTGTAAAACTGATATGTCAGCCATGCTCATGGTTAAGAGCAACCTAGACCCTCACATGATAATTGAACTTAAAGATGGAAAATAAATCGTGATTCGATGATCTACCAGTGGTTTGCTTAACTGATTTCACTTAAGTGCTTTTGATATAATATTATACCTTTGATTAATTGGGGTATTTGGGATACACACTTATTAGTAAGACAGGTGTTGCTAATAAAATATTGACCAACTAAAATGCTTACCACTTATCCATAGCCTACCTTGTTAACTTGCATTAATTTTCCCCCACTTGCTGAGCCCAGACCATAAGTGAGCCCACCCTTGCTAATATTTTGATCAGAGGGTGATGACGAATACTTTGCAGATGACTTTGATGAGTTTTAAGTCTAACGATGCGCCAGTCACCTTCATGTGGAAGAGTGTCCATGTTTAATTCCGCCGTACTTTGATTATGATACTTGCTAAGATATAATGCCCTGGATGATGTAATAAAGCTACTCTACTCCCTTTTACGCCTTTATTGCATTGTCTTTTGATATGTTACACTTGTGACGTCAACATATGTGTGGAAAATGGATCTTGGCCAACATATGCTATGCATTCGGTTTTGCCCCCATAACCGGGTGTGACAGAAGTGGTATCAAAGCTATGCTGACTCTAGGTCGTTAGACTAGTTAGAAATGGAAAGCCTAGTCAATTCAAAACATGCTAATTTTGTTCTTACAAAATTATTTTATTAACCTTACCTCTTTAAACATCAACTAAGTTGACATTTTCTCTTATAGATGGTTCGTACTATCCAAACCACTCGGATCAACACCAACTTCATCCCTCCGACACGACAAGTTCCTATCTACCCAGTGGTAGTCGAGGAAATCCCTATGGACCTCCCTCGCTTTCATGTGGAGAACAGAGTCATTCTGATGGACAGCTCGGAGGAGTTTCTGCCTACGCCCACCCCATTGGCAGAATCACTAGCCTTCGCAGTTGGATCGTCAGCTTCAGCACCGCCAGCACTAGCAGTCCAAGCCCCTAGTCCCGGAGGCGATGACTCGGACGACTCTGGTGACGATGATGAAGACGACGATGAAGAAGAAGAAGCGAACATCAACGAGGAAGCCAACAAAGAACAACAAGCCACTACGTGGGGTTATGGCCTGTTATTGAACATTATACCTCAATGTTCAAGATAGGGCACTTCCCTAACCTACTGCAGGATGTTCTACATGCGTTGGGAACCTACGTTTGACCCCTGTACGAGACCAGGCGAGTGTACGAGCCTCCTCGGGCTTGCTACTACATCACTCGCATTCATGTCAGGGTGATGGATGCATGTGATAGAGGGTTCAAGACTCTGTCAGCTCATGAGTCTGTGACGCCGCTATCCACCTACGCTGCTTCGGTCAGCGATGCTCCTAGGCGAACTCTGTGGTCCCTCAGCCACACCTACCGGCAGCAGCTGCACAACACGAAGTACAGGCATCTTCCTCTGCGTATTCATGGAGAAAGCCTGACCAGCATTGTTCTAGGTGGAGCTAATGAAGATCGCCTCAACACCCTAGCTGGTGTGGTGGCAGGTCTTAACACCGACCTGGATAGTGCTACCCTGGACCTCTCTAGGGTACACTTGGAGCTGGAGGATGCCCACGCAAGGATCGCAACCCTGGAAGCTCAGCTTGATGGAAGGAATCCCCCTGAAGTTCAAGTCCCTGCTATGGCGTTATACCCTCCCCGCAAGAGGATCCGCTATGGAGAACCAGGATCCATCACCAGGCTGCTTTAGATTCTTCAATCATTATGTTGTAATAAGTTAATGTTCGCGTTAGATGAAAAACACCTTTATATTATTACACTATTAATACTAACAACCAAGTGATGGTGTTGTTTGAAATGTTTGATTTGGATTTTTGCTTGAGTGCAATGGTCTTATGGAATGATGGCCATAAGAGCATAAAAAATATAACATTAATAATAAGCCATTCCCCCTAGAATCTTTTCTACTCCTCACTTACCCCGGGAGTGCACTTTCTAACCAAACAGATGGTGAACACTCGATCAGGTCCCAATAACCATCAGAACTAGCGTGGTCAGCAGTTGCCACCACCACCACCCAACCCCATGATGAATCAATTCATCGTAGCGCAGATGCAACTTCTACAAGGACTCACAGCTTCGGTATAGCAGATTCAACAGAACCAATAGTACTAACAACAACAACATGCACCCCAAGCTAGAGACAAGCACCGGGACTTCATGAGTCATCACCCTCCTGCTTTCTCTCACGCAGTAGACCCTTTGGATGCCGATGACTGGCTTAAGGTAATTGGAAAGAAGCTAGACATCACCTAGTGCAATGACCGAGAGAAGGTCTTGTATGCTTCAGGAAGACTCGAAGGAGCCACGTCCGATTGGTGGGATTCCTTAACCGCGGCACACACCAAAGATGATGCCATAACTTGGCAGGTGTTCCAAGTGAACTTCCATGCTCATCATATTCCCTTAGGAATAATGAAGCTAAAGAATAAGGAGTTCCTTTCCCTCACACAAGGGAACATGTTCGTTTGTGAGTACCGTGATCGCTTCACCCAGCTTTCACGTTACGCCCCAGAGGAAGTGGACGCTGACGAGAAGCATCAAGAACGTTTCTTTGAAGGCTTGATTGGACCCTTGAACTACCAATTACAGAGCCATAGCTTCCCCAATTTCCAGACTTTGCTGAACAAGGCAATTGGCCTTGAAAGCAAAAGGAAAGAGTTATCGGATCACAAGAGAAAGTACCAAGGGCAGACCATCAGGAATACTCGTCAGAACAACTCCTAATTTTCTCAGTTCTGCTTTGGAAATCAGAGTGGGAACAACAACTACCAAGTACAGCGCTCTGGACAACAAGGTCAGAGGAGCAGCCAATACCAGAACCAGCAGAGAAGCAACACTCAGACCGGTCAAAGTTCTAGTGGGCAACAATAGAATCGTCAAGGAAGCGCCATGAACACACCAGCCAAGAACAACAATACAACTACCCCAATCCAACTAAATGGCTGTTTCAAGTGTAGCGAACTTGGCCACTATGCCAACAACTGCCCAAGGCGTAATCAATAGACACCCTCCAAGAATAGCAACCAGAGGACTGACCAGAGCACACCTGCTCGTGGATCTACACAGAACAAGACTCCGTGGAACCCGAGTAGAGGAAGAGTTAACCATGTGACAGCGGAATCAGTTCCTAAGGATGCCAATGTGGTGTATGGTATGATTCTTATTAACTCCATACCTGCATCAGTTTTATTTGATTCTGGAGCATCTCACTCCTTCGTAACAAAGTCATTCGTGGAAAAACATAATATACCAAACTATCCCTTGAAGAAGAAACTATTAATTCGATCACCAGGAGGTGAACTTAGAGCCACTCAGTCATGCCCTCAGACTAAGATTGAAACTAGAGGCCTAAGCTTTCTAGTAGAGCTGATAATTTTGGATTCAAGAGGAATCGATGTGATACTTGGAATAGACTACTTGACCAAGTATGATGGAGTAATATCCTGTGCTAAAAGGATGGTTACATTAACTAGTCCGCAAGGAGAAAGAATTGAAGTCAATGTCAGTATGCCGGCAACAGCAGAAGCAATGGTAAATCTGTTGGAAGAGAAATCTTTGAAGCACATCAGAATAGTGTGTGAATACCCAGACGTATTTCCATAAGAATTACCAGGTATGCCACCTGACCATGATATAGAGTTTTCTATTGAACTATTACCCGGAACCGCGCCAATTTCAAAAAGAGCTTACCGAATGGATGTCAAAGATTTAATTGAACTGAAGAAACAAACAGAAGAATTACTAGAAAAAGGTTTTATTCGCCCCAGTTCATCACCATGGGGAGCCCCAGTTATGTTCGTGAACAAGAAAGATGGTTCAAGGAGAATGTGTGTGACTATAGAAGCTTGAGCGAAGTAACAATTAAGAACAAGTACCCATTACCTCAGATCGAAGATCTATTTGATCAGATGAGAGGAGCTACAGTATTCTCAAAAATAGATCTAAGATCAGGCTATCATCAGTTGAAGATTCGGACTAAAGATATACCTAAAACAGCTTTCACCACAAGATATGGATTACATGAATTTTTAGTCATGTCTTGTGGATTGACTAATGCACCAGCTTACTTTATGAACTTGATGAATAAAGTATTCATGGAATATCTTGACCACCTTGTGGTGGTATTCATCGATGACATACTAGTACTCTCAGAGTGAAGAAGCACATGAAGATCATCTGAGATTAGTTCTACAGAAACTTTGAGACAATTAGTTGTATGCAAAATTTTCCAAGTGTGATTTTTGACTGAAGGAAGTCGCTTTCCTAGGTCATATTATAACCAATGGAGTAATCAAGGTAGAACCCTGAAAGGGAAATGTGCCCTTGGGCCATTTCCAAGTATTTTGGTGATAGAGTGCCAACACAAGTGCTTTTGTGTTAGTCTATGCAAAGTGGTGGACAAAGTGCAAATCAAGTCAAAAGGTATGTTTCTAGACTTAGTACATTGTTTTATGGACTAATGTATTGTGTCTAAGTGCTAGAAACAGGAGAAATCGAATTGGAAAAGAGATGGCTTTGTTTAGCCAAAGTCTGCGCAGTCTAGGTGCACCGGACTGTCCGGTGGTGCACCAGACAGTGTCCGGTGGTGCACCGGACAGTGTCCGGTGCGCCAGGCTGGCTCTGGCGAACTTGCTGCTCTCGGGACTTCAACGGCGGTGTATGGTATAAATCACCGGACTATCCGGTGGTGCACCGGACTGTCCGGTGAGCCGTTCACAGGCGAAGTCGTCGGTCTCGGGAAGCCATCAACGATGTACGGCTATAATTCACCGGACTGTCCGGTGAGGCACCGGACTGTCCGGTGAGCCAACGGTTAGCCGAGGCAACGGTCGGCCGAGGATTCCGCTCGTGACGCGTGGCCGAGCCAACGGTCACAAGGGGGCACCGGACTGTCCGGTGCGCCAACGGCTCTGGATCTGCAACGGTCGGCTTCGCCAAATAAGGAAAGAAATCCGCACCGGACAGTGTCCGGTGGTGCACCGGACTGTCCGGTGCGCCAGTCGACAGAAGGCAAGATTGCCTTCCTACAATGCTCTCAACGGCTCCTAGCTGCCTTGGGGCTATAAAAAGGACCCCTAGGCGCATGGAGGAGCACACCAAGCATCCTTAGAGCATTGTTGATCACTCACACTTCATTCTTGCGCACTTGTTCGACATTCTTAGTGATTTGAGATCCGTTCTAGTGAGAACCTCGTGATAGTCTTTTGAGCTCAAGTCTGGGTCTTGTGTGTGCGTATTTGCTGTGATTTTTGTGTCTTGTGTGAGTTGCTCATCCCTCCCTTACTCCGCGCTTCTTTGTGAACATCTTTGTAAGGGCGAGAGACTCCAAGTTGTGGAGATTCCTCGCAAGCGGGATAAAGTAAAGCAAAGCAAAACACTGTGGTATTCAAGTAGGTCTTTGGATCGCTTGAGAGGGGTTGATTGCAACCCTCGTCCGTTGGGACGCCACAACGTGGAGTAGGCAAGCGTTGGACTTGGCCGAACCACGGGATAAACCACTGTGTCTATCTGTGTTGATCTTCTTGTGGTTATTGTGTTTTGCTAAGACTCCTCTCTAGCCACTTGGCATTACTGTGCTAACTCCTAATCAAGTTTTTGTGGCTATAAGTTTTTAAGTTTTACAGGATCACCTATTCACCCCTCCCTCTAGGTGCTCTCAATTGGTATCAGAGCCGTTCTCTTCACAAAGGGACTAATCGCCCGAAGAGATGGATCCTAAGGGCAAGGGGATGTTGATCAATGATAAGGAGAAGGAGTCCTTCGTCAACGAGCCGAAGGAAGACAAGCCTACCGACACGGGCTCGGGCCACAAACGAAAAGACGGGAAGAAGAAGACAAGACGCATCAAGGAGATCGTCTACTACGACTATAGCGACGAGTCCACTTCTTCCCAAAAGGACAACGACGACAACGACTACGACAAAAGAAAGACGGTTAATTCAAACTTCTCTTTCGATTATTCTCGTATTCCGCATAGCTCAAATACACATTTGCTTTCCATTCCTCTTGGCAAACCTCCACACTTTGATGGGGAGGACTACGGATTTTGGAGTCACAAAATGCGTAGTCACTTGTTCTCTCTCCATCCAAGCATATAGGAGATTGTAGAGAGTGGAATGAAATTTGATAGCTCGGATAGTCCCATGTTTATAAATGAACAAATCCATAAAAATGCACAAGCTACTACTGTCCTTTTAGCATCTTTGTGCAGGGAAGAGTACAATAAGGTGAGCGGCTTGGACAATACTAAGCAGATCTGGGACACCCTCAGGATCTCACATGAGGGGAACGACGTCACCATGCTCACCAAAATGGAGTTGGTGGAGGGCGAGCTTGGAAGATTCGCAATGATAAGGGGAGAGGAGCCAACCCAAACATACAACTGGCTCAAGACCCTCATCAACAAGATAAGGAGCTACAGAAGCACGCGATGGACGGACCACGACGTCGTTCGCCTAATGCTAAGGTCCTTTACTATACTTGATCCACATCTGGTGAACAATATTCGTGAAAATCCTAGGTACACCAAGATGTCGCCCGAAGAAGTCCTTGGGAAGTTCGTAAGCGGGCAAATGATGATCAAGGAGGCGAGATACGTGGATGATGCGCTAAATGGCCCAATCCGTGAGCCTCAAACCATCGCCCTCAAAGCAACAAGAAGCAAGGAGACGCTACCTAGCAAGGTGGCGCAAGTTGAGGCGGCGGGGCTCAATGATGAAGAGATGACCCTCATCATCAAGCGCTTCAAGATGGTGCTAAAGGGTCACAAGGGGCAGCCAAGCAAGACCAAGACAAAGGGGAAGCGCTCATGCTTCAAATGTGGTAAGATTGGTCATTTTATCGCTAACTGTCCCGATAATGGTAGTGACTAGGAACAAGGGAACAAGAGGGAGAAAAAGAAAGCTTACAAGAAGGCTAAGGGCGAGGCACACCTTGGCAAGGAGTGGGACTCGGATTGTTCGTCGTCCGACTCCGACAACGAAGGACTTGCCGCCACTGCCTTCAACAAATCGGCCCTCTTCCCCAACGAGCGTCACACATGCCTCATGGCGAAGGAGAAGAAGGTATGTACTCAGAATACTACTTATGCTTCTTCGAGTGAGGATGAGTCTAGTGATGATGATGAAATAGATTATTCATGTTTATTCAAGGGCCTAGATAGAACCAAGGTTGATAAAATTAATGAATTAATTGATGCCTTGAATGATAAGAATAGGTTATTAGAAAAGCAAGAGGATCTTTTGTATGAAGAACATGATAAGTTTGTAGAGGCACAAAAATCCCTTGCTTTAGAAATTAAACGGAATGAAATGCTTTCTAGTGAATTGTCTTCATGCCATGACTCTATTTCTAGCTTAAAGAGCATAAATGATGATTTGAATGCTAAGTTAGAAATAGCAAATAAATCAACATCTTGTGTAGAACATGTTACAATTTGTAATAGGTGTAAAGATTTTGATGTTGATGCTTGTAGCGATCACCTAGTTTCAATTTCTAAATTGAATGATGAATTAGCTAGTCTTAATGCCCAACTTAAGACTAGCAAAAGTGAAATTGATAAAATAAAATTTGCAAGGGATGCCTACACGATTGGTAGACACCCCTCAATTAAGGATGGTCTTGGCTTCAAGAGGGAAGTCAAGAACTTAACAAACCATAAGGCTTCCATCTCCACCAAGGAGAAAGGGAAGGCCCCTATGGCAAATAGTATTCAAAAGAACCATGCTTTCTTATACCATGATAGGAAATATTCTAGGAATGTTCATCATGATAGAAATTGCAATAATGTTGTTTCACATGCTTATGATTCATATGCTATGACTGCTTCTAGTTCTCATGTTGTGCATGGTAGAGATATGTCTAGGAAAAATATTCATCATGTGCCTAGAAAGAATATTGTCCATGTTCCTAGGAAAGTAATTAATGAACCTTCTATAATTTTTCGTACTTGCAATGCTTCCTTTGCTATTTGTAGAAAGGATAAGAAGGTAATTGCTAGGAAATTAGGGGCAAGGTGCAAGGGGGATAAAACTTGCATTTGGGTCCCTAAGACTATTGTAACTAACCTTGTAGGACCCAACATGAGTTGGGTACCTAAGACCCAAGCCTAAATTTGCCTTGCAGGTTTATGCATCCGGGGGTTCAAGCTGGATTATCGACAGCGGATGCACAAACCACATGACGGGGGAAAAGAGGATGTTCTCTTCCTACGTCAAGAACAAGGATCCCCAAGATTCAATAATTTTCAGTGATGGGAACCAAGGCAAGGTGAAAGGGTTAGGAAAAATTGCTATTTCATCCGAGCACTCTATTTCTAATGTGTTTTTAGTTGAGTCTCTTGGATATAATTTGTTATCTGTAAGTCAACTTTGTAATATGGGATATAATTGTCTATTCACAAATGTAGATGTGTCTGTCTTTAGAAGATGTGATGGTTCACTAGCTTTTAAGGGTGTACTAGACGACAAACTTTACTTAGTTGATTTTGCAAAAGAAGAGGCCAGTCTAGATGCATGCTTAATTGCTAAGACTTGCATGGGCTGGCTGTGGCATCGCCGTTTAGCACATGTGGGGATGAAGAACCTTCACAAACTTATAAAGGGAGAACACGTGATAGGTCTAACTAACGTGCATTTCGAAAAAGATAGACCTTGTGCAGCTTGTCAAGCAGGAAAACAGGTGGGAAGCTCTCATCATACCAAAAATGTGATGACCACATCAAGACCTTTGGAGATGCTTCATATGGACCTCTTCGGACCCGTCGCCTATCTAAGCATAGGAGGAAGTAAGTATGGTCTTGTTATTGTTGATGATTTTTCTCGCTTCACTTGGGTATTCTTTTTGCAGGATAAATCTGAAACCCAAGAGACCCTCAAGCGCTTTCTCAGGAGAGCTCAAAATGAGTTTGAGCTTAAGGTGAAGAAGATAAGGAGCGACAACGGGTCCGAGTTCAAGAACCTTCAAGTGGAGGAGTTCCTTGAGGAGGAGGGGATCAAGCACGAGTTCTCCGCTCCCTACACACCATAGCAAAATGGTGTGGTAGAGAGGAAGAACAGAACGCTCATAGACATGGCGAGGACGATGCTTGGAGAGTTCAAGACCCCCGAGCGCTTTTGGTCAGAAGCCGTGAACACGGCTTGCCACGCCATCAACCGGGTCTACCTTCACCGCCTCCTCAAGAAGACTTCGTATGAGCTTCTAACCGGTAACAAACCCAATGTGTCTTACTTTTGTGTATTTGGGAGCAAGTGTTATATTCTTGTGAAGAAAGGTAGAACTTCTAAATTTGCTCCCAAAGCTGTAGAAGGGTTTTTATTAGGTTATGACTCAAATACAAAGGCGTATAGGGTCTTCAACAAATCATCGGGTTTGGTTGAAGTCTCTAGCGACGTTGTATTTGATGAGACTAATGGCTCTCTAAGAGAGCAAGTTGTTGATCTTAATGATGTAGATGAAGAAGACGTTCCAACGGCCGCAATGCACACCATGGCAATTGGCGATGTGCGACCACAGGAACAATTGGAGCAAGATCAACCTTCTTCCTCAACAATGGTGAATCCCCCAACTCAAGATGATGAACATGTTCATCAAAAGGAGGCGTGTGATCAAGGGGGAGTACAAGATGATCATGTGATGGAGGAAGAAGCACAACTGGCACCTCCAACCCAAGTTCGAGCGACGATTCAAAGGAATCATCCTGTCGACCAAATTTTGGGTGATATTAGCAAGGGAGTAACTACTCGTTCTAGATTAGTTAATTTTTGTCAGCATTACTCCTTTGTCTCTTCTATTGAGCCTTTCAGGGTAGAAGAGGCCTTGCTAGATCCGGACTGGGTGTTGGCCATGCAGGAGGAGCTCAATAATTTCAAGAGGAATGAAGTTTGGACACTGGTGCCTCGTCCCAAGCAAAACGTTGTGGGAACCAAGTGGGTGTTCTGCAACAAACAGGACGAGCACGGGGTGGTGACAAGGAACAAGGCTCGACTTGTGGCAAAAGATTATGCCCAAGTCGCAGGTTTGGACTTTGAGGAGACTTTTGCTCCTGTGGTTAGGCTAGAGTCCATTCGTATTTTGCTAGCATATGCCGCTCACCATTCTTTCAGGTTGTTCCAAATGGATGTGAAGAGCGCTTTCCTCAACGGGCCAAGAACATGGTATGAATGCCTTAGAGACTTTTTAATTGCTAATGCTTTCAAGGTTGGGAAAGCCGATCCAACTCTTTTCACTAAGACTTGCGATTGTGATCTTTTTGTGTGCCAAATTTATGTCGATGACATAATATTTGGTTCTACTAACCAAAAGTCTTGTGAAGAGTTTAGCAGGGTGATGACTCAGAAGTTTGAGATGTCGATGATGGGCGAGTTGAACTACTTCCTTGGGTTCCAAGTGAAGCAACTCAAGGACGACACCTTCATCTCCCAAACGAAGTACACGCAAGACATGCTAAAGCGGTTTAGGATGAAGGACGCCACAAAGACTTCGATGGGAACCGACGGACACACCGACCTCAACAAAGGAGGTAAGTCCGTTGATCAAAAGGCATACCGGTCCATGATAGGGTCTTTACTTTATTTATGTGCTAGTAGACCGGATATTATGCTAAGCGTATGCATGTGTGCTAGATTTCAATCCGATCCAAGGGAGTGTCACTTAGTGGCCGTGAAGCGAATTCTTAGATATTTAGTCGCTACGCCTTGCTTCGGGATCTGGTATCCAAAGGGGTCTAACTTTGACTTGATTGGATATTCAGACTCCGACTATGCTGGATGTAAGGTCGATAGGAAGAGTACATTGGGGACGTGCCAATTCTTAGGAAGGTCCCTGGTGTCATGGAATTCTAAGAAACAAACTTCCGTTGCCATATCCACCGCTGAGGCCGAGTATGTTGCCGTAGGATAGTGTTGCGCGCAACTACTTTGGATGAGGCAAACCCTCCGGGACTTTGGCTACAATCTGAGTAAAGTCCCACTCCTATGTGACAATGAGAGTGCTATCCGCATAGCGGAAAATCCTGTTGAGCACAGCCGCACAAAGCACATTGACATCCGACATCACTTTTTGAGAGACCACCAGCAAAAGGGAGATATCGAAGTGTTTTATGTTAGCACCGAGAACCAGCTAGCCGATATCTTTACCAAGCCTTTAGATGAGAAGACCTTTTGCAGGATGCGTAGTGAGCTAAATGTCTTAGATTCGCGGAACTTGGATTGATTTATAGCATACATGTGTTTATGCCTTTGATCATGTTCCTTATGCATTTTGTTGCTTACTTGTGGTGCTCAAGTTGTACAAACACTCCCCGGACCTCACAAGTCCTTTTGCAAGTGATGCACATATTTAGGGGGAGTTGTGCTACAACTTGACCCTTTGAGACTAACCGTGTGCTTGAGTTTGCTTAATTTAGTCTCAAAGGAAGGTTGAAAGGGAAAAGGTGGACTTGGACCATGAAAGACTTCCACTGCACTCCGATGAGAGGGTAACTTATTCAAGTTCATCTCATGTACTCCTATTGTCTTTGTATTCTTATTTGAAGATTTTGGTGAGGCAATGGGGTTAAAGGGCCAAAATTGATCCCGTTTTGGTGCTTGATGCCAAAGGGGGAGAAAATAAGGCCAAATCAATAAATGGATCAGCTACCACTTGAGAAATTTTGAAAATAGTAGCTTTTGGTTTGTCAAAACTCTCTTATTGTCTCTCTTGTCAAAAGTTGGCCTCTTGTGGGGAGAAATGTTGATTATGGGAAAAAGGGGGAGTTTTTGAAATCTTTGATCAATTTCTCGTGGAACAACTCTCTTTATGTCTCTACAAGTGTGTTTGACTTAGAGATAGGAAATTGAGGTTGATTTGCAAAAACAAACCAAGTGGTGGCAAAGTATGTTCCATATATACCAAATTTGAATCAAAACCTTTTTGAGTTCTCATTTGCATTGATATTGCACTTCTTTTAGTTGCTCATTGTTGTGTTGGCATAAATCACCAAAAAGGGGGAGATTGAAAGGGAAATGTGCCCTTGGGCCATTTCCAAGTATTTTGGTGATTGAGTGCCAACACAAGTGCTTTTGTGTTAATCTATGCAAAGTGGTGGACAAAGTGCAAATCAAGTCAAAAGGTATGTTTCTAGACTTAGTACATTGTTTTATGGACTAATGTATTGTGTCTAAGTGCTGGAAACAGGAGAAATCGAATTGGAAAAGAGATGGCTTTGTTCAACCAAAGTCTGCGCAGTCTGGGTGCACTGGACTGTCCGGTGGTGCACCGGACAGTGTCCGGTGCGCCAGGCTGGCTCTGGTGAACTTGCTGCTCTCGGTACTTCGACGGCGGTGTACGGTATAAATCACCGGACTGTCCGGTGGTGCACCGGACTGTCTGGTGAGCCATTCACAGGCGAAGTCGTCGGTCTCGGGAAGCCATCAACGGCGTACGGCTATAATTCACCGGACTGTTCGGTGAGGCACCGGACTGTCCGGTGAGCCAACGGTCAGCCGGGGCAACGGTCGGCCGAGGATTCCGCGCGTGACGCGTGGCCGAGCCAACGGTCACAAGGGGGCACCGGACTGTCCGGTGTGCACCGGATAGTGTCCGGTGCGCCAACGGCTCTGGATCTGCAACGGTCGGCTTTGCCAAATAAGGAAAGAAATCCGCACCGGACAGTGTCCGGTGGTGCACCGGACTGTCCGGTACGCCAATCGACAGAAGGCAAGAATTGCCTTCCTACAATGCTCTCAACGGCTCCTAGCTGCCTTGGGGCTATAAAAAGGACCCCTAGGCGCATGGAGGAGCACACCAAGCATCCTTAGAGCATTGTTGATCACTCACACTTCATTCTTGCGCACTTGTTCGACATTCTTAGTGATTTGAGCTCCGTTCTAGTGAGAACCTCGTGATAGTCTTTTGAGCTCAAGTCTGGGTCTTGTGTTTGCGTATTTGCTGTGATTTTTGTGTCTTGTGTGAGTTGCTCATCCCTCCCTTACTCCGCGCTTCTTTGTGAACATCTTTGTAAGGGCGAGAGACTCCAAGTTGTGGAGATTCCTCGCAAGCGGGATAAAGTAAAGCAAAGCAAAACATCGTGGTATTCAAGTAGGTCTTTGGACCGCTTGAGAGGGGTTGATTGCAACCCTCGTCCGTTGGGACGCCACAACGTGGAGTAGGCAAGTGTTGGACTTGGCCGAACCACGGGATAAACCACTGTGTCTATCTGTGTTGATCTTCTTGTGGTTATTGTGTTTTGCTAAGACTCCTCTCTAGCCACTTGGCATTAATGTGCTAACTCCTAATCAAGTTTTTGTGGCTATAAGTTTTTAAGTTTTACAGGATCACCTATTCACCCCCCTCTAGGTGCTCTCAACCCCGGTAAAATAAGTGAAATACTAAATTGGAAACAACCCACAGATGTGTCTAAGATCAGGAGTTTCTTGGATTAGCAGGATACTACAGAAGATTTATCGAAGGCTTCTCCAAAATAGTGAAACCCCTTACTTCACTGTTGGAGAAAGGTAAAGAACTTAAGTGGGATGAAGCATGTCATAAATGTTTCGAGGAATTAAAGGAAAGGCTAACCACTGCACCAGTATTAATTATGCCTAATATTCATAAAGGATTTGATGTGTATTGTGATGCATCACATCTAGGACTTGGATGTGTGTTATTGCAAAAAGGAAAAGTGATTGCCTATGCTTCAAGGCAGTTACAGAAGCATGAAAAGAATTATCCTACGCATGATTTGGAATTAGCTGCCGTAGTGCACGCTTTGAAGATTTGGAGGCATTACATGATTGGAAACAAGTGTAAAATATTCACGGATCACAAAAGCTTGAAATACATCTTCACGCAGAAAGAACTCAACCTAAGACAGAGAAGATGGCTTGAGTTAATCAAAGACTATGATTTGGAAATACAATATCACCCAGGAAAAGCAAATGTAGTGGCAGATGCTTTGAGCCGTAAAGGTCAAGTGAACAGCATCACTACTCATTTGATGTCACAGGAATTGTGCTGGGAAATGGAACAACTCAATCTTGGTATGCTCAATAATATGGAAGCAACAGTTATGGAAGTTGAATCTACTTTAGAAGAAGAGATTCATAAAGGACAAGAATCTGATGAGAAAATCAAAGAAGTTAAGACACAAATTAGTTTGGATAAAGCCCCAGATTTCACAGAAGATGATCAAGGCACAATATGGTTTAAAAAGAGAATCTGTGTCACACCCGAGTTTCGGGGCACCAAGACCCGGGCGCGAACATAAACACCAGGTATGCTGGGACCAAGTCTCACACATATGATGTATAGTGGCACAGGATCGAATGTCACATATTTATTTATAACAGGAGTTCTATACAAAATAAATAATTACATAATAAGGAGACAACGGTCCAGCAACCCAAAGTTGACTGGGAGACGACGACCTAGACCTCTCGCGAACACATCGCAGCATCCTCCATGCGCCTCATCCTGTGGTACCTGTTCTTGACCTGTGGGGGGGTGTGAGACAGCAAGAGTGAGCTCACATACGTTCATAGCTCAACAAGTTGTGGGGAATAATGTGCATGAACTCGCCAAAGGTGGGAGCTCACGTGAAGTGTAAGGCTTACCAAAGAGGATGGTTGAAGCTGAGCATTGCTTTTAAAGTTGGTCAAAATTTTATTAGCAATTACTAAGTATAAGTAAATACCAACCCAATTAAGTAATAGAACAAAAGTAGTAACATCACCTGCGATGCAATGCATATGACAAATTGAATTTAGTTCCATAAATTAATCATGTGAGTGTCCGAGCTGCTCATGACCGTGAGCACGGCTAGTATACCAGTTTTACACTCTGCAGAGGTTGCGCATCTTTACCCACAAGTCATGTTACCCATCTGCCAAGGGATCACGACTTCCCATACACCTCTACCGAGGAGGCGAGGCAGGGTAACACTACGAGGCCTTTACAAAGTTCCACTAGCTTCAGAAAACCCGCTACAGTTTATAGGAAGTTCCAATGCAGGAATCCCTTGCAGGACCGCCATCGCAGCAAAATCCTCCCGAGGGCCTCCCTAGCAGGAATCCCTTGCAGGACTGCCATCGCAGCAAAATCCTCCCGAGGGCCTCCCTACACTGACCACTCCCCTACTGCCCTTGCCCCTTTCGGGTAAGGTAGTCTTCCACTAGCTTTCCTAATTAATCAGCCAAGGGGTCCCATTCCTCCCTTGTGGTAGCACTGTTTTCCCGGGTGGTTCTCCATGTTCCAATTAACATAATGATCTTATCATGAACAGTAAATAACAACTGACAATAAAAGTATAATCATGAATAGTAATGTGTATCTCTATACCCAAAACCACATATAGCACTAGCAAGTACTACCCAGAAAGTTCAGTGGTAAACAAGGTATAAAGATAGTCAAACTGAGGTAACCTATTGGGTCCCATCAAAATTAACCTATGCATATCATTATGATTAATTAGAACATGACTGGGTAAAAAGAAGTGATCAAGGGCACAACTTGCCTGGGACATGAGATTCCAGGTACCAGGATGATCTTCAGGTGACTCGTGACCTCACTGCTAGTCGTAGCAATTCAAACAAACATGGTATAGGCAAAAATTAACATTACACCAAACATAAGAACAAATTGCATAATAATATTCTACGCTGTGCTACGAGATCGTGAGAACAAGAATTACTAAATTCGGAGTTACGGTTACCAAGTTAGGGATTTCTGAAGTTACTTAGCACCTAGGATAGATTAATTCAAATGAACCATTTTAATTAAAGTTTCATGGCTAAACAGTGTTACTAGTTGGTAGACAATATTAAAACAAAATTAGTGCCACTGGAATGAATCAATTTGGAGTTAAATTCATCAAGTTATGAATTTCCTAAGTTTGGGACATTATTTTGCTTTAAAAAGAATTTCTGTATTTAATTTAATAGATTTCTAAGTTACTTGGACTGCGGCCACTATTTAACAGAAACCCAGGGTCTAAATCATAAAACTTCTTAAGACTCAGTTTTCCACCGCACAGGACGGCGGGTTTATTTTAGTAAAACACAGGGTCTCTTTAGCAAATTGTTGAGGCCGAAGGGGTAGCAGTGGATTTGAGCCGTCCGATCCGATTCAACCGCCCAGATTAAATCGCGTGAAGGGGTATGCTGATTCTAATCCTGACCGCCCACACAGAGATCAACGGTACCCGACCAAAGTGGCGAAGGGGTACGCAACTTCTAATCGCAGCCGTTCCCTGGGAGATCAACGGCCAGGATTTTATTTACGCCCGATCTAATCAAGTCCGCACGGTGTGGATCCAACGGCCCACACACCACCCAATCTGGACCGCCCAACCGCACAACAACGGCCCAGGCGCATCCCACCTTCTATGACGCCCAGTCAAAGCGGCGGCCACCGCACCACGGCGGCGCCATGGCCGGCGCAGGCTGATACTACGTCATCGAGCTCAGAACTTTGAGTTAAAAAGTGCTAAACGATACTTGATTCCTAGTGAGTATGAGGTACGGTTCTCACCGGTACTCGCCGCGAATGGCACCTTGGCCACGGTAGGGTGCGGACGGTGGCGATGATTGAACTCCGATGGGGAATTCCGCACACCGGAAACGACCCCGATTGCTGGTGATCTCTGTATAAGCTTCCAAGGCCCCCTGGTGACGGCGCACGGGCACCCATCGAGGCCAAGTCGGTGGTGGATCGAAGCGATTTTTTTCACGGCTAGCTCCGATGAGGATTACGCGCTGCACGGTGAGCGACGCACCCAACTTCCATGCGATGTGGGGGAGGTAGCAGAGGGTCGCGACTAGCTCGATGGCGAGGGAAGGGAGTCCAGGAACCGCGCAGTTGATGCCGTCGTCATGGGAGCAGGGCGGTTCCAAGACGGGAGCTAGGAGTTGGGTTAGCGGTGGCGACAAACATCACAATCCCTCTCTTTCTCTCTCAACCTCGCCTCTCTTGGTGACCTGGACGGCGCCCTATGGATTGAGTCAGGGAAAAAGCACCTACGAGCTGTGGATTTTATGAGGGAGGGCGCGAGTTCAAGTTGGTTGCGGCAACCGTGGTTAGCGCGAGTTTACCGGCGAGGAAATCGCGTTCCGTTGCAGGAGAACGAGGGAGGATCCGACGAGATGACCCCACCAAGCGTGGATCACGGGGTTCCGTTGGAGGCGGCCTCGCACTGCCCGCCGCCAGGAAACGATGTTCCGATCGGCGTGGGGAAGAAGAATGGGTCCGACAAGTGGGGACCACCCGCCAGCGGCCCAAGGTGACAAGCTAGGCGACCGACGCGGGGGACCCACATGTCATCCACACTAAGGAAAAAAAACGAAACAGGAGAATAGGGTGGGCTGGTGCGCAAGGTTGCTAGGCCGCGCGGGGAGTGAGATGCCCAATTGGGCCGAAATGGTGGCGATCCGGCCCAGGAAGTGGAGGGTTTTCTCTTTTTTTATTTTCTGTTTTCTATTTCCAATTGAATTCACTTTTGAATCTGAGTTTGAATTTTCTATTTCAAACAAAAATGCACAATCAAAATCCAACATGATGCAATATTCATTATATATATATTTTTTTATTTATTCATTCATTATTCTACATAAATAATTGCTTTTGAATATGTAGCACACATGCAATTATTTTAAGAGAAATAGTTTATATTGTATGATCTCAAAAAAATGTTCTCACATTAATACTTATGAGCTTCAATAAAGGCTAGTTCATATAAGAATCATTTTATTGAATTTTTGTTATAGAACTTTTATCTAAGGAGATGTGAATTCAAATGCTATGGGAATTCTAAGGAAGAAGGAAAGAGAAAAAAAATCTAATTCAAGTTCTTTAAAAAAAATTACTATATTCTCAAAATGAGATTTAGGGTGTTACAAATCCTACCCCCCTTAACAGAAATCTCGTCCTCGAGATTTGTAAGAAAAGGGATACAGAAGGATTGGTCTGTAATTCGGCTTTTAGTCTATAATAGGTTCAAGATCCAGAGTTTCGTATTTTTTTTAGACAATAGTGGGTGATTAGGAAGGCTTGTGTACATATGGGTATACCCACTTTATTATGCAGGATGAAAGATATCTTTAAAGCATATATAGTTTTGGGTAAGAAGGAATGGGGTAAGAAAAGACTCCATCCAAGATTGTGGATCTTGACTCATCTTGGTGATCTCACTTGATCCTTGAAGACTTGAGTTGGTGCTCATCCTTTCTTGATGAAGTTGATCATCTTCGATCTTCGTTCTTGAAGTTGTTATCCGAATTAGGGACATGTAGTTAAGATAAAGTAGTAGGTAGAGCAGCTAGTTTAGTAGGTGGCTATAAGTTAAATGATATTAGTCATAATCTGGTTTGGTTGTTTTGCTTCTGAACGATTAGGATAGGTTATGTAACCTATTAGAGGTCAGGTTGTCGGGTATGGCCGAGTTGATCTAAGTTACCGATTTAAGCTTAGGTGAATGTTGGGGGCCTTCGTCCTCCGAAGGTCCTCAAAAACATGATTTGACAATGTTTTCCAAGTGGATTATGTGAACAGGTATCTTCGGTCTCAGAATTGTAAAGCACGGTCAGGACGAAGCCTGAACCAGACGAAGGGCGAGCTGATTACCAAGCTCTACGAAGGTGCACAGCCGAAGCTGTGTGCAAGGAAGCTTCGTCACGGTAGCAAAAAGGGGAACCGACTTAAAGATGAAAAGACTACGTGGGCCTTGACAGATTTCCATAAGTCATTAACAAATGTAATGGACATGGATGTAATTTTACGTGGGCTGCGTCCCGCGTCTATAAATAGATGAACAGTACTCCCGTACTGTTCACGCTGACTTGGCATTCGCTTTTGCGTCACGCTTGTACTTTCTACCTTCTCTCAGGACCGAAGGTACATTTGTAATTTGAAATCATTTCTATTTTTCTGTATTAATAAAATAGAAATGATTCTATGATGATGTCTAAATTATATTTCATGCTTTATATAAATCCTTCGTCATTACTTGTTATATTTACGAAGGTATGTCTCTTATGACCTTCGTCCGAATCTCATTATTCCCGAAGGGGCATAATGTCTCGAAGGACGAAGGACTTTAACATTTAACACTTTTTATGTTGCCTTGTTCTTAACACTGAAGCGTTTGAGAACAAGCCCCCAACATTGGCGCCCACCTCCGGTGAACTCACTTCCACTTCGAGTTTTTTTGAACACCTTCGGAAGCTATAGACCTTCGCTATGGCGCCGAAGAAAGCTTCAGCGATTGGGGCTTCAGCACTGCAACCGCTGGACCACAACCAGGAGACCGTCTCTCTTCGGGAGGCCCGAAGCCAGAAGAGAAAGGCCGTAAGCCCGACGCTTCAGGAGGAAGAGCTAGACCAAGAAATCAGGGATATGGAGATCCTACATCAACAAGTGCAAAGGAAGAAGGAGAAGATGGCCCGGCTAGCTGAGTTGCAACGGCAGATAGACGAAGCCTCTGAGGAAGTCCGCCACCTCACCCATGATGAGCAAAACAGAAGGCCTCAGCAGAAAGACCTTCGTCAGGAGGGCTTCGTCAACGAAGATGACTGGTATGACAATTTCCATCAGGGAAATTTTGTTTTCGATGATGCTTCTCCTTTGTCCGCTGAGCTGCAGGCTACACCTTGGCCTCCATCCTATAAGCCACCTCAGCTTCCCATGTTCGACGGCCACTCAGACCCGAAGCAGTTCCTGATGAGCTACGAAGCAACAGTGTCTTCGTATGGGGGCAATGCTGCAGTCATGGCGAAGTCTTTCGTTATGGCCGTCAGGAGTGTTGCTCAGACCTGGTATTCCTCCCTTCGGCCAGGAACGATCACTTCATGGCAAAAGCTGAAGGATATGTTACTGACCAGCTTTCAAGGATTTCAGACGAAGCCGGTCACAGCTCAAGCCTTGTTCCAGTGCATTCAGGATCATGAAGAATACCTTCAGGCTTATGTCCGAAGGTTCTTACGTTTGAGGGCGCAGGCACCAACGGTGCCCAATGAAATTGTTATCGAAGCCATGATCAAGGGGCTTCGTCCTGGGCCTGCAGCTCAATACTTTGCTAGAAAGCCGCCTCAGACCCTGGAGAAACTGCTCCAAAAGATGGATGAGTACATTCGTGCTGACAATGACTTTCGCCAAAGAAGGGAGGAGGCCTTCAGATTTTCTGAAATGACCAGGGGCTTCGGAGGAAGATACTACCCGAGGCATGTCCGGTCCATCCACAGCTCCACTCAGAATGATGATAAGGGGAGTCAGCAGAGCAGACCGCAGTGCTCCTCACAGGCTTCGGGGCAACAACAAGCTTTCTTCCGGCCACCAGCTCCGAGAGGCAGAGGCGCCAGGGGCTTCGGCGGAAGATTCGGAGATCAACCAAGGAAATTGTTTTGCTTGTTCTGTGGAGAAGGCAAGGGCCATACCACCAGGACGTGCCATATTACAATCCAGAAGCAAAAGGAGATAGCCGAAGCTACATCTCAACAAGTTCAGCCGAAGCAGGTCATGCATACTGCTTCGTATCATCCGCCTTACATCCCACAATACATAGACAACCACCCTGCAGCTTCTGTAGCTTCGGCAAGTCAACCTCAAGCTTCCTGGCAACAGCCCCCGCCTCCACCTCCATTGCAACAGGGTCAACAGCCAGAAGGGAGTCAATATGCTCCACATCAAAGGGACTTCAGAGAACAATCCGAAGCTCGCACAGTCAACAGCACTGTGCCAGAGTCGAAGCACATTTATTGACACATATCCTACCTTTGATAGCAGTCTTTTCCATTCAGTTCTATTCTCTGTAGCAAAAAACATTGATCGTTTCCATGTAATAATTTCGCTGTCTCCCACGAGGAAAATCTATTTTCTCCACAGGATTAAGTTGATGAAGTTTTTGTGTTAACAAGGAGGACCTTCGAAATATTAAAAATCCTTCGGATTAACAGAAAGTCGTTCTAAGGAACGCAGAGTAAGTTCATGAAGTCACAAAAAGCCGTTCCAAAGGGAGCGCAGTGTAAGTTTTCTGCTTAAAAGTCGTTCCTAAAGGAATGCAGAGCTTACAGCGAAAAGTCAACGCTGATACCGTCTAAGTAAAAGACGAAGAAGCTCCTAAGGGAGGCTTACAGCGAAAAGTCAACGCTGATACCGTCTAAGTAAAAGACGAAGAAGCTCCTAAGGGAGGCTTACAGCGAAAAGTCAACGCTGATACCGTCTAAGTAAAAGACGAAGAAGCTCCAAAGACGTTCCTAAGGGAATGCAGAGCTTACGAATAAATTTTGTGTGTATCTTCGGAACAAAGGTCATTTGCATAACATAACATCATCACATCATCTTGCATAGCATAAGCATCATACATCATATTGCATTCTGCAAGAGAAGGGTACACAGTATCGACCTTCGGAAGAATGCTTTGAGAAAGCAATATCGAAATTGTATAAATTCGGAATACAGCTTCGGAGAATGCTTTCACGAAGCATGGATGTGACTTATCAGAACAGTTTTAACGGAGAATATTTTCTTCACGAAGCATGAAAAGAAGGGAAGGTGTTTTTTCGCCGAAGGCTCAAAAATGGTATGTATGTAGAGTTTCATGCATCGTAAAGAATTGAATAATGAAAAGAAACTTGTATATTACATTCAAATGTACAAAATGTTACATAGATCACACTTTAAATGTTTTTTTCTAAATAGCATCTAGTCTTCTCTTAATACTGCTTCGGCGGCTTCATTTAGAAGCTGATCAACAACTTTGTCCATGATAGCTTCGGCCATTTGTTTAATTTCATCATCACCTTTTGTGTGCGGGTCGGCAGTCGATTCAGCAGCTTCTGAGGCAAAAGAATATTTCTTCATTACTATTACAAACCGTGAGCAAAGTTTGAAATAAAAATTACAACACAACAAGAGCGACTAATTGGTACCTAATTGCCTTTCGGGCTCTGTACTCCTTTCGGCAGCTTCTGCCACTTTCCTAGCATCATGAATGCCTTTTTCGCTCCTTTGGATGATTTCTTGCGCCATTCCTCGGCCGCCGTCGTTCCAGATATCAGTAAAAAATTTGCCACCGACCACGCTTGCTTCGGCCGAGGGGTCCTTGATGTCTTCGGAAGATAAGGTAGCTTCGGACTGAGCTAAAACTTTTACATGCTCGCAACCTTTTTTCTCTAAGACAGAAGCAATTCCTCTGGCGCCCGAAAAAGCGCAGATATCGCCGCGACTGCTCAGGATCTCCTCGAAGGCCTCTGCTTCGTGACTAATCCATTCCAGTGGACCTTCGGGATTGCCTCGAGAGAAATTCTCTTCGCTGAAAAAGGCGCCCACGCTGGCGAAGCTGGTTTTAATTTTATTCACGCATTCTATAGATTTAACATAACATTTCCTCTGAGATGCACAAAGCTCTTTAACTCTTAACTCCAATTTGTTGACCATATGATCACTGAGTTCTCGTTTTGTTTCCTCAAGCACGCGCTCCTCTCTAGCTCTAGCCAGTTGTTTCTGAAGATCTTTAATATCACGCTTTTGGGCTTCGGCCTGGGTTTTTGAAGCAGCTTCGTCCTTCTTTACTTTGTCTACCAGCGTAAGCAGAATTTTATCCTTCTCCAGAGCTTTGTTTCTCAGTTTGATAACTTCGGAGCGCAAATTGTTGAACGCAATCTCATAGCTTTCATCTTCGGCGCTTTTTTGGGCTCTTAATGCGTTGCTTAGAATTAAGCCCTGTACGAAAAAAGAATCCATATAAGAATGTAGGAATAAATTACGTATTAAAAAAGTTTTTTCAAACGCTTAATTCCCAAACCTTTAGGCTATTGTATGCAAGACTGTCTGCGAGATCCTCTTTCGTCATGGCGCTTAGTCCAGCTTCGAGTTTCGGGAAGCCTATACTCCTGGCCATCTCTCGGCAGACAGATAGTTCTTTATTATCAGGTAGGCAGTATAGGAAGTCATCTTCATTTGTCCCATTGAATATTACTGCCCCCTTCGGATATTTTAGCTCTTTCGCATAATGGTTGGCTTCATAAGTTTCTTCTGCAGATAGTTTCTTCCCCGAAGCGTGTCGTATAATGTAATCGCATATGCTGGCAGGAGCTTCGGGGATGGCAGTGTCAATTTCTTCAACTACAACTGGTTCTGATATTTTTTGCTTCGGCTTCTAAAGGTTGCTCCTTGTAGGGCTCTGAAGGCCCAGCTTCAGCTTCAGCTTGTTGCGTTGAAGCTTCAGTAGAAGCTTCAGCAACTTCAACACTCTTTTTTGGAGTTGTGCTTGAAGATTTAATTGTCTCCAAGACATCTAGTACGTTTACCATTCTTTTCCTTTTTGGGGTCACCGATGGCCCTTTTTGGTTTTTTATTGCTTCGACATTTACCGAAGGACTTAAGATTTCAGACATTTTTGGCTCGTCAATCTTCGGCTTTTCTACTACTGAAGGCGCTTCAGTCTTCTCTTCCATCTTCGGCACTGGAGCTGGTTCTGTAGCTTCAGAGGCCAAAGAAGCTTCACCAATGAATTCTGGCACTGTGGCCGGCTCAATAAAGCGTGTCCGATGGGTGAGCACCTTCATCTTTTTTCTTTGAGGCGCTGGCTCACTAGGGGCACTTGTGGTAGCTTCTGTCGCAGGAGAAGTATTTTTCCTTTTGCGACCCAATACCGGATAGTGATAGTCAGGGTACATAAACCCGACTGCGTCAAACACACGGTTGAGCCTTTTCTTCTTTCGGCCTCCGAAGGCTGCTGATAGCGCAGTATTTTCGGCCTTCGAATATGCCCCAAGTAGTTCATCACTTAAAGTTTCAATGCTCTTCAGCCAGTCATCATCAGGTTCAACAAATTTATCTGCATATTTGAATGTGTATTTCAGTCTAACTAGTCCGCCTTCGTCGGACTCTTTAATGGTTTCCTTCGGCATTTCCCACTTTTCTGCAAGTGGCCATACCCTGAAGGCAATGTGCTCTTGGACCAAGTCCCTTGTTCCAATGAAGGAGCAGACTACGCCGAAGGCTCTTTGGCACTCCTCGGCTGCTTCGTCCATTTCAACCTTCGGCCTTCGAAGTCCGAAGCGTTGCCAGATGGGGCACATAATAATACTCTTAACATTTTCTTGCGCTGATAAGTTATTCTTCACATAAAACCACTCTGTCATCCAGGCTCCGGGCCATCTCTTCCGAAAGGTCGGCACAGGGCAGCTTGAC
Source organism: Zea luxurians (assembly GCA_029449295.1). Lineage (NCBI taxonomy): Eukaryota > Viridiplantae > Streptophyta > Magnoliopsida > Poales > Poaceae > Zea > Zea luxurians. The sequence continues at coordinate 7,237,360 of JAOPSE010000002.1, forward strand.
CCGGAGCGGGCACCGAAGCTATAGCACCCAAAATTGTTGTGATATTGTTCTTTTCCCCAGGGTTTCGTTCCATATAACAATTCGTGAATGTTGCAGAAGCTTTTAGCGTTCGGTTCCAAACCTTGGCTTCTCACAGTCCAGACAAAAATCCCCATTCTTATGATAGCTTCGGGAGTGAGTTGATGAAGGTAGACTTGAAATGTTTTCAGTACCTCAACAACAAAATTGCTCAGGGGGAATCGAAGCCCAGCCTTGAGAAAGCTTCGGAAGATTACAACTTCATCTTCTTCGGGAGTGGGAGAAGTCTTTTCTCCAGCGTCAGCTCTTACAATAGATACATCTCGAAAATACCTCCCCCTCATATTATCAATATGATTCTGCTTGATAGTGGTTTTCCCGAAAACCGTGTGACTTGGCCGCCATGGACGATCTTCGGCCTCTTCCCCACCACTCTCTACATCATAGCTGTCGCTGTCACCAGTATCTTCGGACAAACCTTCGAGAATCTCCTTGGTGATTTTTTCTGTATTAGTCTCTGCCATCGCTATCAGGAACCCCAGATTCTTCTCCTCCTCGAGACTCAGCTTCGTCTCAGCAGGGATCTTTTTGCCTTCAGACATCTTCGGAAACGCTAAAAAATTGTTCCCGAGGCCGAAGCTTCAAAATCAAAAAGACCAGCAAATCTTAGTGCACAAGAGCTAAAAATTTTAGTGGGCCGAAGCAGATGGCAAGTGTGTGTACCAAATGAGTTTGCGGTGCGATCTTATTTATACGCCCAGGGCGTTGAAAATTGAAAGGCCCCGCTTGTCAGAGAATGTTGCTATTCTAGCAAAGGGAAGGTGTTTTTTCGGACCTTCGGCTCAAGGCCTTCGTCCATATCGCAATCTGAATTTATTATTAACAAATTAATATTGCGAGGGGCTACTGTTGGGGGCCTTCGTCCTCCGAAGGTCCTCAAAAACATGATTTGACAATGTTTTCCAAGTGGATTATGTGAACAGGTATCTTCGGTCTCAGAATTGTAAAGCACGGTCAGGACGAAGCCTGAACCAGACGAAGGGCGAGCTGATTACCAAGCTCTACGAAGGTGCACAGCCGAAGCTGTGTGCAAGGAAGCTTCGTCACGGTAGCAAAAAGGGGAACCAACTTAAAGATGAAAAGACTACGTGGGCCTTGACAGATTTCCATAAGTCATTAACAAATGTAATGGACATGGATGTAATTTTACGTGGGCTGCGTCCCGCGTCTATAAATAGATGAACAGTACTCCCGTACTGTTCACGCTGACTTGGCATTCGCTTTTGCGTCACGCTTGTACTTTCTACCTTCTCTCAGGACCGAAGGTACATTTGTAATTTGAAATCATTTCTATTTTTCTGTATTAATAAAATAGAAATGATTCTATGATGATGTCTAAATTATATTTCATGCTTTATATAAATCCTTCGTCATTACTTGTTATATTTACGAAGGTATGTCTCTTATGACCTTCGTCCGAATCTCATTATTCCCGAAGGGGCATAATGTCTCGAAGGACGAAGGACTTTAACATTTAACACTTTTTATGTTGCCTTGTTCTTAACACCGAAGCGTTTGAGAACAAGCCCCCAACAGTGAATTAGGAGTATGGTCTTTTTTTCTTGTACCAGCATTAAGTAACTCTCTCTAGATTAGATCATAAATAGATTAGATAGAATCTAGATTAGGTTGGCGTGACTAGATTAAACTAGTTAAGATATGATTATTTTGGATTAGATCATGGTTGTTAAACTAGGGTGGATAAGTTTGCTTATTAGGATAAGATGGTTCCATAAAGATAAACTAGAATCTTTTGAGGCCAGTTAGATCTATTAGGATGACATAAAATATTTTCAAGATAAGATGAGTATCTTTTTTTAAGATAAGATGGCTATTGTTAGTCTAGATAATTTAATAAGGGATAATCTAGTTTATCTAGTTTTTTTATAAGAAATTTTTTTCCTATATGTATATGCAGATGTAATTGTGGACATTATTCCACAACTCATCACACTCAATCAAAGATCCAAATCAAACAAGTATCATAAGAACAAACATTCAAGTTCATAGATATCTATAAAAATAGTTTTGTTTTTGTTCCTAAGAGTAGGTCTCCTATTCCTAACGGTCACTTTAGGTACAAGATTTCAAAGTGTGAAATCCACATTTGTCTTTTAGAAAGAAAAGGTAAGAATAATAAGAGTAAAGCGAAAATAGGTGAGAAAAGATTAAGAAAAGTTTAGAAAGAATCAGAGTAGCAAAGGTAAGTAGATAATGGTTGTCCAGTTCTATCTAGGTTTCGTCCTACAGTCAACATTCCTCTGATACCACTTCTGTCACACCCGAGTTTCGGGGCACCAAGACCCGGGCGCGAACATAAACACCAGGTATGCTGGGACCAAGTCTCACACATATGATGTATAGTGGCACAGGATCGAATGTCACATATTTATATATAACAGGAGTTCTATACAAAATAAATAATTACATAATAAGGAGACAACGGTCCAGCAACCCAAAGTTGACTGGGAGACGACGGCCTAGACCTCTCGCGAACACATCGCAGCATCCTCCATGCGCCTCATCCTGTGGTACCTGTTCTTGACCTGTGGGGGGGTGTGAGACAGCAAGAGTGAGCTCACATACGTTCATAGCTCAACAAGTTGTGGGGAATAATGTGCATGAACTCGCCAAAGGTGGGAGCTCACGTGAAGTGTAAGGCTTACCAAAGAGGATGGTTGAAGCTGTGCATTGCTTTTAAAGTTGGTCAAAATTTAATTAGCAATTACTAAGTATAAGTAAATACCAACCCAATTAAGTAATAGAACAAAAGTAGTAACATCACCTGCGATGCAATGCATATGACAAATTGAATTTAGTTCCATAAATTAATCATGTGAGTGTCCGAGCTGCTCATGACCGTGAGCACGGCTAGTATACCAGTTTTACACTCTGCAGAGGTTGCGCATCTTTACCCACAAGTCATGTTACCCATCTGCCAAGGGATCGCGACTTCCCATACACCTCTACCGAGGAGGCGAGGCAAGGTAACACTACGAGGCCTTTACAAAGTTCCACTAGCTTCAGAAAACCCGCTACAGTTTATAGGAAGTTCCAATGCAGGAATCCCTTGCAGGACCGCCATCGCAGCAAAATCCTCCCGAGGGCCTCCCTAGCAGGAATCCCTTGCAGGACTGCCATCGCAGCAAAATCCTCCCGAGGGCCTCCCTACACTGACCACTCCCCTACTGCCCTTGCCCCTTTCGGGTAAGGTAGTCTTCCACTAGCTTTCCTAATTAATCAGCCAAGGGGTCCCATTCCTCCCTTGTGGTAGCACTGTTTTCCCGGGTGGTTCTCCATGTTCCAATTAACATAATGATCTTATCATGAACAGTAAATAACAACTGACAATAAAAGTATAATCATGAATAGTAATGTGTATCTCTATACCCAAAACCACATATAGCACTAGCAAGTACTACCCAGAAAGTTCAGTGGTAAACAAGGTATAAAGATAGTCAAACTGAGGTAACCTATTGGGTCCCATCAAAATTAACCTATGCATATCATTATGATTAATTAGAACATGACTGGGTAAAAAGAAGTGATCAAGGGCACAACTTGCCTGGGACATGAGATTCCAGGTACCAGGATGATCTTCAGGTGACTCGTGACCTCACTGCTAGTCGTAGCAATTCAAACAAACATGGTATAGGCAAAAATTAACATTACACCAAACATAAGAACAAATTGCATAATAATATTCTACGCTGTGCTACGAGATCGTGAGAACAAGAATTACTAAATTCGGAGTTACGGTTACCAAGTTAGGGATTTCTAAAGTTACTTAGCACCTAGGATAGATTAATTCAAATGAACCATTTTAATTAAAGTTTCATGGCTAAACAGTGTTACTAGTTCGTAGACAATATTAAAACAAAATTAGTGCCACTGGAATGAATCAATTTGGAGTTAAATTCATCAAGTTATGAATTTCCTAAGTTTGGGACATTATTTTGCTTTAAAAAGAATTTCTGTATTTAATTTAATAGATTTCTAAGTTACTTGGACTGTGGCCACTATTTAACAGAAACCCAGGGTCTAAATCTTAAAACTTCTTAAGACTCAGTTTTCCACCGCACAGGACGGCGGGTTTATTTTAGTAAAACACAGGGTCTCTTTAGCAAATTGTTGAGGCCGAAGGGGTACCAGTGGATTTGAGCTGTCCGATCCGATTCAACCGCCCAGATTAAATCGCGTGAAGGGGTATGCTGATTCTAATCCTGACCGCCCACACAGAGATCAACGGTACCCGACCAAAGTGGCGAAGGGGTACGCAACTTCTAATCGCAGCCGTTCCCTGGGAGATCAACGGCCAGGATTTTATTTACGCCCGATCTAATCAAGTCCGCACGGTGTGGATCCAACGGCCCACACACCACCCAATCTGGACCGCCCAACCGCACAACAACGGCCTAGGCGCATCCCACCTTCTATGACGCCCAGTCAAAGCGGCGGCCACCGCACCACGGCGGCGCCATGGCCGGCGCAGGCTGATACTACGTCATCGAGCTCAGAACTTTGAGTTAAAAAGTGCTAAACGATACTTGATTCCTAGTGAGTATGAGGTACGGTTCTCACCGCGAATGGCACCTTGGCCATGGTAGGGTGCGGACGGTGGCGATGATTGAACTCCGATGGGGAATTCCGCACACCGGAAACGACCCCGATTGCTGGTGATCTCTGTATAAGCTTCCAAGGCCCCCCTGGTGACGGCGCACGGGCACCCATCGAGGCCAAGTCGGCGGTGGATCGAAGCGATTTTTTTCACGGCTTGCTCCGATGAGGATTACGCGCTGCACGGTGAGCGACGCACCTAACTTCCATGCGATGTGGGGGAGGTAGCAGAGGGTCGCGACTAGCTCGATGGCGAGGGAAGGGAGTCCAGGAACCGCGCAGTTGATGCCGTCGTCATGGGAGCAGGGCGGTTCCAAGACGGGAGCTAGGAGTTGGGTTAGCGGTGGCGACAAACATCACAATCCCTCTCTTTCTCTCTCAACCTCGCCTCTCTTGGTCACCTGGACGGCGCCCTATGGATTGAGTCAGGGAAAAAGCACCTACGAGCTGTGGATTTTATGAGGGAGGGCGCGAGTTCAAGTTGGTTGCGGCAACCGTGGTTAGCGCGAGTTTACCGGCGAGGAAATCGCGTTCCGTTGCAGGAGAACGAGGGAGGATCCGACGAGATGACCCCACCAAGCGTGGATCACGGGGTTCCGTTGGAGGCGGCCTCGCACTGCCCGCCGCCAGGAAACGATGTTCCGATCAGCGTGGGGAAGAAGAATGGGTCCGACAAGTGGGGACCACCCGCCAGCGGCCCAAGGTGACAAGCTAGGCGACCGACGCGGGGGACCCACATGTCATCCACACTAAGGAAAAAAAACAAAACAAGAGAATAGGGTGGGCTGGTGCGCAAGGTTGCTAGGCCGCACGGGGAGTGAGATGCCCAATTGGGCCGAAATGGTGGCGATCCGGCCCAAGAAGTGGAGGGTTTTCTCTTTTTTTATTTTCTGTTTTCTATTTCCAATTGAATTCACTTTTGAATCTGAGTTTGAATTTTCTATTTCAAACAAAAATGCACAATCAAAATCCAGCATGATGCAATATTCATTATATATATATTTTTTTTATTTATTCATTCATTATTCTACATAAATAATTGCTTTTGAATATGTAGCACACATGCAATTATTTTAAGAGAAATAGTTTATATTGTATGATCTCAAAAAAATGTTCTCACATTAATACTTATGAGCTTCAATAAAGGCTAGTTCATATAAGAATCATTTTATTGAATTTTTGTTATAGAACTTTTATCTAAGGAGATGTGAATTCAAATGCTATGGGAATTCTAAGGAAGAAGGAAAGAGAAAAAAAAATCTAATTCAAGTTCTTTAAAAAAAAATTACTATATTCTCAAAATGAGATTTAGGGTGTTACAATCTGTGTACCAGAAATCAAGCACCTACGCCAACTTATTTTAAGAGAAGCTCATGATTCAGCTTATTCTATTCACCCTGGAAGTACTAAGATGTACCAGGACCTAAAGGAAAAGTATTGGTGGTACGGTTTGAAAAGAGATGTGGCTACTCATGTTGCACTATGTGACGTGTGTCAACGAGTTAAAGCCGAAAACCAAACACCAGCACGATTACTACAACCTCTCAAGGTACCAGAATGGAAATGGGAAGAAATCAGTATGGATTTCATAGTTGGACTACCCCGTACTCGGGATGGCTATGATTCAATATGGGTTATAGTGGACAGTTTGACTAAAGTGGCACACTTTATACCTATGAAGACAACTTACTCAGAAGCCCGGTTAGCAGAGTTATACATGTCAAGAATTGTTTGTATGCATGGAGTAACAAAGAAGATCGTATCAGATCGAGGAACCCAATTTACCTTGTGCTTTTGGAAAAGACTACATGAGTCCATGGATACCAAGCTAAACTTTAGTTCAGCTTATCATCCACAAACGGATGGGCAAACGGAAAGAACAAACCAAGTGTTGGAAGATATGCTAAGAGCTTGCACTCTAAAGCATGGTAGAAGCTGGGATAAAAGTTTGCCTTATACAGAATTCTTGTACAACAATAGTCACTAGGCAAGTCTAAAAATGGCACCGTTTGAAGCACTTTATGGTCAAAAGTGTAGAACACCGCTTTATTAGAATTAGACCGGAGAAAGTCAAGTATTTGGTCCAGAAATTCTCCAAGAAGCAGAAAAGCAAGTACAGATTATCAGAGAGAATTTGAAAATAGCATAGTCCAGACAGAAAAGCTATACTGACAATAGAAGAAGAGAGTTAATATTTGAAGTAAGAGACTTTGTATACCTTAAAGTTTCACTGATGAGAGGCATGAAAATATTTAAGGTTAAGGGTAAACTATCTCCTCGCTACATTGGCCCATTCAAGATTTTGGAAAGAAAAGGTGAAGTAGCGTACCAGTTAGAGCTACCCGATAGGTTGTCGGATGTGCATGACGTATTTCATGTGTCACAACTTAAGAAATGCTTAAGAGTTCCTGAAGAACAATTACCTATGGAAGAACTCAATGTTAAGGAGGATTTGACTTATTCGGAGTACCCTATCAAAATTTTGGAAACATCTCGCAGAATTACACGGAGTAAAGTTATCAACATGTGTAAAGTTCAGTGGAGTCATCATTCGAAAGATGAGGCCACTTGGGAAAGAGAAGATGAACTCAGAGCAGAATTTCCCCAGTTATTCTCAGAAGTTCCTTAATCTCGAGGATGAGATTCTTTTAAGGGGGGTAGGTTTGTAACACTACCAAAACCATCAACTAAAAATAATGCATTTAGTTTATTAATGGTAAATATGGTAATGAATTTTTCTTTCAAGTGTTTGATTTTTATTTACATTTAGAGTAATTTTGTTTGCTCATATTTGATTTTTTATAAATCTTACCAGTGAGAAGGCCATATCTAGATGAGTTACCTATATAAGGTTGAAAGACGGCTATCAACTTCAACTCTTTGAGGGATTTGCTTTCTCCTGACCCTCAATCCAAAAGGTTTGGCGTTGCAGTTGATACTTTCGATAGCTTTGATCCTCTCTTGCACGATACTTTCTAGAAAAGTAAACCCAAGTTTATGATGCCTCACATGGTGTGGTATCCCCCAACTCTACTCAAGGTGGTTAAGAAGCAAGGCATTCAAGTCCAAGAAATTGAGAGTGCTTTGTTGTTTGCTCCGAGACTCATAAAAGGTGAAAGAACACAACAACCGAAAACCCTAACCCTAACCGGCCATTTGGCCCAATGGGCCCAAGTGGCCCAACCGCGCGTCCATCCCCTCCTCCCTCTCACCGACAGGTGGGGCCCGCCCTGGCCCCTCTCTCCCTCCTCTCCTTCTCCAAGCCGCCACCGCCAGGCACGCGCGCGCCCGCGCGTGAGCGCACAACCGTGCCGCGCCCGCGCCCGCGCCCGGCCGACCTTGCCCCGCGCTTGGCACCCACGCCCTGGCCACGCCCGTTCGTTGCCCCAAGCCGGAAACCGCCGCCCGTCTCTCTCTCTCCCTCCCCCACATTCTTCTCCTCCATAACGGCGCCATTGATGGCCGTTAATGGCCATGGCCGACCGTTCTCTTCCCCGGTGCCCTCTCCTCTCCCTCTCTCGCTCTATAAAAGCCCCAAGCTCTCCCTCTCTCCCTCCTCGAGCTCTCACTCTCTCACACACTCTCTCTCCCTCGCCGTCGCGCCACCTCGCTAGAGCCGCACCTGCCGAGTGCCTCGCCGCGCCCGGACCGTCCGCCGGACCATCCGCCTGCACCGTCTGCTTGGCCGTGCCCAAGCCACCGGACCGTCCACACCTCGTCGCCCGTCCTCGCCCTCTCGGTCGAGCCCCTCCCCTGTCGATCCCCATTCCAGCGCGTGAGCTCTAGCTCAAGGTAGAAGAAGCACATTTTGTATTTTAGTCCCTGCATGTAAATGAAATTAATTCCGAGATTTTCAGTTTAGAAATTATCTAAAAGAGACCCCGATGTATACGTGTAATCGTAAACAAGCCCTACAACAATATTTTGGACAGATGTATTATTTTATATTTCAAAAATAAATAATGTCACTATTCACTAACTTGGTGATTTAAATATTATAAACGTTCACGATTAACTTCGCCTTAGCATGGAACGTTATTTGTTAGTAGTGATTTAAGTATAATTTTATTAATATAAGAAAGTAGAAGAAATACTAGGCCATGTATTTTTGGTCAGATTAAAGATATAGGTTTTACTAGTCATGATAAATGTATTCAAATGTATAACACTTAATTACTTAGAATTAGTAAAATATCTATTTATGTCATAATAATCATGATTATGTTACTAAAGAATAAAATTAGCAATTTACATTAATTCTTAGAAAATTAATGTTAGGTGATTTATAAATAGACATTTTTCGCTATACGTAAGATTTCTATTTAGAAACAAAGGATAAAACCCAAAAATCTATTATTAGTAATAAAGAAAATAATGAACAATTATTTTCCGTAAAGTTTGTTAACACATTTTTATCTATACTAGATAAACTAGTGTCATAGTCACCTACTCATATTTTCACCCATGAGAACTCAAATTAGAAGTCATAGTGGATTAATAAGTATTTATGCTTTAAGACGTATTTATGAGTATAATTGTGTGATGTATGAATGTGTATGTAATGTTGAATGATTACCCATGTGATGGTGTATGTTTATTTATATGGCATACGTATTCTTTTGTATGTATGTACGATACACAAATCGATGCTAGAAGTTGACTGTGAGGTAGACGAACCAAACACGTTCGAGGAAGACCCACAGGACACATTAGAGCAAGGCAAGTGGAGTCTCCCTCTGCCTATTCTATTTGTACCCAAATAATGCATATAATAATGTTTACTTTTCGGATATATTGCATAATTTGATGGGATTTGCCTAAATAAGGATTTCCTAGAATTACCAACCCTATTCCTTAAATTACCCTTGGATAAATGCTTTGCTTAGCAATTTTTGCTATTCCTCAACTTGGTGAATATGATGTCAGTCTTTTAATGGTACTATGTTCTGGAAATGAAGTTTTATTATGATGTTAACCCGATGGTTAAAAAAGAATATTTTGTGTCAAATGGAACATGGAGTGACCACCTAGGATAACAGTACACCCACGAGTGCTATCATGGCTCTCGCTTTGGTAATTAGCTCTATAGACTTAGTGCTTAGCAACCCTACCTGAAAGATGTGAAAGAGGGGGCGGCAGTGGTTTGGTGGCAGCTCATGTTAACATCGGGTGGTAGTCTTGGCTAAGCTATGTCACCCAGAGGGCCATCAATACTAACGTGGAAACCTTAGCGGTTGGCTTTGTACTAAGGATATTTTGTGAAAGCCTCATAATGGATCCCTAGCCATTCACCTTGGTAGTGTTTATGGGTCTGATCAACCCAGGCTAGATGGGATACATGGCTTGTGGGTAAAGTTGCACCACCTCAGCAGAGTGTAAAACTGATATGTCAGCCGTGCTCACGATTAAGACCAACCTTTACCCTCACATGATAATTGAACTTAAAGATGGAAAATAAATCGTGATTCGATGATCTACCAGTGGTTTGCTTTAGTGATTTCACTTAAATGCTTTTGATATAATCTTATACCTTTGATTAATTGGGATATTTGGGATACACACATTAGTAAAACAGGTGTTGCTAATAAAATATTGATCACCTAAAATGCTTACCGCTTATCCATAGCCTACCTTGTTAACTTGCATTAATTTTCCCCCACTTGTTGAGCCTCGACCATAAGTGAGCTCACCCTTGCTAATATTTTGATCACAGGGTGATGACGAATACTTCGCAGATGACGTTGATGAGTTTTAAGTCTAACGATGCGCCAGTCACCTTCATGTCGAAGAGTGTCCATGTTTAATTCCGCCGTACTTTGATTATGATACTTTTTAAGATACAGTGCCCTGTATGATGTAATAAAGCTACTCTACTCCCTTTTACGCCTTTATTACATTGTCTTTATATATATTACACTTGTGACATCAACATATGTGTGGAAAATGGATCCTGGCCCACATATGCTATGCATTCTGTTTTGCCCCCAGAACCGGGTGTGACAATACCTTCCCTAAGCACATTATTGAAAATGGAATAAAATAAGTTACAACAGTCCACAAGGTAGCGAGAGAGATGCATTTCCTTGGCTCCATGTAGTTACCATGCCATTTACTACTCATACCAACTTGCTATCACTGAATTGTCTGCATCCAAAGCTTTTCCTGCTCCTCGAGCCCTTTCTTGCGAGCTTTAGCTTTTTCCCCGCATGGCTAGAATCCACACAGTTAAGATGACAACACCAACCTTACCTAAAGTAGCTCCGAGAAACAAAGATGCTCTAGACACTGCCAATTTCTGAAGCTATGAGGGGAACAACCAAGGTTGAGGTTGCTGAAGACGAAGACATTCTGCATCGGGAATCTACTGTCAAACTTCAAGATGTTGATGTTATGAAGAAGCTTCGGTATGTTGGGGAGAAAGATGGAGTTCGATTTATCGGTAGCAAGACTATCCCGTAGCCGAATGATGATGAGATAGTGGTGTTCAAAAGCTTCATCAAGGCTGGACTTTGGCTTCCAATGTTCCAAATGATTTCCAATGTTTTGAAGAGATACAAGATTTTCATGCATCAATTGTCCCCAAATACCATTATTAGACTTAGCGTATATATATGGGTAGTGCATAGCCAGGGTGTTAGTGCTAACGCCGAAGGTTTCTGCAGAATTCATGAACTACACTATTAGACGAAGGCTAGACCTTCGGATGAGTTGAAAAATAATTTTGCCTGATATGACTTTGCATGTTGCAAGTATATGTGGTCTCATGTGCTTGCATATCGGTCTAAATGGTCGATTGAGTGAACCAAAGAATGGTTTTATGTTAAGGCTGATACAAAGAAAAGAGAAGAATTTCATGGTATTATTATGAGTCCCCTGAGGATGAACATCAGATACAAGAAACCATTATACCATAAGGCCTTAAGTTCGGCATCAACATAGTGGTGGACCACATCAACACTCGCGATCTAGTGGACTAATTTTTTGCATATCAAAAATTCCCTATGTTGCCTAGCTGGGTACTGTCGATGCTTTAAAAGGAAGATGAAGTGTTGAAGAATGACGTGTTGGAGACTTTACCGTATCGATTTAAAATGCACCCGGTGTTTAAGCACCCCTATACCAACTGGATAGAACCTATTAAGGTGATGTGCAATGAAATTCTTGGTAACTACATAGTAAAAGAAGACCGACTAATGATAGCCACCTTCGAGGGTCGAGCAGAACGAAGGCTAAATAGAGCTATGGATGCTCTAGGGTATGAATACCCAAACAATTTGAAGATAGCAAAAGATGTTGATGCTAGTGTAAAAAGGAAAAGAATAGTTAGTGTTATGAAAAGAGAAGCTATTAGTTTGGTAAAAAAGCAAGCCAAGAAATAGGCTAAGAGGAAAAAGCGATTGAAAAATCAAAGAAAGTGGAAAAAGTGCCAAAGGTGACTGAGGATGGTGCTTCAGGGTGTTTGCATTTAGAATAAAAACCCCCCACCCTCAAAAAGGAAGAAAATAGATATACTTGTCAGTAAAGCCGAAGGTAGACTTTTGAAAATGTTTAAAAAGGACTTTGGAAGTGCATCAACTTCATCATTTGGGGTAACACAAATTCTGGAGGTAATGACATAACCTTTACCCTACAACATTTTAAGTCCACTAGGATTGGACCTGACCAGCTTATTATTGACTATGATGGGTAAATAATACAAAGGTGCATCAGCTAAGGTTGATGCTGAAACTATTGTTGGCCCTACTTCACTAGAAGATGCTGAGACTCTTGAGACGGAGAAGGCCACCGAGGAACCCCCAAAGACTTTAGAGCTAGAAAAAGCCAAAGCAAAATAATATTCTAAGAGGGAATCAAGAGAATATTTTGAATTTTACATCAGGCATATTGTAGCCATATAAAGGACCACGTTGAAGCCCTTGGGTATCTTGTGGGGGCAACCATGTTCGGCAGAAGTGACCCTGAAGGTTTGGTGTGCCTACCCAACTCGGAGGAGGCTTCCATAATGAAGAATGTGGTTCGTAACTTTTGATTCTTAAATCTTGAGCATGAGCTCTACATGCTAAAAAAATAGAAGATTGTCTGATGCTTAGCTTACATAAGCATTAAGGTAAAAAATCATACCTTATTGAATTTTCTTTTACGAAGTTATAGCGTGTTGAAAGACATTTGTTGTTGATAAAACTATAATGCTTAATATTGAGCAAGGCCCTAAGATTCAGAGGATATGGAAAATGAAGATTGATGGGACCTTGACCGAAGTTCAGCAGGATAACCAAAACATAAAAAAGAGCATGAGCAATATGTATAGAAGGTTGAGGAGCGAGATGGAGTGATTTTGTAGCTAAGAGCCATTATGAACAAAGAAAAATATAAATACAATGAGGAGATCCCCAATTCCACGTTAAACTTGTTGGCTTAAAAACAAATATTGAGGATAAAGATAAAGAAAACGCGAAGCATACAGATTCGTTGAGGGAGCTTCAAGAACACTGCTTCGGCTTGGCCACTAAGTGCTGCCAATGGTTGAAGGATATATTTACCTCTGTTGGCACAACTGTTGGGAACTTGTTCTCAAATGCTATGAATTAAGAACAAGGCAACACAGAAAAGGTTAATGGTTAATGCTCTTCATCCTTCAAAGCATTATTTCCCTCAGGATATAATGATCTTCAGACGAAGGTCATGAAGAATGTACCTTCATCATCACAGTATATATTAATGAAAGAAGAAGCATATGAAACATAAGGAATAACATAAATGATCATATGACATCATTAATATTCTTTCATCATATCATTATAAATAAATGTGAACAATATTGAATTACATTTATACCTTCGGCTTGACAGAAGGCAAAAGTCCAAGTGTGACACACGAACGAGTACAAGTCAGCGTAAACAGTACGGGGGTACTGTTCACCTATTTATAGGCACAGGACACAGCCTATGAGAAATTACAATTATGCCCTCTACATTTACTATTGGCTTATAGAAAAATCCATGAGGACTGAACAGCCTTTTCCCTTTTAAGTCGGTTCCCTTTTCTGCGATTTAGCCGAAGCTCCCTTCCGCACAGCTTCGGAGCGATGGCAACCTTCGTCACGATCAAGCTCCTCATCGTGTATGCTTTTATCATAAATCCAAAGATACCTATCCATAAACCATACTTGGAAGACATTGTTAAATTATGTTTGAGGACCTTCGGAGGACGAAGGCCCCCAACAGTAGCCCCTCGCAGTATTAATTTGTTTAAGATAAAGAATTCAGGCTGCGACATGGACAAAGGCCTTAAGCTGAAGGTCCGAAAAAACATCTTCCCTTTGCTAGAATAGCAACAGACAATGACAGACGGGACCCTCCGATTTGGAGCGTGTCGATCGTATAAATAAGAACTCACCCTGACCACATTTGGTACGCTACTTGCCTCTTGCTTTGTTTGCTCAATTTTTTAGCTCTTGCTTACCAATGCTCTCTTAGTTTCTCAGACTTCCTAAGCTTTGGTTTTAAAGATGCATTTTCGCCATTTCCGAAGAGAAGATGTCTCAGGACAAAAAAAGTTGCCGCTGAGACGAAGCTGACCGAAGAGGAGAAGCTCCTTGAGGAGAAGACTGCTGGATTTGTTGAGTCAATAACAAAAACAAATACAGAGAAGATTACTAAAGAGATATTAGAAGGCTTGTCTGAAGATACTAATGATAGCGACAGCTATGATGTGGAGAGTGGAGGCGAAGACTCTGAAGATCGGCCCTGGCGACCAAGTCATACAGTCTTCGGGAAATCAACTATCAAACAGAGTCATCTTGATAATATGAGAGGAAGGTATTTTCGAGATATGTCCATTGTGAGGGCCGACTTAGACAGAGCCGTTCCTACTCCCGAAGAAAACGAAGTTGTGATCTTCCGGAGCTTCTTCAAAGCTGGACTTCGGTTCCCGTTGAGTAGATTTATGGTTGAAGTTTTAAAGACATACCAGATTTACCTTCACCAAATCACCCCCGAAGCGGTTATTAGAATGGGGATTTTCGTCTGGGCTGTGAGAAGACAAGGTCTGGAGCCAAGTGCAAGGTGTTTCTGCAGTATGCATGAACTTTCGTATGAGACGAAGGCATGTGGTAAAGAACAATATCATAACAATTTCGGTTGCTATAGCTTCGTTGCTCACTCCGGCGCAAGCTACCCAGTGCCAACGTTTTAGAAGAGATGGCCCGGGGCCTGGATGGAAGAGTGGTTCTATGTGAAAAATGATTTGAAGGCGAGAGAAGACATTAAAGAGATCATCATGCGCCCCATCTGGTCCCGCTTTGGCCTCCGAAAGCCGAAGATAGAAATTGATGAGGCAGCCGAAGCATGCCGAAGGGCCTTCTTCACAGCTTGCTCTTTTATTGGGACAAGAGACTTACTTCAAGAACATGTAACCTACAGGATATGGCCACTGATAGACAGCTAGGAAATGCCGAAAGAAACCATCACTAACCCTAGCGAAGGCGGCCTGGTTCGATTGAAATACACCTTCTGGTTTAGGGACTAGTTTGTTGAACCAGATGATGACTGCTGAAGTGTGTTGAAAATACTAGCGATGAGTTACTTGGAACATACTCCAAGTCCGAAGATAATGCACTATCTGCGGCCCTCGGGGGCCGAAAAAAGAAAAGGTTAAATATGGTTTTTGATGCTATTGGATTTGTGTATCCTGACTATCGCTACCCGCCACAGGGGCAGAAAAGAAAGGGTGCGACTTCTGGAAAGGTTGCTGCTTCGGCTGCTCCAAGCGAGCCTGCGCCGAAGAGTAAAAAATTGAAGGTCCTTACTCACCGACCACGCTACATTGAACCGGCCGTAGTGCCTGAGTTTGGTGGGAATACTTCTTCAGCTGCTGATCCGAAAGAGCCAATTCCTCCTACGCAGAAGGCTGAAGAATCGGCTACCATGCCGAAGGCACCCTCAGCCGAGCAGGTTGAGGCAAAGACTCGTAAAGATAAGGCCAAAAAGCTAGAGACTGAAGGAATAAAAATGTTAGAAGTTTTCAGCCCTTCGGCAGAAGTACCAATGCCGAAGATACAGAAAGGTCTTGTGGCCACTCCCAAAAGAAGAAGGATGGCAAGTGTACTAGATGTGCTAGAAACGGTAAAGCCTTCGATCTTGTTCGTCTTGAACAAGATGGCGTACTTCTTCAGTGGCTTCGTCGATCTGCCTTTGAAGATCAGCTAGTCTGGCCATCTTCTCCTTCTACCTTTGTACTTGCTGATGAATTATCTCCATGTTTCTGATTTCTTGGTCCAACTCTTCCTCCTGGAGTGTTGGATGTCACACCCGGGTTTCGGGACACCAAGACCCGGGCACGAACATAATCACCAGGTGTGCCGGGACCAAGTCTCACACATATGATGAATCATGGCACAGGATCGAATGTCACGTCTTTACTACATAATAGAAGTTCTATACAAAATAAATAATTACATTATAAGGAGACAACGGTCCAGCAACCCAAAGTTGAATGGGAGACGACGACCTAGACCTCTCACGAACTCGTCACAGCATCCTCCAAGCGTCTCATCCTGTGGTACCTATTCTTGACCTGTGGGGGGGTGTGAGACAGCAAGAGTGAGCTCACATACGTTGATAGCTCAACAAGTTGTGGGGAATAATGTGCATGAACTCGCCAAAGGTGGGAGCTCACGTGAAGTGTAAGGCTTACCAAAGAGGATGGTTAGAGCTGAGCATTGCTTTTAAAGTTGGTCAAAATTTTATTAGCAATTACTAAGTATAAGTAAATACCAAACCCAATTAAGTAGTAGAACAAAAGTAACAACATCACCTGTGATGCAATGCATATGACAAATTGAATTTAGTTCCATAAATTAATCATGTGAGTGTCCGAGCTGCTCATGACCATGAGCACGGCTAGTATACCAGTTTTACACTCTGCAGAGGTTGCGCATCTTTACCCACAAGTCATGTTACCCATCTGCCAAGAGACGGCCAATCCCATACACCTCTATCGAGGAGGCGAGGCAGGGTAACACTACGAGGCCTTTACAAAGTTCCACTAGCTTCAGAAAACCCGCTACAGTTTATAGGAAGCTCCAATGCAGGAATCCCTCGTCTGACCACCATCGCAGCAAAATCAACTGAAGGACCTCCCTACACTGACCACTCCCCTACTGCCCTTGCCCCTTTCGGGTAAGGTAGTCCTCCACTAGCTTTCCTAGTTAGTCAGCCAAGGGCGTCCCATTAAACCCTTGTGGTAGCACTGTTTTCCCGGGTGGTTCTCCATGTTCCAATTAACATAATGATCTTATCATGAACAGTAAATAACAACTGATAACAAAAGTATAATCATGAATAATGTATCTCCATACCCAAAACCACATAAAGCAATAGCAGGTACTACCCAAAAATTCAGTGGTGAACAAGGTATAAAGATAGTCAAACTAGGGTATCCTATTGGGTCCCATCAAAATTAACCTATGTAGATCATTATGATTAATTAGAACATGACTGGGTAAAAAGAAGTGATCAAGGGCACAACTTGCCTGGCACTTAAGATTCTAGGTACCAGGATGATCTTCAGGTAGCTCGTAACCTCGCTCTAGTCGTAGCAATACAAACAAGCATGGTATAGGCAAAATTAACATCACACCAAACATAAGAACAAACTATATAAGAATATTCTACGTGTCGCTACAAGATCGTGGGAACGAGAATCACTAAATTCGGAGTTACGGTTAAGGATTTATGAATTTCTGAAGTTATTAACCACCTAGAATAGATTAATCCAAATAAACAATTTTAGTTCAAGTTTCATGTTTAAACAAAGGTACTAGTTGATAAACAATATTAATACAAAATTATAGAAACTGAAATGGGTCAATTCGGAGTTAGAATGAATTAAATACGGATTAAACAAGTTTATGGACTTATTTTTATACTAAAAACCTATTTCTTTATTAATTTCTGAATATCCAAAGTGCTCTAGACCGAGGACACTAATATCAGAGAGCCCAGGGTTAAATTTGCAAAACCCTACCAGACTCAGGCTACTCCCTCGAGGACGGCGGGTTTATTAACAGATTTTCCAGGGGCTCTTTAACAAAATGTATCCGCGAAGGGGTATCGGGTGACCCCATCCATCGGATTAGGATTGGACGGCTGTGGATCACGCTAGGTACCCAGTGTCAATCCAGCCATAGGATCCAGATGCGACCGCCCAGATTCTAAATACTCAGATTCATCTCGATCCGTCCGATCTGCTACAGACGCACCAGATTATATCAGACTCCAATCGAATCGGTACGCCATGCGGCTAGCCATCTTTCTCCTACCTCTATGCAAGCCGACGGCGCGCCCCAAAGGTCCCATGGTCCACAACGACAGCGAGAAATGCTAGCAGCCGTCCCCCCAACACAGTGTGCCCCTGCCCTTGCGCCCAGCCAGGCTCGATACTAGGCTGACACCGCACTCCGCGATACGCCGAGCAGGCCACTGCTCCTACCCCGACCCATGCGTGCATCGACGACAAAGGGAGAGAAGGTGAATCCGAGGTGGTTCCTTACCGACAGTTTGTCCAGCCACGATGCTTCCGATGAGCACATGCAACCCATGACGCGGTTGTCCAGGAAGCGGTCGACGCGAGACAGGGGCGGAAGGCCGAAAGCGAGACCACCGACGGCGCAGTCAAGCTCCGTTTTCCAACAATGGCGGCTCCAGTTCTTCATCCGATGCGCACAGCCCTGCACCTAGCCAGTAATGCTCCCAGGCACGTGAGATATGGATGAGGAAGGTGCGCTCGGCTTGAATAAATACCCCGAGATGGAGCCCAGCCAGAACTGAATCCTGTGATCTCCGGCAGCGGCTTGCAACAGCTTCATAGCTTACCGCAATTCACGTTCAGGGAGAGGAAGTCCGATCGATCCCAACAACCCCAACGGCAACGGCGGCTTCGCGCGGTGTTTTCGGCCTCAGCAGAGAAAGATTCTGTTGGCCGGAATCTGTGTCAGCTGCGACCACGAGAAGCGCGCGTTCAGCCGGAGGACCCGACGAGGCGGCTCGATGATAGGATGAGAGCGGTAGGAGGATGAAGATGGAGTGCTAGCTTTTTCGTAACAAACACTATCTTGTCTGCATGGCGGTTGTGATGATAGAGATTGGGTGGTTGTGTACGAAAATCTGTTTCAGCATATTGTTAAGAGAGCACGGCAAGGAAGGAGATATGGTCATGGGCTCCACACATCAGTGGAATAATTGAGGTAATTTAGATTATATAATTTGTAATGATGACATATGCGGCTAAAGGAATAAACAAATGGGAAACACATACGAATGGATAAATGGTCGGCTAGGACAAATTGGACCAAAATGTTGATTGTTTTATTCTTTTCGTTCTTTCTTTTTTTTGTTCTTTCTATTTTAGCTTCAAATTTCAAACTCAAATATAAATGCATCACAATAAAACGCAGCATGAGATGCAAGTGATGTTTAATTATTTTTTTATTTAGTTTCTTTAATTATTTATCTATTTATTTATTTTGGTATTGTTTCCAATATAAAATGCACACACATTACTTGTTTTAGGGAAGCATGATATTTGAATATGTCATCAAAGTCAAAGTTATTCAAAAATGGATATTAACATATATTCTTTTCCATAAGTTATTTAATTTTGACTATTTTTAAGGAGTGCTTTTTTATGTAGTTGAAGGGAATAATAAATAGATAGAAAGTCATTCTTTTATTTATGGTTCCCACCTTTAGTTCGAAGATTTGAATTTAAGTTTTGAATATCAAACTCTTATTGTTATTATTTGTTTACTTTAAAAAGATGTAGTTTATAATGGAATGAATTCATAATTAGAAGTTGTTTTATCTCAAATGTAAATCACAGAAATGTGATATTGCATGCCACATTGGACTAAGTGGCCTTCCTCTTCTAGCTTCGGGCCTCTCAGAGAGAAAGGTTCTCCTGATTTGGGACCAGTGGCTGTAGTGCCGCAGCCCCTGTCGCTGAAACTTTCTTCGGTGGCATGACGAGGGTCAGTGCTTGCCGAAGGTGGTCGAAAGAGGGTTCACCGGAGGTGGGCGCCAATGTTGGGAACTTGTTCTCAAATGCTATGAATTAAGAACAAGGCAACACAAAAAGGTTAATGGTTAATGCCCTTCGTCCTTCGAAGCATTATTTCCCTCAGGATATAATGATCTTTAGACGAAGGTCATGAAGGACGTACCTTCATCATCACAGTATATATTAATGAAAGAAGAAGCATATGCAACATGAGGAATAACATAAATGATCATATGACATCATTAATTTTCTTTCATCATATCATTATAAATAAATGTGAACAATATTGAATTACATTTATACCTTCGGCTTGACAGAAGGCAAAAGTCCAAGCGTGACGCACAAGCGAGTACAAGTCAGCGTGAACAGTATCGGGGTACTGTTCACCTATTTATAGGCATAGGACACGGCCTATGAGAAATTACAATTATGCCCTCTACATTTACTATTGGCTTATAGAAAAATCTATGAGGACTGAACAGCCTTTTCCCTTTTCTGCGATTTAGCCGAAGCTCCCTTCCACACAGCTTCGGAGCGACGGCAACCTTCGTCACGATCAAGCTCCTCATCGTGTATGCTTTTATCATAAATCCGAAGATACCTGTCCATAAACCATACTTGGAAGACATTGTTAAATTATGTTTTTGAGGACCTTCGAAGGACAAAGGCCCCCAACAACAACCATGGGGGAAATTACTTATAATACTAGGGACATTGTCGAGGCCCTTCATTGTATTGAAGGAGAAGTTGACGCCTTCGAAGATGTGAAAAGTGCCTGAGGCAACTATTGTGCTATGATTGGGTCCCAAGGCATGAATTCAGTTATGGAAAAGGTCAGATGTTCCCACGTCAAAACTGTTGGTAGGCCCAACTTTGGCATAAGCATAGAAGATATAAAAAAGCCTACAAGAGAAACCGTCAACATTATGAAGCACTTTTTAACCCTTATCTGAAACAAGGCTGGAAGGGAGCTAGCAACAGCTGAAGCCTAAGGTTATAATAAGAAGGTAAAATATTATCTTTTTTATATTGCATTACTGTCCCTTTTTATTGCTTTATGTGGTGATGTATTAATGTTGCATGCCTTTTGCAGGGCAAATAGGCTACCAAGAATGCCGAAGGAGATAGAAGACAGATGATGGGTGCTAACACAAGGTTGATTTGTCCCTTGTGGTTCGGGTTGATGATGAGTGATTGTCAATGGGTAGCGTCTTAGGTTGAGACATGGACTAACCAAGGCATGAGTTATGTGTATGAAAACATGTCGGGCGGCTTGTGGTGTATAGGTGTGGAGCACATGGACAGTGGTCTACGGTGAAGGTGAAGGTCATGCAGGTTCGGGCCGATGGACTAGGAGCGATGAAGGGCAACCACTGGGACTTGACTGAGGGACCAGAGTCGCTTGGGTGAATAGCCAAGGTGGCTAACACCAGGGACATGCACTAGCGCGAGGACATGGCAGAGCGGCCCGTGTTGCCGCCACGATCGAGGAATGGTGGGACACGTGTCAAGGACATGGGGGACGCGCACGAAATGCGATACTGATGGGGGTTTGGTGGTTGAACCTCAAAAAACCACCCAACGTCATGGACAACTGGTTTTTGACCGAGTTTGGCCTCAAAACTCAGTAGTGGCGGTTCCGGCGGGAACTGGTGGCGGCACATGGTGGCACAACGAAGGGTGCATCAAGGCAAAGCAACTTTTTGTGGAGCACATGGCCGTAGGATCAAAACCTAAGAGTTGGTCCATTTTGCCCCTAGAGGAGTGGATAGACTAGATGTTAATATGGGTAGTTTAGGAAATAGGAATAACCCCCTATAAATAGAGTGGTAGGGCTATTTCTACAACCATCTCTTGGCATATCATGGCAACCATATCTCTTTGGATTAGGGTTTTAGCACTTGTAGTTTTCCATTCCCTAGACTGCTCTAGTTTTGTATCTAGAGATCCACATCGCTTTGAAATGTTGCATCTGTGATTTTGTAATCTTTACCGTGTAATCCAAGAAAGGGTTGGCAATTCTACCCACATGTTTTGTTGAATCAAACTCTATTCTTGTTTCCGCTGAAGTTCATGGTTTGGTTAGCTCTGATGTTCTTCCTTTCCCTTTTCTTGTGGATTTGCGGAGTGCCTTCAAGTTCTTGTGGCACGGGTGCTGTAGGGTATTGATTTGTGCCGAGATAAACTCTTTCAATCATTGCATATGCCTAGGTGGTGCAGTTCTTGGTCATGATTCGAGTTGATCCTGTTTTGAGTTTGTTTGAGAAAACCCCAACAAAAACCCATCACTCTCGGGATTTTGCATCTGTGCATGGATTTTCTGAGTTGCCCATACTCATACTTCATGAATAGACTTTTTTCTCCCTATGCAAACTGTCGACAAAGTTTGAGGTGATTTTGCCTTGGTTTTGGTGCCCGGCACTGCCGCCCCTATGCGCGGCAGTGCCGCACCCTAGCACTGCTGGCCTGACGCCCGACACTACCGCACCTTCTTCCTTGCGATTTCGACTCTAAGATTTTCTAGGATGTTCGGCAGTTCTTTGTATAGCAGTTTGGTCTATGCACTTGACACTGTATGGGATAATACTTTGTTATGTGGTTTTTTTCATCTTTTGGGGTTTGTGTGAAATTTTGGATCGAAGTCATGGTGCTATTCTTAAAGGAGAATTTTTAGTGGCTCCCATTCACCACCCCCTCTAGTTTCCTCACGTTCCTTCGATTGGTATTAGGGGCAGGTTAAGGATTTTTTTACCCTAATCTGTCTAAAATCCACGAAGGCGACATGGAACGTGGTGTTAGCAAACCTCTGCTCTTCAATTGGATGAACTACCTGTACTGGAAGATCCACTTGTCGGCATATATTCAGAGTATTGGGTACTACGTCTAGGAGATTTGTCTCGATGCTGCGTTCGATGTTGCGAGTGATTGAATCACTTAGATTCAGATGGAGTTCCATGATTCGAACAACAAAGCTCGCAACACTTTGTTCTTGTGTCTCTCACTTGCTAAGTTTGAGCGTGTTGGACAGTTGGCTATGGCTCACGAGATCTGGTCCACTCTCGAGAGATTCCATTAAGGCAACGATCATGTAAAGACCAAACTCTTTGAGATGTACCTACGAGAGTACGAGAACTTTGTGCAGTTGGCTGGAGAGACCATAGACACTATGTTTTCACGGTTCTAGTCGATTGTCAACAAGATGCATGCAAATAAGTCACAACTTCCCAATGATGATCATGAGAGAGCGCTCAAGTTGCTACATCCTCTAGTTCGGAGGGTTTGGGAGGTGAAGTTCTTGATAATAATCATGTCACCCAACCTGTGGCAGAGGACGCGGTAAAATTAAGGTATTGCTAATGCAGTGATGAAACAATTAAGGTATTCACAACATGGAAGCTAGAGGGTGGACTGCGGAGGCAAGTGGGCACTATTGTATTGCTTTACCTGCCCAATTGTGATTGTTTAGGTTCCTGGAGCAGCAAATCTTGTAGTTTCTCAATGCACATCACTATTAGCGGTAGAAAAGATTAAGATTCAGAAATTTCGCTGCCAATATAGTTAGAGGATAGGGTAACATGTGGGGCAACATCGAGTGGTAAAAAATTTGAAAACAAATGTTCCTGCCTCTTTTAACAGTTCCCTAGAACTTCTTAGTGCATTCTCGGCTTCTCCTATGGAACTTCTTAGTGCAATCTTTTAACAGTTCCCTACAACTTCTTAATAGTTCCCTAGTGTTGGGGGCCTTCCTCCTCCGAAGGTCCTAAAAACGTAATTAACCGTATGTCTTCAGTATGACACAGATTATTGCAGGAGGCTTCAGCTTCAGAATAGAGATCTATGACAAGAGTAGAGGTGAAACCTGAAGGTGACAGAAAAATGGGCGACAAAGCTATAGTCAAGTGACTTCGGCTCGGGTTGATGACGAAGATCAAATGCAACAGTCACCAAAAAAGGATAAAGATTATTTAGTCCTTAATGTTTTGTATTATAATTGTTGATGGTTGACAAGGACATAAATGTACTTTTACCCGGGTTGCGTCCCGTGCCTATAAATAGATGAACAGTAACACCGTATTGTTCACGCTCGATTGTATTCACTCTTCCGCATCCCCGCCTTCAAGCAAGCCAAAGGTATCAATCTAATATTAACATTGTCGATATTTATATATATTTTATGGAATGCAAGAATAAATGAATTATTAAGATATGATTATTACAATTATTCCTTCGCATTCCTACCCTTGTATTGATATGATGAAGGTACGCCCTTCTTGACCTTTGTCTAAGAAGCATTATACCCGTAAAGAGATAATGCTTCGAAGGACGAAGGTCCTTAATGATTAACAATTGTGTTATCTTGTTCTTGACTCATAGCACAAGTGACCAACATTGGCGCCCACCTCTAGTGAACTCACTTCCACAACCTTCAGCAAGCATTCACCTTTGACATGCCACCGAAGAAGGCAACAGTGCTAGGGGCTGACCTGCAGCCGCTGGATACAAATTAGGACGCTATAGGAGCCAAAAGAGAAAAGCCACTAGCCCGACTCTATAGGAGGAGCAGCTTGACCAGGAGATCATGGATTTAGAAGCAATCCATCAGCAAGTACAAAGGAAAAAGTAGAAGATGCTTCGGCTGGCTAATCTTCAGAAGAAGATTGACGAAGCAGCTGAGGAGATGCGTCATCTTACTCAAGATGACTAGGACCGAAGGCCTCAGCACAGGGAGCTTCTTTAGGAGAGCTCATTCAATGAAGACGAATGGTACGACGACTTTCATCATGGTAACTTTACTTTTGATGATGCTTCTCCTCTGGCAACAGAATTGCAGGCTACCCCATGGCCACAATCCTACAAGCCACCTCAGTTTCCCATGTATGATGGGCATTCGGATCCAAAGCAATTTCTGATGAGCTATGATGCAACAATATCCTCGTATGGGGGTAACGCTGCTGTCATGGCAAAGTCCTTCGTCATGGCAGTCAAAAGCGTGGCCCAAACACGGTATTCCTCCCTTCGGCCAGGGACAGTCACATCATGGCAGAAGCTCAAAGACATGCTACTCACCAGCTTTTAGGGCTTTCAGACGAAACCAGTCACCACCCAAGCCTTGTTTCAATGCACGCAAGACCATGAGGAGTACCTGTAGGCGTACGTCTGAAGGTTTCTGCGTTTGAGAGCTCAAGCGCCTACAGTGCCCAATGAAATTGTCATTGAGGCCATGATCAAGGAGCTTCGGCCAGGACCTAAATCCCAATATTTTGCAAGGAAGCCACCAGAAACCCTAGAGAAGCTCCTTTAGAAGATGGATGAGTACATCTGGGCTGATAATGATTTCCGCCAAAGAAGGGAGGAAGCATACAGGTTTTCTGAAATGATCAAGGGCTTCGGAGGAAGACTTCATCCCAGGCTTGTTAGGTCAATCCATAATTCCAATGCCAATGATGAAAGGGCCAACAATGCTTAGAGCAGCCATCATAGCTCACAGTCTTCGGGTATGCAGCAAACTTCTTACAGACCACCAACTCCGAGAGGCTGGGGAGGAAGAAGCTTCAGTGGAGGAAGGTTCAACAATCAACCCAAGAAGTTTTTCTACCTTTTCTGTGGCGAGGACAAGGGTCACACAACTAGGACATGCCAAGTCACGATTCAAAAGAAAAAGGAAATTGGTGAAGCTGAGGTGCGGCAGAATCAGCCAAAGCAGGTCCTGCATACTGCTTCGTGCTACTCTCCATACATCCCAGAATACATAGGCAATCAACAGACTATGGATTCTGTAGCTTCAGCAAGTCACTCTCAAGCTTCTTGGGCTCATTGCCACCACCCCCATCAATGGCGCCTGCCCCAAATCATGATGAGCAGCCAGAAGGGCATCTTCGGCCTCAACAACAACGTGACCTTCGGGAGCAGTCTAAAGCTCGCACAGTTAATAGCACTGTGCCCGAATCCAGGCACATTTACTAAAGATGACACAATGTTTTGGCATAAAGAAAGCTCTGATTTGTTCTATTCCTACTATTTGTTGCTTTTATATTTCTGTTGCAAAAGACAATACAAGAAGGTTTTAACCTTCAACTCAATGTAATAAACCTGTGGTTACACCATCGAGTGTGACAAAACCAAGTTCCGAGGCTCCAAAGACGTTCCTAAAGGAGCGCAGAGTAAGTTCCGAAGCTCCAAAGATGTTCCTAAGGGAGCGCAGAGTAAATTCCAAAGCTCCAAAGACATTCCTAAGGGAGCACAAAGTAAGTTCCGAAGCTCAAAAGTCGTTCCTAAGGGAATGCAGAGTTAAGATGCCACCTAAATCAAAGGTGAAGAAGCTCAAAAGTCGTTCCTAAGGGAATGCAGAGCTAAGATGCCACCTAAGTAAAAGGTGAAGAAGCTCCAAAGTCGTTCCTAAGGGGATGCAGAGCTTAGCTCCAAAGTCGTTCCTAAGGGGATGCAGAGCTAAAATACCACTTAAGTAAAAGGTGAAGAGACTCCAAAGTCGTTCCTAAGGGGATGCAGAGTCCAGGTGTGTATTCGCATGGGTTTTTACCTTCGGCATGAACATCATTTTACATCATACCATCATATCATATCTCATAGCATCGCGTCAGCACAAAGTAGTGGAGAAGAAGGGAAATTGCTCCTTTGAAAATACTTATTGGATCATGAAAGAGTGTGCTGTAGCACAACATAGGCCTTCGGCAGACATATTGTACTACACAAAGCTAACCTTCACCAACAGCGGCATAAGAAAAATTCTCTTTGCGAAGCATGAAAAGAAGAGAAGGTGTTTTTTCGCCAAAGGCTCAAAAACGGTACATACGTAGATTTCATACATCGCAAAGAGATATATTACATTAATGTACATACAAATACTTGAAGTCTGTTTCTTACACAAAGCAACAGTCATACACAAGCACTACATGTTCAAGCATACAAAAATTTAATCTTCCTTTAGCACCCTTTTAGTAGCTTCGTTTAATAGTCTGTCGACGACTTCGTCAACGACTTCGTTAGCAACCTTCATTATATCCAAAGCTTCTTTCACAACCAGGCCGGCTTCGGGATTGTATGGCTCCGGTGGTGGTAAAAGGCTGGCCGCAATAAAGAATATGTTGGTGAATTTCGAAGCTAGAAACGAACAACGAAGCAAAACTTTAAATAAAAGTACCTATAATCATGGCGCGTTCAACAACTTCTTTAGCTTGTTTAGCCTCCTCTCGGGCGTTGTGAGATTCTTTCTCATTCTTTTTAATGGCTTCACCAGCCATCTCACGACTGCCCTTCATCCAAACATCAGAGTAAAACCTCCCGCCTAGCAAAGAAGCTTCGACCGAGGGGTCCTTGGTGTCGTCAGCTGATAAAATAGATTCTGGCTGGGCTGCGGCCTTAACATGTTCACAACCGGCCTTCTCCAAAATTGTCGCAACCCCTCGTGCACAGGTGAAAGCACCGAAATCCCCACGATCGCTGAGTATTTCATCAAAAGCTTCAGCCTCTTCGCCGATCCACTGGATAACCCCTTCGGGCTCACCGCGAATAAATTTCTATTCCGAAGAGTATGCTCCCACCCTTGCAAAGCTATTTTTCAGCTTCTTCGCGCATTACAAGGATGTTTCGTAGCATCTCTCCTTGGAATCCTAAAGCTCTTCAACATTCTTTTGCACCCTTGATGTTTCCATTTCACTTATTTCTTGCTTCGCCTTCACAACTTCGAAATTTTCATTCAGTTCCACAAGCTTCTTCTTTAAATCTTCAACCTTGGCCTTGTGAGCTTTGGTTTGTGCATTAAGCTTGGCTTCACTGGTTTTTAGCCTATCCATTATGGAGAACATTATTTTATCTTTCTCAAGAGCTTCATTCCTTAATGTGACGACCTCTGACCGAAGATTTCCATGTGCCATTTGGCAGCTTTTGTCGTCTGCTTCCTTTTGAGCCCTTAAAGCTTTACTTAGAATTAAGCCTTGATAACAAAAAATATATGTGAGAACATAACGATAGCAGGAAAACCTACAAACATAGTTTACTTTACAACCAAAGTATATTTACCTTCAAGCTATTATAAGCAAGGCTATCTGCAAGATCATCCTTTGACATTGCAGATAGGCCAAGCTCAAGCTTCGAGAATCCCATGTTCCTCATCATTTCCTGACAAATGGATATCTCTTTATTGTCTGGTAGGCAATAGAGAAAATCAACTTCATTAGTGCCGTTGTACACTAAGGATCCTTGATGATACTTTAGATCCCTGGCATATTGTCTAGCTTCAGCAATCTGCTCTTTCGATAGTTGCTTCCCTGAAGCATGTCGCACGATAAACTCCAGCTCTTCAGCAGGAGCTTCGGGAGCAGGAGACTTAAATTTCTCAGGCACACTTTCTTTTTCCACAGTTAGGGGAGCAGCCCCCGAAGGATATGCTTCGGCGGGAACTGAGGGTCCAGCCTCATAAGTAGAATGTGCCATACCAACTTCGCCAGGTTTCTTTAAGGCTTTGCCTTCTGTATCAGGTGCTAAAGCAGGAATTTGTACCTTCATAGATTCCATGACAGCGTCTAGTACGCTGACCATTCTCCTCCTCCTCGGAGTTGCTACAGGAATTTTTGATGCCTTCGGCAGCTCCGTCTCTTGCAGCGGACACAGAGTCTTCGGTTGCTCTACCGCTTTCTTCAGTTCTGGCTCTTCGGCCGATTCTATCCTAGCTCGACAGGAGTAGAGCGACTTGGCTCAGTTACGGAAGAAAACCCCTCAATAGGCCTCGACACTTCGGCCGTTTCAATGCGCTTCGGGCGATGTGTTAAAACCTTAACTTTTTTCGACTTTGGCGTGCTAGAAGTCGCCGAAGAAGCAGTCTTTTTTTCTTTCCTTGCTTTCGCGAAGGATAACAGTAATCTGGGTATACAAACCCGATGACATCAAATACTCTATTCAGCCTCTTCTTGCCTCGAGCCCCAAAGGTCGTTGTCATAGCATCATCTTTAGCCCACGAGTAGGCACCAAGCAATTCATCACTGGTTGCTTCAATGTCGTCTAGCCAGTCGTTATTTGGCTCATCAAGCTAGCTCCTGTATTTGAACGTGTACTTCAGGTAGATTAAGCCACCTTCGCTAGATCCAGCAGCAGCCTCCTTCGGCATCTCCCACCCACTTGCGAGTGGCCACACTCTATAAGCAATGTGCTCCTGCACTAAGTCCCTGGTGCCTAAGTAAGTGCAAACTATGTTAAAAGCAGCCTGGCATGCTTGTATGTCATTCCCAAGGGTAGTAGATGGCCTCCTAATGCCGAAGCGAGACCATATAGAATGTTGAATAATCCCCTTAATATCTACCCTTTCAACTAGGTCATTTTTCATGTAGAACCAATCCTGCATCTAGGCACCCGACCATCTCTTCCGAAATGTCGGAACTGGGTAGCTCACCCAGAGCGAGGCACGAAACTGTAGCAACCGAAGTTGTTGTGATATTGTTCCTTTCCAGTGGCCTTCGTCTCATAAAATAGCTCATGGATGTTACAGAAACATTTTGCATCTAGCTCTAATCCCTGGCTCCTCATGGCCCATATAAAGATTCCCATCTTGATGATAGCTTCGGGAGTAAGCTGATGAAGGTAAATCTCGAAAGTTTTCAGGACCTCGACCAGCAGTTTATCCAGAGGGAACCAAAGCCCTGCCTTTATGAAGCTTCTATAAACTACCACCTCGTTAGCTTTGGGCAGAGGGACATTATTTTCCCCTCCAACCCTCACAATTGAAATATCACGGAAGTACCTTCCCCTCAATGCATCAATTTGCCCTTGCTTGATGGTTGATTTCCCGAAGACAACATGGCTTGGTCTCCAGGGCCGATCTTCGGTATCGTCATTGCCACTTTCTACATCAAAACCTTCACTATCACTGGAACCCTCAGATATCCCAGCTTACATCTCATGTGCAATTTTCTCTGCATTGGTTTTTTCTATAGCTTCGTAAAACCCGGACAGCGTTGGGTCAACAATCTTCTTCTCGTCAGCCATCAAATCAACGGTCATTGAAATGCCGAAGCTTGAAATCCAATTAAACTCGGCAAAGCAAGAAACTTTAAAATGACAAGCATAGTGTAAGCAACTGAAATGGCACAAGAAATGCTTTCAATGCAAGCTCCTATTTATATGCCTAGCACACCATGGTTTGGTGGGTCCAGCATGTTAGTGTCATTCGCTATTCTAGTGAAGGGAAGGTGTTTTTTCAAACTTTTGGCTAAAGGCCTTTGTTCACATCGCAGTCTAAATTTGTTACAAAGAAACAAATTAATACTGCGAGCGGCTACTGTTGGGGCCTTCCTCCTCCGAAGGTCCTCGAAAACGTAATTAACTGTATGTCTTCAATATGACACGGATTATTGCAGGAGGCTTCAGCTTCGCAATAGAGATCTACGACAAGAGTAGAGGTGAAACCCGAAGGTGACAAAAAATGGGTGACGAAGCTATAGTCAAGGGACTTCGGCTCAGGTTGATGACGAAGACCAAATGCAACAGTCACCAAAAAAGGATAAAGACTATTTAGTCCTTAATGTTTTATATTATAATTGTTGACGGTTGACAAGGACATAAATGTACTTTTACCTGTGTCTCGTGCCTATAAATAGATGAATAGTAACACTATACTATTCACGCTGGATTGTATTCACTCTCCCACATCCCCACCTTCGAGCAAGCCGAAGGTATCAATGTAATATTAACATTGTCGATATTTATATATATTTTATGGAATGCAAGAATAAATGAATTATTAAGATATGATTATTACACTTATTCTTTCGCATTCCTACCCTTGTATTGGTATGATGAAGGTACACACTTCTTGACCTTCGTCTAAGAAGCATTATACCCACAACGAGTTAATGCTTTAAAGCACGAAGGTCCTTAATGATTAACAATTGTGTTGTCTTGTTGTTGACTCATAATATTTGAGAACTAGTGACCAACACCTGGAACTCGAGACATTCTCAACCACTTTTAACATTTGTTTTTCAGATTTTCTAGCACTTGATGTTGCCTCACTTGTTACCCTATCCTCTGAATATGTTGGTAGTGAAATTTTTGAATCTTAATCTTTTCTACTGCAAACAGTGATGCACGTTTAGAAAATGTAAGATTTGCTACTCCAGGAACCTAAACTATCACAATTGGGCAGGTAAAGCAGTACAATAATGCCCACTTGCCTCTATATATGATCCTCCAGCCTCTGTGTTGTAAATTACTTTAGATTATGTTATGAATTTTTTCATCACTGCATTAGTAATACCTTAATCTTACCACATCCTCCACCACTGGTGCAAACAAGCCAAATAATGTCGGCACAATAACGGTGCCATATATTCATTAGGTAGATCCAATAGTAGACACATGTCGTTGTTGCATGTATAATGAACATATGATAGAGAAGGTTTGAGGTAGAGGATAAAATTTTGGTGCGTCAAAACTTGTCTCAATACATTAATATTATTTACAAACATCATTATATTAGGTGTACTATTAGTTTTTTAATGTTTTCATAATAACATATAAATAAAATAGACTTTTACATCATTATGGATACAAGGATACATAGCCACTTTCCTAAATAAAATCTGATTTAGTGAAGTTGGAGCTAGTCCGCAAGCTAAACACTTTTATAAACTCTACAACTTTAAAGTTCATGAAGCGAGCTGTGTTAAACACCCACTATGGTATGTTCGGTTGCGCATGGATCAGATGCGTTTGAGAGGGATTTAATCCCCTCCTATTCAATTTAACTAAAAATAAATTTAATTTTCTTTAATCCCTCTCGAACCAAACAGACCCTAAATCTACAGTTAAACCCTAAATAAGGACACTAGTGCAATTACCCCTTTAACTATGGGCTAACTAGTTTTAGGCAGTCCCAATGCCACCCATTTTCATAGCATTAATTACCTTGCCACGTAGGTTGAAAATCACTAGCGTTGCAGTACAAAATTAATTAAATGACGAGGATAAAAACTAAATTCCATAGAACTATCCAATCAACCTAGCCAAGAAGTCCGATAATGGATCTAGGGGAACCATAACAAAACTTCTTATGGGGCAGGGATAAGAAAGAGAATAGAGCATCTTCAATAGCTTTGAAAGGGTTAGTTCTGGAAAATGTCGCTTCGAAAGTGCTTCTAACTAGAACCTTTTGATAGACCAGAAATCAGACATGAAGAGTTGAAGATAAAAGAGATGAGTTTTGATATAAAATATATTTTTATGGAGAAAAATATATCATGTTTTGAATGATATAGGGCTTTCCATTTCTAACTAATCTAGCGACCTATGGTCACATTGCTTTGATACCACTTCTGTCACAACCAGTTTTAAGGACAAAACCGAATGCATAGCATATGTGTGCCAGGATCTATTTCCACACATATGTTGACTTCACAAGTTTAATATATCAAAGGAACAATGCATGAAAGCGCAAATAAAGATTATATTAACATATTACACTTCGAGCAGACATAATGTCTTAACCTTTATTCATCAAAGTACAGCGAAACATGGACATCCTTCCACAGGAAGATGACCAGGGCCATTACTAGACTAGCATCCATCAAGTTCACCATCATATCTTCATCTCCAAACTTCTGATCAAAATTAAGCAAGGGTGAGCTCATTTATGGTCGGGGCTCAGCAAGTGGGGTGAAAGGTAACAAGGTAAGGCTAAAGTTTAATGCAGTTAGCATTTTAGTTGGTCAACATTTTATTATCAACACCTCATTACTAAGTATAAGTATATACTAAACCCAATTAAGCATAATTCATAATCAGCATAAGCTCAAACTACTTGAGCAAGTACCATCAACATAAAGCTCAACCTCATGAGCGAACCACTTAAGCATATCGCTTAAACAAAACTGATCACGATTTATTTCCATCTTCAAGTTCAATTATCATGTGAGGGTCTAGGCTGCTCTTAACCATGAGCACGGTTGATATATGAATTTTACACTCTGTAGAGGTGGTACAACTTTACCCACAAGCCGTGTATCCCCTCTAGCCTGGGTCGGCCAAACCCGTAAACACTTCCGAGGTGAATGGCTAGGGATCTACTATGAGGCTTTTAGAAAATACACTTAATACAAAGCAACCCGTGAAGGTTTCCACGTCAGTATTGGTGACCCTCTGGACGAGGTACCTTAGCCAAGATTACCACCCCTTGTTAACGTGAGCTGCCACCAAACCTCTGCCACCCCTCTTGCCCATCTTTCAGGTAAGGTTGCTAAGCACTAAGCATACAAAGCTAATTACCAAAGCCAGAACCCATGATAGCACTCGTGGTTGCACTGTCTTCTTGGGTGGTCACTCCGTGTTCCAATTATCACAATATGAACTTGCTGAATCATCGGATTAACAACAATAAGGTAAACTTACCATTTGGAACATTAATATGATTAAAGAGTGACATCATAAAAATAAAGTTGTAGCAATAGCACAGCTATTTGATTAAATCATAATCCCAGGTTAAACAAGGAATAAGGTTGAAAAGGTTAGAGGTATCTAAATAGGTAACCCATCAAATTATGCACATATCCAAAAGTAAACTTTATTAATTGTATTATATGGGATCAGACAGAATATGCAGGAGGAGAAGTCCACTTGCCTTTCTTATAGAAAACATGAGATTCTTCCATAGAATAGATCTTGATTCTCAACTACTTGATCAATCACTGAACATCAACATAAACAAAGAAGCAGGAACAAACACCACTCAATAACATACAACATTCACCACATACAAAGCTAAAAGAAAGCATAACAAAAAGAGTATTTGCTTTTCAAAAACATTACACGCAAAGGTTATAATAAAATGGTATTATTTTTTAAAAAAATGTGTGATCTATATTTTATAAAACAAGACATAAGCTTAAAAATATCTTAATTAAAATATGAAAATATTAGGTTCACCACTTTAATCTTTTTATAAAAAGTCATATGTGATATGTTTAAGATTAAGGGTTCATAAGATGATAAAACACTTTATAACAATATTAAACCTTTTTAACCTTTTAGAAAAGATATATGTTATATATATCTAAGGTTAATGAGCTATGAAACATATTAAACACTGATTTATGAAACATTACAAAACATATTGTTAAACATTTGTTGATGAAAAGTTATTACACAAGCCTAATCGAGTTTTATGTGGAAGGGTGATTAAACAAATAGTTATATTTATTTTCATTAAGAAAATACATGGCCTAGATAGGTTTTTATGTCGCCGATAATTAAACAATTTATTATATTCACTTTTGCTTAAGAAAACACTAGCCTCTATTTTTATTAAGTTATATACAAAACAACATATAAACTAGCATTTTAATTATAAAAAGAACATCAACACTAATTACTTTATTTTAATACTTTTTTAGAAAAGCTATATGGCATATTACTATAATAAAGCATATAGTTATGGATAACTTAAATATAAGGCTAAATAAGTTTCATGTGAAAGGATATTAAATAATTATCATTTTATTAGGAAAACACTTAGCCTAAGTTTGTTAAGAAAACTATGTTAAAACATATATGCTATCATTTTGAATTTAAAGATATGAAGACCAATTCTATTATTTTAGCATTTTTTAGGAAACTCTATCTTAGTATGAATAAGCAATTTATATACACACATGCATAAAACTTGAATACAAAACTTATGTTTTATTTTTATAAGAAACATATGTCCACAGTTTATTTTAAATCTCTATTTAAGAAAGCTATATTTAAACATCTATAATGAACATTGCTATATTATGAAAACATGATATCTATTGAAAAGGCCATTTTAATATTTCTTGTATAACAACCGTAATTCAAATTAAACTATGAAAATATGGGAATAGTTGGAAACACTAATTAAAATACTTATCACATAATTATAAAACTAACAAAACCATTTCTAATTTATTTGGGATGCAAATGTACATTTTATATTAAACAATAACATGGATCTACACATCAATAGAGATAGACTAGAAGGGATAGCTCATACATTTATATTTTTGTATACATATGTCATTATAAATAACTATCTCTTGTTTTCTTTGTTACAAACCATAATCCTATAAATCTTTTTAATTTCTTAATTTCAAAACTACACATTGCAACAAACATAATACAATTAATTTACAAAAACATGTAAATCATTGCAACTATCAATTCAAACTGAATAGCACACTAATACATAGCTATCTAAATACTATTTAATTTATTTGGATATTGAGTATGCCAATTATAGCAAACATAATTCAAATTTATTTGCGAAAACATGTAAATTATTGGAGACACTGATTTCAAATATTTAACATAAATTTACGAAGTTAACAAATTAATATTTAATTATTTCAGTCTCACATGCGAATTTTAGAATGAGAAAAATTGTCGCATTGGTTAGCTCAAAATTAAACGTAGACGATAGGGGATAGCGTGTAAAAATTAGACCTTTTTCTACCTTCAGATTGCGTTGCAGAGAAAGGGCACCGGAGCAAGCTTTGACATCGGCACCAAACGACAACGAATGGTGACGAACAACGACGATTTCTGGTGCATAGGATTTCGGCGAGACAAGTTCGACAGCATCAACAACGAGCTGTGTTGGCGATGGTTGGGTGATGTAGAGGCGAGCACAGACACACACCATGACGGGAGGAGATGCGACGGCGGCGTACGAGATCGATTGGTGAGCAACTGTGTAGCATAGGCGAGCAGCGGCGTCCCAACGACGAGCTGCGGCGTGGCCCGACGCAGAGGGAGTAGGGCACCGGTGGAGGTCGGTGATGGTCGGCATGGGCTTGAGATCGACAGTGGGGTCTCTAGCTAGCTCCAATAATAGACAACGACAAGCAACAGGGTGTCGCAGAGGCCGGTGAGGCACGGATGTAGGGAGGCGAGGAGATGCCGTGCATGCGAGCAGTGCAGTGGCGCTGACCGTGATGGGGGCGGCAGCATGGCGGACTCGGACGCGGTGGTGCTTGGGTTCGTGATTTATAGGGACAAGGGAAGAGGAAGAGTTACTGGAAGGGAGAGGAAATTACAGCCCGAGATTTGATGGCCATTTAAGCTAAGAAACTGAAGAATTTACAACGCTATTAATGGCCGGGATAAATAGACGGCGCTAGAAGGTCATCTGGGTGGAGAGGAAACGCCGCTGTGGCTAGCTGTACCACCACGCCGAGCGCACTGCCGCAGGGCCGGTCGTGCTTGGCTGCGTGGGAAGGAGAATGTGGCAGAACCTCCCAAGTTATTGGACCCACATGCACTTGTCCTCGTCTCAAAGACCTCAGACGGCTATGCATGTGCACTGGATAACTTAACAGGATCCGTTCGAGTGTCCCAAGGACCCCGGATAAACTACTTATAACCAGGATCACAAGATTAAGTAAACACAAATCACACACCAACATTTGCAACGGAATTTCTTTATTACAAAAAGTTACAAGTTACAACAAATTTACATTATATTTATCAGAGTGAATACAAAAGTGATTCAAAGAAATATACATTGAAATGTTATAAATTATTTATAAGCTTGAAACATATGCTAGCTCAATGGCAGTCCTCAATAAGAAGTATAGAAGAGCTACTTTAACCTATACGAAAGCCGAACCCATCGGCACTTAGCACCATCAACAACATCAGAAATTTAGTACATGCAACAACATGGGTTCGAAAACCCTAAGTACGGAGTGTACTTTTGCAAGGCTTACCCTTCTAAGGAAAAAGACTCTCAAGGATATGCTGGCTTTTGGGAATCAAGGTAAAGCTTATCAAGATTCAAAGACTCTTTTGCAGAAAAGCTTACTATGAGTGGATCCTTAAGATTTCATTTTACTCGTCAGGTTAAGTAATTACCTACATCTATATTCCTTTCTATTCTTAGAGCAAGAACTTGGCCTATACTAGCCATCTTTTATCACCCCTTCAGTTCACTGGATGCTACGTGTAGGTCAGTGACCATGTCGTCATGTCCGAGAAGTAACGGCGATCTGAATCGATTAATACCTAGCTGGGATCTCCAACCACACAACATATGTAGCACTTAACGTTTCATATGTCAACTCGCACCTGGGTTTCTCAAGACCAGAATGGGTTCATGCCAACCGAGAGCACAGATACTCCACAGTCCAGCCTCTTGCCACGTAGGGTACACGCTACTCTCGCCATCTCTCCACTCCCATTGCGTGGTAGCCTTTCTGGTATTGGTTCGACCGAGGCAAATCTTACCCATGACAAGGCATGTTGCCAGTTAAAAGGTCTTCGATCAGCAGGCCTACATCGGCTCAGTCCTTAAAAGACTAAGACAGAGACACTACACCGAAACTTCCTTCTCGTGCAAGTCAACTGCCCAGTATCGTCTTTGTCATTTACAACCCAAAGTTTGTACTTTCACCTATAAATAGATGAACAGTGCTCCTGTACTGTTCACGCTGACTTGGCATTTTCTTTTGCGTCATGTTTGTACTTTCACCTCCTTTCAAGCCGAAGGTACATCTGTAATTTGATATCATTTCTATTTTTCCATAATAATAAAATAGAAATGAGTTAATTATAATATATAATTGTTTATGTTATCTCTTATACTTCATATGATTCCTTCTTCATTATTATATCTTGTGCTGATGAAGGTATGTCCTTCATAACCTTCACTCGAAAATCATTATATCCCAAGGGAAATAATGCTTCGAAGGACGAAGGACTCTAATGTTTAACATCTTTTGTGTTGCCTTGTTCTTAACTCATAGCATTTGAGAACAACTCCCCAACATTGGCGCCCACCTCCGGTGAACTCTTTTTGACCACCTTCGGCAAGCATTGACCTTCGTCATGCCACCGAAGAAAGCTTCAGTGACAGGGGTTGCCGCTCTGCAGCCGCTGGACCCGAACCAGGAGATCTTTTCTCTTCGAGAGGCCCGAAGCCAGAAGAGGAAGGACACTAGTCCAACACCCCAGGAGGACAAGTTGGACCAAGAAATCAGGAATATGGAGATGCTTCATCAACAAGTACAAAGGAAGAAGGAGAAAATGGCTCGACTAGCCGACCTTCAGAGGCAGATTGACAAAGCTACTGAAGAAGTACGCCATCTTGCTCAAGATGAGCAAGAGCAAAGGCCTCAACATAGAGAGCTTCATCAAGAAGGCTTCTTCAACGAGGATGAATGGTACGAGGATTTCCATCATGGAAATTTTGCTTTTGATGATGCTTCTCCTCTGTCAGCAGAACTGCAGGCTACACCTTGGCCCCCATCTTACAAGCCACCCCAGCTCCCCATGTATGACCAGCACTCAGATCTAAAGCAGTTTCTGATGAGCTACGAAGCAACCATATCTTCATATGGAAGCAATACCGCAGTCATGGTGAAATCTTTCGTCATGGCAGTCAAGAATGTTGCGCAAACCTAGTACTCCTCTCTTCGGCTAGGAACAATCACATCATGGTAGAACCTGAAGGACATGTTGATCACCAGTTTCCAAGGGTTTCAAACAAAGCCAGTCATAGCTCAGGCTCTGTTTCAAAGCACATAAGATCATGAGGAGTATCTCTAGGCATACGTCCGAAGGTTCTTGCATTTGAGAGCACAAGTGCCTACAGTGCCCAATGAAATTGTCATTGAGGCCATGATCAAGGGGCTTCGTTCAGGACCTACTGCCCAGTATTTTGCTACAAAGCCTCCACAAACTTTGGAGAAGCTGCTTCAAAAGATGGATGAATACATCCGCGCTGATAATGACTTTCGTCAAAGAAGGGAGGAGGCCTATAGGTTCTCTGAGATGACCAAGGGCTTCGGAGGGAGAATCCACCCAAGGCATGTCAGATCAATCCACTCTACCCAGAATGACGATAGAGGAAGTCAGCAACAGAGGCCACAATATTCCTAGCAAGCTTCGGGGCATCAACAAAGCCATCTTCGGCCGCCAGCTCCAAGGGGCAGAGGCGCCAGGGGCTTCGGAGGAAGATTTGGGGATCAACCGAGAAAAATTTATTGCTTATTCTGTGGTGAGGACAAGGGCCATACTACAAGGATGTGCCATGTCACTATTCAGAAACAGAAGGAAATAGCAGAAGCTGCAGCTCAGCAGAATCAGCCAAAGCAGGTCTTGCATACTGCTTTATATCACTCACCCTACATACCAGAGTATGTGGGTAACCATCCTGCAGCGTCTGTTGCTTCGGCTAGTCAGCCATAGGCATCCTAGCCACAGCCTCCACCTCCGCCACCACTACAACCAGCATATTCACGCGGCCAATAGCTAGAAGGGAGTCAGCAGACCCATCAGCAGAGAGACTTCAGGGAGGAGTCCGAAGCTCGCACAGTCAACAGTACTATGCTAGAGTCGAAGCATATCTACTAAGAGATATCCTACCCCTGAATCAGTTTTTATATTCATTGTCATCCTCTTTCTTACTAAGGAACAATTGTTGAAAACTTAGTATTCTTGTCGTTTTCAATTCCTTGTAATAGCTTCGTTTTTGCCATAGTGAAAATATATCTTCTCCACAGACTTATAGAGTCCAAAAAGTCGTCGAGGCACAAAAAGCCGTTCCTAAGTCACAAGTATCTTCGAAGCTACAAAAAGTCGTTCTACTGAATGCAGCGTAAGTTTGCCGAAGCTACCAAAAGTCATTCCTAAGGAAGCGAAGTGTAAGTTTTCTACTCAAAAGTCATTCCAAAGGGAATGTAGAGCCAAATATCGCCGAAATATAAGGCGAAGTGCGAAAAGTCAATGCGAATACCGCCGAAATAGAAGGCGAAGAAGTTCAAAAGATGTTCCTAAGGGAATGCAGAACTTACAGCGAAAAGTCAGCGCTGATACACCGAAAAATAAGCGGTGAAGCCGAAAAATAAACGGCAAAGAGATTGTGTATTCCAATATGGGGATGTGAGTGTGTGTCTTCGGCACAAAGTATCATTTTCGCATAGCATAACATCATCACATCATTTTGCATAACATAACATCATACATCATATTGTATCAATGGCACAAGAAGGGGACATAATGTTGACCTTCGGAGAATGCTTCGAAAAAGTGAAATTGTGCTAAGGCACAAAATAAGTTTTGAAGAGATACGGTTTTATCAGCTCTGAAGTGGAGGAGAAAGTCTTTTATTGACGAAGTATTAGTATTATGGCGACGCTTGGAGCATTTTTATAAAGCACTCTGATATCAAGGAAGAAAGTCTATTACTGACGAAGCATTAATGTTTCTGCGACGATTGAAGAATTTCTCACGAAGCATAAAAACTCTTCTTTACGAAGCATGAAAAGAAGGGAAGGTGTTTTTTCGCCAAAGGCTCAAAAACGATATGTACAATAAAAGTTTCATGCATCGCAAAGAAATGAATTACAAAGCCATTTATATATTACATTAAAAACTCATGAGCACCAAATATTACAAGCATAGTCCAGCAAATGTTAAATTAATATTCTAGCAATGTTTTTACAATATCTATTATTCTTCCTTCAAAACTTCATCTGCAGTTTCGGTCAGCAGTTGGGTAACGGCTTCGTCTATAATAGCTTCAGCCATCCTAACAATTTCTGCTGATGCCTTTGCTTCTGGGTCGGCCAACGACTCGGAGGGCTCTGGGGGAGGAGATAGTTCGGCTGCGGTAGAAAACGTAAATAAGTTTGAAGTCACAAAAATAAAAAATAAAGTTAAAAAGCTATTAAGCAATACCTATCCGTCTTTCGAGTTCTGCAGCTTTTTCAGCTGCCTTCGTTGCTTCCCTAGCATCGTGAGTATCTTTTTCGCTCTTCTTTATTATTTTGTGAGCCATCCCTCGACCGCCATTTTCCCATATGTCAGTAAAGAATTTTCCACCAACTAAGCTTGCTTCGGTCGAGGGGTCCTTTGTATCATCAATAGATAAAGTAGCTTCGGCTTGGGCCAGAGTTTTCACATGATCGCAACCTGATTTCTCCAAGATAGTCCGCAATTCCCCTTGCACTTGAGAAGGCGCAGACGTTCCCATGGTCATTTAAAATCTCCTCAAAGGCTTCGGCCTCACTGCTGATCCACTCAATTGGCCCCTCGGGATCGCCCCGTAAGAAGTTGTCTTCACTTGAATACGCGCCAACATTGGCAAAGCTTGTTTTTATTTTTTTACACATTCTATAGATTTTTCAAAGCATTTTTCTTTTGATGCCCGAAGTTCTGCAACTGTTTTTTCCTAGAAATTTTTCCAGTAATCACTGGCATCTCGTTCAGCTTCGGCAACAGCGCATTTTAATTTTGCTTCAGCGAACTGTTTCTGAAGGTCCTCAATTTTGCATTTCTGGGCTTCATCTTGGGCTTTGGAAGTAGCTTTGTCTTCTTTTATTTTGCTCACTAATGAATTTAATATTTTACCTTTTTCAAGACCTTCATTCCTTAGTTCAATTACTTCAAAACGAAGGTTGTTCAGAGCTATAGTGCATCCCTCGTCTTCGGCATTTTCCTGCGCCCTGAGGGCATTGCTAAGAATCAGGCCCTACAAAAGAAGTGTGGTATTAAGCATAAGCAAATAAACAAAAAATTTCATTTTTAAGTACAAAATTTTTTTATTCTCACACCTTTAAACTGTTATATGATAAGCTATCAGCCAATTCATCTTTCAATAGTGCCGAAAGCCCGACTTCCAGTGTTGGGAATCCGAAGCTTCTGCTCATCTCCTGGCAGACAGAAATCTCCTTGTTGTCTGGGAGACAATATAAGAAATCTTCTTCTCCGCTGCCGTTGAATACCAATGCCCCCATTGAATATTTCAGTTTCTGGGCATAGTATTGAGCTTCTCATTTTTCTTCTTCAGACGACCTTTTTCCCAAAGCGTGTCGTACAATATAATCAAGAACTTCGGAAGATGCTTCGGGAGTAGGAGTGGCAGTTTTTTCAGGCAGAATTTGTTCTGTAGCTTCTTTTTCCATTTCTTCTCTAGTTTCCAAGGATTTCTCCTTGGCGGGCTCTGAAGGCCCAGCTTCGGTCTCGATCTGGCTCTTTGCAGCCTCGGCTTCGGTTACTCTTGTCTCAGACTGCGTCTTTGGAGCTTCGGTAGTTTTCCTTAGAGTAGAGCTTGTCTTTATTGTCTCCAGCGCATCTAGTACATTGACCATTCTTTTCCTCTTAGGGGTCACTGCAAGACCTTTTTGTGCCTTCGGCACTGTCACTTCTGCCGAAGGGCTTGTAATTTCTGATATCTTTGTTCCTTCGACCCCTATATTATCAGCCTTCAGCTCAGCTAATTTGGTTGAGGATGTCTTCAGCATTGCAGCCGTCTCTTCAATCTTCTGCGTAGGCACAGGCTCTTTGGCTTCAGTAGCCGAAGAGGTCTCACCGCCAAATTCGGGCACTATGGCCAGTTCAATATATCACAGCCGGTGGGTAAGAACCTTCACCTTTTTCCTCTTTGGCGCGGGCTCGCTTGGAGCAGCTGAAGCAGCATCTTTCCCGGAAGTTGCACTCTTTCTCTTCTGCCCCCGTGGCGGGTAGCGGTGATCAGGGTACATGAACCCAATAGCATCAAAAACTCTATTTAGCCTTTTCTTTTTTCGGCTTCTGAAGGCCGCAGATAACGCATTATCCTTCGCTTTGGAGTACGGCCTAAGCAGTTCATCACTTGTAGGTTCGATACACGTCAGCCAGTCATCGTCTGGTTCGATAAAATGGTCTCCAAATCTGAAGGTATATTTCAGTCGAACCAACCCACCTTCATTGGGATTGCTGATGGTTTCTTTTGGCATCTCCCAGTTGACTATCAATGGCCATATCCTGTAGGCCACGTGCTCTTGGACTAAGTCCCATGTCCCGATGAAAGAACAAACTATGCAAAGGCCCTTCAGCATCCTTCGGCTGCTTCATCAATTTCTACCTTTGGTTTCCGAAGGCCGAAGCGGGACCAGATGGGGCGCATAATGATTTCTTTAATATCTTCTCTCGCTTTTAAATCATTCTTCACACTACAGGAAACGCATAAAATTTCGTGGGCCCAGATATTTTCGTCGGCCTCGTTACCGACGAAAATACAGAGTATTTTCGTGGGCCAGGGGCTATGTTCGTCGGCAGGCCGACGAAAATACTGAATATATGTTCGTCGGCCTCGTAACCGACGAAAATAGGTGTTATTTACGTGGGCCGAAGCCGTGCCGACGAAAATACGTCAACTATTTTCATCGGCCCCACGAGGCCGACGAAAATACGACCACTATTTTCGTCGGCTCCAATACGGCCGACGAAAATAAAAGACCTAAATCTCCGCGCCCGCACCTTCTCTCTCGCTCTCGCTCGTTTCTCTCGCTCGCTCGTTTTTCTGTTCGCCGCGCCGCCGCACGCCTCGCCGCCACCGCACGCCGCGCCGCCACCGCACGCCGCGCCGCCGCACGCCGCGCCGTGCCCCGTCCCCGCGCCGCCACCGCACGCTCGCCGCCACCGCACGCCGCGCCGCCACCGCACGCCGCGCTGCCGCACGCCGCACGCACGGACGCCGCACGCCGCGCCGTGCCCCTTCCCCGCGCCGCCCGTTCGCCGTGGCTTGTCCCCGCGCCGCCCCTTCGCTGTGCCCCGTCCCCGCACTCCCCTCGCTGTGGCCGCCTCGTCGCCGTGCCCCGTCCCCGCGTATCCCCTCGCCTCGCCCGACCCTCTCCGTGCCCGCGTCCTCGCCGTGCCCCATCGCCGTGCCCGCCTCCTCGCCGTGCCCCATCAGCGTGCCCGGCCCTCGCCGTGCCCGCCTACTCGTCGTGCCCCATCGCCGTGACCCATCGCCATCGCCGCCTCCTCGCCGTGCCTCCTCGCCGAGACCCATCGTCGTGCCGCCCCTCGCCGCGCCGCCCATCGCCGAGTAACAAGGTACTTACTTAGTCGTTTTTTATTTTCATTAATTGTTATCTTGTTATCTTGTCATCTTGTGATTATGATTTGAGTTAAATTGTCGAGTTTAACTGTTGATTGCTTTAATTCAAATTCATATTTGTCTCCGAGATATTTTTTTAATGTTTAGAGTTTAGTTTTAATCGTTAACCGTAGCGAACTGTATGCGTCACCCGTTCGGGAACGACGAACGTCACATTGGCTTGTGAGGTTCGCCGTTCCGGAATTGTCCACGTATTTTGGACAGCCTGAGAGTGTAAGCCGATGCTTGTGATTTGTGACATGTGCCTTACGATTGACGCGGAATTTCAGTTTTGTAACCCAGTTGTTCTCCAACACACCATGTTCAGGCGTGTGCTTGGAGAGCAGCGGGGTTATGCTGCCGAAATTTCGCGGCAATCGTAGGATACACGTCATAAATCACAAGCATCGGCCTACACTCTTGGGTGGGTTTAGGGCCTTTACCTAATAGGGAGTTCACCTAAATAAGCCACGGACGATCGTTGATGTTCTTTGACTTTTGTTTAGCCTTTGAAATGGACGGTGATCGGAGGGTGATGTATGACGGGTGGAGAAAGGATGGGGCACATTCGAATGAATGGATGGGTGTAACAAAGGATTTTCTTGAGCACGCTTTCAAAGATGCAACTGGTCGTCTAGTGAAGTGTCCTTGCAATCGCTGCGAGAACAAGTGGCCTCAGAAGAAGGAAGAAATGGAGAAACACCTTTGCAAAAGTGGGTTTATGCCGAACTACCTTGTATGGTACCGGCATGGAGAGTCTATTAGACACGTTGACGCGGATGTGGAGCTTGATGACGATCATGATAGGATGGACGATATGTTGCATGATCTTGGTAGGGAGGTTGAAATGAACGCTGAGGAGCCGGGGCAGCTTCCACGCGATGCTCAAGAATTCTTCCGGCTACTCACCGCAGGAGAAGAGAGACTGCACGAGCACACTCAGATGTCAGTTCTTGGGACTCTCACAAGACTAATGGCGATAAAGTCGAAGCACAACATTTCAAACAGTGCTTACAACGACATCGTCCAACTTATGGGCGAGGTTCTACCGGAGAATCATAAGTTGCCAAAAAATATGT
This sequence comes from Zea luxurians, assembly GCA_029449295.1. Lineage (NCBI taxonomy): Eukaryota > Viridiplantae > Streptophyta > Magnoliopsida > Poales > Poaceae > Zea > Zea luxurians. Next base: position 7,282,075 of record JAOPSE010000002.1, read on the forward strand.
ACTTTCGCAAAGAAGATGTTGGCTGGTCTTGGGATGACATATGAGAAGATCGACGTGTGTCCCAACAGTTGCATGCTATTCTTTGAGGAGGATGACAAGCTGGACCGTTGTAAGCATTGTGAAGCTTCTAGATATGTCGAGGTGACAAATGATGAGGGTGAATTGGTAGTTACGAAGGTCGCAGCTAAGCAACTTCGTCGGTTGCCCATCATTCCTCGGCTTTCAAGGTTGTTCCTCAACAAGGAAATAGCTCTGCATATGACATGGCCAAATAATGGTGTACGTCTCGTCACTGATCCAGACATAATGGTCCATCCGTCGGACGGTGATGCGTGGAAGGCAATTGACGAGTTTGATCCCGAATTTGCAAACGACCCTAGGAGTGTACGGCTTGGTCTATCGACGGACGGATTCACACCTTTCAATACCAGTGCAAGCCCTTACTCGTGTTGGCCTGTCTTCATTGTGCCATATAATCTTCCTCCTGAGTTGGTCAATAAAGAAGAGTTCATGTTCCTTGCACTAGTCATCCCAGGCCCCGAGCATCCAGGGCCAAAGCTGAATATGTTTGTTCGCCCTTTACTTGAAGAGCTGAAACAATTGTGGAGAGGTGTGAAGGCTTATGACAGCCATACTGAAAAGGAGTTTACCATGCGCGCTGCTTATTTGTGGTCAGTGCATGATCTGCTGGCGTATGGAGATTGGTCTGGATGGTGTGTTCATGGTCGGTTGTGCTGTCCCATATGTATGAATGATACGGATGCATTCAGATTGAAGCATGGTGGGAAAGTGTCATTCTTTGATGCTCATCGACGTTGGACTCCATTCAAGCATGATTTCAGGAATTCGCTTACTGCATTCAGAAGTGGAGCCAAAATCAGAAATGGGCCACCAAAGAGGCAAACTGCACCGCAGATAATGGCATGGCATGCTTGTCTGAAGCAAGGAGAAAATGATAGGTTTCAAGGCTACGGGGAGGACCACAACTGGACCCATATTTCATCAATATGGGAGCTTCCGTATGCAAAAGCCTTGATCATGCCGCACAACATAGACTTGATGCACCAAGAGCGTAATGTTGCTGAAAGCATCATAAGCACATGTTTCGATGTGACTGATAAAACGAAAGATAATATGAAGGCAAGAAAAGACATGGCTGAAATTTGTAAGAGACCGATGCTCGAGTTGAAAGTAAGCGATAAAGGGCATGAGAGTAGGCCGCGAGCTGATTACTGCCTCAAGCCAGATGAAAGGAAAGAAATATTTAAGTGGTTGAAGAATCTGAAATTTCCAGATCGATATGCGGCAAATCTGAAACGGGCAGTCAATCTGAAGACTGGTAAATTGATCGGTTTGAAAAGCCATGACTACCATATTATTATGGAGAGGCTGATGCCCGTGATGTTTCGAGGCTATTTTAAGGATGAGCTTTGGAGCATATTTGCAGAGTTGAGTTACTTCTATAGGGAAGTATGCGCAAAGACGGTATCGAAGAGGTTGATGCAGAAATTTGAGAAAGAAATTCCAATTCTTATTTGTAAATTTGAAAAGGTTTTCCCGCCAGGATTCTTCAATGTGATGCAACATCTAATTGTGCATTTGCCTTGGGAAGCTTTGGTAGGCGGACCAGTGCAATTCAGGTGGATGTATCCTATAGAAAGGGCGTTGAAAAAGCTCAGGGCGTCTGTTCGCAACAAGGCTAGAGTCGAAGGGTGTATTGCGGAGGCTTTTGCCCTTAAGGAGATATCTCAATTCTCAACCAGGTATTTCGCTCGAGCCAACAATGTGTTTGCGCCTTCAGTGCGACTTCATGTCGAAAATGAATCACCCCAAAGCACCCTTCAAATTTTTGCGAATCCGGGTAAAGCAGTTGGAAAAGGGAGTGTACGTCACATTGAAGCATCAGATTTGAACACGCTAATGCTATATATGTATAGCAATATTGATAGCACACAGGAGGCGTTCGAGTAAGTTTTCCTCATAGTTACGTCCATTTTCTCATCTCATAATTTCTATAGTGTGTAATCTCCATGTTTGTAATATGTCCAGCATGTTTGATGAAGAATGTTGGAAATCTACTAGTAAACCTACGGCCATCCAATTAGAAAATCTTCGACGTGATGGGTTGAAAGGTGGACCAAACTTCGTGCAGTGGTTTCGTAATTATGTTAGTAATTGTCGTTCTCTCATTGTCCTTACTTAATCTTTGAATTTTGGACTTGGAAGATATAATGCATATACTAATTACTTGTATAGGTTTCCAAAAACTCTGTGCACCCGGACTTGCAGCAAATGGCACATACCTCTGTGTCCGTCCGAAACTATACTCGCTATGATGTAAATGGATATCGCTTCCGAACCGCGAAATTGGAGAAGAGTCGACCATTGGCAGCCACCACCAATAGTGGTGTGTTGGCAAGTTCATATGTTGACGATGACAAAGTAGTGGACTATTACGGTGTTCTTCAAAACATTGTAGAGTTGATTTTCGATGGCCCCAAAGAACTTAAAGTCGTGTTTTTCGAGTGCGACTGGTTTGATGCTCATAGTGGGACTCGTGTCGACAAGTATGGTAATGTCGAGGTGAAGCATAGCTCTAGGATTCCGAGCAGTATGAGCGATGTTGTCCTTGCAAATCAGGCAAAACAGGTGTACTACCTGCCATATCCTCACCCAAGCCTTAGGGCTTGGTGGGTTGCAATCAAAGTCAACCCACAAGTCGTCGCTCCAGAGAGTGCTGACTACGTGAGTACGAGCAGGGACAACGATGATGCTGTTTTTCAACCAGAAGCGACGTCGAATCAAGACATAGCTCACCGATTCCATGTGACCAATGGAGAAGGACTCGAAAATCTCTGTTGCAATTCAAGCGACTTAATTGAAGAACCTAGGTCAAAGCGCAAACGACCTGTCGTCGTTAGAAGATCAGTAAGGATCCAACGAAATCAAGAGCGTATGAATAAACAACGAGCCGAAGAAGCATCATCGGATGCGGATGACTTTTGATTAGTATGTTTCTTTTAGTTAATCAATTAAGCTATGTATTCCAATTTCCACATTATTAATTTTCATATTATTTGTTTCATATACTGTGGTTTGACATTAATTTATCTACAGTTGAACATGTTCAAGCATAGGAGATCGAGGAGGAGTGGGGGCAGCGCGGCCAGCGAGGACAGCTCGGGCAGTGGGCTTTTTCAGGGCACCTCACAGAGCCAACAGAGGCAGCAGCAACTTCTCGACTATCTAGACGAAGTGCAGGGTGAGGAGGGTGAGCAGGAGACTCCTCAGCAGGATGCTCATGTGCAGGATGAGGAGGGTGAGCAGGATGAGGAGGGTGAGCAGGATGAGGAGGTTGACCCAATGGGGGCAGGCAGCGCGGGCGACGCGTCAGATGGTTCTACGTCCTTCAGGTATTATTATGCATATTAGTTTAACTAGTCACAATGCCAGTACAATGGGCGGGACACGTTGTCGTACACCCACCTTCCCCTGGACCAGTTGCACTCCTCGTTGCTGGCGTCCCCCTCTTCGGTTGTCCCTCTTATCGCCGGTTCTTGCAGCCCGGATTCCAGCTTCACCTGCACTTCTTGGCGTCCATGCTCGACTGCCACTTGCACTTGCTCTTCCTGGCCTCTGTCGAGGAGGAACACGATGGAGCTGGCTAGGATGAAGAAAGCCACCAAGGAGGTCACGATGCTCCTAACTCCAACCGGAGAGTGGAGCACCGTCATCTTGCCACCACCTGCTGCTATCGCCTTGTGACTGGACTCTGTCTTCATCCTCTCTTCAGGCGCCATTGTGCTTATTGGCTCTCCTCTTTTATGGCCACCTATCGAGTCTGTAGTACACTGGCAGGGCTACTAGCAACACTCCTGCTTGCACATGGCTATATGGCCCAGCTCTAGAAAAAAGTAGTGATACTGAAGCAACCAACCTTGAACACTGACCCTTGCTACAGTTACTGTCTGAATAACTGTATACAGTATACGTCGGTGATGTGCATCTCAAGCAACGAGAAAAGGTGATGTGCTGATGGCCAGCACCCTCGCCTAGCACATGAATGATGATTAGCCTTTGCCACTTAAGCAAATGTTAAGTAAAACTTTCTGTTTACAGCCTAAGACAAGACCTAATACAGTGAAAGTGATGATATTCAGTAAGTCCAAGTAAACACTTAAGCAAAGAATACAATCTTGCATGAAGATTTGCATTATGGAAGTAAAAGGACATCACCCAAGAATGATTCATGACTACGGTTTGAAATGTCCAGCAAAAACTAACCACAACATGTATGCATGGCTGTACCCATTGAAAAATGCACACGTATACCATAAAACCATTGCCACATGCTATGACATAAATAAAGCAACCATCTTCAGGAACTTAGACATGGAGCTGTCGACCAAGTTGCATGATTTGCAGTAATGAAAGCACTCTTCACCAACACATAGCATCTAAATCCAAGAACAGAGTACACACCGAAGTCTGCCTGGGAATCAAGTCTCCTGACTGTTGAACCAACATGCCATGTCCCCATTGAGGGATTGGTGCTGAATTTTTAGTTAATTGTAATCAAATAGGTGTTAGCAAAAAAGAAGGTAGGGCCTGAATCATTTAGAAATAATTGCTTCAGAGTGAACCTAACCGGCTTATCTCTGAACCACTTCAAACAGGACACTGAAACAGATATGAGCAGCTCCATAAAAGCTGAACCCAGGATGATTGCACTATGTCTCAGCCCAATTCAGCAGCTAGTACTGTAGTACATATCTCATTGCCCAACCACTAGTCCACTATCTTTGCCTTCAAAGTGGAGTAAGTGATGGCCCAGCAAAATCAGATCTGAATCTCAAGTGTCAACATCTGCAGCTAGCAATGCACGTACCCAGCTCATGGCCATGTCCCCTGACAATCAGTCTGAGAAGAGCACAACTGCACTCAAGACATGGACCATTTCTTCACCTATATATACAGAAGCTAGCAACCAAGACACCATCACTACAATCACAGCCACAAACTAAACATTTCCAAGCACCAGCCTGAGAATCAAGAAGAACCAAGCAGCAACCATGATCAATCCCAAGAAGCTTGCTCAGTTGGCGAGGAAGTGGCAAAGGGTAAAAATAGCTCACATATTGCGGGTTTCAGTTGAGAATGTATTCATGCAGTCCAAACATTTGACTGCCTTCTGCTTCCATTCAGCCTCGCCATAAGTTATATACCACTGATCAGTGAGGGCAACAACACATTCATCACCATATCTAGACATGACCTTCTTCTCCGGCTCACTATACAAAACAGTTGTGCCTTCTTCAAGACAGTGAGCTTTCAAGGTCATTCTTTTTGCTTCAGCAAGCTTCTCCTTGTCGTTCTGGCTTTTAATCTTAAGATCATGGCAAACCTTCTCTGCTGACTTGTCTCCAAATTCAGGAATGTGGATTATTGGTATAATCTCATAAGGAAGAACCCACTCATCTTTCACTCCATACTTTGCTCTCAATGCTGGCTTTGTGACTAAATCTTGCAGTGCCATGAAATCATCAGGTGAATCACTAGGGACACTAGTCACAATGCCAGTACCTTTGTCAGTCAAGACAGTGAGCATTGGAAGAGCATATATTGTTTCATTGAAGGCAAGAGGAGATTTCAGTGGCAAACCAATCAAATCACTGCCAGCAATTTGTCTGTCCATACATTGCAGCAGAGAGTAGAATCAAAGCAAGCTGAGCCACGCTCGCTTTTTTTTTCTTTCTTTTTTTTGGCGCTTTGCTTTTTGAGCCATGTTGTTTTCCTCCTGCCTTTCCCTTTTTATAATCCCCTTGTTAAGGCTGCCCGATCCTTAAGGCTGCCCCTGTTCTCCTTCTCCCTCATGTAGTACCATTCCTGTTGTGAGGTAAATTCAGGTCACATGTGGGAAAAGAAAAAGGGGAAAGAACTCATCTTTGAGTCATTCTAGGAGAGAAGCAGCATGACGCATGAGAGATCGCAGCCACGGCAAAGGTGGCGCTCAAAAGCAGCGGCTCTCCATGTCCAAAGTGAGCCGCTGCAGCAGCACCCTGAAGAAATAAACTTCGCTTTCATGTGATCTGTCACAATCCTTTTGATTGTCCCTTTTTTTTCTCTCTTTTACTTTGGGTGAATTGACGCGAATGCTCTTCCATCACGAACCGAAACTGTGGGTTTTTTTTAAAAAAAAATTCTCCGCTAAGTAAAATGAATTTTAACATTGATATGGTATTCTGAACATGCTCACTGAAGCCCATCCGTTTCGAATATTATCTGTATCGGCGTGGCCAGATCTTGTTGGATTGCTGCTTCCTTCGTGCTGGTGCCCGTGCCCTCCTTCCTTTCTTTGGCAGATCAGAGCTTGAGACAGTCAGACAGGAGGCCGAGGCCATTCTATATTGTGGAAAGGGCCAACGCAGTTGGTTATTTGGGAGACAGCCTGACGCGCTCGCTGTCCTTAAACCCACTGTGAAGCAAGACAACAAAATACCAAAGCAAGCAGGAACAAACAGAAAGTTCCATTCCATTCCATGGCATGGCACAGTGGTGTCACCCCGAGCCAGCCTACTGTGGCAGGCAGTAAGATCACAAATCACAGCGTCTCCAGATTGCAGTAAAAACTCAGGTTTCATGGAAACAAGGGCAGACTTGAAAACAGAAAACCTCTAAACTAACAGATGTATGAAACATACAGATGCAAGCATTTATCTTTTAAAGAAATAAACCATCACAGTTTAATGTTAAATGAACTGAACTGATATCTGAAGTGTAAAGAAATGGAGAAGCTAACAGACACATGAGAAAAACAGTAATGCACATTTACTTCTGATCAAAGTATAACATCAGGAACTGCCCCCCCCCCAACAAACACACACACACACACACAACCCCTGTTCAATATTTTTGTCCAAGTTTTATAGGACAGAGGTGACGCCTTAATTATATATATAAATATTAAAAATTAGACTAAATATTATTTATATATATAGCTTAATAGTAGTAGAGATTGATATTAGTTTCTAATCATTTCATCATATTGAATTTACTTGTATACTTAGGTATAAGAAGAGCAATGCGCTTGGTCCGAGACCTGCCGAGCGGAGGCTCATCCGGCCGCATGGAGAATGGTGGGGCTTATTTCTGTTGTGTTAATTTTTTAATGTGAACGTGATTGCACTAGTTTACTTGTTTTATTAATTTTTGTAGGTCATGGGAAGACTTGACTTGGGACGGTACAGGCAGACGTCCCAAGGTGAACGCGGTGTTGGGTAGCCTCTGTCGCTTCTACTACCCTGGCATGGTGGAGCTGAATGGCGAGAGGTTCGCGGCTATGCAGTGGGCTGACTGGGGTCTAAAGGACTATTTCGAGCCAGGGGAGTCAGGGGAAAGCAGTAGCGGAGGGGGAAGTTCGGAAAAAAAACGAAGGACTTGTCAGGTGGCTGTGTGGGACGAGTTCTGGGTGAGTTTACTTTCGTATATAAGCAATTCATTGAATTATTGCTTATCCTAATCTTACTTTAACTTAAATTGTACATTGATATGTAGGGGAGGTTCCAATTGCCGGATGACATCGAGGAGGATCAGGCTCAGTGGACACGTGTGAAGAGGCACTTTCGGAAGTGCGCTGATAAGATAATCAAGGATGCCATGTACAATGCTCGCATCGCGGCCGTCAACTACTACTACAAGAAGATAAAGGGTCAGAAAATGAGCAAAGCATTAGGGGCCAATGAGATCTACCTCACAGAGGAGCAGTACCTGGAGAGCGTTGTGGATTGGCTGTCGAAGGACATGGAAGCCTGGAGGTGGTTGGCTAAGAGATGGGCGTCGCCTGAGTGGATTGCAGAGTCCAACAAGCACCGTGCCAACCGTGGCACTGAAGGACCGGGGCACAGGTACGGCGCCGATGGACACCTTGGTACCGCACGCCGCATGGTAAGTATATAAATCAAACTTGTATGTTACATCTATGAAAATTATATGGTTTAACTCTTCTTTTTCATGCAGGAAGCTAAAAGTGGAGTTGCTCCAAGTTTTATGGAGGTTTACGTCCGTGGTCACCGTGGCCCTGATCCGGCGAACCCTGATGTGCTATGCAGCGAGGCGGCAAGGGAGAAAATGGTAAACAAGTTTGTATTTACGAATTAAATTGCATGTTTTGTGTTTAACTCCAACTCCAACTTTCTTTGCAGAATGCATATGGGGAGGAAATGACTCAACGCCATGGGCCTGACTTCGACTGGATGCATTCAGACTTAGATGCCTCGGCGTTGTACCACAGTGGTGGGGGTAGAAAGCATGGCAGGTGAGGTGTTTGTGTTTGATTCGACGATTTCATTAACAAGAATGTGTCCACTTAATGGCTCAACTATGTGTATCATGCAGGTTTGCCTTTGGCACCGGCGTTGTGGAATATAACAGGACAATAGGTCAAGGGAAGGCATCGTCTTCGGGAGGGAGTTCTCGCTCCTCCAGGTCTGCTCGAGAGGCTCAGCTGGAGGAGGAGACTCGGGCAGCACAGGAGCAGGCTCGAGCAGCACAGGAGCAGGCTCGAGCAGCGCAGGAGCAGGTTGGACAGCTGACGCAATATATGGCTTCTTATTTTCAGGTAATCCGTCTATCTCATCACGTGTCGTCGTTGAATTCAAAGTATAATGTTGTGATTCTAACGTTGCATCCATTTGCAGGAAATGACTACTCGACTCGGCCCTGATATGAACTTGCCCGCTTTTCGCCCTCCCCAGGTAACACTATCTGAACACTTCAATTCCATAGCAACTCTTTTTTTATTATCAAAAATGGCTCACAGGCACAAGGATGGGGACAGTGGCCAGGACAAGCTCCAGCGTCGCAGCCACAGTGGACCGGTGTTGGGTGGACGCAGGCACCTCCAGGCACTTGGACGCCTCCACCCCAAGGATCGCAGCCAGTCCCGGGATGGGTGCCACCGGTCTCCCAGCCACCGGCGGGCTCTCAGCCATTTCAAGCGTGGATGGCACCGCCACCGACGGGGTGGGTGCCACCACCTATGGGGTGGCCAGCACAACAGTACCCGTGGATGCATGCACAACCTCCTACTCACCATGGATCACAGGTGACGTTCCATGTTTAGTTTTATGCAAATATTGACCAAACACAGCAATGTATATGTATACAGCCTTATTTGAATGATTGATGAATTGCAGGGTTCAGCGTCACATGCTCATGGATCGGAGGGTGGTGTTGGAGGGAGTGGCCACCATCCTGGTGGCGGAGGAGGGAGTGGCCAAAACTCCCATAGCCCGCCGGAGTGATCAGTGAGGAGAGAGTAGTGAGTAGTTATTAGCTTATGGACTTATGGACTAGAGTTTTGTGAATTGTGTATTTGAATGGACAATGGACTTTTGGACTTATGGAAACTCTAGACTTATTTGAATGGACTATTTATGTATATGTGAATGTGTTTTGTGAATTATGTATTAGGCTTGTGAATCTGTATATGTGAATTGTGATATTGTGTATATTGCTGTGAATTATTAATAGGTGCAGAAAAATCTGTTTTGGGGGGGGCCATCAATTTTCGTCGGCCTCGGTGGTGGCCGACGAAAATATGTTCCCAGGCTATTTTCGTCGGCCACCACCTAGGCCGACGAAAATACGCCAGGATATTTTCGTCAGCCACCACCTAGGCCGACGAAAATATCCTGGCGTATTTTCGTCGGCCACCACCGGCCGACGAAAATAAATTGTCGACTCACTATTTTCGTCGGTCTTGCGAAAACCGACGAAAATAGGTTATTTTCGTCGGTATCGACGAAAATAGGCGTCTATTTTCGTCGAACTTATTTTCGGCGGCTATTTTCGTCGGCCTGCCGACGAAAATACTATATTTTCGTCGGTTTAGGCTTATTTTCGTGGGTTTTTGGCCCACGAAAATTTAGGCGTTTCCTGTAGTGTCACATAGAACCATTCTTTCATCCAGTCTCCGGGCCATTTTTTTCGAAATGTTGGCACTGGGAAACTTGAGCCTGAGCGAGCAACGAAGCTATAGCAACCAAAATTGTTATGATACTGTTCCTTACCCAAGGCCTTCGTCTCATACAAAAGTTCATGCATGCTGCAGAAACATTTTGCACTTGGCTCTAAACCTTGGCTCCTCACAGCCCATACGAAGATTCCCATTCTTATGATGGCTTCTGGAGTAATATGGTGAAGAAAACTCTGGTATATCTTTAAAACTTCAACCACAAAACTGCTTAGGGGGAATCGAAGCCCAGCCTTGAAGAAGCTTCGATAGATTACGACTTCATTCTCTTCAGGAGCAGAAGCAGTCCTGCCTCTGTTGTCAGCCCTCACGATGGATATGTCTCGAAAATATCTTCCTCTCATGTTATCGAGATGACTTTGCCTGATAGTCGATTTTTTGAAGACTGTGTGACTTGGTCACCACGGCCGATCTTCGGAGTCTTCGCCCCCACTTTCCACATCATAACTATCGCTGTCATCGGTATCTTCAGATAAGCCTTCTAGAATTTCTTTTGTAATCTTTTCTGTGTTGGTATTTGCAATTGACTCGATGAATGCAGCGGTTTTTTCCTTAAGAAGCTTCTCCTCCTCGCTCAGCTTCGTTTCAGCAACAGCTTTCTTATCTTGAGACATCTCTTCGGAAATTGTGAAAATGTGCTCTTAGAGCTGAAGCTTAGAAAATCTAAAAAACCAAGCAAGCGTTGGTAGGCAAGAGCTAAAAATTGAGCAAGCAGAGCAGATGGCAAAAAGCGTACCAAATGAGCTCGTGGTGTGCTCTTATTTATACACCTAGTGCGTTGCAGGGTGGAGGGCCCCGCTTGTCATTGGCTGTTGCTATTCTAGCAAAGGGAAGGTGTTTTTTCGGACCTTCGGCTTAGGGCCTTCGTCCATATCGCAATCTGAATTTATTATTCTAACAAATTAATATTGCGAGGGGCTACTATTGGGGGCCTTCGGCTTCCAAAGGTCCTCAAAAACATGATTTAACAATGTTTCTGGAGTATAATACATGAACAGGTATCTTCGGGCTCGGATTAGAACCACAGTGTGAAGAAGCACAAAGAATACAAAGGTTGGCGCAGAGCCGAAGCTATGTGCAGGAGAGCTTCGACATGATAGCAGAAAAGGAAACCGACTTAAAAAGGAAAAGGCTATTCAGACCTCGATGGGTTACTATAGAGCCATTAGCATATGTAAAGGGCATGAGTGTAATTTTACATGGGCTGCGTCGCGTACCTATAAATAGAACAGTGCTCCCGTACTGTTCACGCTGACTTAGCATTTGCTTTTGCGTCACGCTTGTACTTTCACCTCCTTTCCAGCCGAAGGTACATCTGTAATTTGATATCATTTCTATTTTTCCATAATAATAATATAGAAATGAGTTAAGTATAATATATAATTGTTTATGTTATCTCTTATACTTCATATGATTCCTTCTTCATTATTATATCTTGTGATGATGAAGGTATGTCCTTCATAACCTTCGCCCGAAAATCATTATATCCCAAGGGAAATAATGCTTCGAAGGACGATGGACTCTAACGTTTAACATCTTTTGTGTTGCCTTGTTCTTAACTCATAGCATTTGAGAACAAGTCCCCAACAATGGCCGTGATGGATTCACCATCATAATTCTTTTCTTTGTAAAAAATCCCATCTAGTATGAGGCATCACCTTTTGTTTTAAAACAAAACATTTTTGTTTTCTGAAGCAAGGCTAAGCATCAGAAAACTTTAAATAAATCAGGTAACAAGGAATGGTAACCAATTTTTCAAGGAAGGGAATGCATCAATTGTTTAGCACACAACTCCTATCACCTAATGCATCAAACAAGGTGATAAAGTTTTTAAAACAACAAGGAAAGGGATAATGCACCGAGGCTTGCTTGGGATAACACTAGGTTAGTGTTTGTTAGATGACGTCCACTTGGCGAGCATCTCACATCCTGGCGCTTGATCCGATCATCCAATCTTCAAGTTCATTCATCAGTATCACCTTGTGAAGAAGCTCACGCTTAACGGTATCTTGTGGTCGACTAGGCTCTTGTCCTCTGCATCACGTGATCAACTAGCGCACCTAATGAAATGCACAATGTGTATGTATGAATATAAGGAGAACTAGCACAATACTAGATGATGTTACACAGTAGAGGATTAAACACTAACGAATAAGGCATTATAATCAATCATAAGCAAACACTAGATATCAATATAAGACTAAGTATAACATTCGCGCTTCTTCTACTTATCTAGTGCTAGCCCAAACATCACGAAACAGTAAACTAAAAACATGTGCTATATCATCCTTAGCTAAAACATAACATTTATAATCTAATAAAACTCTGACTCACCATTATAGGACATCCATGACTTAGGATAAGAATATAAGCCACTCAACTAGTTTTTATAATTATTATTCTAGACTATTATGCATAATACACCAACTAAATAAAATATCTTATTTATCCATAATCTAACAAGTAGAACATTATCATACAACATAAAGTTCTACGAAATTGCTTTCCTAGCAACCAAAGATCTAAACCGCTTATCCACACTCTCCACCAGCAGCCCTTTGGTTTTTACAAAAATAGATTTATCAAGGTTACTTGCTTCATAATTATTTTGGGTAACCATAACCAAGGTAAAAATAAACATTTAGTCATGACTACTAATCTAACTAATCAATATCTGAGTATGACATTTACTAATCACTGACATAGACCGATTATACTAACTATTAACGTAGAATATCAACTTTATCAAATAATTAAAATAGGAACAAACACATTGAAAGATCCTGCCAGTTAGCTGATTAAAATATTGAACTTATTTGTCACGCCATTAACTAGATCATACATCGTATCCATGTTTACCACTATACTTTGCGTAATTATGCATCTAAAATCTAAACCTCATCAACACATGATACAACCATTTCATAATCACAAATATCACAACACATGTATGCTAACTTCAAAGAATCATCACAACCAACAATTCTATTTGATCAATCAACCCAATCAACTAACAAAAATAGCGAATCAGCTTACCTAAAACCAACTTGGAATTCGCTGAAATGACGACAATCACAAGGTCAAGAATTCCATCGTATATTTTACGAGTGTCACGCCAGAATCGCTTCTTCAAACAACTCCCGGGCTTTCTCGATGACGCACGGAATGATGACCTCCAGGGTCGAGCGTGATAGAGAGCTTCAGATCCTAACGCAAGTAGCGTGCAATCGAAAGATAGATCGTTGGGGTCAACGAGCATGTCGCGGACGCGACGTGGATCGATGACGATGAGCAAGGGGGTGTCACAGCACATGAAGGGCGGCACGAAGATGTTGGGTGCCGACTATGACGTGCGCGCAGATTCCTAGGTGTGATATCCTAGCCCCTGGGATGGGATATCCTGGCACAAGGCTTAATAGAATTAATAGAGTAATCATATAAACAAGATGCATCTTCTTTTTTGGAAGCCTATCTCGAAAGAAACTCCAAGTTAAGTGTGCTTGGCTTGGAGCAATTTGGGATGGGTGACCGACCGAGAAGTTTTATCAGGTGCGCATGAGTGAGGACAAAGTGTGCATAAAACACCCATGTTGGTCTGTGGGGACAATATATGATCCTAGCGAGCTGCCAAGAGTAAGTATTATCGGTCCAGGGATTGGACGAGGTGTTACAAGTGGTATCAGAGCCGACCCTTGTGGTTTCACGGGCTTGTGTGGGTTAGGGGTTTGGGTATATGGCGCATGTGGGCCCTGAGTGGTCACATGGCATGGCATATGACGACACTAGACACACAGCCCTGTCTAAGAGGGGAGGTTCTTGGATTGGTGTTGATCGACGAGGACGTCAGTCTTCTAAGAGGGGTAGATTGTGATATCGTGGCCCCTGGGATGGGATATCCTGGCCCTAGGCTTAATAGAATTAATAGAGTAATCATATGAACAAGGTGCATCTTCTTTTTCGGAAGCCTATCTCGAAATAACCTTCAAGTTAAGCGTGCTTGGCTTGGAGCAATTTGGGATGGGTGACCGACCGGAAAGTTTTCTCAGGTGTGCATGAGTGAGGACAAAGTGTGCACAAAAGACCCGTGTTGGTCTGTGGGGACAATATATGATCCTAGCGAGCTGCAAGGAGTAAGTACCGCCGGTCTAGGGATTGGACGGGGTGTTACACTGGGACTCGACGAGCTAGACAGAGCAGAGAGCCGACCCCTCGTGGCATCAATGACAGCGCGACACTGGCGAGACCCCATGTCCGTACGAGCCGACGACATGGACGAGCAGACAAGACGGTGCATGGATGAGGGAGGTCAGCGGCGAGGCAGCCGGTGAGGAAGCTCGGAGATCGCAGTGTGATGTGATGACCGGAGGGCGCGAGTCCGCCAAGGACACGACTGCCGGAGCACCGGCTTGGAGAAGAGCATGCGCTGTCGAAGTTGTGGGAGGAGCACTGGTGATGATGCTCGACCACTAGAACACGACGCCGGCATAGGGAGGCAGGCGACGCTGGTTCTTGGAGTTCGGCGACGAGGTGAGCCAGAGCGATAGCAAACTCGGGAGGATGGACACATTTGTCCCGCGGGCAGAGGGAGAAAGAGCGGCCGACGAGCAGAGGCCCTGGGCACGAGCTGAAGCTGAAGGCCGAGCAGAGTGGCGCCTGGCAGTGTGGATAGAGCTGGAGCTTGGACATGGAGGTAGCAGAGGGGCACGATAAGGAGCGCCCATGGCGAGCGTGCAGATGAACAGCGCCCTAGCCGAGCAGCGGTGGATGCTGGGCGAGCTGAGATGGTGGCCAGCGTCGCAGCTGAAAGGAGGCCAAGCACAGGAGAACGAAGGGAGCAGAGGATGGCTGGACAACCAAGCTTGAAGAAAAGGGCACGGACTGCTCCCAGGTTGTAACACCTCAAATCCATCAATTAAAATAATACATTATTAGTTGCTAAACTAAGTAGAGAGTAAATTAAAAATTTATCAATTGTTTGATTGCATTCATTATCGGTGCATGATTTCTTTGTTTGTTAATGAATTGCAACACCTTTATTTTAATTTATCCACTTTGTGAAGCTCTATTTACTTAAATAATAAAAATTGCCTAAAAGCTTATTTATAATGTATATTATTTAATAAAATATTGTTATTAGATTTATTATACTTTTTGGAATATTTAAAATATAGTTATTTATGAATAATCTAAAGTTTTTTTTAAAAAAAGAGAGAATGAATTTTCGAAATAAAAAAAAAAGAAAAAACAAAAACAACATGCGTGATCACCATCTCTAGCCGATCGGTCCACTTACCACCGTCACATACACATTTCCCTCCCACCCTTCCTTTCTACCTATGACAAGTGGGCCCCACCATTCCAATTTTCAAGCTTTGAAAACCAGCCATCTCACTTACGTACGTGACCTACTCTATTCCTTACGTGTGGACCCCACCCAAATTCATGTTTCTAACTTTCCCTCCGTTCTTCTCTTGCTCGCAGGATTTGGACCAGCGCGCCGCCACCAGTTCAACACAGTGTTCGTGCTTGCATCTACTGACCTGGCTCCTTCTGTCTCACTGTCGTATTGCCTTCAGTGGAGCGGCGTACCTGACTTCTCCCATGCCCACCCGGCTCCTCCTCTCCTCCCACTAACATGCCCACCCGGCTCCTCCTCTCCTCCCACTAACGACTGCAGTTTCCAGTTCTCGCCATTAATGGCCACCGCTGGCCCTTCGGTTCATCTTCCTGGCGTCTCTGCTCCCTTCCCTTCTATAAAACCCTGGCCATGTCCTCCCTCGGCAGCTCGCTCGCCCCACTCCCTCTAACTCCTTGCTCACCTGAAACCACGTCGTGCGACCTCTATCCTCCGACCACCTACACCATGAAACTTCTCGTCACTGGTGTAAAGCCCAAAAATTTGTACAAAAATAAAATAAATAAATAAATAAATAAAATAGTAAATTGAGATATCTCAAATTATACTTGAGCTTTGAATTTTGAGGACTCAATTCTAAAACCAAGAATGAATGTAGAAAAGAAGTAATAGAAAGGTTTTCTGTCCAATTAAATGATTATTCATTTCATTAAAATGAAACATTATAAGCATTTATTTAAATGAGTATTGATATATAAGGATAGTATTAAATTTAGATGACTGAAACCTAAACTGGACATTTAAAATTTTAAACAAAATTTGAAACTCAGAAAAATAAATAATAGGAGGATTGTCTATTTATTTGAGTGAATACTCCTTTCATCAATACTATACTTAGAGGCATTTATTAAAGTAAGTAATAAATAAAGAAGGAAAAGAAACTTTGCATCCATTATGGAATTTGGGTAATCTAAGAAAGTTTATTCTTTCACTTGAATATATATGTTTTCAAATAGGAGATTATATAGAAGATCCTTGTATGAGTTAATTCATTGAATAAATACATTTATAAATATCTTCTAAAATATTTAAGCTAAGGTATATTTTAATAAATAATAAATATTAGAGATTAGTTTTTTAATGTACATTGTGGTGTATTCAAAATCATTTTTCATAGATATGGTCAAATAAAAATGAATAAAATTATGGATTTGTGAATATATTGAGTTCTTTTGTTTGTTCATAAAAATTTGAGTGCAAATTCAAGACCAAAATTTTAAGAAGTTGAAATTTGGGATTTAAATATAAAAAACAGAAAAGAAGACCAACCTGCGTCATGGGCCGAAACCCCTGCTTGCCCCATTCCCAATCCCTCACTATGCTTGTGCCAGCTCCCTCCACCGCCAATAACGGGTAGGCCCCACTACTCTGCCTCCCAGTGGCCACACGGACTCGTCCACTGGAGGAGTACCTCGCCGATGCGTGGGCCTAGCCGGCAGTAGTCTTCTTCCCCCTCCCTATCTTTCGTCCGTTTCGTGCGCAAACAGATGGCAGAATCCTTCGTGCCGCATCTTCCGCGCGGACTTGATCCTCGGCTAGCTATATAATCTGGCGGCCGCGACTTCTCGGGCCACGCCATCCTTTTTCCACACCGCGGTGGAAACCGCGACGGCCTCCTCTACCGTGAACTCCATTCTCCTCCACTCGCTCAAGGAGTATTACCTCGGGGTCTGCATGATGACGCCACTGCCGCCCAAGGTCCAACCTCGGCGACTGGTCAGGGAGGATGGGGAGCGCGTGAGGAAGTCGGTTGGTGGACGCATCAGGCATAAGGGTAATCGGTGCGCCGATAATTGGTCATCGGTGTTGTGCTACCGCAGGGGAGTCGCCGGGCACTGTGGCCAGTACCTATGGATCTCATCGCAGGTAAATTTGTGGTTTCAATAGGTTTACGCGATGCTCTACACCATCTAGCGCTTGTAGTGCTCCGGGTTAGGGTTTCTATGCGGGCCATGTGCTTTCACTGGCGTTGCCGCTCCGCCATGGGTGTCGGACCACCGTCGTTGGGCAAATCATGTTGTGGGGATCATCCCAGTGATTTCGGCGTCGTATGCATCTTCTTTTTCACCAAGAATTTGTCGGAATTAGTGATCTTTGCGCGGGATCGGGTTTCGCCGGCCTGTGCTCTGCCGTGGGCCGCGGGGACTGAGGGCTGCGCCGCCGTGGTCTGATGTTGGGGCGAGAGATAGGAGAAGTGTGGTTGCCATTGGATCGGTTCTGGATGGATATGATCGCGACGGACGTAAATAAAATCCTAGTCGTTGATCAGTCAGTGGACGGATCTGGTGGCATCTTGGTGTGGGTGGTCCAGAACCGTTGGATGGAGATCTGATGTTCCACAGCACGTAACAGTTCGATTCTAATCAGAGCCGTGCATGTCTGATCCAACTGCTCTGGTTGCTCCTTACCCCTTCACCGTGCCTATTTTGCATATGGGACCCTCAGATTTTTAGAAATCAACCCGCAATCCTCCTGTGTTATAAGATTAATACACGTGAGTCCCTGGAATTTGCAAAATTGCCCCTGGCTTCTTCAGAAATTAGGATTATAGACAGAAAGCTCAGTTTAGTTGTAAATCAATTATAGAAAATGAATTTTAATATAAAAATAAATCCAGATATTATTTAATTCATAAAAAAATCCATTCTAACTCCGAATTGGCCCATTCCAGTGGCATTAATTTTGTTTTAATATTGTTTATCATCTAGTAACTATGTTTAGCCATTAAACTTAGATTAAAATTGTTCAATTGAATTAATCTATAGAAGGCATTAAATAACTCCAGAAATTCATAACTAGAGAACCGTAACTTCGATTTGATCCGTTTGAATTGTGTTAGGTTCATAATAATATCATTTGTACAGTATGACACTAACATTTATCACACCCCATACTTTTATTATTAGAAATTTGTCTAGCCTATGTCTTATAGAATAACTCCTTTAATCGAAGATAACCTACCCATAATTATAATTTGATTAAAATATGATCTCTACTGAAGTTATAATTAAGATTAAGGTTGAGTTATCTATTTATAGAATAGTATCTCATATGATATACACTAACCAATTTATAATATTATTTAATATTTAAACCACATAGATCTACCATAAATCATAATTCTTTAAACATAACTCAATTTTAGTGTTTCGCGAACCCACGATCTCGTAGCAACGCGTAGATTATTATTATGCAGTTTGTTCTTATATTTGGTGTGCTGTTAATTATGCATATACCATGTTTGTTTGTATTGCTACGACTAGCAGCGAGGTTACGAGTCACCTGAGGAGCAAGTTGGTACCTGGAATCTCAAGTCCCAGGCAAGTTGTGCCCTTAATCACTTTTATTTACCCAATAATGTTCTTTATAATCATTTTATCATGCATAGGTTTAATTTTGATGGGACCCAATAGATCATCCTAGTCTGGTTATCTTTATACCTTGTTTACCCCTGAACTATTTGGGTAGTTTTTGCTATTGCTCTATATGGTTTTGGGATTAATATTACATTATGATTATGTTCCAAATATATTGTTGTTTTACATATTGTTCATGACAAGATCATTATATTGATTGGGACATGGAGCTTAACTTGAGAAACACGTGCCACCACAAGGATGGAATGGGACGCCCTTGGCTGATTAACTAGAAAAGCTAGTGGAGGACTACCTTACCCGATAGGGGCAAGGCCAGTAGGGGAGTAGGCATGTAGGGAGGTTCCCGGGTTGATTTTTCTACGATGGCGGTCAGACAGGGGATTCTTGCATTGCTCTTCCTAGAAACAGTAGCGGGTTTTCTAAAGCTAGTGGAACTTTGTAAAGGCCTCGTAGTGGATCCCTAGCCATTCACCTCGGAAGTGTCTAAGGGCCTTGCATACCCTAGCGACATGGGATACACGACTTGTGGGTACAGGGTACAACCTCTGCAGAGTGTAAAACTTGTATACTAGCCGTGCTCGCGGTCATGAGCAGCTTATGACTCTCTCTTGATTAAATTATAGAACTAAATTCAATTTGTCATTTGCATTGCATGGGATTTATTATTAATTCGGTTCTGTTATTATTATGGTTTGGTATTTACTTACATTTAGTAACTGCTAATAAAAATTTGACCAACTTATTAAAAGCAATGCTCAGCTTTAACCCTTATTATTGATCAGCCTTACACATCACATGAACTCCCACATTTGGTGAGTTCATGCACATTATTCCCCACAACTTGTTGAGCTATGATCTTTTGTGAGCTCACCCTTGCTGTCTCACACCCCCACAGGTTAAGAACAGGTACCACAGGATGAGGCACATGGAGGATGCTGCGATGTGTTCGTGAGAGGTCTAGGCCGTCATCTCCTAGTCAACTTTGGGTTGATGGATCGGTGTCTCCTTACGATGTAATTATTTATTTATTTTGTGCAGAACTCCTATTACATAATAAAGTTGTGACATTCGTTTCTGTACCATTATTCATCATATGTGTGAGACTTGGTCCTAGCACAACTGGTGATTATGTTCGCGCCCGGGTCCCTAAAACCTGGGTGTGACAGAAGTGCTGTCAGAGGAATGTTGACTGTAGGATGAAACTAGATAGAACTGGACAACCATTGTCTACTTACCTTTGCTACTCTTATTTTTTCTAAACTTTTCTTAATCTTTTCTCATCTATTTCCGCTTTACTCTGATTATTCTTACCTTTTCCTTCTAAAGGCAAAAGTGGATTTCACACTTTGAAATCCTGTGCCTGAAGTAACCTTTAGGACTAGGAGACCTAATCTTAGGAACAAAAACAAAACTATTTTTTTAGGTATCTATGTGCTTGAATGCTTGATCTTATGATACTTGTTTGATTTGGATCTTTGATTGAGTGTGATGAGTTGTGGAGTAATGTCCACAATTTCATCTGCATATACATATAGGCATAAATAGAATTCATAAGATAACTAAACAACCTAAATTATCCTCCATTAAAGTGTATCTATTTAAGATAGAATCCTTTAAGTTGAGAAAAAATTTCTATCTTATCCTAGTAGGTTCATCTTATGTTAAAAAATATTATAAGATAACTAGACCAACTAAGAATATTCCCCATTAAAATATATCTAGCTTCATAAGATCCATCGTATCTTAAAAGACTCTCTTATCTTAATAGATTCATCTTATCTTGAAGGAAACATTTTATCCTAACCACTTTACTTATCTCATTCTAAAGTAACATTCAGGATCTAATCCAAAATAATGAGATTTTATCTAGTCTAATTTAGTCACACAAATATAATTTAAATCTGATCTAGTGTGATAGATTAATCTAACGAAGGCTAAATTGGAGCTAATCGAATGTGAGTTGCTTAACAAGAAGGATAATACTAATGAAATAAATGAGATTCTAGTCCTATAAAATATGTTTTAACTTAATTCACTCTGCATTAAGTTAAGAATGACTGACCAACTCAGCCTTATGCAACTACTTTAACCACTCGATAGCTGCAAAATCCCTCTGTTCTAACCAAATAGAGATTCTGACTTACCTACATCATATGATCTGTCATATCTCAAAAGATTCTAACATATCCTAATGATATTTATTTTACCCTAGGTAGATTTATCCAACTTAAACTAGTCTAATCTAGTTATATCCAATCTAATCTAGACCCTACCTAATCTAATATGATCCAATCTAAAGGGAGTTACTTAAACTAGTTAATACTGGTAACATAGATTAGACCATATTCCTATAAATGGGTTTTAAATCTAAATTGGTGTCTTAGGCCTAACTCGTCCGTGAAACCACGACCTAGCCTATGTTATAGGTTGCCCAACCCATTTATCCCAAAAGCAAAGTAAAATTTTGTTCAACCTACCTACCCCATGTACCCGCGCTTGTTATCCCAAGTCAGATAATGGCATCTAACACCACGACCGATGGTCGCTAAATCAGACCCAAGAAGAAGGTTAACCTCGACAATGAGGGATATGGGTAGAAATATATCTTCAAATGAATCAAGATCCACCACCCGGAATAAAAGTCTCCCTTACCTAACTTTCTTTTACCCCCAAATCTTCTCTACACTCACCTAATAGCTAAAACCTAATGTACCCTTGTTTTCTATGCCACACCTGCTAATGGCATGAACATTTTAGGTGTATAAAAAAATACTAATTGGAAGTTTCACTTAGATAAAAAAGATACTAGAACATCGTAAGATAAAGTCAGCTTGATATGCTCAACTAAATGATATTCTTAAATAGGATTATAGAATCTATTGTGATCTATACTAATGTGGTCTACTTAAATAGAGTAGTGATACTTGTAGAAGAGATTAGACCCTACTAGCTAGGTGTAAACTTAACTTAGCACATTAGACCAACTCGACCAAGAGCAAAAGAGTTAACCCAACCAATAGAGTCATGATGGATTGCATAATCTGTCTATCCCCACCTAACATCAAACAAACTTTTGACCTACATCATGTAGTCTATCTCATCCATATCTATCTTAACCATATTCCCCAACTCCGATAAAATACACTAACCTCGAATCAATGAGATCAAGACCAGAGAAGAAAAGATCAACATCAACAAGGAAGAATATAACAGTCAAAGCGAATCTCGAGATGAATTAAGACTTGAAACATATTGGATAAAGTCTTTTCCTTGCCATAATCTTTCTTACCTCAACCTGTCCAGCTTGTATCCTACATAATAAGTAGCTAGATACCTATGCTCTCCCAATCACCCACTATTGACTATAAAAAATTTGAGACTAGATTTTTTAACCAATTATAGACTAAAAGCTGGATTACAAACCAATCCTTAGGTACCCCTTTTCTTAAAAATCTCGAGGACGAGATTTCTGTTAAGGGGGGTAGGATTTGTAAAGCCCAAAAATTTGTATAAAAAATAAAATAAGTAAATAAAGAAATAAAATAGTAAAGTGAGATATCTCAAATTATACTTGAGCTTTGAATTTTGAGGACTGAATTCCAAAACCAAGAATGAATGTAGAAAAGAATTAATAGAAAGGTTTTCTATCCAACTAAATGATTATTCATTTCATTAAAATGAAACACTAGAAGCATTTATTTAAATGAGTATTGATATATAAGGATAGTATTAAATTTAGATGACTTGAAACCTAAACTGGTCATTTAAAATTTTAAACATAATTTGAAACTCAGAAAAATAAACAATAGGAGGATTGTCTATTTATTTGAGTAAATACTCCTTTCATCAATGCTATACTTAGATGCATTTATTAAAGTAAGTAATAAATAAAGAAGTAAAAGAAACTTTGCATCCATTATGGAATTTGGGTAATCTAAGAAAGTTTACTCTTTTACTTGAATAGATATGTTTTCAAATAGGAGATTATATAGAAGATCCTTGTATGAGTTAATTCATTGAATAAATACATTTATAAATATCTTCTAAAATATTTAAGCTAAGGTATCTTTTAATAAATAATAAATATTAGAGATTAGTTTCTTAATGTACATTGTGGTGTATTCAAAATCATTTTTCATAGATATGGTAACATAAAAATGAATAAAATTATGGATTTGCATTCATATTGAGTTCTTTTGTTTGATCATTAAAATTTGAGTGCAAATTCAAGAACAAAATTTAATGAACATGAAATTCAGGATTTAAATATAAAAAAACAGAAAAGAAGACCAACCTGCGTCATGGGCCAAATCCTCTGTTTGGCCCATTCCCAATCCCTCACTATGCGGCCCAGTTCACCCACATTGCGCCAGCTCCCTCCACCGCCAAAGCCCCACTACTCTGCCTCCCAGTGGCCACATGGACTCGTTCGCTGGGGGAGTACCTCGCCGACGCGTGGGCCCAGCTGACATTAGTCTTCTTTCCCCTCCCTATCTTTCCTCCGCTTCGTGCGCAAACAGATGGCGGAATCCTTCGTGCCACATCTTCCGCGCGGACTTGGTCCTCGGCTGCCTATATAATCTGGCAGCCGCGACTTCTTGGGCCACGCCATCCTTTTTCCGCACCGCGGCGGAAACCACGGCGGCCTCCTCTACCGTGAACTCCATCCTCCTCCGCTCGCTCAAGGAGCATTATCTCGGGGCCTGCATGATGACGCCTCCGCCACCCAAGGTCTAGCCTTGACGAATGGTCAGGGAGGATGGGGAGCGCGTGAGGAAGTCGGTTGGTGGACGCATCAGGCACAAGGGCAATTGTTGCGCCGATAATTGGTCATCGGTGTTGTGGTACTGCGGCCCGCTCCGCCATGGTTGTTGGACCACCGTCGTTGGGCAAATCGTGTTGGGGTGATCATCCCAGTGATTTCGACGTCGTATGCATCTTCTTTTGCACCAAGAATTTGTCAGAATTAGTGATCTTTGCGCGGGATCGGGGTTCGCCGGCTTGTGCTCCGCCGTGGGCCGCGGGGAACTGAGGGCTACGTCGCCGTGATCCGGTGTTGGGGTGGGAGATAGGAGAAGTGTGGGGGCCGTTGGATCGGTTCTGGATGGATATGATCGCGACGGGCGTAAATAAAATCCTGGTCGTTGATCTATCAGTGGACGGATCTGGTGGCATCTCGGTGTGGGTGGTCCAGAACCGTTGGATGGAGATCTAACGTACCACATGTCACACCCGGGTTTCGGCGCACCAAGACCCGGATGCGAACATAATCACCAGGTGTGCTAGGACCAAGTCTCACACATATGATGAATCATGGCACAGGATCCAATGTCGCATCTTTATTATATAATAGGAGTTTGGTAATACGGAGACAACGGTCCAGCAACCCAAAGTTGACTACAGGGACGACGGCCTAGACCTCTCACGAACACATCATAGCATCCTCCAAGCGTCTCATCTTGCGGTACCTGTTCTTGACCTGTGGGGGGTGAGACAGCAAGAGTGAGCTCACATACGTTCATAGCTCAACAAGTTGTGGGGAATAATGTGCATGAACTCGCCAAAGGTGGGAGCTCACGTGAAGTGTAAGGCTTACCAAAGAGGATGGTTAGAGCTGAGCATTGCTTTTAAAGTTGATAAAAATTTTATTAGCAGTTACTAAGTATAAGTAAATACCAAACCAAATTAAGTAGTAGAACAAAAGTAATAACAACACCTGCAATGCAATGCATATGACAAATCGAATTTAAAGTTCCATAAATTAGTCATCTGAGTGTCCGAGCTGCTCATGACCGTGAGCACGGCTAGTATACCAGTTTTACACTCTGCAAAGGTTGCACATCTTTACCCACAAGTAATGTTACACACCTACCAAGAGACGACCAATCCCATACACCTCTACCGAGGAGGCGAGGCAGGGTAACACTACGAGGCCTTTACAAAGTTCCACTAGCTTCAGAAAACCCGCTACAGTTTCTAGGAAGCTCCAATGCAAGGCATCCCTCACTGACCGCCATCGCAGCAAAATCAACCCAAGGACCTCCCTACACTGACCACTCCCCTACTGCCCTTGCCCCTATCGGGTAAGGTAGTCCTCCACTAGCTTTCCTAATTACACAGCCAAGGGCGTCCCATACCACCCTTGTGGTAGCACTATTTTCCTGGGTGGTTCTCCATGTTCCAATTAACATAATGATCTTAACATGAACAGTAAATAACAACTGATAATAAAATATAATCATGAATAAAATGTATCTCTATACCCAAAACCACATAAAGCAATAGCAGATACTACCTAAAGATTCAGTGGTAAAATAGGTATAAAGATAGTTAAACTAGGCTAACCTATTGGGTCCCATCAGAATTAACCTATGCAGATCATTATGATTAATCAGAATATGATTGGGTAAAAGAAACTGATCAAGGGCACAACTTGCCTAGGACTAGAGATTCCAGGTACCAACTTGCCCTTCAAGTGACTCGTGACCTCACTGCTAAACGTAGAAATATAAACAAACATGGTATAGGCAAAATTAACATCACATCAAACATAAGAATAAACTGCATAATAATAGTCTACGCGTCACTACGAGATCGCGGGAACCAGAACCACTAAAATCGGAGTCAAGGTTAAGGAGTTATGGATTTATGATTTTTAAGTGTGGGGTATAAAGAAACTAAGTGTATAATTTTAATCATAGGTTTCATGATAAAATAAGGTTACTAGATAAAGAACAATATTAATATGAAACTAGTGCGACTGGAATTAATTAATTTGGAGCTAAAACAAAGAAGATAGGGATTTTACAAGATTAGTAGATTTATTTTATACTATATTCATTTTCAGATTGATTTTACTGAGTTAATAATCCCCTGTTGATTAATATAGATCAGGTGAGAAGAGTATTATAAGTAAATAACAATTCTGTTTTAATCTAATGTATAACTTGATTAGTTACCATATTTTAGTCAGGTTAATCATAAATAGGCCCACTTTGATTAGCAAGCATAGTTTACTAAACATAGATTAAACAATATTCATCTACAAAAATAAGTGTTATGATATAACTAATGATGTTATTGTGTAGATAACGTTATTATGAAACTAACGCAACCGGAACGGGTCAAATCGGAATTAAAATGATCCACATATGAATTTTCTAAGATTTGAGAATTACTTTATACTTGAAAATCGATTTCCATATTTTCTTTTATTATTTTCTGATTCATATATACCACGGATACTAATTCTTAGGACCTTGGGGTCTATTCCGTAAAACAATCAGGACCTAATTGTAATGGTCTTGACCCTGTAATGGACGGCGGGTTAATTCTGCATAACAACAGGGGTTCTTATGTAAAAGACTCGGGTGAAGGGGTATCCTCAACTCTTGGCCGCCTCATCAAAATTTGAGGGCCACGATTTTAACTTAGCTCATGCAAACGGGTATACGTTACCCGCCGTGGGATCATAGGCCAACGTCCCAGATATTATGAGGCTCGGATACAATCTCGCTCCTTGATCACGTTATCAATGGCCCAATTTTCATCGGCTTGAACCGCAGTCTCAACATTTAATCCCGACCGTTGCACTTGGATCCAACGGCACCCGGCCATCTTCTCCATCAGACCGAACAGAGCAGCGGCGCACACGACTACCCTACGATAGAGAGTCACCAACGCGCGACCATCCCGACCCCTGGCGCACCATACCCCAATCCAGCCACGCAATACGACAGGGGAACAGTCTCGAGTCGTTTGGTGGGGTTCTTACCATCGAGGGTTGCATAGAGATCCATGCCCACGGAGATGTGCCGTCCGTCGCGGTAATCGTTGCTCCGGTGAGCAATTACTACTGCTCAGCGTGCCAAAAGTGCTTGGAGGGGCCATGGGCACTTGCCTGAGAACGTGGTGAAGCTCCCAGACCCGCAGTCGAGACCCCATCGACGGTGTACATGTGATTCGTTCACGGTGGATCCATGGCGGTCACACTGATAGGGTACCCGGTCTTCCTTGTTGAAGGCGGTGAGGCGATGGTCAATAGGGGGGTCACGACTTCACTTTATACACAAGAAGAGTCCGACTCGGGTGCATGACGCACGCGCCGCGCCGGGATCATCGGCTGGATTTGTTGAGCCGACCACAAGCACAAACAGCAGAGGGTTGTTGAGGGAGGAAGAAGATCCGGGCTGACCTGTGGGTCCGAGTAGTCGGCGAGAGAAGGGAGGGAAAAGAAGGCTGCACCGAGCGGTCCTAGGCGTCAGTGGCATGGCCAAGGCGTGGGTTGGGCTAGTGCGGCGCGAGGGGATGGGAGAAGTGGGCCAAAATGTGAGGGTGCGGCCCATCAGCGGGTTTTCTTCTTTTTCTTTTCTATTTCCATTTTTATTTTCTATTTTCTATTTTCTATTTCTTTTCAAGTTCCAAAATTAAGGATTCAAACTAACTTTTAAAATCCTGGTTTATGTTTCAGATTTCCAATTATTAATTACCATCCTAATGTGAATATTAATCCCACTAATTATAATATTATTATTTATCCTCCTTCTTTCTTTTCAAATCCTTAAAGTAATAAATGAGTATTACAATTTCTTTTCTCTTTTTTGTTTCTATTTTACATTCCCAAATCAATTCAAATGCAGTTTTAAATTACAAATTTATTTAGAATGCACAGTTCAAGAAATCCAGCATGAATATAATTTGTTTAATTAATTAATTTATTATATTATTTAATCAAATGTTTTCAAATATAAAGTTCATACACACTTAACATAGAGAATGGATATTTTAAGAAATATATTCTCTAATATAAAATTGTTTAGAGAATAATTATAAATATTCATTTCAACCAAGGGGTAACAAATTCATATATGGATTCTTTTATTTAAATCTTTATTAGGAACATGTTTATTTTAGGTGATGTTGCATCAAATGTAAGAAAATTTTATTGGAAGGCATTCTAACATCGCAAGTCTTGGAGAACTTTTTACTAAACTTTCAAAAGTAAGATTTTGGGTGTTACAAATTCTACCCCCCTTAAAAATAATCTCGTCCTCGAGATTAGTTAGAATAGGGATATAGAGAGATTGATATGTAAATTAACTTTTAGTTTCCCATTAGTTCAAAATTAAGAGTCCACTTTTTATAATAATCCTTAATGGGTGTTTAGAAGGGTATAGGCATCTAGCCACTTCTTATGTGGGGTTGGGATAACTGGGATTATGGCAAGGAAAGACTCCATCTTGGGTGGTGACACATCTGAAGATATGGTTTGTCTTCTATCCTTCCCTGATGAGGTTGATCTTCTTTGGCCTTCTTTTTGGAGTTGCCATCCGAGTTAGGAACATGTGGTTAAGACAGATTTATAGGTGACAAGTAGGTGGAGCAGCTAATTTAGTAGGTGGCTATAAGTTAAATGAGATTAGTCAGAATCTAGTTTGGTTGTTTGCTTCTAGATTGGTTGGATAAGTTTGGTAACCTGTTATGCAGCTCAAGTTGTTGTGTATGGCCGAGTTGATCTAAGTCACCAATTTAGACTTAAGTGTGTTAGGAGTATGGCCTAATCCAACATTAAGTAACTCACACCAGATTAGATCATATTAGTTGGGATATGATCTAGATTAGATTGGATATTACTAGATTAGACTAGTTAGGATCTAATTAATTTATTTTGGACTAGATCACGGTTGTTACTCTAGATTGGGATAAATATGCTTATTAGGGCAAGATGAATCCATAAGGATAAGGTAGCATATTTTTTTAGGTCAGTTAGATCTATTAGGATAAGATAAAATCTTTTCAAGATAGGATGAATCTATTAAGGTAAGAGAGTATCTTTTAAGATAAGATGAATCTATTAAGCTATATATATTTTAATGGAGAATAATCTAAGTTGTCTAGTTACAAATTTTTGCCTATATGTATATGTAGATGTAATTGTGGACATTACTCCACAACTCATCACGCTCAATCAAAGAATCAAATCAACCAGTTATCATAAGGACAAACAGTCAAGCATATAAATATTTACAAAAATAGTTTTGATTTTGTTCCTAAGAGTAGGTCTTCTATTCCTAAAGGTCACTTTAGGCACAGGATTTCAAAGTGTGAAATCCACTTTTGTCTTTAGAGAGAAAAGGTAAGAATAATCAAAGCAAAGCAGAAATAGATGAGAAAAGATTAAGGAAAGTTTAGAAAGAATCAGAGTAGCCACTACACCATGACACAATTTTAGCGTCAAACATCTGATGGTAAAAATAGATGTTTGGCGACAGCGAGTATGTCACAAAATAATACCATCACACTATTTGTCGGTAATTATTGCGTTGGCGTCAACAAATCTATCGGCAATAATGTCGAGCTATTGTGGCGGTTTATCCGTCGGTATAAATGATTATGTGTGGCACACCGACTGTCGGGAAAACATAGCATCAGTGGCACACCGACTGTCAGGAAAACATAGCATCAGATCATCTTTCGGTACATGAATGTCTTGAGTAATTAATAAATTTTAACTAATATATTTATATAAGTGTATATGCTGTCCCAATTAATTAAGCTCCTGCCCACACAAGCTGCAAGCCTAAAAGGCAACAAAAGCAAGCCTTTGAAAGCCTAAAAGGCAACAAAAAAATAAAGCAAAGCAAGCCTAAAAGGCAACAAAAAAAAGCAACCCTAGGATTCGAACCCAACACCACTTACTCCAAAGCAACAACTCAAACTAGCTGATCTAGAGTTCATTTGTGTTATATGGCGGAGAAATATTTTTAATAAGTGAGATCTATAGGAATAAATTAATGAATCGTTTTTCCCTGGCCGAAGCGCTCTCTCTTATTCCTGTACGCGCGTCTTCTCCAATCCGTGTTCTTCATATCCGCCGCTGCTAAAAACCTAGACCACCGCGCCGCCGTAAACCACCTCGTCGCCGCCCCGGACGTCGTCTTACTTCACCCTGTTCTTGCCCCTTGAGACTCGGACCTCCAGCCACCTGTCTTGTGGTGCGCAGACGTGTTCTTGCTCCTGTAGGATCTTTGATCTCTTGTTGCTCGGCTAATCAAAATGGAAGCGCCACCATCTCTGGGCTTCGACCACAGGCAACGGCGGACGCCCTAGTGCCGACGCGTCCTCCTCCAGTCCCTCCCCCATCGACCACCACAGCACCGCCCAACGTTGTGCCCTGTGACCGTGCGGTGGTGTAGTCTGCTGCTGGTGCCCAAGGCTGAAGAAAGGTAGTTCAGCAGAATATTTATTAGTGCCATTGTAAATTTATGATAAAAAAATTTATGGTGAAGAACTAAAGATATTTATTTGTGTTTGGCATAAGTCTGCTGCTGCTGCTAGCGAGGACGAGGGCGGGCACTGGACCACCAGAAGGAGAAGTGAGTGAACAACGCTTGGATGACATCCATTGATCAGTGGTAATCTTTACTTGTTACTTTTCCATCTCTTGTTGATTTGCATTAGAAAAAAACTAATTAATTCAGCTTTTATCTTTGATACTTGTAATGATTCCCCCTTTTCCACCCTTTTTGCACTTACATTATGAAGCTGTGAAGGGTACATTTCATCTTATTATTTGTTAAGGTACAACATGGATAAAAGGTGAATGAATGAACCTAGGTATATTTCTAACAATGTACTATAAACCATTGTTTTGTAGTAATCACCTTTGACCAACATATTGTTTTTGTACCTAATATTTATAGGCACACGAAGGTCTACGTAGATGGGGTAGCTAGATTTATTGAGTTTGCGTTTAGTAATTCTATAGGTGGAAACAAAATTCTATGTCCATGTATAAAATGTGTTAATTCTCTATGGAAAGATGAAAATGAAGTTCGTGTGCACTTGATATGTGATGGCTTTCAAGAGGGATACAAAAGGTGGACTTATCATGGAGAAAGAGACTCTATGATATTAATAGTCATGACTACAGTGATATAGAGGTTGTAAACAATTCAGATGAAGATGACATAGCCAATTTGGTTCATGACTTAGCTGGTGGTCTAGATGATAAAGGGGATTTTGAAGTATCTGATGGTTGAGATGAAACTAACGTAGATTTAGAAGCCATCAATCAGTTAGCGATAGATAATACCCAAGAGCTATACCCAGGGTGTAAGAAGTTCTCAAAGTTGCATTTCTTAATAAGAATTCTTCACTTGAAATTGCTTGGAGGGTGGACAGATAAAAGTTTTGATATGCTACTAGATCTACTAATGGAGGCTTTCCCTGATGGCTTGGCATTGCCAAAAAATTTCAATGAAGCAAAGAAAGTAATTAAGTGTCTAGGACTTGGGTATATCAAAATTGATGCATGTGAAAATGATTGCATTTTGTTTAGGAAGGAGTATGCTAAGTGTGATGCATGTCCCACATGTGAAAGGTCATGTTGGAAATCAAAAAGGACAAGTTTAAATGGAAAACATGTACACAAGGTTCCATGCAAAGTTCTTCGTTATTTTCCAATAAAAAGAAGGCTTCGAAGGTTATTTCTGTCATCTAAGACAGCAAGTGACACAAGGTGGCATGATGAGGAGCGTATACAAGATGGATTACTAAGGCATCCTGCAGATTCACATCTCTGGAAGGATTTTGACCAAAAGCACCCAGTGTTTGCTTCTGACAGTCGCAACATTAGACTTGCTTTAGCTACAGATGGTTTTAATCCGTTTAGGTCCATGAATGTTAGCTATAGCATTTGGCTTGTTATTCTCATCCCATCTAACTTTGCACCATGGTTGTGTATGAAGCAAACGAATTTCATTATCTCATTGCTGATTCCAGGCCGTAGATCTCCTAGTAGTGATATAGATGTTTATTTTGAGCCACTAATTGATGATCTGCTAGATATGTTTGTTGAAGGGGTGAGAACATATGATTCTTCAAAGCATGAGTATTTCCAATTACGTGCTGCAATAATATGGACCATATCTGATTATCCAGGCCTAGGGTACATTGCAGCATGTACTACATCAGGTGAAGTAGCATGTATTGAATGCCACTCATATACATGTTCTCTACGATTGAAACAAGGTACAAAAAATTGTTATATGGGACATCGTAGATTCCTGGACCCAAACCATCCAAATAGATTTGATACAGATTCATTTGATGGTAAAGTTGAGGACAGGCCAGCGCCTAGACCACTTTCTAGAGAGGAAGTTTTATCGCAAACAGAGAATATGCACACAGTGCATGGGAAAGGTTGCCAACATAAAAAGAAAGCAAAAAAGAAGGAAGGGGAGCCTACTATCATTTAGGAAAAGGAGGTCTATTTTTTTAGGCTTCCATATTGGAAGGATTTAATGTTACGACATAATTTAGATGTCATGCATATCGAGAAGAATGTGTGTGATAACATTGTCAACACCCTCCTCGGCATTCAACGGAAGTCCAAGGATAACTTGAAATATCGTTTGGATCTTCAGTCCCTAGGCATTCGAACTGAACTTCATCCTATTCCAGTGGGTGACAAGTTATATTTACCACCAGCATCATATACAATGAGTGCGTCTGAGAAGACGTTATTTTGTGAAGTACTGAAAGAAGTAAAATTTCCTGATGGTTATGCGTCAGATATAAGAAACAATGTGGATGTGAACGAGAAGAAGCTCATTGGGCTAAAGAGCCATGATAACCATGTTCTGTTACAGTATTTACTCCCACTTGCTGTGAGAAGGATATTACCAGAAATAGTTAGTGTTGCACTGATTCGTGTGAGCAATTTTTTCAAGCAAATCTATTCACCAGTTATTTGTATAAGCGATATGCATAAGCTAGAGTCAGAAATAGCTAAGACTCTAAGCATTCTTGAGACTATATTCTTACCATCCTTTTTTGATATTATGGTACACTTAATGGTTCATCTCCCTACTCAATTTAGAATTGCTGGCCCTATTCAATTTCGTAATATGTACCCAGTGGAGAGTTAAATTTTAATATATTTTAGCAATAAATTAAACTTAGTTTTACTAAAAGGAAGGTTTAACATATATGTCATTTCTCCTTTATAGGTTTTTAATGAGATGTAAAGGCCATGTTCGCACTAGGAGTCACCCAGAGGGGTCAAATGCAGAAAGTTATCTATTTGATGAGAGTCTCACATTCTGTTCTCGTTATTTACCTGGTGAAACTAGATTTAACTGGAAAAAAAATGTTGATGGCTTGGATGTTAATTTAATCAATACCACCCCTTTCTATTATAACATAGGTCGAGGATTGGTTGATAAGCGTAGTGTCACATTAGACCACAAAACATGGCTTCAAGCACATAGATATGTCTTGTTCAACTATGACCATATAGAGCCTTACTTGAAGTAAGTTAAACATTATATTTTATAATCAATATCATCCATTTATTTCATGATTACTAAAGTATAATGTATGTTTAGTAAACATATAGAATACCTTTACTCTGCTTGTCATCAAAATCAAAGAGCAATCAGTCGTTTACACTGAGACTTTTCACGATTGGTTAAAGTCACACATAAGTATTTAGGAAAATGTTTATACATAATATAGTTCCACATTAATTTTTAGTGCAATAACAATCTTCAATATCATCAGGTGGAAACAACGAGTGAGGAAGTACCTGAGGAGATAACAATATTAGCTAAGGAGCCTAACATGGTTGCACTTTCTTATGATAGTTATTCTATAAATGGGATAAATTTCCATACACAATCTTATGACGTGGGTAGGTCAGTGCACTGTAGTGGTGTAGCCCTAGTTGCACATGCCACAAGTTTTGATGGGACAAACAATAATAACCCAGTATCAATGAGCAAAACTTATTATGGTGTTATAAAAGACATTCTTGAGCTGAACTACTATCACCAAGGAAAAATAGTATTGTTCAAATGTGATTGGATTGATAACCGAGTACGAGGCAAATGGGTCAAAATAGACAAGTTTGGGGTGACAATGGTCAACTTCAAGCATTTATTCAATACTGGTGACAAGGAATTAGATGAGCCATTTATTTTTGCATCTTAGGCAACTCAAGTTTATTATGTGCAAGATCCTATTGATGCTGATTGGTTTGCTATTTTAAAGTCAAAACAACGTGACATGTATGATATGGATGAAAGGCTAGACAATACTACAGAGAAATAGGTTCTTTCTTGCCTGATTTGGATGCAAACACACAAGTTAATGTATCTATTGGTGGTAGTTGTTGTGTTAGGACTGATATAGATGGAATAATGATTGACGAAAACCAACCTAGCAAGTAAGATATGTTTATATTTGTGTACACAAAAATGTTTCATTTTACGTTGTAATATGCGATTCTAATATCTTTATGTCTTGATTCAGGACGAAAGTTTGTAAGAGGAAGAGAATGGGTAAAGAAACGGAAGTCAATGAATATGAACTACAAAGGGCTGCCAACATAAAAGAAAATGTGAAGAGGATGAGATCTCTTAATCTCCATGTACCTAGTACTATGTTTAATGAAGCAAATGGATCACATCGAGCCAATAAGAAACACAAGGTTATTTATTCCCCTATTTAATAAGTTCATGTTTTGAACATGCATGTTGAATGTTTTTACTTCTTTGAGTGTAGGCAATGACATTAGCACCTTCAACTAATGGTCCTACTTTGCGATCAAGGACTGAAAGAGATATTGTTGATGATAACCATGAGGATATTACTTCTGAAAATAGTTATGAAGAATTCAAATATCCCATCAACGATGAAGGTAACAATCAAACAAACTTTAAATTCATTGTAGCACTTTTGAAAATAGTTATCAAGAAATGTTTTCATCTGTTTTATCTCCTGCAATAAGTAGAGCAACCTGTTGGGCATCAAAATATAAGAAAAGGAAGGGGCCCAACCTTGAAGAAGAACATATATTCAAATAGTGGTGGGCCTAAAATCTGCATTACCCTTAATGAATATGGACAACCTGTTGGTCGGAACAGCAATGAGTTTGGTAATTTTATAGGAACTTTGGTGAGGAAAAATATCCCAGTTTCTTATGAGGATTGGAGACTAGTTGATTCTAAAACGAAGTTCGAGTTATGGACAAAAGTGAAGGTAATCTGATTCTATGAGTTAATTTAGCTTGGCCTATTGTCAGTAGATTTGGTAATCAACTGCATTTTTGTTGAAACAGGAATACTATGAGGTGGATGAATTTGGTATAGATTATGTTATAACATCTGCAGCAAAAAAAGTGGAGAGAGTTTAAGGCTGGCCTAAAGAACAAATATTTTGATGAAACATTGAGTTTTGACGAGCTTATTGCTAAAAGGGATGAAAGGGTGAAAGAATCTGATTGGGAGTGGTTGATAACTTATTGGATGTCTCCAGAAGCCGAAGTACATGCTAATTTGTTTTGAATCGCTTTTTTGAGATGTAAACCTTCATTAAATTGTTGTATGAATGAATTTGTATTATAGTTTTGATAAATTGGTATTTATGTTGTAGGTTCGTACAAACAGAGGTAAAGATAATCGTTCAAAGCTGACCATGTCGCATGCAGCTGGCAGCAAGAGTTATGCTCGTGTGGGGCATGAATTGGTAAAAATTATAATCACTAGTTTGTATAATCATTAGTTTCATTTATGAAAAATCTAGTCATTTACTGGAACAAGTCATTTTTTCTTGTAGGCCGAGCAACAAGGATGCCCTGTGAGAAGAGATGAAATATATGTTAGAACACACACGCGTAAGAACAAAGAAGGGGATATTGTACCTCTACCTGGAGCAGAAATATTCATTGTGAGTACATACTTATTTTTGATTTCGGTAATAACTAAAGTATAGGTGAACACAAGATAATATATATGTGGTCTTCTTAAGAACAAATTTGAAGAAGTTGTTGCTGAGAAGTCAAAATTGAAGGACAGAAGTATTGAAGATGGTGATTTATATGCACATGTTTTTGGAGAGAAAGAACCAAGAGGTCGTATTCGTGGTTTAGGTTTAGGACCAACTCCACAAGATGTAGGCACCCCTGGAACTCAAATGAAAATATCAACAAAGCATCAAATGGCATTGCAAGCTTGTAGTCAGTCTGAGCAAGAGGTTAGAGCCTTAAGACAGGATATGAATCAGATGAAAGAAAAAATGGATCAAATTTATCAAATGATGGTAGCAGCACAAGGGGTGCAACATATAGAAATCCCTTCACAACATGGGTCTAATTCTCGACAGGTGATATAATATTGCATATGTTTAGTCGTTTATCTCACAATATGGGTCTAATTCTAGACATGTCCTATATCTCACTAACACTTTTTTTGCTTTAGAACTCAAGGGTGCACCGGTCAGATGAGGTGGCACATGAGAACAATGGCAATGACCATTCACAAAATGTGGTCAAAGATGACTTGCAGCTTATTAGGCGTGTGGCAAGCACTATGGGTTATTCAAGGAATCGTGGAGACATTAATACTATTGAAGAGCAAAGCCGCAGGCAAGACATCGCAACAGTGGTACCTCAAAGAAATCATGGATCATCTGAAAATGCAGATGATAATCATGTAAGTTTCTCATCTATCACTTCATATTTTTGTTTAATTATTTGATCTTTGTTATCTTACTTCGCATATTTTATTAGGTTGGCAAAGAAGTCATATTATATTCTATGATGAGATCAGAAGTTCCTGTTGCAATAGCAAATATTATCTCAACCGACCCAACCACCAAGGTGGGAGATGTTCCTCTTGGAAGGGAGTTTGCACAAGTTTTTGTGACTCGCGTGCTAAAAAGGGAAACTACTCAACCACGACCATACATAGGTGTAGAGACTATGGGGGATGCCCTTTTTATGCCCGTTGCATGGCCAACGAACAAGGTAATTCTACAACATTGTATTTTATTTATGTAATTAATGGAACTAGCTTCTAATGTTTTTTTATTTTTAGATGAGTCATAACAAAAAATCAACATTGACTAAAGGTTCTGCAACAGCCGGTAAATATTTTCTTCCGACCATATATAGTTGTGTATAAGTGTGGAGAATAATTTCTTTGCATACTATGCAACACTTTTCTCTTCATTTTCAGTCCTTTTCCCTTCAATTTCCCTTCATTTTCAGCTAGTAGTTTCTAATATTTGAAACTTTGAATACATATGAACACTCCATAAATTTTCAGCCAGCATTTTCCCTATAGAAATTGAAGCATACATGGCATACATATCATATATTCCCTTCATGAAACCGAAGTTGTCATACAAAAATTTAAGCATTTTCCATACAGAAATTTTCAGTCAACATTGTCCCTTCATTTTCAGCCAACAGTTCAGATTACTCAAAGTTCAAATTAGTAACGGAGGATTGTGACCTTCGTTAGCTCATAACCTGTATAGATATTACTCAAAGTTCAGATTACTCAAAGCACTAACAGCCAATTCGTGTAGACCTCGGAACGTATAGTTTTTGTTTCATGTGGCCAATCATCTAGACATCTGAATGTGTAGACCTCTGTATGTGATTTGGTCATACTGATCCCCATGTTTGAACGTGTAGTTTTTGCTTCATGTGACCATTTGGTCATACTAATCCCCAAAGACTCATGTTAGTGTTCTCTATATTGTCTCCTTGAATAGTGGGTGCAATGCTTTTATGTACGAATAAAGGGTACTATCCCTGGTGCCAAGTTCCCTTCCGTGATCATCTTTAGCTTCATCCCTACTGGCCTTATCTGCAGGAACCTCATCATTCTCATTGTGGTAAATTTGAGAGAGGGTAGGTTTAATTAAGAGTATCATTATCAATAGACATTGCAGCACACTTTGTGTTAGGGGCAGTTCCTAAGTCAGTTCTGTTGTTAGATGAATTTTTGCTCGCATTGTGTGCTTTAATAAACTGCTCTGAAGTGCTCAAGTGTTTTCCAGTAGCACCCACTACATTGCTAGCAGAGACAGTTTGTGTCAGGGGCAGTTCCTAAGTCAGTTCTGATGTTAGATGATTTTTTGCTCGCATTGTGTGCTTTCATAAACTGCTCTAGAGTGCTCAAGTGTTTTCCAGTAGCACCCACTATATTGCTAGCAGAGACAGTAAGACCTCCATTGGGTGCATGGACAACAGAGTTAACATGAGATTTTGTTCTGATCTCTCTAATGTATATGTTGAGTAGTTTGAGCATTTGCAGGAACGGATTATATATATATATATATATAATAAATCTAGGCGTCACATACTGATTGTTTTGATTGTGCATTCATTTTTAAAATCCTGGATTTGAAATTGAAAAGTAAGAAAAAACAGAAGAAAAGGGAGAAGAAAACTGGAAATAGGAGGAATACAAGAACAAGCCGAACCTGGGCTAAAAATTCATGCGGCCACAACAGGAATGTGTTCACGTGTGCATGCCAATGATCAGTGGGCCACGTTTACCTGCTCAATCTCCTTTGTGGGGACTCTGTTGGAACAAAATGCCGGATTGCCGTGCAGTGAATAGGGATCCTTCTGTCAATATGTGTGCTACTTAATGAGCCTGTACCAGCATCTTATGTTTCATCTACAGAGTCCTTAGCTTGAGCTACCATTATCTCTACTTCCCAACCATTGAATGAAATAAATTACCAGAGTTAGATTACAATACATATACTATATAAGTTTGCCTATTAGCTTGTGTCCAAATCACATACAAAGAAATAAGGTGTCCATATCAGGTTGCCAAGATGAACTTAGGAATTATAGTTTGACGCAGAGTACAATTCTTTGAAACCTGAACCAGAATGATATAAGTTTGCCTATTTTCTCTATAAGAATCGCTATCTACTGGAACATAGCTATTAACTGAAAAAGGTGAATTAAGTTAAATATTATCATTTAAACTATGTATGAAACAAACTGTGCCAATTAACCTGTCAACAGGACTTAGGACCAGAACAAAGTTACACATGAATTCAGATTTACAGTTTATAAAAGTTCAGATTTACCTACTGTGTCACTTTATATGTCATCTTATTTTTTTCTTAGCTCTGAAAACTTTGTTCACATCTGCTGCAGGAAAAGGTGCCGAAAGCACAAATGATCGGAGTTGATTCTTGAAGTGCGTGAGAAAATATTATTCGCATGCATGGTGGCAGTTGGTAACACCCAACTGTTGGAGAGATTTTAGTTTGTTAGATAAATCTAGAGACTTTTGCATGTAATAGAACTGAAAGGTCACTTCGGAATTTAGAAAACATGTATACTACTTATATTTATATGTTCATGAGGCAAATTGTGTTCCAAACAAATATATGCGGGAATCCAAAGTCATGGATCTATCTCTTTTAGTAATCAAATTTCTTATATTCTGTGCTACATATTATTCAAGTTGCCTCGAAATGTGTATTGTAACCAGTTTATTAATTGTTTGATTAGAATATATTTGTATGCATGTATTATTTTTTTTACCGGACACAAAGAACAATGTCAAACAATCTGTCGCCATATAGACTTTTAGCGACAGACTTGTTGTCGATACAATAATTACGTCGCCCAGAATATGTGCGACGACAAAGACATGTCTGTCGGCAATAACAAACACATTACCGACAGATAGGTAGTCGGTATTCCTATGTCTGTCGGTAAACATTATTGCCGACATGACTTTTAGCGACACACATTGTCTGTCGGAAAAACTCATTGCCAACAAACTGTGTGACGCTATTCAGGTGTATTACCATCAGATAGTCTGCGGGCAATATTGTGTCACGGTGTAGTGAGCAGAGATAAGTAATGGTTGTCCAGTTCTGTCTAGGTTTTGTCCTACAGTTAACATTCCTCTGATACCACTTCTGTCACACCCGGGTTTCGGCGCACCAAGACCCAGATGCGAACATAATCACCAGGTGTGCTAGGACCAAGTCTCACACATATGATGAATCATGGCACAGGATCGAATGTCACATCTTTATTATATAATAGGAGTTTGGTACAAAATAAATAATATACGGATACAACGGTCCAGCAACCCAAAGTTGACTGGGAGACGACGGCATAGACCTCTCACGAACACATCACAACATCCTCCAAGCACCTCATCCTGCGGTACCTGTTCTTGACATGTGGGGGGGTGAGACAACAAGAGTGAGCTTAGATACGTTCATAGCTCAACAAGTTGTGGGGAATAATGTGCATGAACTCGCCAAAGGTGGGAGCTCATGTGAAGTGTAAGGCTTACCAAAGAGGATGGTTAGAGCTGACCAATGCTTTTAAAGTTGGTCAAAATTTTATTAGCAGTTACTAAGTATAAGTAAATAACAAACCCAATTAAGTAGTAGAACAAAAGTAATAACAACACCTGCAATGCAATACATATGACAAATTGAATTTAAGTTCCATAAATTAATCATGTGAGTGTCCGAGCTGCTCATGACCGTGAGCATGGCTAGTATACCAGTTTTACACTCTGTAGAGGTTGCGCATCTTTACCCATAAGTCATGTTACCCATCTGCCAAGAGACGGCCAATCCCATACACCTCTACCGAGGAGGCGAGGCAGGGTAACAATACGAGGCCTTTACAAAGTTCCACTAGCTTCAGAAAACCCGCTACAGTTTCTAGAAAGCTCCAATGCAGGGATCTCTCGCTGACTGCCATCGTAGCAAAATCAACCCAAGGACCTCCCTACACTGACCACTCCCCTACTGCCCTTGCCCCTTTTGGGTAAGGTAGTCCTCCACTAGCTTTCCTAATTAGTCAGCCAAGAGCGTCCCATACCACCCTTGTGGTAGCACTGTTTTCCTGGGTGGTTCTCCATGTTCTAATTAACATAATGATCTTAACATGAACAGTAAATAACAATTGATAATAAAATATAATCATGAATAAAATGTATCTCTATACCCAAAACCACATAAAGCAATAGCAGGTACTAGCCAAAGATTCAGTGGTAAACAAGGTATAAAGATAGTCAAACTAGGGTAACCTATTGGGTCCCATTAGAATTAACCTATGCAGATCATTATGATTAATCAGAACATGACTGGGTAAAAGAAACTGATCAAGGGCACACCTTGCCTGGGACTTGAGATTCCATGTACCAACTTGCTCTTCAGGTGACTCGTGACCTCACTGCTAAACGTATCAATACAAACAAACATGGTATAGGCAAAATTAACATCACATCAAACATAAGAATAAACTACATAATAATAGTCTACGCATCGCTATGAGATCGCGGGAAAGAGAACCACTAAAATAGGAGTCAAGGTTAAGGAGTTATGGTTTTATGAAGTTTTAAGTGTGGGGTATAAAGAAAGTAAGTGTATAATTTTAATCATACGTTTCATGATAAAATAAGGTTACTAGATAAAGAACAATATTAATATAAAACTAATGCAACTGGAATTAATTAATTCGGAGCTAAAACAAAGAAGATAGGGATTTTACAAGATTAGTAGATTTATTTTATACTATATTCATTTTCAGATTGATTTTTGTAACACCCCAGGTGTTACCATGGCTAGAGCCCACTTTGCTATTGAAGGATATGAGCACCTGTGGAGGAACTTAATGAATAAAAGCATAAGGGCCTTGGAAAGCTAGAGGTTAACCAAGGATGGTGAGTAACCAAAAGCATCACTCCAATCCTTGCACACTTATTCTCTTGGATGAGAGGGGAGAAGAACCCTAGACCTCTCTTAAACCCTATCTCCCAAAACCCTAGAAAAGAGGGAAAAGAGAGTGGGCAAGTGTGCAAAACATGAGTAACTTTTACCCATAACCTTAAGTAACCTTGTAACCAGCAATTAGGGGAGGGTAATTTTGCAAAAAGGCCCCTGGTGAATCCCCAAATCAATTCATGAAGTGGAGAGAGAGCTAGAGCTCTCTATTCCCCTCTAAGTCCATTTTTGACCCTAGTTTAAGGATCAGCCGTGTTCACCTTGAAGATGGCATCAAATCCACTTGTGATCTATACCAAAAACGTAGCATACAACCTGGGGCACCCACTGGAAAAAGTTGAGCCCGAGACTCGGACGTTTGACATGCCATGGCATGGCTTTTGTCGCGAAGTGCCCAGTATGACACACCTGTTTTGGCATCCAAAGATCTCCCTCCCTAGGCCGTATCTGCCCCGACTTCTCACAGTGGAGTGACAGGCCTAGGTGCCAGGAAGAGGTCTGCGCCGAACCTTTGCAAAGATTCGCACGTTTGCGACCTCTGTCGACGTTTGAACACTGGAAGAAACAAACCGCCACGTGTTCGACGCGTTCTGCCGCGCCAGAGCACGCCCGCGCGCGCCCCCGCGAGCCCCGCGCCGCGCCCGAGCCAAGCCAGCGCCCTGGTCCGCGTCCGCGCCTATAAAACGCCCAAGAGCCTTGGCCGTACCCCCTCCGCACGCCCCCAAGTCTCACCGGAGCTCAGTTCGCCGCCGTCTGCCTGTGCGCGACGTGCCCGCGGCCACTCGAGCCACCGCCGCCGTAGATCCGGCCAGCCCAGCCCTCCACAATCCCGTCCAACCCTCGGACGCGAGTGTGCACCCACCAGTAAAGCTCCCCGGGCAAGGAATCGAGCTCTGCTTCGCCGGAGTAGCCGAATCGCGCTCACCGGACTTCGCCCGCCCGCCGGCAACCGTGGACCGAGGTACACGGTGAGTCTCCCGTCGATTCCTTGCACGGTTAGATTCCTTAGACCTCCATGAAGCTCCTCATGCCCCTGGATTGAACCGTACCGCCGTGGATAGGCCGGAGCCCACGCCGCCGACTGAGCTCGCCCGCCTGCGCCCGTGGTCCGGGCAATTCCGGCCATCCCCGACGACGAGCCGTACCTCGACGTGATCGCCAGAACCTCCCCGAGCGAACCCTGCCCTTCGCCGGACCTCCCTCGCCGCCGGTAAGCCGCGCCATTCTTTCCTTCTCCGCGGTTACTGTTCCAGTTGGGGGAGGGACCGCGGGTGTGAGGGAGAGAAACCCTGGGGGGTTAAGTGTAAAGCCAAAGACTCAAGGGAATAGTGGCATAAGGGCAGATCTGTGAGGTTGGATTCAGTTTAAACCCAGGGGTCTCGGCGCAAACTGCGTTTTCAGAAAAACCTAATTAAAACCTGTTTTAAATTCAAACAGAAACTTTAAAAACCCATAACTTCTGTTTGGTTTATCCAAATTTGGTCAAACAAATTTTGCCAGACTCCAAATAATATAACCTGTCCAAGAAAAATATGAAACCCCATAAGTACTAGGGAAAAATATAAGGTTCTGATTTATTTTCAGTTTTGGCCAAAAGCTTAATAATAGCAAGAAAAATGGTTGCACTACTTAACTAGAGTTGGAAAAATTTGGAGAAGTTCATATCTACCTACTGACCTAGTTAAAAATGCTAAACCCCTCTGTTCACTACATTAAGTTAGTTTTAACCCCTTATTCTATAATATGCTTAAGTTTAAGGAAAATAGAAAAAGTGATATAATTAATGAACCAGAGAGCACCCCTATTTTTGTTGAGATATTTAGTCAATGTAGTTCACTGGAAAAATATATCATACCCTGTTGTAGTATAAAATAAGAAAGCTACCTTTTAAATGAAGAAAATAAGGATAACTTAGAAAAACCCTACAAAAATAACCCTAAGGTGAAACCTCCCCAAACCTTAGGATAACTAATGTGTTGATAATAAGAACTTAAGAAAATTCTGAAATCTGTTGTTTGATATTTTTCAAAGGGCAAGTTAGTTCTAATCACTCTTTTTGCACCAAACTTTAAAAATCCACCATTAATTAACCACCATGTTGCTCTCTGCCATTTTTGGCACAAGAGCTTTTCATCACTGGTTGAGGCCAGCAAAAATAACCATTAGGTCAGAAACCACTTTAATAAAGGATTTGTAGTGTAAAGTGGCCCATTTTACCTAACTATTGATATTTTTGTTTAAAGCCTAGCTTTTGTACTTTAAGCCTCAAATTATTTAAACAAGCTAGAAAAGCCAGTGACAACCCACTGAAATTTTTATAGAATTTTTGGAAATTTTTAAACCACAGTCATAGTTCAAACCCCTACTAGAAACCCTAAAGGGAAATTAAGGAGAGGAAAAGGGATGATGGAATCTAATATCCTCCTAAGACCTTTATGACTTGTCCACTGAAATCCATTAAGGCAATGCAAATCCAATATGTCATCCTAAAGGGAAAAACCTAAACCTAAAAGGTAATGAGTCTATATACCACTAGAAGATGCACATAGCCGGGGAACCCTAAGTTAATTCTTGACCTAATTTTAGTGGCTTAATGTTCTTAAATCTTGCATAATCATGACATACATGTTCATTGCATTTCGATAGACTGTAATCTTGCTGACGGAGAGTACGTCCTCGTGCCGGAGCAAGGAGCTGCCCAGGAGGTTGCCCCCGACCCAGCACCAGAGCCTGCACCAGAGGACCTGCCTGCCACTGCTTTGGAAGGCAAGCCCCGGTTTTATGCATAACCTGTTATTTATGCTACTTTACTACACTTAATGTTTGTAGGATTGTTTGTGCACTTAAGTGTAGGAATTGTTTGAAACCCTAGTTGCATGATCTCAGGAATCCTATTGAGATGAATACTAGTATGCTAGGTCTAGTAGCTGCTTTATTAATTAGGATCTCGGTAGAAGTCGAGTGATTTTTCTAGCACTCGCGCGAGGTCAGGAATTGGCTGTATCCACCTTCTTATCATATTGAGGTTGGTTTGTGGGCAACAATCCATGGGGATTGGTTGTTCACGGGATAAAAAGTTGATTAAGGATTAAGGTGTGGTACCGTGAGTCAAGCGTTTGAATGTACTAAGCACATACCGAGAAATATGGTAAATCGGTAAACCTAGTACCTGATTGAACCTGCCAGTGGACATA
Organism: Zea luxurians; assembly: GCA_029449295.1. Taxonomy (NCBI): domain Eukaryota; kingdom Viridiplantae; phylum Streptophyta; class Magnoliopsida; order Poales; family Poaceae; genus Zea; species Zea luxurians. The sequence continues at coordinate 7,326,673 of JAOPSE010000002.1, forward strand.
CCCCCTCACGCGACCTGAGACATAGTCTCCCATTCCGGTTATGGTGGGTACAAGTGCTGTCACTGCACGACGGCCAGTCGGGGTCAGTGAGGCATTGTACGCCAAGGCGGTGAGACCTGATCTGCTGCCAGGGAATCGATGGGGACGGTTGATATGTGTGGGGACGGAGTGCCCCTGCATGTCGTGTGTTTAGGTTTACCTTGCAAGGATAAAAACTCGATTCGAATCGTCTGCTTCTCGCAGCTAATGAGACTGCTTGATCCATGCTGCTACATTGAGTAACAAGTGGAACTGGTTGAGATGATACAAACTGTTGATTGCTAATAATGCTTGCTACTATGTATGAATAGATAGTACACTTTTAGCCTTAAGAGAGTCACACTTAATTTTGATTAAGTTAAAATCTTGATTTAGAAACTCAGCTAGTGCTTTTGGCAACCAAACCCCACAGCCAAACAGCTGCATGTCTAGAGGTAGAGGAGTATAGACTCCTCACACCGGGTAAGTCTAGCTGAGTATTAGTATACTCAGCCTTGCTTGTGGCATAATTTTTACAGGTTCTCTGGAGGACATGGTTGCTGGAGTGACTTGGCCATCCACCCTGCCACCGGGTTGGACTGTCGAGTGGGACCCTGCCTCGGCTGAGGAGGAGCATGAGGAGTGATGGGATAGGCTTCCCCATCTCTCCATTTATTTATCGTTAGTTTATTTCCGCTGCACTTCAAAAACAATGATGGTTACTTTTGCGAAAACTCCGATGGTGACAATGGTGATGTAATAAATTTAATACTCTTCCATGCATGGTTTTATGCCTTATTGTATTTGCTCTGTGACTCACCATCGAGTGAGACTGTGGTACTTGATCCTGTCAGTGGCCGTGTCGGACTAGATCCGAGGGATTGATGGGTTATTCCCATTTAAGTGTGGTCTAGCCGCTAAGGTCGGACTTAGGCACTTAAGTTGGAATAATTCGGGCAGTTCCGCCACAGCTGGTATCGGAGCTTGTACCACCACAGAGGAATCAATAAAACATGAATGCCATCCCTTTTCTAAAGTAAAACTTGATAGAAACAATGTTGGATAGATAGTAGGGCAAGCAGGATAGACCTAGGACGTGAAGCCTTAGGATAATAGAAGGGTAGCTAGGTGGCTAAGTGACTAGGCCCTATAGGCCACTTTTTAACGGATGGGAGTTCTTCCCTGTTCCTTTTATTTTTCTTGTGAGGTCGTTCAGGACGAGCATGCATGCATTCTTAATTAAGTAAATGAATAACTAAGTAAAAGGATTTAAAAATGAGATAGCAGCCAACTAAGTCCCCAATACCTTTTTCTTCTAACTAGATGTAGGCTGAGTTTTGTTTTTCCTTGTTCTTTTTGTACTTCTTTTTCTTTACTTACGCTTAACCGTGCACAGATGACTTCCCACGGATCCTCCGAGGATGGAGATGCACTGACCCACACTGACGGACTTGCACGAGAGGGTTTTCCCCACATCTTGTGGGAGGTACTTCAGGGGGCGGGATATTTGACACCCCCTCAGTACGCGGTGCAGCAGTTCGAGAAGCACCGGGTACCTCGCTGTCGGGTGAGGATGACTTTAGAGCCTCATCCCCTGCAGCCAGGCTGGCGTTCACTGGACTCTGAGTCCTATGGATACCGGGCTGAGGATACTATTGAGGCTATCGCTCTGCATGGACTGACCACCTTCTGTGGATTTCACCCCTTGGAGCTGGCTACCCACCCCATTGGGTTGTTCCCCGCGGAAAAGGAGGACGACCCGATGTGGAAGGACCGGGTGGAGCATGCCAAGGACATCTGGGCTCTCTACCCAGGCCACACTGCTCACTTGTCTGTACGATGCATGAACACTCTGTATCGTCTGCAAGTGATGCGTGGGGAGGCCATGTCCCACCTGATGGCATTACTGGAGGCCACCAAGATCACCCTGGACAACAGGGAGGAGCTCGTGGTGGATTTATCCCAGGAGCTGGTGGAGAAAGATTTACAGGTGGAGCAGCTGACTGACGAGATTCATGAGTTGGAGGAGCTAGTGGGCACCAGGGAGAATACCATCGAGGTCCTCGAGGATCAGCTCCTCAACACCCAGCAGCAGCTAGCAGAGGCTAATGCGCACCTGGACATGCATCACCAAGAGATCCATGATGCGGAGGCTGACGAGGACGTTGACATTGAGGGAGGAGATGAGCCTGCCTCCAGTGTAGACACCGCTGGCTCAGGGAGACCACCTTCCCCCGAGTCTAGCGTTGCCTCGTTCGCTCACTAGATGCCCGGCTAATACTAGAAGTTGATGATAGTTGGGCTCCTCGCCGCTAGCTTAGCTTTTGCACCCTTAGGGTACTAGGCTAGGTAGAGTTGAGTCTTTTGATCCTTGATGTAACCAGTGTTAAAACTCTTTTGGATGTTTAGGGATGATTAATGGTAATTTAAATTTGGACGGAAGGATTATGTTTTCGTTTGTTTTATTTGGAATCTATCAAATTACTTTGACTCCCCTACCATGTTCGAACCTTAAGCTTGGAGATGTGTTGTTGAGCAACCATGTGACTTTTTCAGATGGCTGGGAGAGCGCGCCGTGGTCAGAATGAGCACGTTCCTCCACCGCCACCGCCTCCCACTCTGCAGGAGCTCATGGCCCAGCAGAATGAGATTCTGAGGCAGCTAGCTCAGCGTCAGCCACCACCTCAGCATTATGGTGGAGACCATCAGCATCACCCCGTCGCTGCTACTTACCAGGAGTTTCTCAGCACCCAGCCACCATTGTTTACCAGGATGGAGGACCCACTTGATGCAGATGTGTGGTTGAGGGTGGTAGAATCCAAGTTCCCACTGCTCCATGGGGCTTGCTCAGAGGTCACCAAGGTCAGGTTCGCCACCCAGCAGCTTCGCGGACCCGCAAGGACCTGGTGAGACCATTTTCTTGCCATGCAGCCAGAGGGCAGAGAAGTGGAATGGAGGGAGTTCAAGGCCGCCTTCAGAGGGCATCATATTCCAGCTGGCATCATGGACCGGAAGCTCAATGAGTTTCTAGCACTCACTCAGGGCAGCAGGACAGTGTTGCAATATGCTCAGGCCTTCAATGATCTGTGTCAGTATGCTGGATATCATGCAGATACGGATGAGAAGAAGCGAGACAGGTTCAGGAGGGGGCTCAGCACTAAGCTCCGTGATCGACTCAACACCGTCAGGGCCAACAGTTACAATGAGTTGGTTAACATGGCTATCTCCCAGGAGGACTGCATCTTGGCTCGGCAGGCGGAGAAGAAGAGGAAGACCCCTGTGGCAGGACCCTCGTCTCAGCCACAGCGCTTCAGGATTGTGTCTGACTCACAGAGCAGGGGACCTCAGCAGCAGCAAGGGAGGTGGGTGATCAGGCCACCGCAGCAGCCGCAGCAGGCACCCAACCGCGCCCAGTTTTCAGCTCAGAGGAACCATCAGCAGCAGCAGTATCGCCAGGCCAATGATAACAGGTGTTTCACTTGTGGCAGCACTGGGCATTATGCCAAGAATTGCCCCAAGAATCAGCAGAGGCAGGGGCAGAATGTTAATCAGAACCAAGGAAAGAGGCAGAAAGTGCAAGTGAGGCAGGGCAAGCTGAATTTCACTACAATGGCTGACATTCCGGAGGGGGCACCCGTCATGACTGGTATCTTTACAGTTTTAAATTTTCCTGCTACTGTTCTTTTTGATTCTGGTGCATCGCATAGTTTTGTCAGTGCCAAATTTAGTGTCAAGTGCCAGTTGCCTTTTCACCACACCCACGGGGCTATTACCATTTCAACCCCAGGAGGCAGGATTGCCACTAACCAAATCAGCATGAAGGTACCTCTAAAGTTTGGTAGTTTGATAATTAAAACTGACCTTCTTATTTTGGGACTGGATAGTGTGGATATCATCTTGGGAACTGATTGGTTGACCAAACATCAGGCAATATTGGACATTGCAGCCAGAGCCATTGAAATTCATTCCCCTGTTTATGGCGAGACTGTTTTGTATTTACCCAACCCGGGTGGTACCCGGTCTTGTGCCTTTGTTATGGTAGAATCCCCAGTAAGGCAGATCCCAGTAGTCTGCGACTACCCCGATGTTTTTCCGGATGAATTGCCAGGAATGCCACCTGACAGAGATATTGAGTTTGCCATTGAACTGCAACCCGGGACCACTCCTATCTCCAAGAGACCTTATAGGATGCCTCCCGCGGAGTTGGCGGAATTGAAGAAGCAACTGCAAGAATTATTGGATAAGGGGTTTATTCGTCCAAGTGCTTCACCTTGGGGATGCCCAGCTTTATTTGTGAAGAAAAAGGATGAGAGTTTGAGGATGTGTGTTGATTACCGCCCTCTCAATGCGGTGACTATCAAGAACAAGTACCCGTTACCCCGTATTGATGTTCTGTTTGATCAATTGGTAGGAGCCAAGGTATTCTCCAAGATAGACCTTCGCTCAGGCTACCATCAGATCAAGATCCGTGCCAGTGATATTCCCAAGACGGCCTTCTCTACTAGATATGGGCTGTATGAGTTTTTGGTGATGTCTTTTGGGTTGACCAATGCCCCGGCTTATTTCATGTACTTGATGAACTCAGTATTCATGCCAGAATTGGATAAGTTCGTGGTTGTTTTCATTGATGACATTCTGGTTTATTCCAAGAATGAGGCTGAGCACACCAAACATCTGCATATCGTGCTTCAGAGACTTCGCGACCATCAGTTGTATGCTAAGTTGTCCAAGTGTGAGTTCTGGCTGAAAGAAATAAAATTCTTGGGTCACACAATCTCTCAAGATGGGATATCAGTTGACCCTGAGAAAGTGCAAGAAGTGATGGACTGGAAACCCCCGACTACAGTGAAGCAGATCAGAAGTTTTCTGGGATTAGCAGGATACTACCGACGATTTATTCCGAATTTCTCCAGAATTGCCAAGCCAATGACTGAGCTGCTGAAGAAGGGAGTCAAATTTGAGTGGAGCCAAAAATGTGAAGATGCTTTTCATACCTTGAGGCAACATTTGACAACAGCCCCAGTGCTAGCCCAACCCGACAATACCAAGCCATTTGAAGTTTATTGTGATGCTTCTGGTACAGGATTAGGTTGTGTTTTGATGCAAGAGAACAGAGTGATTGCTTATGCTTCCCGAGCACTCAGACCCCATGAGCAAAACTACCCGACCCATGATCTGGAGTTGGCAGCAGTAGTTCATGCCCTCAAGATATGGAGACACTACTTGATGGGAGCTCACTGTAACATTTACACTGATCACAAGAGTCTCAAGTACATTTTCACTCAGGCAGATCTGAACATGAGGCAGAGAAGATGGTTGGAGTTAATCAAGGATTATGATTTGGAGGTGCACTACCATCCCGGTAAAGCAAATGTTGTGGCAGATGCCTTGAGCCGAAAGGCCCAATGTAATTGCCTGAACATGGATGCAAGAATCACCACTTTGTGTGATGAGTTGTGCAAGCTGAACCTGGAAGTTGTTCCTTCCGGTGAATTGAAATATATTGCAGTGGAGCCCACATTGCAAGAACAAATAGCTCAGGCACAGTTTGGGGATAAGGGAGTTCAGGTTATTAAGGAAATGATCAAGCTGAAGGCCGAAAAATACAAGTGTTTCCGTCAGGATAGCAAGGGAACTTTATGGTTTGAAGATCGATTGGTTGTTCCCAAGAACCCTGAGCTCAGAAAGAAGATATTGGATGAAGCTCATCTATCCAAGTTTTCCATGCACCCGGGTAGCAACAAGATGTACCATGATCTCAGGCCTCTTTATTGGTGGACCAGGATGAAGAGGGAAATTGCCAAGTACGTTTCAGAATGTGACACTTGTCAGAGGGTAAAAGCTAGTCATCTGAAATCAGCAGGCCCTTTGCAACCCCTTCCCATACCATCTTGGAAATGGGAGGACGTTTGCATGGACTTCATAGTGGGATTACCCAATACCTCCAGGCACCATGATTCCATATGGGTCATTGTGGACAGATTGACCAAGACTGCTCATTTCTTGCCAGTGCACACCACCCATCGGACGGAGAAGTATGCGGAAATTTACATCGACCAGATAGTTCGTCTGCATGGGATACCAAGGACCATAGTCTCTGACCGAGGAGCACCTTTTGTGGCACGCTTTTGGGAGCAATTACAAGAATCACTTGGGACCCACGTAATCCGAAGCTCAGCATATCACCCTCAAACAGATGGCCAAACAGAAAGGGTGAACCAGATTTTAGAAGATATGTTGAGGGCTTGTGCACTGCATTATGGGAAGGATTGGGATAAGTGTCTTTCCTTGGCAGAGTTTTCTTACAATAACAGCTATCAGTCCAGTCTGAAAATGGCACCTTTTGAGGCTTTGTATGGGAGAAGATGCAGAACCCCGTTGAATTGGTCTCAAGCAGGAGAGAGGGAGATATTTGGGCCAGATTTGGTAATTGAAGCAGAGGAAAAGGTCAGAGTCATCAGGAAGAACTTGGAAGCTGCTCAGGCCAGGCAAAAGAGTTATCATGACGAGAGACGGAAGCCTCTACAGTTTGCGGTGGGAGATCATGTCTATCTTAAGGTATCACCAACCAAGGGTATCCGGAGATTTGGGATCAAGGGCAAGTTGGCCCCTCGATACATTGGACCATATAAGATCAAGGAAATTTGTGGACCCGTAGCTTACCAATTGGAATTGCCACCCCATTTGTCAGCAGTCCACAATGTGTTCCATGTATCTCAGCTGCGGAAGTGTGTTCGTCTACCCACTGAAGTGCTACCAGAACCAGACATTGAGATAGAACCAGACTTGTCCTACCAAGAGTACCCCGTCAAGGTATTGGATCAGAAGGAAAGATCAACTCGGGCAAGGTCAATCAAAATGTATAAGGTTCAGTGGAGTCATCATTCAGCAGAAGAAGCTACATGGGAGACGGAGGAGTTTCTACGCTCTCGCTTCCCCGACTTTCTGCCCAGGGAAATCGGTATGTAACCCCAAAACCCCACCCCCGCCTGCCCTTTGAAGTCAATTGTAAGAAGAACTTAGATAGCAAGACTAGTCTAAGTTATGGATTTAACTTAAGAAGGGCTTCCTTCTGAAGTTGCAAAGAGGATGACATTCGAAGAGCAGTTAGGAAAGTGGAATTTGAGTGTAAGGGGGGGGAGTAGCACCAACACACCTTCAAGGCATCCCTCCAAGGGACTCTACCTAAAAAAATATCGGGATGAGATTCCTTTAAGGGGGGAGGGCTGTAACACCCCAGGTGTTACCATGGCTAGAGCCCACTTTGCTATTGAAGGATATGAGCACCTGTGGAGGAACTTAATGAATAAAAGCATAAGGGCCTTGGAAAGCTAGAGGTTAACCAAGGATGGTGAGTAACCAAAAGCATCACTCCAATCCTTGCACACTTATTCTCTTGGATGAGAGGGGAGAAGAACCCTAGACCTCTCTTAAACCCTATCTCCCAAAACCCTAGAAAAGAGGGAAAAGAGAGTGGGCAAGTGTGCAAAACATGAGTAACTTTTACCCAAACCTTAAGTAACCTTGTAACCAGCAATTAGGGGAGGGTAATTTTGCAAAAAGGCCCCTGGTGAATCCCCAAATCAATTCATGAAGTGGAGAGAGAGCTAGAGCTCTCTATTCCCCTCTAAGTCCATTTTTGACCCTAGTTTAAGGATCAGCCGTGTTCACCTTGAAGATGGCATCAAATCCACTTGTGATCTATACCAAAAACGTAGCATACAACCTGGGGCACCCACTGGAAAAAGTTGAGCCCGAGACTCGGACGTTTGACATGCCATGGCATGGCTTTTGTCGCGAAGTGCCCCAGTATGACACACCTGTTTTGGCATCCAAAGATCTCCCTCCCTAGGCCGTATCTGCCCCGACTTCTCACAGTGGAGTGACAGCCCTAGGTGCCAGGAAGAGGTCTACGCCGAACCTTTGCAAAGATTCGCACGTTTGCGACCTCTGTCGACGTTTGAACACTGGAAGAAACAAACCGCCACGTGTTCGACGCGTTCTGCCGCGCCAGAGCACGCCCGCGCGCGCCCCCGCGAGCCCCGCGCCGCGCCCGAGCCAAGCCAGCGCCCTGGTCCGCGTCCGCGCCTATAAAACGCCCAAGAGCCTTGGCCGTACCCCCTCCGCACGCCCCCAAGTCTCACCGGAGCTCAGTTCGCCGCCGTCTGCCTGTGCGCGACGTGCCCGCGGCCACTCGAGCCACCGCCGCCGTAGACCGGCCAGCCCAGCCCTCCACAATCCCGTCCAACCCTCGGACGCGAGTGTGCACCCACCAGTAAAGCTCCCCGGGCAAGGAATCGAGCTCTGCTTCACCGGAGTAGCCGAATCGCGCTCACCGGACTTCGCCCGCCCGCCGGCAACCGTGGACCGAGGTACACGGTGAGTCTCCCGTCGATTCCTTGCACGGTTAGATTCCTTAGACCTCCATGAAGCTCCTCATGCCCCTGGATTGAACCGTACCGCCGTGGATAGGCCGGAGCCCACGCCGACGACGAGCTCGCCCGCCTGCGCCCGTGGTCCGGGCAATTCCGGCCATCCCCGACGACGAGCCGTACCTCGACGTGATCGCCAGAACCTCCCCGAGCGAACCCTGCCCTTCGCCGGACCTCCCTCGCCGCCGGTAAGCCGCACCATTCTTTCCTTCTCCGCGGTTACTGTTCCAGTTGGGGGAGGGACCGCGGGTGTGAGGGAGAGAAACCCTGGGGGGTTAAGTGTAAAGCCAAAGACTCAAGGGAATAGTGGCATAAGGGCAGATCTGTGAGGTTGGATTCAGTTTAAACCCAGGGGTCTCGGCGCAAACTGCGTTTTCAGAAAAACCTAATTAAAACCTGTTTTAAATTCAAACAGAAACTTTAAAAACCCATAACTTCTGTTTGGTTTATCCAAATTTGGTCAAACAAATTTTGCCAGACTCCAAATAATATAACCTGTCCAAGAAAAATATGAAACCCCATAAGTACTAGGGAAAAATATAAGGTTCTGATTTATTTTCAGTTTTGGCCAAAAGCTTAATAATAGCAAGAAAAATGGTTGCACTACTTAACTAGAGTTGGAAAAATTTGGAGAAGTTCATATCTACCTACTGACCTAGTTAAAAATGCTAAACCCCTCTGTTCACTACATTAAGTTAGTTTTAACCCCTTATTCTATAATATGCTTAAGTTTAAGGAAAATAGAAAAAGTGATATAATTAATGAACAAGAGAGCACCCCTATTTTTGTTGAGATATTTAGTCAATGTAGTTCACTGGAAAAATATATCATACCCTGTTGTAGTATAAAATAAGAAAGCTACCTTTTAAATGAAGAAAATAAGGATAACTTAGAAAAACCCTACAAAAATAACCCTAAGGTGAAACCTCCCCAAACCTTAGGATAACTAATGTGTTGATAATAAGAACTTAAGAAAATTCTGAAATCTGTTGTTTGATATTTTTCAAAGGGCAAGTTAGTTCTAATCACTCTTTTTGCACCAAACTTTAAAAATCCACCATTAATTAACCACCATGTTGCTCTCTGCCATTTTTGGCACAAGAGCTTTTCATCACTGGTTGAGGCCAGCAAAAATAACCATTAGGTCAGAAACCACTTTAATAAAGGATTTGTAGTGTAAAGTGGCCCATTTTACCTAACTATTGATATTTTTGTTTAAAGCCTAGCTTTTGTACTTTAAGCCTCAAATTATTTAAACAAGCTAGAAAAGCCTAGTGACAACCCACTGAAATTTTTATAGAATTTTTGGAAATTTTTAAACCACAGTCATAGTTCAAACCCCTACTAGAAACCCTAAAGGGAAATTAAGGAGAGGAAAAGGGATGATGGAATCTAATATCCTCCTAAGACCTTTATGACTTGTCCACTGAAATCCATTAAGGCAATGCAAATCCAATATGTCATCCTAAAGGGAAAAACCTAAACCTAAAAGGTAATGAGTCTATATACCACTAGAAGATGCACATAGCCGGGGAACCCTAAGTTAATTCTTGACCTAATTTTAGTGGCTTAATGTTCTTAAATCTTGCATAATCATGACATACATGTTCATTGCATTTCGATAGACTGTAATCTTGCTGACGGAGAGTACGTCCTCGTGCCGGAGCAAGGAGCTGCCCAGGAGGTTGCCCCCGACCCAGCACCAGAGCCTGCACCAGAGGACCTGCCTGCCACTGCTTTGGAAGGCAAGCCCCGGTTTTATGCATAACCTGTTATTTATGCTACTTTACTACACTTAATGTTTGTAGGATTGTTTGTGCACTTAAGTGTAGGAATTGTTTGAAACCCTAGTTGCATGATCTCAGGAATCCTATTGAGATGAATACTAGTATGCTAGGTCGAGTAGTTGCTTTATTAATTAGGATCTCGGTAGAAGTCGAGTGATTTTTCTAGCACTCGCGCGAGGTCAGGAATTGGCTGTATCCACCTTCTTATCATATTGAGGTTGGTTTGTGGGCAACAATCCATGGGGATTGGTTGTTCACGGGATAAAAAGTTGATTAAGGATTAAGGTGTGGTACCGTGAGTCAAGCGTTTGAATGTACTAAGCACATACCGAGAAATATGGTAAATCGGTAAACCTAGTACCTGATTGAACCTGCCAGTGGACATACCCCCTCACGCGACCTGAGACATAGTCTCCCATTCCGGTTATGGTGGGTACAAGTGCTGTCACTGCACGACGGCCAGTCGGGGTCAGTGCGGCATTGTACGCCAAGGCGGTGAGACCTGATCTGCTGCCAGGGAATCGATGGGGACGGTTGATATGTGTGGGGACGGAGTGCCCCTGCATGTCGTGTGTTTAGGTTTACCTTGCAAGGATAAAAACTCGATTCGAATCGTCTGCTTCTCGCAGCTAATGAGACTGCTTGATCCATGCTGCTACATTGAGTAACAAGTGGAACTGGTTGAGATGATACAAACTGTTGATTGCTAATAATGCTTGCTACTATGTATGAATAGATAGTACACTTTTAGCCTTAAGAGAGTCACACTTAATTTTGATTAAGTTAAAATCTTGATTTAGAAACTCAGCTAGTGCTTTTGGCAACCAAACCCCACAGCCAAACAGCTGCATGTCTAGAGGTAGAGGAGTATAGACTCCTCACACCGGGTAAGTCTAGCTGAGTATTAGTATACTCAGCCTTGCTTGGGGCATAATTTTTACAGGTTCTCTGGAGGACATGGTTGCTGGAGTGACTTGGCCATCCACCCTGCCACCGGGTTGGACTGTCGAGTGGGACCCTGCCTCGGCTGAGGAGGAGCATGAGGAGTGATGGGATAGGCTTCCCCATCTCTCCATTTATTTATCGTTAGTTTATTTCCGCTGCACTTCAAAAACAATGATGGTTACTTTTGCGAAAACTCCGATGGTGACAATGGTGATGTAATAAATTTAATACTCTTCCATGCATGGTTTTATGCCTTATTGTATTTGCTCTGTGACTCACCATCGAGTGAGACTGTGGTACTTGATCCTGTCAGTGGCCGTGTCGGACTAGATCCGAGGGATTGATGGGTTATTCCCATTTAAGTGTGGTCTAGCCGCTAAGGTCGGACTTAGGCACTTAAGTTGGAATAATTCAGGCAGTTCCGCCACAATTTTACTGAGTTAATAATCCTCTGTTGATTAATATAGATCAGGTGAGAAGAGTATTATAAGTAAATAACAATTCTATTTTAATCTAAGGTATAACTTGATTAGTTACCATATTTTAGTCAGGTTATAATCATAAATAGGCCCACTTTGATTAGCAAGCATAGTTTACTAAACATAGATTAAACAATATTCATCTACAAAAATAAGTGTTATGATATAACTAATGATGTTATTGTGTAGATAACATTATTATGAAACTAACGCAACCGAAACGGGTCAAATCGAAATTAAAATGAACCACATATGAATTTTCTAAGATTTGAGAATTACTTTATACTTAAAAATCGATTTCCATATTTTCTTTTATTATTTTATGATTCATATATATACTGCGGATACCAATTCTTAGGACCTTGGGGTCTATTCCGTAAAACAATCAGGACCTAATTATAATGGTCTTGACCGTGTAATGGACGACGGGTTAATTCTACATAACTACAGGGGTTCTTATGTAAAAGACTCGGGTGAAGGGGTATCCTCAACTCTTGGCCGCCTGATCAAAATTCGAGGGCCACGATTTTAACTTAGCTCATGCGAACGGGTATACGTTACCCGTCGTTGGATCATAGGCCAACGACCCAGATATTATGAGGCTCGGATACAATCCCGCTCCATGATCACGTTATCAATGGCCTAGTTTTCATCGGCTTGAACCACAGTCTCAAACGTTTAATCCTGACCATTGCACTTGGATCCAACGGCACCCGACCATCTTCTGCATCAGACCGAACAGAGCAGCGGCGCACACGACTACCCTACGGCAGATTGTCGCCGGCGCGCGACCATCCTGGCCCCTGGTGCACCATACCCCAATCCGGCCACGCAACACGACCGGGGAACGGTCTCGAGTCGTTTGGTGGGGTTCTTACCATTGAGGGTTGCGTAGAGATCCCCGCCCACGGAGATGTGCCATCCACCGCGGTAATCGTTGCTCCGGTTAGCAATTACTACTGCTCAGCATGCCAAAAGTGCTTGGGGGGCCATGGGCACTTGCCAGAGAACATGGTGAAGCTCCCAGACCCGCAGTCGAGACCCCATCAACGGTGTACACGTGATTCGTTCTCGGCGGATCCATGGCGGTCGCCCTGATAAGGTACCCGGTCTTCCTTGTTGAAGGCGGTGAGGCGATGGTCAAAAGGGGGGTCGCGACTTCGTTTTATACATGAGAAGAGTCCGACTCGGGTGCATGACGCGCGCGCCGCGCCGGGGTCTTCGACGGGATTTGTTGAGCCAACCACAAGCACAGACGACGGAGGGTTGTTGGTGGAGGAAGAAGATCCAGGCTGACCTGTGGGTCCGAGTAGTCAGCAAGAGAAGGGACGGAAAAGAAGGCTGCACCGAGCGGTCCTAGGCGTTAGTGGCATGGCCAAGGCGCGGGTTGGGCTAGTGCGGCGTGAGGGGATGGGAGAAGTGGGCCGAAATGTGAGGGTGCGGCCCATCAGCGGGTTTTCTTCTTTTTCTTTTCTATTTCCATTTCTATTTTCTATTTTCTATTTTCTATTTCTTTTCAAGTTCCAAATTTAAGGATTCAAACTAACTTTTAAAATCCTGGTTTATGTTTCAGATTTACAATTATTAATTACCACCCTAATGTGAATATTAATCCCACTAATTATAATATTATTATTTATCCTCCTTTCTTTTCAAATCCTAAAAGTAACAAATGAGTATTACAATTTCTTTTCTCTTTTTTTGTTTCTATTTTACATTCCCAAATCAATTCAAATGCAATTTTAAATTACAAATTTATTTAGAATGCACAGTTCAAGAAATCCAGCATGAATATAATTTGTTTAATTAATTAATTTATTATATTATTTAATCAAATGCTTTCAAATATAAAGTTCATAGACACTTAACATAGAGAATGGGTATTTTAAGAAATATATTCTCTAATATAAAATTGTTTAGAGAATAATTATAAATATTCATTTCAACCCAGGGGTAACAAATTCATATATGGATTCTTTTATTTAAATTTTTATTAGGAACGTGTTTATTTTAGGTGATGTTGCATCAAATGTAAGAAAATTTTATTGGAAGGCATTCTAACATCACAAGTCTTGGAGAACTTTTTACTAAACTTTCAAAAGTAAGATTTTGGGTGTTACACCACAACACGTACCGATTCGATTCTAATCAGAGACGTGCATGTCTGATCCAACTGCTCTGGTTGCTCCTTACCCCTTCACCGTGCCTATTTTGCATTTGGGACCCTGAGATTATTAGAAATCACCACGCCATCCTCCTGTGTTATAAGATTACTAAACGTGAGACTCTGGAATTTGCAAAATTGCCCCTGGCTTCTTCAGAAATTAGGATTGTAGATAGAAAGCTCAGTTTAGTTATAAATCAATTACAGAAAATGAATTTTAATATAAAAATAAATCTAGAATTTATTTAATTCATAAAGACATCTATTTTAACTCCGAATTGACCCATTCTAGTTGTATTAATTTTGTTTTAATATTGTTTATCATCTAGTAACTCTGTTTAGCCATAAAATTTAGATTAAAATTTTTCACTTGAATTAATGTATACCACGCATTAAATAACTCCAGAAATTCATAACTAGAGAACCGTAACTCCGATTTGATCCGTTCGAATTGCGTTAGGTTCATAATAATATCATATGTACAGTATGACACTAACATTTATCACACCCCAAACTTTTATTATTAGAAATTTGTCTAGCCTATGTCCAATAGATTAACTCCTTTAATCGAAGTTAACCTACCCATAATTATAATTTGATTAAAATATGATCTATAGTGAAGTTATAATTAAGATTAAGGCTGAGTTAATTATTTATAGAATAGTCTCTCATATGATATATACTAACCAATTTATAATATAATTTAATATTTAAACCACATAGATCTACCATAAATCATAATTCTTTAACCGTAACCCGATTTTAGTGTTTCGCGAACCCACGATCTCGTAGCAACGCGTAGATTATTATTATGCGGTTTGTTCTTATGTTTGGTGTGATGTTAACTATGCCTATACCATGTTTGTTTGTATTGCTACGACTAGTAGCGAGGTTGCGAGTCACCTAAGGAGCAAGTTGTTACTTGGAATCTCAAATCCCAGGCAAGTTGTGCCCTTGATCACTTTTATTTACCAAATAATGTTCTTTATAATCATTTTATCATGCATAGGTTTAATTTTGATGGGACCCAATAGGTCACCCTAGTCTGGTTATCTTTATACCTTGTTTACCTCTGAACTATTTGGGTAGTTTTGGCTATTGCTCTATATGGTTTTGGGATTAATATTACATTATGATTATGTTCCAATTATATTGTTGTTTGACATATTGTTTATGACAAGATCATTATATTAATTGGAACATGGAGCTTAACTTGAGAAACATGCGCCACAACAAGGGTGGAATGGGATGCCCTTGGCTGACTTACTAGGAAAGCTAGTGGAGGACTACCTTACCCAATAGAGGCAAGGGCAGTAGGGGAGAAGGCATGTAGGTACCATAGGATGAGGCGCATGGAGGATGTTGTGATGTGTTCGTGAGGGATCTAGTTCATCATCTCCCAGTCAACTTTGGGTTGCTGGATCATTGTCTCTTTACGATGTAATTATTTATTTATTTTGTACAGAACTCCTATTATATGATAAAGTTGTGACATTCGTTTCTGTACCGTAATTCATCATATGTGTGAGACTTGGTCCTAACACACCTGGTGATTATGTTCACGCCCGGGTCACTAAAACCCGGGTGTGACAGCTGGTGAGGTCGTCCCGAAGCCAACGTCGTGCCCCATCGATCATTGTCCGCCCAACAACCCCCTCTACCCCTCGGTCCCATCACCGTGTCGAATCAGCCGAGAAGCCCGCTGTCTGCTATCCTTTTATGAGGTAGAAGATTAATGTGTTTTATTTCTAGCCCCTGATTTTGTGTAAGATTCATCTAGAGATTTTCTGGTTCAAAAGAAATCGAAAAGAGACCCTATAAATTTTGTGTGCCACCCCGAGTAGTTTATATGTTCATCACGATCTAATTTCTGTAGCGATAGGTAATTTTTGTTTGTATATTTTTTAGTCTAAGATCATGTGTATACTGAATGATTAATTTCATTTGTATGGATAAGCTGTTTTATTAGTGGCCCCACTATTTTTCGCATTTGTGTATTTTAATTTGATTATGTCTGTTAAAATTAATTTAAGTACAGTTTGTTAGAGTAAAGGATTAAGAGACAGAGTAGACTACATATTTGTAACAAAAATAGTGGATGAATATTGTACGGTTATCTTTGGTCATGATGAACTTTAGATTTTTTAGTTAAGCTACATATGTTCATATATTCATAAGCATATTTCTTATTTACTAACAAATAATAGAGTTTCTATTAACATTGAAATAATAAAGGTTGTGACCATGTCCACCATAATCTAAATAGTATAGTTAAATTAGTAGTTTAATTTAGTTCGCTTAAATATTAAGGTTATGTGACTTTTAAATAATATTGTAACATCTACTATAATTTTCTTTTAGAAAGAAAGAATAAAAATAAACCCACGTACCATCCGGCATAAATAATTAATTAGCTAATTAATCTAGTTCCATAAGGTTTTGTTTTAGCACTACATCTATATAAATATAAATGAATTTATAGAGTACCCTCTTCCATAATCAATTTGCCATATAAACCTCTTTAGTGAAATATCAAAATAAAATAATTTGTATCTTATGTCATAGCAAATGAGACGATCGTTGCTGCTTAGGTTCGTATTATAGTTGAAAACCAAGTTCTATTTTTGGATGTCTTCTTTATATAAGCGTAATTTATATAATGTATGTTTTATTGTTTGTTGAATGGTGACTGTTTATTTATTGGTGTATGTTTTTTATATGTGTGATGCGCGACTCTATTAGAAGCCGGTTGTGTGGTAGAGGACCCGAACTCGTTTGAGGAAGACCCGCAAGACGTTTTTGAGCAAGGCAAGTGGATTCTCCCTATTCATTTCTATTCGTACACAAATAATACATATAATAATGTTTACTTTTGAATAATTGCATAATTTGATGGGTTTTTCCTAAATAAGATTACTTAGAAATACCAACTATATTCCTTGTTTAAACCTAGGATTAATGCTATGCTTAGTATTTATGCTATTGCTAAATTTTATTACTATAATGTCACTCTTTGGAGGTATTATTGTTCTAGAAATGAAATGTACATTTGTTTTAAACCGATGATTAAATAAGATCAAAGTTTATTAAACGGAACATGGAGTGGCCACCCAGGATAATAGTGTAACCACGAGTGCTATCATGGCTCTAGCTTTGGTAATTAGCTTAATATGTTTAGTGCTTAGCAACCTTACCTGAAATATGGGCAAGAGGGGGTCGGTTTTTTGTGCTTCCCTTTTAGGGTGCGCCTAGGGTTGTCACCATCCCTACTCAAAACCTTAGTGGGTTGTTTTGTATTAAGTGTATTTTGTGAAAGCTTTATAGTGGATCCCTAGCCATTCACCTCGGTAGTGAATATGGGACTAGCGAACCCAGGATAGAGGGGAAACACGGGTTATGGGTAAAGTTGTACCACCTCTGTAGAGTGTAAAACTGATATATAAGTCATGCTCACGGTTAAGAGCAGCCTGGACCCTCACATGATAATCAAACTCAAAGATGGATATTAAATCATGATCTTTTGGGACAATGTGGTTTGCTTAAGTGTTTTCACTTAAGTGCTTTTGGATATAATTATTTATGCTCATACTTAATTTTGGGATGGAGCAGAATGTTGGCCCACTAAAAGACGACATGTCCAACAACTATGTGTGGCAGAGATGTGTATGTTGCGCTGGATATGTGGCCACACAAGGAGAGACCGAGTCTGGAATAATGATATACGAGAGAGAGTAGGAGTGGCGCCAATTGAGGAGAAGCTTTTGCAACATCGTTTGAGATGGTTTGGACATATCCAACGAAGATCTGAAGAGGCACCAGTGCATATCAGAATAATTAGGCGTCCCGAGAATGTGAAGAGAGGTAGAGGTCGACCAACCTTGACGTGGACAGAGGCTGTGAAGAGGGACCTGAAGGAGTAGAATATTGATAAAGAGCTCGCCGTGGATAGGAAGGGGTGGAAGTGTGCAATTCACGTGCCAGAACCTTGATTTATAGTTTCGCTTTTCCTCTTTAATCGTTTGATCTTTTCTTGTGCCCATTTAGATCTTGCTGGTTCTTGTGGGTTTTATCTCTTTTATGTGTTTCCCCGTTTCGTCGTTTTTCGGTTCTCCTTTGCCTTTGTTTCCCCTTTTTTTCTTTGGGGGTTGAGCTCTGAGGTTTTCATACGGGGTTTCATCTCTAGCCTACCCCAACGTGCTTGGGACAAAAAGGCTTTGTTGTCGTTGTATACTTAATTTTGGGATGGGATACACTTATACTTAGTAAGCAGGTGTTGATAATAAAATATTGACCAACTAAAATGCTAACCGCATTAAACCATAGCCTTACCTTGTTAAGCTTGCATAATTTCCCCCACTTGTTGAGCCCCGACCATAAGTGAGCTCACCCTTGCTAATATTTTGATCATAATGTGATGAATAAGACTTTGGCAAGGATTTTGATGAGTTCTAAGTCTAGCAACACTCTGGTCATCTTCCAGTGGGAGATTGCCCATGTTGTTTCTGCTGTACTTTGATTATGATACTATTTAAGACTCTTAAGTCCGGATGATGTAATAAAGTTATTATACTCTTTTTTTCACCTTTATTGCATTGTACTTTGATATATTACACTTGTGACGTCAACATATGTGTGGAAAATGGATCCTGGCACACATATGCTATGCATTCGGTTTTGCCCCTAAAACCAGGTGTGACAGAAGTGGTATCAAAGCTATGCTGACCCTAGGTCACTAGAATAGTTAGAAATGGAAAGCCCAGTCAGTTTTTAAAAACATGGTCTATTTTCCTCCATTAAAAAATTTTACTTCAAAACTCAACTCTTTTATCTTCAACTCTTCTAGTCTGATTTTTTCGTCTATTAGAAGGCTGCTGTTAGAAGAACTGCTCACAAAAGTATCGCATGTGTTGCTCAAGATCAGCCAACACCTTCTACCCCACCCTTGGATAATGAAGAAGAAACGTCTTTCTCTGCCTTACCCCCATTCTTTTGGAAGGCTTTGTTATGGAACCCCTAAGTCTATTACCATACTCCTTTAGGTTGACAGGGTAGTTTATTGAAATAAGCTAGACGTAGTAGACAATAAAACAGTGTTATACTATAATAATAACAATGTGATGGTGATGTTTGAGAAATGCTTGATTTGGATTTTGATTAAGTGAAATGATCTTGTGGAATGATGGTCACAAGAACATTTATTCCTAAATAAAAAAATGAACATGTGTTCAAAAGCTAATCCCCCTAAAATAACTATCGAGTCTTCTCTCATCTAAAAGAATTCACTCTAACCAACCAGATGGTAAATATCCGCTCAGGTGCAAGACAGAATCAAGGTCAACACTCTGGTAAGCAGTTGCCACCACCGCCGCCTAACCCAACAATGGAACAGTTCATCGCTAAACAAATTTAGTTACTACAAGGTCTCACTGCTTCAGTACAACAACTCCTGTAGAACCAATAAAATCAACAGAACCAACATCAAGATGCACCCCAAGTCAGGAACAAGCACAGGGAATTCATGAGCCACCACCCTCCAACCTTCTCTCACTCGGTTGATCCCTTAGACACCAATGAATGGCTTAACGTAATAAGCAAGAAGTTGGATATCACTCAGTGCACCGATAGGGAAAAAGTCTTGTATGCTTCTGGAAGACTTGAGGGAGCTGCATCTGATTGGTGGGATGCATACATCGCAGCACATGCAGATGCGAACACCATTACTTGGCAGGAATTTCGGGACAACTTCCGTGCTCATCACATTCCCTCAGGAATAATGAAGCTAAAGAAGAAGGAATTTTTATCGCTTACCCAAGGAAACATGTCTGTTAGTGAGTATCGTGACCACTTTACTCAACTTTCACGCTATGCACCAGAAGAAGTAGATACCGACGAAAAGCGCCAAGAGCATTTCTTAGAAGGTTTGATTGGACCACTGAACTATCAGCTACAGAGTCACACATTCCCCAACTTTCAAACTCTTTTGAATAAGGCAATTGGTCTAGAAAGCAAGAGAAAAGAACTGACTAACCATAAAAGGAAATTTCAATCTCAGGGACAGTCAAGTAGAAATACCCGCCACCACAACAATTATCACGGCTCTCTGTTTTGCTCTGCAAGTCAGGGAGGAAACAATCAACATCAGGTTCAACACTCAGTTCAACAAGGCCAGAGGAGTAATCAGCAACAAAATCAGAGAAATAATCAACAACAAGGACAAAGGTCTAGTGGATATCCTCAGAACCGCCAGGGTAACATGGTGAACACACCATCCAAGAACAATAACCAGATTGCCCCAGTGCAGCCCAATGGGTGTTTTAAATGTGGCAAATTTGGTCATTATAGCAACAATTGCCCAAATCGCAAACCTTAGACACCACAAAAGAGCAACAATCAGAGGTCTAGTCAGAACACAACTGTCGGGGACCATAATTAGGGGTACCCTCAAGACGCCTAATTCTCAGCTGGTAACCCCCATCAGCATAAAGCTGCAGAGGCCTGATGGGTTTGATTAAGTCAGGGATCAGTCCATACGAGCGACTTGATCACGCCACGCCCGAGCCTAGCCTCGGGCGAGGGCAGCCGACCCAAAGATGACTCCGTCTCGCCTGAGGTCTCCTCTTTCACGGCAGACGCATCACCGGCTCGCCCGAGGCCCCGCCTTCGATAAGAAGTAACCCTGACTAAATCACCGCGCCAACCGACCAAATCCCTAGGGCCTTCAACGCAAAAGGTAAGACTGACGGGTAACCAGGCTTGGCCAAAAGCGCCAGAGGAAGCTCCGCCCGACCCAGGGCTCGGACTCGGGCTAAGGCCCCGGAAGACGGCGAACTCCGCCTCGCCCGACCCAGGGCTCGGACTCGGGCTAAGGCCCCGGAAGACGGCGAACTCCGCTCCGCCCGACCCAGGGCTCGGACTCGGGCTAAGGCCCCGGAAGACGGCGAACTCCGCTCCGCCCGACCCAGGGCTCGGACTCGGGCTAAGGCCCCGGAAGACGGCGAACTCCGCTCCGCCCGACCCAAGGCTCGGACTCGGGCTAAGGCCCCGGAAGACGGCGAACTCCGCTCCGCCCGACCCAGGGCTCGGACTCGGGCTAAGGCCCCGGAAGACGACGACCTCCGCCTCGCCCGACCCAGGGCTCGGACTCCGCCTCGGCCCCTGCCGAACGACCTCCGCCTCGCCCGACCCAGGAGTTCGGGCTCGGCCTCTGTCATGCAGGACGGACTCGACCTCGACTTCGGAGGAGCCTCCACGTCGCCCGACCTAGGACACAAGACCGCCACGTCAACAGGAAGCGTCATCATCACCCTGCCCTTGAGCCGACTCGGGTCGCAGAGAACAAGACCGGCGTCCCATCTGGCCAGCTCCGCAAGATAGGCAATGATGGCGCCTCACTAGACCATGACGACGGCGACTCTCAGCTCCCTTACGAAAGCAGGGAGACGTCAGCAAGAGCACAGCTGTTCCAACAGCTGTCCCTCCGTCAAGCTCCACTGCTTCTCCAATAGCCACGACGCCACACCAACAGGGTGCCAAGATCTCTCCGGCTGCCACCTTGGCATGTACTTAGGGCGCTAGCTCTCCCTCGCTAGACACGTAGCACCTTGCTACACCCCCGTTTTGTACACCTGGATCCTCTCCTTACGACTATAAAAGGAAGGACCAGGGCCTTCTTAGAGAAGGTTGGCCTCGCGGGGACGAAGGGCAGGGGCAGGCGCTCTCTCGGGGCCGCCCGCTCCCCTCACCTCGCGCGGACGCTTGTAACCCCCTACTGCAAGCGCACCCGACCTGGGCGCGGGACGAACACGAAGGCCGCGGGAATTCTCCGACTCCCTCACGACCCGGCTCCGGCCGCCTCGCTCTCTCTCGCTCTCTCTCTCTCCCCCCTTCGCGCTCGCCCACGCGCTCGACCCATCTGGGCTGGGGCACGCGGCACACTCACTCGTCGGCTCGGGGACCCCCCGGTCTCGGAACGCCGACAGTTGGCGCGCCAGGTAGGGGCCTGCTGCGTGTTGACGAGTAGATTTCCCGTCAAGCTCCAGATGGGCAGTCTCCAACGACCTCTTCAACCCGGGACGGTGCTCCGTTTCGGGAGCCTCGAGTTCATGTCTCTCGACAGCAACTACGACATGATACTCCTTCCACCGCCGCGCGACAGCGGCAATGGTGGCGGACAGCCCGCCCGCCGGCGGCGGAATCGACGACGCCTTTCCCGCGTGGGGGAAGGACAACTTTCGAGCTCGCCCCGTCCTCTCCCTCGCCATCGGAGGAGGAGGAGGCGGGGCAACCAGGGCCGAGCGGGAGGCCGCGCTCCGACGGCTGTCGAGCAAATCGACACCCCCAGCGCCCCAACGGAGGACACGCCAAGCGTCGCCCTCGCGTTCGAGGCAAAGGCGGGCGCCATCCCCCCGCAACACGTCGACCCCGAGCAAGTGGACGACGCCAGCACGCTCACGAAGGGCCTGCAGGACGTCGCCCTCGTACCCAAGACGACGGCGCGATCAGCCCCCGACGTGACTTCATCGCTCCTCGTCGACAAAAAGGTACCGACTGCTACCCATCTTTCGTCATTTCGACTCGGCCTCAGCCCGCCTGGCGACCTCGCTTTGGCGGGCGCTCACGTTGAGGCGAGTGCAACCTCTCTGGGGTTTCATGTGCGGTCGCCTTGGGACCGATTGACGGGTGTCTCGACCTACGGACCCTCTGGGTCCGAGGAAGATGACGACCCCAGCATCTGCTGGGATTTCTCCGGATTTGGCAACCCCAGTGCCATGCGGGACTTCATGACCGCATGTGACTACTGCCTCTCCGACTGTTCCGACGGCAGCCGCAGCCTTGACGACAAGGACTGCGGCCCGAGCCGCGAATGTCTCCACGTCGAGCTAGGGGATCCCTCCGGAGGCGGCTGTCTCGGCATGCCGGAGGATGGTGATCCCCCTAGGCCAGCGCCTCGCGCCGACATCCCGCGGGAGCTAGCTGTGGTCCCCGTTCCGGCGGGGGGTCACGACCCACAGCTCGAGCAAGTCCGCGGGGCGCAGGCTGGGCTCGATGAGGGAGCAGGAGCACTCGAGGCAATCCGCCAGAACATCGGGCAGGTATGGGCGAGCCAGCCCCCAGCCGGAGGAATACGTCACCTGCCCCAAGGTCTCCAGCACCACATCGCCAACGATGCCAGGGACAGACCGCCACCCGCATCCGGCGGAACCGGTCAGGACCTGGCCGCTGCAGCGATGCTCCTCCGCGCGATGCCGGAGTCATCAACCACCGAGGGTCGGCGAATCCAGGGAGAACTCAAGCATCTCCTGGAAGGCGCTGCGGCCCGGCGGGCCGAGAGCTCTGCCTCCCGAAGGCAGGGGTACCCCTCGGAACCTCGTGCCGCGACTTCCCGACTCACGCGGGAAGCCTCGGTCTACACCGGGCGCACGCGCAACACCGCGCCTGCGGTCCCGGGCCACCTCGGCGACGAGCACCCTCATTGCGACCGTCGGGCCCGCCTCGACGAAAGGGTGCGCCGAGGTTATCACCCCAGGCGTGGGGGACGCTACGACAGCGGGGAGGATCGGAGTCCCTCGCCCGAACCACCCGGTCCGCAGGTATTCAGCCGAGCCATTCGGCGGGCGCCGTTTCTGCCCCGATTCCGACCCCCGACTACTATCACAAAGTACTCGGGGGAAACGAGACCGGAATTGTGGCTTGCGGACTACCGCCTGGCCTGTCAACTGGGTGGGACGGACGATGACAACCTCATCATCCGCAACCTCCCCCTGTTCCTCTCCGACACCGCTCGTGCCTGGTTGGAGCACCTGCCTCCGGGGCAGATTTCCAACTGGGAAGATCTGGTCCAGGCTTTCGCCGGCAACTTCCAGGGCACGTACGTGCGCCCCGGGAATTCCTGGGACCTCCGAAGCTGTCGGCAACTGCCGGGAGAGTCTCTCCGGGACTACATCCGGCGGTTCTCGAAGCAGCGCACCGAGCTGCCCAACGTCACCGACTCCGATGTCATCGGCGCGTTCCTCGCCGGCACCACCTGCCGTGACCTGGTGAGCAAGTTGGGTCGCAAGACCCCCACCAGGGCGAGCGAGCTGATGGACATCGCCACCAAGTTCGCCTCCGGCCAGGAGGCGGTAGAGGCCATCTTCCGAAAGGACAAGCAGCCCCAGGGCCGCCCGTCGGAAGATGCTCCCGAGGCGTCTACTCCGCGCGGCGCCAAGAAGAAAGGCAGGAGGAAGTCGCAAGCGAAACGCGACGTTCCCGATGCAGACCTTGTCGCCGCCGCCGAGCACAAGAACCCTCGGAAGCCCCCCGGAGGCGCCAACCTCTTCGACAAGGCACTCAAGGAGACGTGCCCCTACCATCAGGGGCCCGTCAAGCACACCCTCGAGGAGTGCGTCATGCTTCGGCGCCACTTCCACAGGGCCGGGCCACCCGCAGAGGGTGGCAAGGCCCGCGACGACGACAAAAGGGAGGATCGCCAAGCAGGAGAGTTCCCAGAAGTCCGCGACTGCTTCATGATCTACGGAGGGCATGCGGCGAACGCCTCGGCTCGGCATCGTAAGCAAGAGCGTCGGGAGGTCTGCTCGGTGAAGGTGGCGGCGCCAGTCTACCTAGACTGGTCCGACAAGCCCATCACCTTCGACCAGGACGACCACCCCGACCACGTGCCGAGCCCGGGGAAGTACCCGCTCGTCGTCGACCCCGTCATCGGCGACGTCAGGCTCACCAAGGTCTTGATGGATGGGGGCAGCTGCCTCAACATCATCTACGCTGAGACCCTCAGGCTCCTGCGCGTCGATCTGTCATCCGTCCGAGCAGGCGCTGCGCCCTTCCACGGGATCATCCCCGGGAAGCGCGTCCAGCCCCTCGGACAGCTCGGCCTCCCTGTCTGCTTCGGAACACCCTCTAACTTCCGAAGGGAGACTTTGACGTTCGAGGTGGTCGGGTTCCGAGGAACCTACCACGCAGTGTTGGGAAGGCCATGCTACGCGAAGTTCATGGCCATCCCCAATCTACACCTACCTGAAGCTCAAGATGCCGGGCCCCAACGGGGTCATCACCGTCGGCCCCACGTACAAACACGCATTCGAATGCGATTGTGGAGTGCGTGGAGTACGCCGAGGCCCTCGCCGAGTCCGAGGCCCTCATTGCCGACCTGGAAAAGCCTCTCCCGAGAGGTGCCGGACGTGAAGCGACATACCGGCAACCTCGAGCCACCGGAGACGGTCAAGGCCGTCCCTCTCGACCCTAGTGGCGACGCCTCCAAGCACGTCCGGATCAGTTCTGGGCTCGGTCCCAAATAAGAGGCAGTACTCGTCGACTTTCCTCGCGCAAACATCGACATTTTTGCGTGGGGTCCCTCGGGCATGCCCGGCATACCGAGGGATGTCACCGAGCACTCGCCGGATATCTGGGCAGGAGCCTGACTCGCCAAACGGCCTCTGCGCGAACTGACGCCCGGGGGCTGCGCCCTTTCCCCACTCACACATAAGAATCAGTCATCAAGGAAGGGTCGGCCTCGCCCCGGCAGAGCCCGACCCTCCCTCGGGGGCTAAAAAGGGGGAACCCCTCTCGTCAAGTTTGGACGTATCGTTCCGCGTCAAAGAAGCTCTTTTTTCGGTCAAGAAGGGTTTTTTGCGTTCTCCCGGATGCGTCAGAAGCAGGGTCCCGAGGAGCGAACTTGGGTACGAGTAAAAGGCGAGACCGACTGAGCTGGGGAACACCCATGCCTCCGGGCTAGGGACACCTCACTCGTCGCCTGCCACGAAAAAGGACCCAGCTCGGGAATCACCCTGTTGTCGACACTACAGGGCCAGGCGCGAAAATTGAAACGAAAAGGAGCATGACTTCACGGAAGAGAAGTAAAATGTCCAGGCCTCGGTGGCCGCAGCAAATCACACATCCAACAGAAATTGTCCCAACAAAAATCAGGCATCGCCTCGGGCAGGCGCCGCGCCCTCAACTCCACCCCCGCCGTCGGTAAGGTCCGCCTCCGCTTCCGGCGGCGGCGCAGGAGGAAGAATCTCCGCTTCGAAGACGGTCGCCAGCGCCGCGCTCGGACCCGCAGCGACCGCGTCGAGCCGCTGAACTTCCGCCAGGGCCGCCTCGTCTTCGTCAGGAAGGCAGTACCCCTCACTGACCCGCTCCAAGTCCACGACGTAGTGGGAAGCGAGCACGGCGAAGGCCCGCCTGACGCCATGGTGTAGCGCCCCGCGGACTTTACCGCGCGCGTAATCACCTAGGGCTTGAAGGCGGCTTTGGGGAGAGCTTCCTGAAGGGACGTCGCCGGGACCGAGTTTCCGATAGACCTCCGAGACGGCCTCGGACATGGCCGCGAAGATCGACCTCCCTCTGCTCAGCAGCTCCAGCGAGCGCCTCGGCGAGCGCTTTGGCAGACTCGTCAAGAGCAGACTCGAGCTCTGCGAACAACCGAAAGAAAAACTTCAAACTCAAGCGAAAGGAACGGGCAAGAACAAGAACCGAGGACGGACGGGGCGCACCTCCGGCTCGGACGCATTGCTCCGAGGCCGCGACCTGGGCCGCGGCCAGATCGGCCGCGAGGGTCTTGGCCCGGTTTTCAGCCTCGGCGGCCCGGCCCCGAGTTTGGTCCCGCTCCTCGGCAACCTGGGCGAGCTCCGACCGCTGTTGTAGCACCTCCTGTGCGCGCTGCCGCCGCCTCGGCCCTCAGGTCAGCGCAGAGCAACTGGAGGTCTGCTATCTTAGCGTCCTGCTGAGAAAGGCGCGCGGTAGCCCCGGCGAGCGAAGTCCTCAGGGACCGCAGCGAGCCCCAGACGTCGGCCTCGCGGCGGATGAACGACGACTTGGCAGCGCTCCGGTCCGTCAGATCCTGGAAGGGAAGGCAAGACATCACGACGAACGCCCCGCTCGCAGAAGCGAGAAGGTATGCCTGAAGCCATTACCTGAAGGATTTTGGGGACATCCCCGCAGAGAACCTCCAGCGACGATCGGAGCAACCCCACTGTCGCCTCCGCACGCTTGCGGAGCTCGTCCCAGGACTGGTCCTCCTCTTCGTCGTCAAGAACGAAGATAGGGCCCGAAGCCTCGCGGGTCCTGGAATCGGAGCAACTAGCCCCGGGCCTCGGGGCTCCGCCGCACAGCGACAAGGCTGCCGCCCGCCCGGGAGCACTGCGCGTCCGCGCCCACCTCTTCCGAGGCCCCAGGGCGCTGACGCCGCGGCCGTCTCGACGCCGGTGGCAACCGCACGCTCTCCGACTGGGACGGTGCCAACTGCGGTAGCGGCAGACGCCGGCATGGCCGACATGGCAGGCGAGCTCGGGACCACGCCGGCGCCGGCCGCCTCCCCGATCACGATGGCCACCTCGGCAGAGGAGCCCGCCTCGGGGACCTGCTCCCCCGGAACATGCGACGCCTGAGCCCCGTGCGGCGGAGCACCCTGCGAAAGGGTCGGCTGAGCGACAGGGCCCGAGGTGGCGCCAGCTGCCTGGACCAACGCCATCTTGAGGGCCTTCCGAGGCGCCAGGTCGGTAGGGCCATGGCTCCGTTTGCTGGAAAAAACAAGAAAGGGAAAATCACGGCCCAGACGTATGAATGGAGCGCCGGGACGGAGACATTCCAAGGTACCTACCCGCTCCGGACCATGATCCACGGTGCCTGGGGGGAGGTCTCTTGGCTCCCGCTTCCTGGAACCACCGCAGAGGTCCACCTCGCCAACAGCCCCGGCGCCGCCCTCGCCTCGGACGCCCCTGAGGCCCGGGAGGCGGACTGCCCAGGCGCCGCCATGGCAACCTGAGGACCGCTCCCCCGTGCCAGCCGGCGCGGGCGACGGTTCCCGAGGAACGGACCCCTCGGCCCGGCTCCCTGGAGTCGCGTCGGCTCCTCTAGCCGAAGGGTCAAGAACCCTCTCGGGTTGCCCCCGCCCCTCAGGTCGGGGATCCGGCGCCTCGGCTCCAGGGACCGACGACGTAGGCCCGCTCGGGGGCTGACTCGACGACTCCCGGCCACATCCCAAGCCGGGGCTGAGGCCGAGACGAGCGGCCATGTCATCCTCCTCCTCTTCATCGTCGTCGTCGTCGTCATCATCGGACGTCTCCGGCGACAGCTCCCTGGGAAGTCCTTCCCTCTCCTGCTGACGACGGCGTTTTTCCAGGGCGTCCCGAGCCCGCCTCCGCCTGCGGGCCCGGGCCTTCTCCGCATCCTTTTTCTTCTTCTCCTCCTCCGCGGCGACCCGCCGCGCCGCCCGACCCACCGCGTCCTCCGGGACCGGCGGCAGGGAGGGTTTGTGCCGCCCCACCTCCTAAAAAGGGGGGAGAAAGAAACCCGATAGTGAGAATCAGAAGCAACCCGGTATGTGAAGAAGGAAGGGACGAACACTCACCAGGGCGACGCACCCCTGGTCGGGGCGCATTCGAGGCTGGGAGAAGGCGTGGGGGTCCGGCTTCCCCATCGCGGCCGACACCCACCGGTGGAGGGCATCGTGGGGAAGAGGATCAGGGGACATCCGTGACCCCTCCCAGTCGGCCTCCTGGGTCATCTCCCAAAGCGACAACCGCCGCTCCGCCAGGGGGAGCACCCTCCGGCGGTGGATGGCGGCAACCACTCCCGCGACGGTGAGCCCTTCCTCCCGCAACGCCTTCAGGGCCTGGAGAAGAGGTTCGAGTTTCTTCTGCCTCTCGTGTGGAGTCCCGTGGCGCCAGGCGTCGGGGGCGGCGGTGACAACCCGCTGAGAGAACGGCGGGAGCGACCCTCCGTCATTCCGGAGGTAGAACCACCGGCGCTGCCAACCCTTGTTTGAGGATGAGAGGACGGCAGGGGATATACTGCAACGACCGCGACTGCCTCAGCAAGAGGGTGCAGCCGCCGGCCCGCACCGCCGCACGGACCTTCCTCTCCCCCGTCGACGAAGCAAAAAGCTCGGCAAAGAAGAGGTGAGTCCACAAATCCCAATGGGGGGCGATCCCCAGATACCCCTCGCACACCGCTACAAAGATAGCGGCTTGCGCGATGGAGTTGGGAGTGAGGTTGTGCAGTTCCACCCCGTAGTGGAACAGGATGGCCCGCATGAAGCGGCTCGACGGCACACCAAATCCCCGCTCATGGAAGGAGATGAAGCTCACGACATACCCCGGCGGAGGGGATGGAGCGACTCCGCCCGCGGGAGGAATCCATTCCGGCCGCTCCTTATCGGTGAGGGGGCGGAGCAAACCCTCGCCGACGAGGTCCTCCAGATCACCCGCCGTCACCGTTGAGAAGGGCCACGGGTCGCGCGGTGGGAGGATGGTCACCCGGTCAGCCATCGCCAAGGCAGAAGGGGTGGCGGCGTGAAGGACAGGGGAGGGCGGTTTCCTTTTCCTGGCTAGATCTCTCAGGCTGCAAAAAACCTGAGAAGGAGGCGAGAAGCGGAGTCGAGAACCGTCACCGGACCCTCTCCGGGGCACATAAAGGCCAAGGTCAAGACGGTTCCAACGTACCGCCCGAACCGGACGCGGGGTCCAAAAAACGCGAAGCGAAACAGCCGTTCCTCGAACGGCTCGCGCACGCAACGGCAGCCTCGCCGACCGCTTACCCCGGCGCATTAACTCCGCGGCTGGACAGGTGACGTTTCTGGCAGGGGCAGCTGGCGACGCTTCGCCTCCGCCAAAACGACCACGCCGAAAAAGGGACCGAGAAGGGGGATAACCCCAAAGGGATCCTTCCCCGTGAAGGAACTAGGCTCCGAGCCTCCCTACTGATCAGGGGTTCGAAGGCTGGCCCCCCGAAGGGTTCAACAGCCGCCTCAGATCGCGTGGGCCCGACACCCACTAGTGGTCAGGGGTTCGAAGGTCGGCCCCCGAAAGGTCCCACGACCGCCTCAGGCTACTAGGGCTCCGCGCCCATTACTGATCAGGGGTTCGAAGGCTGGCCTGTCGAAGGGTTCACAGTCGCCTCAGACGCCGAGCGAGGGATGACCAGGGGTACGTTCGATACATAACCAAGGCTCGGGCTGCGCTCCCGAGGTACCCTAGGACATTTCCGAGACCAGCGGGAACGACTCTGTAACGGAATCCCATCGGAGGGAGGCAACGAGCCCTCGGACCCCGTCGCTAGGGGACCGGGTCCTGGCAGATCACCCATAGGTACTTTTGGGCGTGCCTCCGGGCCCCTAGCCGACCCCCAACGAAACGGGGCACGGACGTCCACTCGGATTACCCGACTGCAGCTCACCGGAGACACCATGTTCGGTGCCCATCGAGGGTAACATGGCGCACTCCCCCCTCCTCCTCCTTGCGGAAAGGCGACGTAGGGGCGTATATAAAAAAGCCGAGTCTGTCCCTGATCGTCCTCTCGCTCCGTGCGGAGGCTCGGGGGCTGCTCTCGCAAACCCGGCTCCGGCCAAACCGTTGACAGCAGTCAACATACCAGCCCGAGAACTTGGGCCCCGACAGTGCACCTGGGCTACGCCCTGCTCGCATGAGGGAACCGCCAGACCAGCCGAGGCATTACGCAAGGCATTAAGACCTCGAAGGAGTGAAACCACTCCTCCGAGGCCTCGGGGGCTACACCCGGCGGGTGCGCTCGCGCGCACCCACCGGAACAAAGTACCACCGAGAAAGGCTGGTCCCCTTGCAAAAAAGTGCGACACAAGCCTCCAAGCGAGTGTTAACACTCTCTTCGAGGCTCGGGGGCTACTATCGGGGACCATAATTAGGGGTACCCTCAAGACGCCTAATTCTCAGCTGGTAACCCCCATCAGCATAAAGCTGCAGAGGCCTGATGGGTTTGATTAAGTCAGGGATCAGTCCATACGAGCGACTTGATCACGCCACGCCCGAGCCTAGCCTCGGGCGAGGGCAGCCGACCCTAAGATGACTCCGTCTCGCCTGAGGTCTCCTCTTTCACGGCAGACGCATCACCGGCTCGCCCGAGGCCCCGCCTTCGATAAGAAGTAACCCTGACTAAATCACCGCGCCAACCGACCAAATCCCTGGGGCCTTCAACGCAAAAGGTAAGACTGACGGGTAACCAGGCTTGGCCAAAAGCGCCAGAGGAAGCTCCGCCCGACCCAGGGCTCGGACTCGGGCTAAGGCCCCGGAAGACGGCGAACTCCGCCTCGCCCGACCCAGGGCTCGGACTCGGGCTAAGGCCCCGGAAGACGGCGAACTCCGCTCCGCCCGACCCAGGGCTCGGACTCGGGCTAAGGCCCCGGAAGACGGCGAACTCCGCTCCGCCCGACCCAGGGCTCGGACTCGGGCTAAGGCCCCGGAAGACGGCGAACTCCGCTCCGCCCTGACCCAGGGCTCGGACTCGGGCTAAGGCCCCGGAAGACGGCGAACTCCGCTCCGCCCGACCCAGGGCTCGGACTCGGGCTAAGGCCCCGGAAGACGACGACCTCCGCCTCGCCCGACCCAAGGCTCGGACTCCGCCTCGGCCCCTGCCGAACGACCTCCGCCTCGCCCGACCCAGGAGTTCGGGCTCGGCCTCTGTCATGCAGGACGGACTCGACCTCGACTTCGGAGGAGCCTCCACGTCGCCCGACCTAGGACACAAGACCACCATGTCAACAGGAAGCGTCATCATCACCCTGCCCTGAGCCGACTCGGGTCGCAGAGAACAAGACCGGCGTCCCATCTGGCCAGCTCCGCCAGATAGGCAATGATGGCGCCTCACTAGACCATGACGACGGCGACTCTCAGCTCCCTTACGAAAGCAGGGAGACGTCAGCAAGAGCACAGCTGTTCCAACAGCTGTCCCTCCGTCAAGCTCCACTGCTTCTCCAACAGCCACGACGCCACACCAACAGGGTGCCAAGATCTCTCCGGCTGCCACCTTGGCATGTACTTAGGGCGCTAGCTCTCCCTCGCTAGACACGTAGCACCTTGCTACACCCCCAGTTTTGTACACCTGGATCCTCTCCTTACGACTATAAAAGGAAGGACCAGGGCCTTCTTAGAGAAGGTTGGCCTCGCGGGGACGAAGGGCAGGGGCAGGCGCTCTCTCGGGGCCGCCCGCTCCCCTCACCTCGCGCGGACGCTTGTAACCCCCTACTGCAAGCGCACCCGACCTGGGCGCGGGACGAACACGAAGGCCGCGGGAATTCTCCGACTCCCTCACGACCCGGCTCCGGCCGCCTCGCTCTCTCTCGCTCTCTCTCTCTCCCCCCTTCGCGCTCGCCCACGCGCTCGACCCATCTGGGCTGGGGCACGCGGCACACTCACTCGTCGGCTCGGGGACCCCCCGGTCTCGGAACGCCGACAACAACGGTCCGTAATAACACTCAAGGCAAGAGCCAGGAGAATCCCAGTAGAGGCAGGGTTAATCATATAACTGCAGAATCAGCTCAAGATGCACAAAATGTAGCGCTCGGTATGTATCTTATCAACTCCATACCTGCTTCAGTTTTGTTTGATTCCGGAGCCTCACATTCATTCATAACTGAGATATTTGTGGGAAAATATAACATACCAAAATGCCTTATGAAGAAAAAGTTATTAGTTACTTCACCTAGAGGTAAAATGCAAGCTACTCACTCATGCCCTCAAGTTAACGTTAAAATTCTGGGAATAGATTTCCTAGCTGATCTAGTTGTCCTAAGAACTAGTGGTATCGATGTGATTCTTGGATGTGACTGGTTGAAAAGTTGTGATGGAGTGATACAATGTGCCAAAGGAACAGTTATGTTGACAAGTCCACAAGGAGAAAGAATCAAAGTTAGCACAGACATGTCAACAGATGCAGATGCAGAAGTAACGGTGAATCAGATTAGGGAAAAGTCTTTAGAAGAGATCAAAGTGGTCTATGACTACCTAGACGTATTCCCAAAGGAATTACCAGGTATGCCGCCTGACCAAGATATCGAGTTCTCTATTAAATTGTTACTTGGAACCGCACCTATATCAAAAAGACCCTATAAAATGGATGTCAAGGATTTAGGTGAACTTAAGAAACAAATAGAAGAACTATTAGAGAAAGGTTTTATCCATTCGAGCTCGTCCCCTTAGGGAGCTCCAGTTCTATTTATGGATAATAAAGATGGTTCAAGAAGAACGTGTGTTGATTATACGAGTTTAAATGAAGTAACTGTGGCGGAACCGCCCGAATTATTCCAACTTAAGTGCCCAAGTCACACCCTTAAGGGCAACAACACACTTAAATCAGAATAACCCGTTAGTCCCTCGGATCTAGTTCGATAAAAGCCACTTATCTAGGATCGAATACCACTAGCTCACTCGAAGGTGAGGCACAGAGAAATACAATAAAGCATAATACCACAAATTTAAGAAATATCATTAGTGATTACATTATCGGAGTTTCAGAAATAATAACCATAAATTTTAATGCAGCGGAAATAACTAACGGAGAAAACCGAGTAACATGGCGAAGCCTGGCCACACTACTCCTCCTGGTCCTCTCGTGCGGAAGCAGTAACCCACTCGATCGTCTATCCCGGTGGCAGGGATGGAGGCCAAGTCACACCATCAACCAAAACAAGGAGGTACCTGCAAAAATTATGCCACAAGCAAGGTTGAGTATACTAATACTCAGCTAGACTTACCCGGTGTGAGGAGTCTACTGCTCTACCTCTAGACATGCAGCTGTTTGGCTGAGGGGTTTGGTTTGCCAAAAGCACTAGCTGAGTCTAAAATCAACTTTTAGCTTTTCAAGTTTTAGTATGATCCTTTTTAAACTAGATGTGTACCTAGCTATTCATACATGGTATCAAACATTTTTTATCAATCAACATCTTTTGCCAGTCACCTCATTTCCACTTATTACTCAATGCAGTACAATGGATCAAGCAGTCTCATTAGCTGCGAGAAGCAGACGATTCGAATCGACTTTTTATCCTTGCAAGGTAAACCTAAACACACGACGTGGCGAGGCACTCCGTCCCCACACACATCAACCGTCCCTATCAATTCCCTGGCAACAGAAAGGGGCTCACCGCCTTGGCGTACAATGCCTCACTGACCCCGACTGCCGTCGTGCAGTGACCGCACTTGTACCCACCATAACCGGAATGGGAGACCACGTCTCAGGTCGCGTGAGGAGGGCAATCTGTGGGCAGGTTCACTCAGGTACTAGGCTTACCAATTTACCATATTTCTCAGCATGTGTTTAGTACGTTCAAACGCTTGACACAGGTATCCGCACGTTAATCCTTATTCCAATTTTCATCTCGTAGACCACGCGTCCCCATGGACCCATGTCCACAGACCATCATCATTCTGTTATCAAAGTGGATACAACCAATTCCTGACCTTGCGCGAGTGCTGGAAAACTCACTCGACTTCTACCGAGATCCCTAATTAGTAAAGCAGCTACTCGACCTAGCATACTAGTATCCATCTCAAAAAGGAATCCTGAGTTCATGCAACTAAGGTTTCAGTCAACTCCTACACTTAAGTGCACAGTACAAGCCTACAAACATTAAGTGTAGTAAAATAGCATATATAAACAGTTATGCATAAAACCGGGGCTTGCCTTGAATTTAACACTTAGATAGTGTTTGCTGGGGGTACTCGCTTGGCGAACATCCACTGGATAAGTCCATCATTCTTCAGGTCGTCCACCAATTGCATCTTGTTGTTGGCACCACATCACGTGCACGATCATCACCTCTCGGTCCTAAATGAGATGCAAGATGCATATGTATGAATATAATGAAAGGAGCACAAAAGTAGCATAGATATACAAAGACACAGTGGCGAACTAAACATTTAAATTGGAAGACACCGTAGACAACCACACGTTAGCATTAGTTATCTATGCTTTATCGGCGATCAACATTAACACCATTAAAAAGATGACAACATTTTATATATTTACGCAACACAAAAATAACATCACAAGTACGCACATTTTATTTATTTGGATACGTCTTTTCAATAGTTCTCCTATTGGTCGCGCAAAAGCATCACCGACCACACAAGTCCAACCAAGACAACGTAAGCTTAAATACGACATAGGCATCACTAACTACGGAACTCCTATATCATAATCAACTAGAGCAAGAAAAATACAAAACATGACACACGTGCATTATTAAGCTTAGTCATGGCAAGTCTACATTACTTAAGTGTTAACCAAACATTTTTAGCAAACTGGGTGAACTAAACAATCAAATGCGCACATGCAGATTTTTAGGACAGCAGCACAACAGTTACTTGTTTTAATCATAACTCTTCAAATATTAATCCAAAAATAGCAACTAGGACTTTTTGGAAAGCTTAAAAAGTTTTCTACAACTTTGGTATTGTCATCACAACATGATTCAACATTTAGCAAGGTCAAAACGTGCTAATACAACGGCTCTGTCCAGATTTGGACAGATTCAGACTTGCAACGTCAAAAATTCACAACTAAAGATTCAGACATCCAAACAAAGTGATCTTAGACTTTCTAAAAAGGTAATCAAATTGTCTACATATCATTTAAAAACATCTCAAGGTGATTCAATATTTAACTAAGGATAAAAGACACTAGAAAGCTTTGCTGTCCAGATTTGGACAGATTCAGTCTTCGCACTTTAAACATCCATAACTTAATCTTCAGATCACCAAAAAGAGTGATCCAAGACTTTTTGGAAAGCTTAGCAAAAGCACTACATAACGTTTATAATCACCAAGAAGTGGTTCTATGTTGAACTGATTCAAACAATTCAGTTTTCGAAATCGGTTCTGTCAGTGGACAGAACACAGCAACCAGTTTGTAAAATTCATAACTCTTAAACTGTCAGGCCTATGGTTGTGAAATTTAACACAAGCAAGATAAGAAAAGCATCTACAACTTTCTTATAGAGACAATGAATAGATTGTAAAATTAAATTAGGCAAACAATGCAGTTTCTAAAATCTGTACAGAATTTGGACAGATTCAGTTACTGAATTTGTAACAAGCATAACTCCTAAACGATCAGACTTATGGCTGTCAAATTTTAACACCAAAAATATAATGAAGTTATCTACCACTTGTCTATAGCGCATATCTATAGAAAACACAATTTAGTTCATCAAACATACAGCACGGGGAAATCACTGCGTGCCGTCCAAAACAGCAATTAATAAATTCCAGCTCCTATACAATTCAAGAATTGCCATGTTCTAGGTACTTGAATTATTCTAACACTTTGATAATTGTTAGAGTTAAAATAACCTAGTGAGAACTAACAAGTAGACTTACTAATTTTTATACAAGTTATTTCGCGCGCTAGAACTAACATACACATTTAATCAACGCATTCACCACAATCATCAAATCCGACATATATGTATATCGAAGCGTTTTTCACCCACTAGTTCGCATTTTAGCTTAGACACCACATGAGCATTACTAATTTTTACCCGTGATCATAACCATGCGCAATTGGGCTACAACATCCCAAACGGGTGCGAGAACACTAGTTTCTAGTTTTAACCCCAAGATTATTTCATTAATCATTTTAACTACTTAATCGGCATCGACCGACTTAACCTTCATCTCGATGGTCCAAGCACCACAATTCACGAAAGTTTACCTTGACATCTAGCATCACATAGAGAGCCTACTACTTCACATTGCAATTCATGCAGAACTGCAAGGTGACAATAAAAACACACAAGTAATCGACCTTTCTCTACGACCTTCAATTAGGTCACCAACAGACGACATGATGACTACGAAGGCATGTCACCATTTCATCACACCCATTCATCGCCAATATACGCACTAATTCATTTCTTGCTACACATGCACTCACAATCAATCCACACTACACAAAATACACTTATTTGCGAAGCACAATTTAAGGAACGCCTAACGCGTATAGACTCGACTTATAATTATAGAGGAAGTGATGACTACTTACGGCATGTCATCACCTCTCTACATAAGCCAAAACAATTTCTACTATTGACTAAGAGTTCTAAGTATTAAACACACTGTTACTTTCCACGCGCTAATAAACCTTAACTTAACACTAGTGACACCGATGGATTTTTACTAAACTCATCATGCGCATAACCTTGTCTCGCATACAACCATATGGTGGCGTGCACTCGAGACACTTCAATCAATGTGGCGCGACCACTAATATATGAACTCCGATACTCATGTTTTAATAATTCATCCTCTACGTAACTAGCATTTTCTAAACTACTAGTCACATCAATAAATATACTCCCTATATAATCATGAATCCTATCACATTGCATAAAACCATTATACTTTTCGCATAACCACATATCGATACATTTCTCAAAACATGATCCGCATTTTGTAACTTAGTTTTTCGCATCAAACAACGCATCGCATATTTTTCCTACCAAGATATAAAAACATCAGAGTTCTTTTCTACTTCATTTTCCTCTCTACACGCTTCCATTCATACAAATGTATTTTCACACACATAATCACACATGCACATCATCGACCAAAACCTAATTAGACTAACTACAAATCGCACACATCAAATAACCTCTTGTTCTCCAATCGCAAACGGGATCCTACCAATGCGCATAACCGAAACATTTTTACACACATCCATTCAAAATAATTAATTGAGTCAATCGAGAGCGAAATGCATCGGCTCACAAACCCAATGAGTGTTTGTAAGGACGATGGCGATTCCGATTTGTGCATCGCCCCGAACATCGGACGAGCGTTGGGCGGCTTGCCTTCTCCTCGCAAAACACGGGGTGCCTCTCCTCCACAAAACAAAAACAAAACAGCACACATACACAATTAATCATTTGAAAATAACGTCGATGCAGAATCGAACAAGGATCATCGTGGTCTCACCGGGGGCGAACGACGTTGATGTTGGGGCTACGTAAAAACAGCAAGCACCCGACGAGCATCACGGCGTGTTGTTCACTGCTGCACAAAACAGTGAGCCGGCAGCGCGCGGAGACGTCGGGGCTGCTGTGCACAACACAATATTTCCCACGGGCATTCCGTCGAGCAGCCATGGGGGAAGATTGCAAGGGGCGCCATGGACGACGGCGAGCTCACTGCGGCTGCTGTTTTGTGGGGAAGAGAGGAGGAGCAGGGCACATGGGGAGAATCGGCCATGGCAAGAGCAGTTTGGGGGAGGGAGATGCTGCTGCTGGGCGCCGGCAAGAGGTAGAAGAAAGGGGGCGCTGCGTAGGGAGGAATGAGGGCGCCACGGGGCTTCCTGCTGCCAGAGAACAGAGGGCGCACCCATGGGTGAGCTGCTGCTCGCCAGCTGGGAGCAGGGAAGGGAGCTCGCTGGTGGAATATCCTGCGCCATGGGAGGAGAGGGAAACGCCGGGGAGCTAGACCAACGAGGTTGCTGGCCGACCACGGAGACATCCTGCTGCCGAGCGCCATGGAACAGGGAGGGCACGACTAGAGAGATGGGAGCAGAGAGCTGGGCGGCCATGGGAGGAAGGGAGGAAGCTCCCTGCGCGCTGGGGAAGAAGGCCCCCTGCTGCAGCCGCTCGCCAGGAGGAGGAGCAGGGAGGGCGCCGCTGGAGAACAGGGAAGGGCGCAGGTAGGAAGGAGCTAGGGCTTGGGCGCCATGGCTGGGGGCATGATGGAGAGGGCAGCTCGCTGGATGCTGTTGCTGCCGTGAAAAAGAGGCAGGGAAGAAAGAAGGTGGCAGCTAAGGGGGTAGATGCAAATTTTCCAATTTGCAAGGGGAGGCACTTCAATTTATAGAGGAGTTCTAGGGTTAGGGTTCCAAATGGGCAGGGTTGGGCTGGCCCAAAAACACGAAATCTGGCCACGCTAATTTATTTTCCGGAATAAAAATGCTCCTGCAGAATTCGTTTCTATGGAGAACAGAGCGAATTAGAGTTCCGACGGACGGACGAATGAGCGATTACTTGGCCAAGAGTCTGATCTGATTTCGCTCGAAAATAATTCCCTTCGCATGATTCGAAATAAAATCGTCTTGAGATACGACCGACTTCTAGATTTTTAGTCGGAGAAGGCGAATCGTGATATTTCAAAATCACTGTCGATACGGGGTTTTGAGTTCGGTTCGGACATGAGATATTTGGCCGAGTCGGATAAAATTGATTAGAGGACGACATATTGAGCATTCCGTTTGAGAGTACAGACTCGGATTAAAATAGTTATACATAGATCAACGTTCGAGGAATTAAACTCGGGCTCAGACCAAATAACATCTGTCGAGAGTTTGATTTAATGAGCTTTAGATGACATTTATAATTCGAGAATGATTTTTGAGTTTGCAATCGTTCCGAGAAATAAAAGTTTTAACAGGCTCCAAATTCGGCATTCGTCGAGATCGAATAACTCCGAATTCGGTGAAGTATTTACGATTAACTTGATGAAAGGAGATAAATGTGATAAAAAGATAGAAATTTTCACTGAGCGTCCGAGATTAGGACAAATCTCCCAACATAACACGAAACTGACACCTGGGGTGTCATAGTAACCATTAAAAACAAATATCTCTTACCTTGGATTGAAGATTAGTTTGATCAGATGAGAGGAGCTAAGATATTCTCAAAGATAGATTTGAGATCAGGTTACCACCAATTAAAGATTCGAGCTAAGGATGTGCCAAAGACAGCCTTTACCACCAGATATGGGTTATATGAGTTTCTAGTCATGTCATTTGGACAAACTAAGGCACCAGCATACTTTATGAACTTGATGAATAAAGTATCCATGGAGTACCTTGACCAATTTGTGGTCGTATTCATTGATGACATACTGGTATACTTCCCGAATGAAGAAACACATGAGGATCATCTAATACTAGTTCTACAGAAGCTTCGTGACAACCAGTTGTTTGCAAAATTTTCAAAGTGTGATTTTTGGCTAAAGGAAGTTGCTTTTCTAGGACATATTATCACTGGTGGTGGAATAAAGGTAGATCCAGGAAAGATAAGTGAAATATTAAATTGGAAGCAACCGAAGGATGTGTTAAAGATCAGGAGTTTTCTTGGATTTGCGGGATATTATAGAAGATTTATTGAAGGCTTCTCCAAGTTAGTGAAACTTCTTACTTCACTACTGGAGAAAGGTAAAGAGTTTAATAGGATGAAGCTTGTCAAAATTGTTTTGAGGAACTCAAGGAAAGGCTAACCACTGCACCAGTATGGGCAATGCCAGATATTCAAAAAGGGTTTGATGTATTGTGATGCCTCACATCTAGGTGTTGGATGTGTGCTGATGCAAGAAGGAAAAGTGATAGCTTATGCTTCAAGGCAGTTGAGAAAACATGAAAAGAACTACCCAACACATGATTTGGAGTTAGCTGCTGTAGTGCACGCTTTGAAGATTTGGAGGCACTATATGATTGGAAACAAGTGCAAAATCTTTAAGGACGATAAGAGCTTAAAATACATATTCACTCAGAAAGAACTCAACCTAAGACAGAGAAGATGGCTTGAGTTAATAAAAGATTATGATTTGGATATTCAATACCATCCGGGAAAAGCGAATGTCGTGGCAGATGCTTTGAGCCATAAAGGTCAAGTTAACAGTGTTACTGCCTATTTGATGCCGTAAGAATTATGTTGGGAAATGGAACAACTTAATATTGGTATGGTTAATAATACAGATGCAACAATTATGGAAGTAAAATCAACCTTGGAGCAAGAAATTTGTAAAGGACAATAAATAGATGAGAAGATTAAGGAAATTAAAACTCTGATTAGTTTGGGTAAAGCCCTAGATTTCACAGAAGATGAACATGGCACAGTTTGGTTTTAAAAGAGGATCTGTGTACCATAAATTGAACATCTACACCAACTTATTTTGAGAGAAGCTCATGATTCAGCATATTCAATTCACCCTAGAGGTACTAAGATGTACCAGGACCTAAAGGAAAAATATTGGTGGTATGGTTTGAAAAGAGATGTTGCTACTCATGTTGCACTATGTGACATATGTCAGCGAGTTAAGGCAGAACATCAAAGACCCGCAGGTTTGCTATAACCTCTTAAAGTGCCTGAATGGAAATGAGAATAAATTGGTATGGATTTCATTGTCGGGTTGCCCCGCACACGTGATGGATATGATTCCATATGGGTTATTGTAGACAGGTTGACTAAGGTTGCACACTTCATACCTGTGAAGACAACTTACTCAGGATCTCAATTGGCAGAACTATACATGTCAAGAATTGTATGTTTACATGGTGTCCCAAAGAAGATAGTATCAGATCGAGGAACTCAGTTTACCTCACGCTTTTGGAAAAGGTTGCATGAATCCATGGATACTAAACTAAATTTTAGCTCAGCCTATCATCCACATACAGATGGTCAAACAGAAAGAACAAATCAAGTATTAGAGGATATGTTAAGAGCTTCTGCTTTAAAATATGGTAAAAGTTGGGATAAGAGTTTGCCCTACAGAGATTTTTCTTACAACAATAGTTATCAAGCAAGTCTGAAGATGGCACCATTTGAGGCTCTCTATGGACAGAAATGCCGAACACTGCTTTATTGGAATCAAACAGGAGAAGTCAAGTATTTGGTCTAGAAGTTCTTCTGGAAGTAGAAAAGCAAGTGCAGATTGTCAGAGAGAATCTAAAAATAGCACAATCAAGACAGAAAAGTTATGCTGACAATAGAAGAAGAGAATTAACCTTTGAAATTGGAGATTTCGTGTATCTTAAAGTTTCGCCAATGAGAGGAATGAAAAGGTTTAAGGTTAAAGGCAAATTATCTCCCTGTTATCCATTCAAGATTTTGGAAAGGAAAGGAGAAGTAACATATCAGTTGGAACTACCCGACAGTTTATTGGACGTGCATAACGTATTTCATGGATCACAAGTTAAGAAATGCTTAAGGGTACCTATAACACCCCAGGTGTTACTCAGGATTTTTCCCTCCACACCCACATTTGTGAACATTATCACATGTGAATTAAGTTGAGCAAAGGACACCAAACTTGAAATGCTAAAAATTAAATCAAGTCTTTTCATCCCAAGAAGCATACACTAACCACATCATGCACCCCAAAGTGAGCAAAATTCTCAAACCCTAAAACTAACCTATTTAAGCCTTTTTAAGTACCACCAAGAAATTTAGTGAACAGGCTATGAAAAACATAAAATCATGATTTGGATCAATTAACAAAGTTGTAGTACACTAAATAAGCTACAAAATATAGTAAGAAAGATTAATAAAAAGGGTTTTGCAAAATTCTCAAAACAGCCACTTAAGTGGAGCCTTGAAAGGAAAATCAGAAATTCTGAATTCTGAAATCTGACCTTCTCATCAAAATCAACCATGTTCACCTAGTTCCAAGGCTCAAATCTGCGAGGTCCAAATAAAAATTTGGCGGCAAAATACCTTAGGCACGCCCTGGAAAAATTTGGAGACAAACCCCAGCCGTTTGACATGATCTTGGCATGGTTTTGCCTCGGGACGCAACAGCCAGACACAGACGACTTGGCGATGCGACAACTCTCTGTACACGGCCGAAAACCTCTCGGCTCCCACACAAAAACGACAAAGGATACCTCAGGGAACATATCTTACAATATGATCTTGCCCAAATTCGCGAACATTTGAAGCCTATGGGCGTTGGAACAGGAGCAGAAGCAATGTGCCACGTGCTCGACCGCGGCTGACGCGCCGGTGCACGCCTACCCGCGCGCCCGTGCTGAGCCACACCTGCCCGCGCCCGCATCGGTCCACGCCCGACCATGCACTGTGCCCGTGCCTATAACAGCAGCACAGCATCGGCTGTACTCCCTTCGCACCGCCCGACCATTCCACCCTCGCCGAAGTTGTTTTCCCTGCCGGCACGCGAGGCCACGACTAACCGGTAAGCCATAGTTCCATTACTCGCCCCCATGTCTTCCCTGACACCCAGTGAAGCTCGCTGCATGATTTAATCGAATCCTACCGCTGTGGGTAGGCTGGAACAATCGTCGACGACAAGCTCCCCTGCCTGCACACGAGGTCTGACCGACTCCGACCACTGCCAGCGACGAGCCGACCATCGACGTGACCGCCATGACCTCCCCGACCTCCGTGGACACTT
The DNA here is from genome assembly GCA_029449295.1 of Zea luxurians. Lineage (NCBI taxonomy): Eukaryota > Viridiplantae > Streptophyta > Magnoliopsida > Poales > Poaceae > Zea > Zea luxurians. The sequence goes on from JAOPSE010000002.1 coordinate 7,369,417, forward strand.
CACTGGAGCAAGATTGCCGCCCATAAGCCTCGCCGCTCTTTCCTCCGTCGCGGTCACTGTTCCATCCACCCAGGGACCACGAGATAGATTTAGGTTAACCCTAGGAGGTTTTCTGCAATGTCAGTGACTCACATGAATAGTATACCGAGGGATAATATGTGATAGAAAGGGAAAAACAGAACCAGGGACTTCAACGCAAATATGATTTTCTTTTTTCCTTTTTGAATTTCTCAGTTATTAAATCAGCAGCAAACTTGATAAATACATAACTTAAGGGGTATTCATTCAAATTTGGTCAAATTAATTTTGCTAGACTCTGTAAAATATGAACCGTCAAACTAAAATAGTAAACCCCATGTTATTTGTACTATTTTGGAGTTTTGAATTAAATTAGAAAACTGCCCAAATCTTAATAATATAGAGAAAAATAGAAATGCTTCTAGACTAGGCTTGAGAAAAATTGTGGCCACACTCACCTAGTAGTTACATTGTTTAAAGATAATAAACACCATAGTATACAAGGCTAAACCAGATATATCCATTAAAGCCTATTTCTTCCCAAACTTTAGGAAATGAAAAAGGGGATAGAAAATAGAAACCAGAGGGTGACCACATTTTTCCTAGTATGCCAAAGTGATGTAGTTCATAGGAAAAATATATGGAACCCTAGTCCAGTACTGATCTGAGTTTATAATTTTGTTTAGGTGTTAAGAAGTTAATAAAGACCATGATTAAAAATATAAGGACACATGCAATAATGGCAAGAAAAAATTAGTAGACCCCTGACCACTAATATACGACTGCAAAAATGATAACCACCCCATACCATCATAGTAAGTGGGTTAAACAAATAAATGTTGAATTTTCCCCATACTTCAAATAAATCAAAAGAAAGACTAAAAATGGGAAACAGTGAGCAACCCTATTTTTACCTAAGTACTTATGATGTATATTACAAGAGAAAATATAAGGCTAAGGTAAAAATGTAATGGAATACACCTCACCCCTGCCCCATGAAAAAGACCATATATTCCAAGAAATCTTACAACCCATTCCCTATAAGCAAAAATAACCAACTTTAAGAATGATTGCTCTTGCGCAAGAAGAAGATAGAAAAATTAGGAAATATGTTGTTTGACATTGTTCAAAAATAGTAGTAGTGGAGAGCACCACTAAGCCCCCAAACTTTAGAAAATCACCATAAACTAACCAGTAGGTATCTTTGGCTAAAATTTGGCATAAAGTCATATTATTACACCTAGATACCAGCAAAAATAAACCTTAGGGTAAAATCCACTCTTAGAAGAGAGTTGTAGTTCAAAGCACCCCCTCTAACCTAATTTTAATATTTTTGTGTAGAGGAAACCATTCTCATTTTAAGCCTCAATTTTTGAGACTGAATTATATAAACTAGTGAAGCGCCACTATAATTTTTTCAGGATTTTTGTAGATTTAAAACTGTAATTTTTTCAGGATTTTTGTAAATTTTTAAATCAATGTTGTAGTTCAATCCCACTCTGAAAGCCTAAGTAGAAAAAGGAAAAGAAAGGATTAATGAAGTACTAAATTAAGCCATAATAACTTCAGCCAGAAACCCTGTTAAGTCTTCACTAAGACATTGAAGGATTGTTGAGTACAACTGTTGGGGGTCTGCTTCGTCACTGAAGGTCCTCTCAGATGAAGCACCTTCGGAAGGTCAGAACAAGAACAATGCCGAAGCTACCAGTCAGGGAGCCTCGTAGTATATTTCAAAATGCACCGACTTAAAGATGAGATGACCAATTGGCCTATGATAGACTGTGTAATGATTGTAATCATTTGTAGAGGACATGAATGTAAATTCACACAGGCTGCGCCCTGTGCCTATAAATAGGTGAACAGTACCCTCGTACTGTTCACGCTTTGGCATCACATTTCTATCATCATATTCAATCGAGCTCAAGGTACAAATGTAATTTAATTTAACTTATGTATTCATGAATATTTGACAATAAATATTTATTATGTAATCATTTATGTTGTCTTATGTTTCATAACCTTCATCCTCTGATTTCATATGTTAAATTTATGAAGGTATGTCCTTCATAACCCTCGTCCGAAGATCATTATATCATAAGGGAAATAATGCTTCGAAGGACGAAGGACATTAACCTTTAACATTTTTCTTGTATGTTGCCTTGTTCTTAATTCATAGCATTTGAGAACAAGTCCCCAACATTGGCGCCCACCTCCGGTGAACTCACTTCCACTGTTGAGCTGCTGGCTTCGTCCAACAACCAAGCTGAAGCACCTTCGGCTATGAAGCTTGTGCTCTCGATAACAGGCAGCTCAAGTTCAGAGCCGGCTAGCAAGAAGCAGAAGAAGGAAGCACAGAGAAGGGTGCAGCATGTTGGGGTGCAGGGACCCTTCATCAAGTCAAAATGGTCTCACATCCCAATCACCTTCACCCAGGAGGACCTTCAGCTCAAGGATTATCCTCACAATGATGCTATGGTCATATCTTGTGTCATCAAGGGTTTTCTGGTCCACAATGTTCTGGTTGATATAGGCAGTGCTGCGGATATCATATTTGCTAAGGCCTTCAGACAAATGCAAGAGCCAGAAGATAAGATTCACGATGCTACACATCCCCTATGTGGCTTCAGAGGAAGGCAGATCGTAGCACTTGGTAAAATCACAATGCTAGTTACCTTCAGCTTTGTTCACAATACAAGGACTGAACAGGTTGTCTTTGACATTGTTGACATGGAATACTCCTACAATGCAATCATTGGGCGTGGGACACTCAATGCTTTTGAAGCAATACTTCACCCAACATATCTATGCATGAAGATACCTTCGGAACAAGGGCCCATTGCTATTCATGGAAGTCAAGAGGCTGCCACAAGGGTCGAAGGAAATTGGACAGATTCAAAAGCAATCCACAATATAGATGAAGTCAAAGCTTGTGAACATTACAAGTATAGAAGAGAGAAGGCTGCTTCGGCTGATCAGTCGAAACCCATGCTTCTATGTGAAGACATAGCAGAGCTAAAGGTACTGCTGGGGTCTCAACTATTTGAAGAGTAGGAGAAAACTTTGATAAGGTTTCTATTCAACAATAAAGATGTTTTTGCTTGGTTATCCAATGATCTTTGCGGTGTCAACAGAGACGTCATTGAACATTCACTCAACGTCGACCCATCCTTCAGGCCAAGAAAGCAAAGGCTTTGGAAAATGTCTGATGATAAAGCCGAAGGTGCTCGAAATGAAGTAAAAAGGCTTCTCAGTGCTGGGGTTATCAGAGAAGTAAAATATCTAGAGTGGCTAGCCAATACTGTCATGGTGAAGAAGTCCAATGGCAAATGGAGAATGTGTATTGACTTCACAGATCTTAACAAGGCCTGTCCAAAGGACGAATTTCCATTACCAAAAATAGACTCTCTTGTAGATGCAGTAGCTTCTTCAGAGCTTATGAGTCTGCTGGATTGCTACTCAGGATATCATCAAGTATGGATGAAGAAGGAGGATGAGCCGAAGACTAGCTTCATAACTCCCAGTGGCACCTATTGCTATCTTCGGATGCCTGAGGGGCTCAAGAATGCTGGAGGAAGCTTCAGCAGAATGATAGCCAAGGTCCTTCATTCTCAGATAGGCAGAAATGTGCTAACATACGTTGATGACATCATAGTAAAAAGCACAAAGCAAGAAAATCACATTACTGATCTATAAGAAACATTTGCTAATTTCAGGCAAGCTGGCCTAAAATTAAATCCAGAAAAATGTGTCTTTGGAGTGAAGAAGGGTAAGTTCCGTGGCAGTCTAGTTTCAACAAAGGGGATTGAAGCTAACCCAAGCAAGATCGAAGCTATCCTTTAGATGGAACCACAAAGCATAAAGAAGGGGGCCCAACGGCTGACAGGAAGACTGGCATCATTAAATAGATTCATATCTAGATCAGCAGAAAGAAATTTGCCATTCTTTGAAATACTAAAGTCAGCCGAAGTCTTTCAATGGGGCCCAGCTCAACAGAAGGCCTTCGAAGAGCTGAAGCAATACTTGATTGATCTAACAACATGTAACGCCCCGAATTTTGCAGTTGAATTTTTCCTTTTCTTTACTCGCCAAAATTCGGGCGTTACCTTTTCTTTTTCTTTTTCCCCTCGCTAGACCTTGATCTTTTCCAAAGCTAGCGGGATTCGGTTTGGAATTCCCGTGTAAAGAAAACCCTAGAACTGTTTTATGTTGTTTGATGCACCATGCCGAACTATGCATTCTTTGATTGGTTGAAAGTGCAAATGCATTCATCTAGGAAGATCGGATTTCGAAAATAAGGAGATAACCTTTTTCTTTTTCTTTTTCTTTTTCTTTCTTTCTCTCTCCCTCTTCCCTTCTCTCTCTCCCGCGCCGTGGGCCCCCCTGGCCGGCCCAGCCGCCCCCCGCGCCTCCCTCTTGGGCCTTAGCCGGCCCAACCGCCCTCACCCCCTCCCCTTTTCCCCTTACCCCCCCCTCTCTCTCCCTCCCATTTTCCCTCTCTCCCATTCTCTCCCTAAGCCGCCGCCGCCCCTACCCCTGCCCTAGCCGCCGTCCCCTGCTCGGCCGCCCCCTGCCGGTTCGGCCGCCCGACCCCGGTGAGCCCCCTCCTCCCTCCTCCCTCCCTCTCCCCTCCCCCCTCCTCTCCCCTTGGCCGCCCTTGGCCGCCTGGCCCCGGCCGCTTGGCCCCCCCGGCCGCTTGGCCGCCTGGCCGCGTGCCCGCCTGGCCGCGCGCCCCCGGCCGCCCCAGCCTGCGCTCGGCCGCGCCCTGCGCCCAGCCGGCCCCCAGCCGCGCGCCCGGCCGCGCCTGGCCCCTGGCCGCGCCTGGCCGTGCCGCCTGGCCGCCCGCCCGCCTGGCCCCAGCCGCCCTTGGCCGCGCGCCCCCCTGGCCGCGCCCCCTGGCCGCTCGGCCGCCCCTGCGCGCCCTGCCCCCGGCCGGTTCAACCGCCCCCCCCCCTGTTTTTTTTATTTTTTATTTTATTTTATTTTATTTTACTTTCTGTGATCATAGTTATTTTATTTTAGGTAGGCTAATCATTGTTCATGTTATTGTAACAGGAAGCTCAATTTAAAATTCCGTTACGTTAGTTGATTCACGTAGTTAATTGTTTATCTCATTCAATGTTGATCAACTAAAAATGATTAGGTTTCCATTAGTGCATATAACAGAATTCTTTTGTTAAGAACCAATTGTAACTAATCATTAGTGCATAAGCTTTAACTCCCTGCGAGACCCTGTCCCGTTTCTTTCTAACCATAACAAATGCGATATCGAATGCCATACTTGATGCATATTCGCTTTACTTGTTCCCTTGTATGGTGTACTATTCTTTTGTATTAAATATGTGGATGTATGTATGTTTGCGCTCGCATAGAGAACGATCCGGTCGAAGAGCCCGAGGAATTCGCAGGAGAAGCCCCTGAGCAGCAGTCGGTTGGTGGAGGCAAGTGTCCTTTGACCTATCTCTGTCCTATTCATTCTTTAATTCACCTCCCGCATTACACGTTTATACCTAAGGATTGACTAGCTCTTGTTATTCATGTCCTTGTTTACCTATTTGGGTCGGATTATTACTGCTTAGTCTAATGCTATTGCTCAACTCTAATCAATGAACATGATGTGATCATCTATGATACGCTGTTTTCCCTTCTTATTTATGATTATATTTGTGACCTTCAAGGGGACTCGAGCGGTTTCTCAAGTGCCTCTCCATAAGGACCTGTTCAATGGATGACCGCCCGGGAAAACAGTGCAACCATGAGGGTGGAATGGGACGCCCTTAGCTGAATAATTAGAGGAACCGGGGTGTAGATCGCTTAGCCGTCGTGCCGTCAATGGGGCTCGGTGTATGCGGCTCGCTCTGCCAAGGTTGATTTGTCCCTTGGGGAGGAGTGCGGTACATTTAGGAAACCTAACGGGTGGCTACAGCCCCGGGGAATCTTTGTAAAGGCTACGTAGTGAGACCCTGCCTATTCACCTTGGTAGTGTTTAAGGGTTTGATCGGCCCGAGGCAAGAGGGAATCACGGCTTGTGGGTAAAGTGCGCAACCTCTGCAGAGTGTTATGAAACTGATATATCAGCCGTGCTCGCGGTTATGAGCGGCCAAGGGAGCTCCAGAGATTAGTGATACTTGATCAGAGATACTTTGGTACAGGTGGCAATGAGATTGATGGTTCTGATTATGATTCTGGTATTGGTAAGTGGTATTCTTTCCGTTTGGAAAGGATACATTGGGCTAATAACTTGGGTTAATATTAAAACCTGGCTCTCTACTAGTAAGTAATAACCTGACCAACTAAAAGCAACTGCTTGACTTATCCCCACATAAAGCTAGTCCACTACAGCCAAACGGGATGCTTGCTGAGTATGTTGATGTGTACTCACCCTTGCTCTACACACCAATCCCCCCCCCAGGTTGTCAGCATTGCAACCACTGCTCAGGAGAAGATGAAGCTGTGGAAGGAGACTTCCAGGAGTTCCAAGACTACGACGAGTTCTAGGTGTGGGTTAGCGGCAACCCCCAGTCGGCTGCCTGTGAAGGCCGCGTTATCTACGTTTCTTTTCCGCACTTTGATTTATTGTAAGAACTATATGGACGTCTCAGACGTATGATGTAATCGACTATTATTTCCCCTTTTAATACTATTTGAGCACTGTGTGATGATGTCCATATTATGTAACTGCTGTGTACGTGAATAACTGATCCTGGCACGTACATGGTTCGCATTCGGTTTGCCTTCTAAAACCGGGTGTGACATAAGTGGTATCAGAGCCGTGCTGACTGTAGGACCGCTAACCTAGAGTAGAATGGTCGTTCTAAGGATTATAGACCTCTGTCACTGCCTTGACTTTGATATCCCTTCAAAAGTTGGTCCTACTGACCAAACCTATGTTCTACTATATATTATACCTTGCTGAAAATTTTGTTTTATTCTGATCCTTCAATTATTTATGATTCATTACTTGCTGGTCATATTAATTCTGTTCTCACCCTTTTGCTTGCGATGTCTTTTGTAGATGGCTCGACTTAGACACACTGCACGAAAGTCCGTCATCCCCTTCTTACCCTCCCAGTCTTGCTGAGCGTCCGCTTCGCCGTCCCGTGGCCGGACAGTCCAGCCACTTGGAGAGACTGCACCACCGCCTGCATGAGGAGCAGGAACGTCGACGACAGGAGCAGCAGGGCTCTTCCTTCTCGCTCCAGCAGGAGATAGAGTCTGTGAGGAGCTGCTCTCCTGTGCTTCCCCTGGAGGCGCCCCCTGCACCACCACTGGGCGTCCCAGCTTCTGGAGTAGCTGTTGGAGGAGACCCAGACGACGGAGGTGGCGACGACAGCTTGAGCCACGACATCGACTTCTCTGCTGACCATGAGCCGGAAGGATGGGTTGCTCGACCCATCACTCGCGACGCTGCTCGCGGGTGTCACTTCCACGACGCGCTCGAGACCCTGCTACGTCGGGCACTTGACCGGCGTACTTGGTCCATCGAGTATCGCTGTGTGGTCTACCAGCATAGTCGCGGGGTCTACCCGGACCGCTGGGAGGCGACCTGCTTGGTGCGCCGTCCGGAGAACAGTCTCCAGGGCGCGGAGGCTTGCTCAGAGCACTATTCTATCTCTGAGCGGGACTCAGCTGAGGCAGCCATGCAGGATGCTGCACGGCGTGCGCTTTCGCACTACTGCTCGGTTCTCGGTGGGGTAGCTGACGGCCTCGACCTGAAGTATTACCCCCGCCGTCCATCTGGCAGCACAGGAGGCGTGATTGTTTCACCTGCTGGTGAGGACAATCCTAGGTTGAGCAGCACAGTCAACCTAGCCGCCGTGCTAAACACGGAGCTAGGACCATGCATTAGACGAGCTGAGTAGGGCTCGTGCTGAGATCGCCCTGCTGCGGGCTGAGCGCGCGGAACGTCGTCACTTGGATGATGGTTCCCCCGCTCCCGTCGGGACTCAGCACCCGTACCGCTCACCTCGGCGTGGACTCCTAGTCTTATGGCAATCCCGACTGCAAGACCAAGATAAATCTAGAACCATAGATCGTTAGAGTTGGATCTTGTAATTAATACGAAATATATATACATAGAAGCTTCAGTCTTAGCGTTAGTCTCGGTCTTAGTTAGTCTTAGTTAGACAGGGTAGTTTGCTATATCCTGTGCATTTATGTTTGTCATGATGAACTATGTTTGGTTTGGATCTTTGTAATGATTGTCACCAGAGTGTGGGTATCCCCTGCATTTTGGTTTACCTATTATGTTAATGGAGTTAGTTATATAGTTGGGAAAAACCTTTATTCCACTTTCCTCTTTATCTGAGAAGCTATGTGGTCTGTGTTGGAGATCAGTGAAGATGCTCATCTGTTCAGTGCTGTTGGAGAATTCTATACTCTTTTCTTATGCTGCAAGATTTGCCAGATCAGTTCTGATGTGTGGTTGCGTTCTGCAGATGTCAGAGAACAGGCGCAGAGGAGGAAGGCGTGCTCAGCAGGAGCAAGCCGGTCAGCAAGATGAGGCGCCCCAGCAGCAGCAGCTGCCACCCCCGCCCCCGATGTCGATCGAGCAGATGTTTCTGATGCAGACTCAGGCAGTTCAGGCCATCGGTCAGACTCTGGCCGCCATTCAGCAGCAACAGCAGCAAGCACCACCCCAGCCTCAGATGCCTCAGATGCCTAGAGACTAAGCGTGCTGAATTCATGAGAGGTCATCCCCCAACGTTCGCTCACTCTTCTGACCCCATGGATGCTGAAGATTGGCTGCGCACTGTGGAGCGGGAGTTGCATACCGCTCAGTGTGATGACAGGGAGAAAGTCTTGTATGGTCCCCGTCTGTTGAGAGGAGCAGCCCAATCATGGTGGGAGTCTTACCTCGCCACCCATGCCGACCCCGACACCATCACCTGGGAAGAGTTCAGAGGTAGCTTTCGTCAGTACCATGTTCCCGCAGGTCTGATGACAGTGAAGAAGGAGGAGTTCCTGGCCCTTAAGCAAGGGTCATCATCTGTCAGTGAGTATCGAGACAGGTTTCTGCAGTTGTCCCGCTATGCTCCTGAGGATGTCAACACTGACGCCAAGCGACAATACCGTTTCTTGAGAGGCTTGGTCGACCCTCTGCAGTATCAACTGATGAATCATACCTTCCCGACATTCCAGCACCTGATTGACAGAGCAATCATGATAGAAAGGAAGCGTAAGGAGATGGAAGATCGTAAGCGCAAGATTAGTGGACCCCAGCCTGGAAGCAGCAGCCGTCCCCGTTTTTCAGGCAATCAACCTCAGCAGTTCAGGCAGAACCAGCGTCCACCTCAGCAGCATCAGCAGCTGTCAGCAGTATCAGCAGTTTCAAAGGCAGTATCCTCAGCATCAGTATCAGAACCGTCAGAGCAATCAATCAGGAGGTCAGTTTCAGAGGCAGAATCAGCAGACACCTCGTCTTCCTGCCCCAGCAAGCCAGCAGAACAGTCAGGCAGCACCAGCTCAGGTTGGAAACAGATCATGTTCCACTGTGGAGAGCAAGGCCATTGGGTGATGCAATGTCCGAAGAAGGCAGCCCAGCAGCAGTCAGGCCCCAATGCCCCAGCAAAGCAGAATGTGTCCCAGCCCGGAGCAGGCAACCGCTCTCAGCAGCGCTATAATCATGGGAGATTGAATCACTTGGAGGCTGAAGCAGTTCAGGAGACTCCCGGCATGACAGTAGGTATGTTCCCAGTCGACTCCCATATTGCAGAAGTGTTATTTGATACTGGAGCAACGCATTCTTTCATTACTGCATCATGGGTAGAAGCACATAATCTTCCAATTACTACCATGTCAACCCCCATTCAAATTGACTCAGCTGGTGGTAGAATTCGAGCTGATAGCATATGTTTGGGTGTAAGTGTGGAAATAAGGGGGATAGCGTTTCCCGCTAACCTTATAGTAATGGGTACTCAGGGAATAGATGTCATCCTAGGGATGAATTGGCTAGATAAGTATCAGGCAGTTATCAGTTGTGATAAAAGGACAATCAAGTTGGTGTCCCCACTAGGAGAGGAAGTGGTGACCGAGTTAGTCCCGCCTGAGCCGAAGAGAGGAAGTTGTTATCAGATGGCTGTCGATAGCAGTGAAGCAGACCCAATTGAGAGTATCAAGGTTGTGTCTGAATTCCCAGATGTGTTTCCAAAGGATTTACCGGGTATGCCACCAGAGCGGAAAGTTGAGTTTGCCATAGAGCTTCTTCCTAGAATCGCCCCTATCTTTAAGAGAGCTTATAGAATATCTGGACCAGAGTTGGTTGAGCTTAAGAAGCAGATTGATGAGCTGTCAGAGAAAGGTTACATCCGGCCAAGCACCTCGCCTTGGGCCGCCCCTGTCCTGTTTGTGGAGAAGAAAGATGGCACCAAAAGGATGTGTATCGATTACCGAGCTTTGAATGAAGTCACGATCAAGAACAAGTATCCCTTGCCCAGAATAGAAGATCTGTTCGACCAGTTGAGAGGAGCCAGTGTGTCTCCAAGATAGATCTGAGGTCAGGTTATCATCAGCTCAGGATCCGACCTTCGGACATTCCGAAGACGGCATTCATTACCAAGTATGGTTTGTATGAGTTCACAGTGATGTCTTTTGGTTTGACCAATGCACCAGCGTTCTTCATGAATCTGATGAACAGTGTATTCATGGATTATCTCGATAAGTTTGTGGTGGTATTCATTGATGACATTCTGATTTATTCTCAAAGTGAAGAAGAGCATGCAGATCATTTGAGGATGGTATTGCAGAGATTGCGAGAGCACCAGTTGTATGCAAAGTTGAGCAAGTGTGAGTTCTGGATCAGTGAAGTCCTGTTCTTGGGTCACATAATCAACAAGGAAGGATTGGCTGTGGATCTGAAGAAAGTGGCAGACATTTTGAACTGGAAAGCGCCAACGGATGCTCGAGGAATCAAGAGCTTCATTGGAATGGCCGGATATTATCGGCGATTCATTGAAGGGTTTTCGAAGATTGCGAAACCAATGACAGCGTTGCTAGGCAACAAGGTTGAGTTCAAGTGGACCCAGAAATGCCAAGAGGCCTTTGAAGCGCTGAAAGAGAAGTTGACAACAGCGCCTGTCTTAGTCTTGCCTGATGTGCACAAGCCCTTCTCTGTGTATTGTGATGCTTGTTACACAGGTTTGGGATGCGTATTGATGCAAGAGGGAAGAGTTGTGGCTTACTCGTCCCGACAGCTGAAGGTTCATGAGAAGAATTACCCAATCCATGACCTAGAGTTGGCAGCAGTGGTTCACGCACTGAAGACATGGAGGCACTATCTGTATGGACAGAAATGCGATGTTTACACAGACCACAAGAGTCTGAAGTACATATTCACTCAATCAGAATTGAATATGAGGCAGCGAAGATGGTTAGAGTTGATCAAAGACTATGAGTTGGAGATCCATTACCATCCAGGCAAAGCAAACGTAGTGGCAGATGCTTTGAGCAGAAGGAGTCAAGTCAATCTGATGGCCGCTCGTCCGATGCCTTATGAGTTGGCCAAGGAGTTTGACAGGTTAAGTCTCGGATTTCTGAACAATTCGCGAGGAGTCACAGTTGAATTGGAACCTACCTTGGAGCAGCGAAATCAAAGAAGCGCAGAAGAATGATGAAAAGATCAGTGAGATTCGGCGACTGATTCTAGATGGCAGAGGCAAAGATTTCCGAGAAGATGCTGAAGGTGTGGTATGGTTCAAAGACCGCTTGTGTGTTCCCAATGTCCTAGTCTATTCGGGAGTTGATTCTCAAGGAAGCTCATGAGACAGCTTATTCGATTCACCCTGGCAGTGAGAAGATGTATCAGGATCTGAAGAAGAAATTCTGGTGGTACGGAATGAAGAGGGAAATCGCAGAGCATGTGGCTATGTGCGATAGTTGCCGAAGAATTAAGGCAGAGCACCAGAGACCAGCTGTATTGTTGCAACCGTTGCAGATCCCTCAGTGGAAATGGGATGAAATCGGTATGGATTTCATAGTCGGATTGCCTCGCACTCGAGCCGGCTATGATTCTATCTGGGTAGTGGTGGACCGTTTGACCAAGTCAGCCCACTTCATACCAGTCAAGACCAGCTACAACAGCGCAGTATTGGCAGAGTTGTATATGTCTCGGATCGTTTGTCTTCATGGTGTGCCAAAGAAGATAGTGTCAGACAGAGGAACGCAGTTCACCTCTCATTTCTGGCAGCAGTTGCATGAAGCCTTGGGCACACATCTGAATTTCAGTTCAGCATATCACCCGTAGACAGATGGTCAGACTGAAAGAACCAATCAAATTCTCGAAGACATGTTGAGAGCCTGTGCGTTGCAAGATCAGTCCGGATGGGACAAGCGATTGCCTTATGCAGAGTTTTCCTATAACAACAGTTACCAGGCCAGTTTGAAGATGTCACCATTTCAGGCGCTTTATGGAAGGAGTTGTAGAACTCCGTTGCAATGGGATCAGCCTGGAGAGAAGCAAGTGTTCGGGCCAGATATTTTGTTTGAAGCCGAAGAGAATATCAAGATGGTCCGAGAGAATCTGAAGATAGCGCAATCAAGGCAGCGAAGCTATGCAGACACAAGAAGAAGAGAGCTGAGTTTCGAAGTCGGAGTACTTTGTCTATCTGAAAGTGTCACCGATCAGAGGAGTCAGAAGATTCGGAGTGAAAGGCAAGCTAGCACCCCGCTACATTGGTCCGTATCAAATTCTCTCAAAGCGTGGAGAAGTAGCTTATCAGCTCAGCCTGCTAGAGAATTTGTCAGCTGTGCATGATGTCTTTCATGTGTCTCAGTTGAAGAAGTGCTTGCGTGTGCCAGAAGAGCAGTTGCCAGTGGAAGGTCTGGAAGTCCAGGAGGACTTGACCTACGTTGAGAAGCCAGCTCAGATCCTTGAGGTTGTAGATAGAGTCACCCGAAGGAAGACCATCAGAATGTGCAAAGTCAGATGGAATCACCACTCTGAGGAAGAAGCAACCTGGGAGCGTGAAGATGATCTGATGGCTAAGTACCCAGAGCTCTTTGCTAGCCAGCCCTGAATCTCGAGGGCAAGATTCTTTTAAGGGGGATAGGTTTGTAACGCCCCGAATTTTGCAGTTGAATTTTTTCTTTTCTTTACTCGCCAAAATTCGGGCGTTACCTTTTCTTTTTCTTTTTCCCCTCGCTAGACCTTGATCTTTTCCAAAGCTAGCGGGATTCGGTTTGGAATTCCCGTGTAAAGAAAACCCTAGAACTGTTTTATGTTGTTTGATGCACCATGCCGAACTATGCATTCTTTGATTGGTTGAAAGTGCAAATGCATTCATCTAGGAAGATCGGATTTCGAAAATAAGGAGATAACCTTTTTCTTTTTCTTTTTCTTTTTCTTTCTTTCTCTCTCCCTCTTCCCTTCTCTCTCTCCCGCGCCGTGGGCCCCCCTGGCCGGCCCAGCCGCCCCCCGCGCCTCCCTCTTGGGCCTTAGCCGGCCCAACCGCCCTCACCCCCTCCCCTTTTCCCCTTACCCCCCCCCCTCTCTCTCCCTCCCATTTTCCCTCTCTCCCATTCTCTCCCTAAGCCGCCGCCGCCCCTACCCCTGCCCTAGCCGCCGTCCCCTGCTCGACCGCCCCCTGCCGGTTCGGCCGCCCGACCTCGGTGAGCCCCCTCCTCCCTCCTCCCTCCCTCTCCCCTCCCCCCTCCTCTCCCCTTGGCCGCCCTTGGCCGCCTGGCCCCGGCCGCTTGGCCCCCCCGGCCGCTTGGCTGCCTGGCCGCGTGCCCGCCTGGCCGCGCGCCCCCGGCCGCCCCAGCCTGCGCCCGGTCGCGCCCTGCGCCCAGCCGGCCCCCAGCCGCGCGCCCGGCCGCGCCTGGCCCCTGGCCGCGCCGCCTGGCCGCCCGCCCGCCTGGCCCCAGCCGCCCTTGGCCGCGCGCCCCCCTGGCCGCGCCCCCTGGCCGCTCGGCCGGCTCAGCCGCCCCGGCTCGGCCGCCCCTGCGCGCCCTGCCCCCGGCCGGTTCAACCGCCCCTAGGGCCGGTTCAACCGCCCCCCCCTTTTTTTATTTTTATTTTATTTTATTTTATTTTACTTTCTGTGATCATAGTTATTTTATTTTAGGTAGGCTAATCATTGTTCATGTTATTGTAATAGGAAGCTCAATTTAAAATTCCGTTAGGTTAGTTGATTCACGTAGTTAATTGTTTATCTCATTCAATGTTGATCAACTAAAAATGATTCGGTTTCCATTAGTGCATATAACAGAATTCTTTTGTTAAGAACCAATTGTAACTAATCATTAGTGCATAAGCTTTAACTCCCTGCGAGACCCTGTCCCGTTTCTTTCTAACCATAACAAATGCGATATCGAATGCCATACTTGATGCATATTCGCTTTACTTGTTCCCTTGTATGGTGTACTGTTCTTTTGTATTAAATATGTGGATGTATGTATGTTTGCGCTCGCATAGGGAACGATCCGGTCGAAGAGCCCGAGGAATTCGCAGGAGAAGCCCCTGAGCAGCAGTCGGTTGGTGGAGGCAAGTGTCCTTTGACCTATCTCTGTCCTATTCATTCTTTAATTCACCTCCCGCATTACACGTTTATACCTAAGGATTGACTAGCTCTTGTTATTCATGTCCTTGTTTACCTATTTGGGTCGGATTATTACTGCTTAGTCTGATGCTATTGCTCAACTCTAATCAATGAACATGATGTGATCATCTATGATACGCTGTTTTCCCTTCTTATTTATAATTATATTTGTGACCTTCAAGGGGACTCGAGCGGTTTCTCGAGTGCCTCTCCGTAAGGACCTGTTCAATGGATGACCGCCCGGGAAAACAGTGCAACCATGAGGGTGGAATGGGACGCCCTTAGCTGAATAATTAGAGGAACCGGGGTGTAGATCGCTTAGCCGTCGTGCCGTCAATGGGGCTCGGTGTATGCGGCTCGCTCTGCCAAGGTTGATTTGTCCCTTGGGGAGGAGTGCGGTACATTTAGGAAACCTAACGGGTGGCTACAGCCCCGGGGAATCTTTGTAAAGGCTACGTAGTGAGACCCTGCCTATTCACCTTGGTAGTGTTTAAGGGTTTGATCGGCCCGAGGCAAGAGGGAATCACGGCTTGTGGGTAAAGTGCGCAACCTCTGCAGAGTGTTATGAAACTGATATATCAGCCGTGCTCGTGGTTATGAGCGGCCAAGGGAGCTCCAGAGATTAGTGATACTTGATCAGAGATACTTTGGTACAGGTGGCAATGAGATTGATGGTTCTGATTATGATTCTGGTATTGGTAAGTGGTATTCTTTCCGTTTGGAAAGGATACATTGGGCTAATAACTTGGGTTAATGTTAAAACCTGGCTCTCTACTAGTAAGTAATAACCTGACCAACTAAAAGCAACTGCTTGACTTATCCCCACATAAAGCTAGTCCACTACAGCCAAACGGGATGCTTGCTGAGTATGTTGATGTGTACTCACCCTTGCTCTACACACCAATCCCCCCCCAGGTTGTCAGCATTGCAACCACTGCTCAGGAGAAGATGAAGCTGTGGAAGGAGACTTCCAGGAGTTCCAAGACTACGACGAGTTCTAGGTGTGGGTTAGCGGCAACCCCCAGTCGGTTGCCTGTGAAGGCCGCGTTATCTACGTTTCTTTTCCGCACTTTGATTTATTGTAAGAACTATATGGACGTCTCAGACGTATGATGTAATCGACTATTATTTCCCCTTTTAATACTATTTGAGCACTGTGTGATGATGTCCATATTATGTAACTGCTGTGTACGTGAATAACTGATCCTGGCACGTACATGGTTCGCATTCGGTTTGCCTTCTAAAACCGGGTGTGACACAACAATAACTCCACAAGCGCCAGGGCTCCATTACTATTGTATGTGGCAGCTTCGTACTCTACAATGAGTGCGGCGCTTGTATAGGAGAAACTTGAAGGACAAATTAAAAAGCAAGCCCCAGTATACTTTGTCTCCGAAGTTCTATGTTTATCAAAGAAAAACTATACAGAATTGGAGAAGGTGTTGTATGCTGTGTTAATGGCCTTCAGAAAACTTCGGCACTATTTTTAGGCATACCACATAATTGTTCCTTCATCATAGCCTTTGAAGGATGTTATGAGGAACAGAGAAGCTACTGGAAGGATTGGAATGTGGGCCGCGGAGCTTAAGGAATTCACTATTTACTATGTCCACAGATCCTCAATTCAGTTCCAAGCGTTAGCAGACTTCATTGCTGATTGGACGCCAAGGGCTCAGGAAGAAGAAGCAAATAAAGATGTTGAAGCCTAGACAGTGTTCTGTGATGGTTCCTAGGGAACCTTCAGTGCAGGTGCGGCTGCTGTCTTAGTTGCACCTTCCAAAGTCAGAACATGCTATGCGGCAAGGCTTGATTTCAGCTGTACAAATAATATTGTTGAATACGAAGCATTACTTTTGGGACTTCGAAAGTTAAAGGCAATGGGAATAAGAAGGGCAGTCCTCAAAACCAACTCTCAAGTTATTTTTGGACATGTTGACAAGAGTTGCATGGCAAGAGATCCGAAGCTTGAGAGATACCTGGACACAGTTCGAAGGCTTGAAGCTTCTTTCGAAGGATTTTCTGTTAAGAATATTCCAAGAGGGGAAACTGAGCATGCTGATCTGCTTGTCAAGTCAGCAGCACAGGGGCTCCCTCTACCTTCGGAAGTGTTTTTTGAGACAATAAGAGCACCTTCGGTAGAACTCCTCGGAAGAGCAGTACTCACAATATCTCCTGTCCATAGTGAAGATTGGAGGACTGAGATTATATCTTTCCTCCAAGGGAATCATCTCTCGGATGATAAGGATTATAACAAAAGAATGGAAGCAAGAACAAGACCATATGTCATAATAGAAGGGGAATTATACAAACATGGAGTTTGTTCCCCACTTCTCAAGTGCTTATCCAGAACTGAAGGTATAGAACTGATGAAGGACATACATGCAGGATTGTGTGGATCTCATATTGGGCCCAGACCTCTTCTGGAAAAGGTTTTCTGACAAGGGTTCTATTGGTCGAAGGCAGCTTCGGACACAGCAGATTTGGTTCAAAAGTGTGAAAATTGCCAAAAGTGTGCAAGAAATCAGAAGCAACCTTCGTCTTTGACTCAGCTAATACAACCAACCTGGCCGTTGCAAAGATAGGGCCTGGATCTGCTAGGCCCACTTCCACCAGCACAGGGCAACTTGAGATATGTTGTGGTGGCGGTAGAATATTTTTCTAAATGGATCGAAGCGAAGCCTTTGGCTATAATAACTTCAGCTACAGTCCAAAAATTCTTCTAGCAGAATATAGTTTGCCGCTTTGGTGTGCAGAAGGCCATAACTATGGACAATGGAACACAGTTTGATGCTGAAACTTTCAAAGATTTCTGCGATCAGATTGGCACAAAAATTCATTTTGCATCAGTCAGGCATCTGGAATCAAATGGACTAGTTGAAAGGGCAAATGGTATTATAATGACAGAAACAATGAAGTTAATCTTCAATCAGCCTAGAGGAAAGTGGCCAGATGAGTTGGTTAAAGTGGTGTGGAGCCACAATACAACTATATCAAGGTCAACAGGTTTTACACCATTTAAGTTATTGTTCGGTGACGAAGCCAGAACCCCCGAAGAGGCTAAAGCGGGGTCAATAAGAACAATAGCTTTGGCCAAGGACGAAGCTAATTATTCTGTGACAAAAGATACTATAGAAGGGACTAGACTTCAGGCTATGGAAAATATCAACAAGTATCAAGCCGAAACAATAAAATGGCGCGATAGAAAAGTTCGATTGAAAGACATTAAGCCAGGACACTTGGTACTTCGGAGAGTAGCCAACCCTGACACTTTAGGCAAGCTTCAGCTGAAGTGGGAAGGACCCTTTCTGGTAGTATCTTCGTCAAGACCCGGTTCTTACAGGTTGAAGGACATGGACGACAACGACATTCCTAGATCCTGGAATGCGGATGAGCTTCGGCGATATTATGTATAAACTGATGTAATCTTTTTCATTTTTTTCTATGGCACCCTTTTCCTTTCCAAAGGGGGAGAAAGGTTTTTAACGGGGCCATAGTCTGTAATTTTTCCTTTTTAATTCAGCCCTACGAGGGCAAAATCCCCCAAGATATGTAAATGTAAAATCTGAGCATGCACCATCGAGTGCAGAGAGAGAAAAAAAACAAACAGGGAGAAGCTCGAAAGTCGTCCCTAAGGGGATGCAGAGCATGATGAAGCTACAAAAAGTCGTTCCTAAGGGAGCGCAACGTAAGTTTTCTGCTCAAAAGTCGTTCCTAAGGGAATGCAGAGCCAAATACCACCGAAATATAAGGCGAAGCGAGAAAAGTCAACGCGAATACCGCTGAAATATAAGGCGAAGCGCAAAAAGTCAATGCGAATACCGCCGAAATAGAAGGCGAAGAAGTTCAAAAGACGTTCCCAAGGGGATGCAGAACTTACACCGAAAAATAAGTGGTGCAGCCGAAAAATAAACGGCAAAGAGATTTCAGTCATTCCTAAGGGAATGAAGGTTATGGATGAAGCTTCGAATGTGTGTGTTTGGGCATTCATTTGCACGATACATTACATCATACATTGCATTCATAAACATTCATTTAGGCATACATAGGACCATCATCATATCATACAGATAGACAGTTGCTTTGTCTCCAAGAATACGGCTTCGGAAGCAGATCAATGCTTTGTTGTGTACGTAAAGAAGGGAAGGTGTTTTTCGCCTTCGGCTCAAAAAAGTACAAGTTTCGTTCACATCAAAGCATTTCACACATTGACGGAAAGGTAAAAATATATTACAAGGTATGGACAAATTTATAGAGTAGAGTCTGATTCTCAAATTATAATATTCTTTACAAAGGATGATAAAGAGTTTTTCTAGAGTTTTTTCACAGCTAGGTTTTAGCTTTATCATCATCTGCTAAGCTTCGGATTGCATGCTAGGTTTCGGCTCAATGCTCCTCGACTTCGTCATCCTGTACATATCAAAGCATTATAAGGTAAATTCAAGTTTCAAGGAAAAAGGTAATCACAAGGTATGAGTTTATTACCGGTTTAAGTTGACTTCGAGCTTTGTCACCAGCCAAGTCTCGCTCGCCCTTTGCCTAGATTTGAGTAATGAATATGTTTCCAATGCTTCGAGCCAGGCCGGGGATGTCGTTCAAGTCTGTCGGTGACAGGCTGAAGTTTGGTCTATTTACAATATTTCCATGTGTACAGCCAGCCTTCATGAAAGTAACAGTTGTGCCTCGAGAAGCTAACAGGGCACAAAAGTCACCATGTCCAGCTATAATTTCGTCGAGAGCATCAACTTCACCTTCAATATGATCAAGTGTCCCCGGCAGGTCTTCAACTGAAGGTTTAAACTTTTCGGAGCTGGCCCCAACTGAGTTAAAGACCTGTTTCAGCCGTTGAATGCACCGGGTGCCGAAGCCTAAGCATTTTTCCTGAAGATCTTTGATTGATTTATGAAGATTTGAACTTTTTTAGCCTCGGCTTTGAGTTTTGTTTTGAAATCTTTCTTCTCTTGCTCAAAGTTTTTTGACTGTAGGGAAAGTTCACCATTTAATCTAGCGATCTCAGCTTGAGCTTCTGCTAGTGAACCTTCCATCGTTTGAAGCACAAAGTCTTTCTTTTCTAGGGCAGCTTCGTGATCTTTAATCTTCTTCTCTAAACCCTCAATTATAACTTTGTTTTTCTTGTCCTCGAGGTCTTGTTGCATCCTCAAGGCCTTGCTTAGCAGTAAGCTCTGACAAAATAATCTTCATTAGAAAGCATCTTCATATCAAAACAATAAAAAGTAAGAAAAATTTTACCTTAAAGTTGGAATAAAACAGGCTACCAGCGATATGCTGTCGCCGGTATTTGCTGAGATCAGCTTCGAGCTTTGGGAAACCAACACTTTTCGATAAAGTGCTGACAACCTTCGCCCCAATTCGGTCCCGAATGCATCCTAAACTCTCTTCGGCAACATCGCCGAAGAGCAGTGCCCCTGGCTGATACCCGCACGATATGGCATAGTCCTTCAGTTCTTTTTTCAGCCTTTGACAATTCTTGCCCAATTATGTTTTGAAAGTTGAAATTTTCCTCTTCCAAAGTATCTTCGGCAGGCTCCTTCTCTTTTTAGGCATTTTCCCCTTTTTCAGGCACTGCGGCCGGGGTTTCCTCAACAGCTGCAGCAGTTTCTTCCTCTGCCATATTCAAGATCATTTCATCAATGTCATCGAGTGTGGTTTCCAAATCTGTGGCTTCGGCTGCTGCATCTTTGGAAGTAGAAGCTTCGGAGGAGCAGCTTCGGTTGCTGCTATTTTGGCGCTGAGGCCGGTGGTGGTGTTTCTTCAATAGCCTCAATGACAGTAATAATTCTTCGCTTTTTTGGTTCAGCAGGCTTCCCGGCAGCCGAAGGCTTCTTCTTCTATAAAAGCTTCATCAGTTCCGGTCCTAGTGGACTTAGCTTATTAGGTAGAGATTCAGTCATTACCTTTAAAATTTCTTCTGCGTCAGTGATAGAAGGCGTTGACGGAGCTTTTTCTTCTAAATCAGCCTTCGGCTTCGAAGCTGGAGCCTTTCTTTTCTTCGATACAGCTACCTTTGGCTCAAAACTAGATTTCTTTTTTGCTAAATTTTCATCCTCTTTTATCATCCTGGCAGCTTGCCTTTGTACAACACTAACAACCCTTCTTTGTTTTGGCCCTTCGGCACCTTTGCTTAACCTTTCATATTCTGGGTATTCAAATTTCAAAGCGTCCATTACTCGGTTTAGCCTTCATTTCGGCCGGGTGCCGAAGGCTACTGTCATCAGTTGATCTTCTTTTTTCGTATAATTGCCCAAGATTTCATTGCACATAACTTCAATTGTATCCAACCATTCCTAGCAGGGTTCTTTGAAGTGTTTCTTGAACTTAAAATGATAAGGTAACCGAACGAGTTCATTCTTTTTCTTCTCTCCCTTAAGCTTCGGCATATCCCATTCCTTTAACGTTGGGAATACCCTATTGGCTAAATATTCCTGAACTAGATCCCTAGTACCAATATGCTCAGACACAACTCTAAAATCACTCACAGCATCTGGGCATGTTGTCCCCGGCATCATATTGCATTGAGGCCTAGTTAACCCGAAGGTTAGCTCTAGCGGGCTCTGAACTAACTTCTCCTTTTTCTCATCAATCTTAACATAAAACCATTCGGTTTTCCAACCGGTCCGCCATTTGGTGCGGTAGCTAACCACCAGTGTCTTCATGTCTTTGCGATAAGCAAAATTATAGCAGCCGAAGTTCTCGTGCAATCCATCTTCTCTAGCCTTCGTCTGATAGTGAAGTTCGTGTAACCGGCAAAAGGCTTCGGCAACCGGCTTCGCTCCTTGCTTCGGAGAGCCCAGATAAAGACGTTGAGCCTAACGATAGCTTTAGGAGTCAGCTGATGAAGATAAACTTTGAAATTTTCCAAAACATCTGCAATCATCTCATGCAGAGGAAACCTTAATCCTGCTTTAAAGAAGCTTCTGAAGACTACCACCTCATTGTTTTCTGGCTTTGGGGTTGTCTCTTCCCTGCCAAAGCGAACCAGCTTCTTCTCGGCTTCCCCAAAGTAACCCAGTTTTATCATCATCGACATATCAGCTTTGGAGACAGTCGACTTTCCAAAATCCAAGTGGCTGGGCTTAGATAGCACGGCGAAATAATCATCTATATCTTCCTCGTCAGCCTCACTTTCTGCAATATCTGCCTGCTCAGCTTCGGCAGCAGGTGCACCTTTGTCAGCAGTACTCTCTAGCATAACCAGTCCCGACTGCCTCATTACTTTGGAGATCGGGGCAGTTCCAGCAGCTTCGGCCTCCTCTTCGTCGCGTGTGACCCTAGCTGTTGAACGGACCCTAGCAATTTGATGTTTGAATTTCTTGCGTTTTGGCGAAGTTGAATATTTTTTATCTTTGCCGAAGCTCCCTCTTGTGACGAAGCTTTGGTTTGGAGTATGGTGGATAAGCTTCAGCTGTGGTCGAATTTTTCGGCAGCACAACAGTACAATAGTAGTAAATGCTGTGGTAACTTCATACCTACCCGTCTATATATATAGTGTTGCAGGTGGGAAGGTAAATTGACAGGACGATTGCACCCGCTGAATAGCCGCCCACACCCACTGAACGGTGGACCATACTGCGCGAGGAGATGAATCACCAGATTGAGTGTGCCCGCTTTATGGAGGGATTGCCTTACACTCGAAATATTTAAATCGTTTCTCGGCAACGAGCTCAGGGAAGGTGTTTTTCGGACCTTCGGCATTCCGAAGCATAAAAGTTTTTTTTCACGGGTCGAGCTCATTACGAAAAACAATTTGGCACCGAGAAGGGGCTACTGTTGGGGGTCTCCTTCATCGCTGAAGGTCCTGTCAGATGAAGCACCATCGGAAGGTCAGAACAAGAACAATGATGAAGCTACCAGTCAGGGAGCCTCGTAGTATATTTCAAAAGGCACCGACTTAAAGATGAGATGACCAATTGGCCCATGATAGACTATGTAATGATTGTAATCATTTGTAGAGGACATGAATGTAAATTCACACAGGCTGCGCCCTGTGCCTATAAATAGGTGAACAGTACCCCCGTACTGTTCATGCTTTGGCATTACATTTGTATCTTCGTATTCAATCGAGCTCAAGGTACAAATGTAATTTAATTTAACTCTTATGTATTCATGATTATTTGACAATAAATATTTATTATGTAATCATTTATGTTGTCTTATGTTTCATAACCTTCATCCTCTGATTTCATATGTCAAATTTATGAAGGTATGTCCTTCATAACCTTCGTCCGAAGATCATTATATCATAAGGGAAATAATGCTTCGAAGAACGAAGGACATTAACATTTAACATTTTTCTTGTATGTTGCATTGTTCTTAATTCATAGCATTTGAGAACAAGTCCCCAACAACAACCGTAATCCAACTTACTAGACTGGCCACACCTACCTCTAACTACCAAGTATACCACTAAAATCTTCAATAGTAAGACTAAGACCTGTCTTGCTAACTTGAGTACTTCACCTTGCATTTTAATTATTAAACTTACATACCATAGCATACATGTATCTTACTCATTGCATTCATTTAGATTGCAACCTCGCTGATGGAGAGTACGTGCTCATCCCCGAGCAAGAAGTTGCCCAAGAGGAAGTCCAGGAGCCAGCTCAAGAGCCTGCCACCGAGGATCTCCCCGTAGCCCCAGCTTTTGAAGGCAAGCCCCGATTTTATGCAGAACCGTTTAAATATGCTATTTCACTACACTTAATGTTTGTAGGTTTGTAATGTGCGCTTAAGTGTAGGAGTTGGTTGAAACCCTTAGTTGCATGAACTCAGGATTCCTTTTTGAGATGGATACTAGTATGCTAGGTCGAGTAGCTGCTTTGCTAATTAGGGATCTCGGTAGAAGTCGAGTGATTTTTCTAGCACTCGCGCGAGGTCAGGAATTGATTGTATTCATCTTGAAAACGGGATCTATGATTGTCTATGGACTTGGATCTAGGGTGGATGCCTTGTCTATGAGACAGAAATGGGATTAAGGATTAATGTGTAGATACTTGGGTCAAGCATTTGAAAGTACTAAACACATGTCGGGAAATATGGTAACCCGTAAGCCTAGTACATGAGTGAAGCCAGGCGCGGACTTTCCTCCTCACTTGTCCTGAGACGGGGTCTCCCATGCTAGCTATGGTGGGTGCAAGTGTATCCACTACACGGCGGCAGTAGTGGTCAGTGGGGCATTGCATGCCAAGGCGGTGAGCCCTAGCAGCGAACGGGGAATCGATGGGGACGACTGATGTGTGTGGGGATGGAGTGCCCCTACATGTCATGTGTTTAGGTTTACCTTGCAAGGCTAAAACTCGATTCGAATCGTCTTCTTCTCGCAGCTAATGAGACTGCTTGACCCCTTGTCCTACATCGACTAAAAAGTGAAATGAGGTTTCTTGAGATAACATGTTGATTGCTCTAAATGATTGCTACCTTGCATGCTTAGAGAGGAGCAAACCTAGCTTAATTAAATATGTTAGAAATGGAAAAGCTAAAATTATTTTTAGTCTTAGCTAGTACTTTTGGAAAACCAAACCCCTCAGCCAAACAACTTCATGGTCTATAGGTAAAGGAGTAGACTCCTCACACCAGGTAAGTCTAGCTGAGTATTAGTGTACTCAGCCTTGCTTGTGGCATATTTTTTTTCAGGTACGCTACAGGATATGGTTGATGGTGTGACTTGGCCTTCCACCCTGCCACCGGGTTGGACGGTCGAGTGGGATGCTGCTTCGACAGGAGAGGACAAGGAGGAGTAGTGGGCTAGGCCTTGCCCTATTCCTTAGTATCATCGTTATCGATTTTCCGCTCCATTTTATTAAGAACTTGTTATCTTTTGTTAAAACTCCAATTTTTGTAGTAACTCCAGTACTTTAAGTTGTGGTTTCATGTTTATTGTATTCTCTCTGGGCCTCATCCATCGTGTGAGCTAATGGTATTTGATCCTTGGTAAGTGGCTTTATCGGACTAGATCCGAGGGACTGGCAGGTTATTCCGATTTAAGTGTGTTGCTGCCTCTAAGGCGTTTCTCGGGCACTTAAGCTGGAATAATTCAGGTGGTTCTGCCATAGTTGGTATCAGAGCAATTACCATTACAGAGGAATCAATAAGTCATGAATGCCAACTTTTCAAAAGTAAAATTTGCTTAGAAACCAGTAAGGGAATCGTCAGGACTAGAACTCTAGACCTAGGATGAAAGGCCTTAAGAAAAGTGGGGAAAATAGGTGGCTATATAAGTAGGCCATATAGGCCAACCTTAGAATAGTAGGGATGCCCTAGAAGCACCCCTCTGATCGGTGAGAAGACGTTCTTTCCCGCATGCATGCATTATAAAACATGAAGAAATTAAAAGTTAAGGGAAAATGCATCAAACTATGAACCTAACAAGCATTGTTAATAATGGATTACAAGAAATGGGTTGGAATAGATAAATCCAAATTAACCCACCTGCTTTGAAACTTGAGCACATGTTTCTCCTTACCACTACCTTAGCACTTACATCGAACCCTCTTTCTTAGATGACTTCACCCACCCCCGTCAATGGAGGAGACACTCGCTTCAGTTTTGATTACCTTTCCCACAAGGGCTTTCCCTCCATCTTGTGGGAGGTGCTCTGCTTCGCCGGTTACCCTACGCTCCCTCTGTATACGGTGTAGTTGTACGAGGAGCATCGGGTGCCACGTTGCAGGGTTTGGCTGACCTTGGAGTCTCACCCTCTGCAGCCTGGATGGCGTTCCCTTGATTCCGAGACTGTCGGGTTCAAGGGCAGACGATAACACCGAGGTCGCGGCGCTAAAAGCCCTGACAACCTTCTATGGATATCATCCCCTGGAGATGATGATGCACCCACGGGGACTCTTCCCCGCCGAGAAGAGGGATGACCCCATGTGGTGCAATCGAGTGAGCCACGTGAAGGACGTGTGGGCCATGCATCCCGACCAGGTTGGGAGGATCACTGTTCAGTGTATGAGCGCACTGTACCACCTACAGGCCTTGCAGAACGATGTCATAGCACACCTCACTAATCTTGCTCAGACTACAAAGATCACCCTCGATAGTCGAGAGGACTTCGTGGTCGACTTGTCTTTAGAATTGGTGGAAAAACACCTGCAGGTGGAATAGTTGAGCCAGCGCATCGCGACTCTAGAGCAGCAGGTGGAGATACAGGATAACACCATTGATATCCTAGAGATCCGACTCCATGATGTGCAGGAGGAACTTGAGGAAGCCAATGACCACCTAGAGATGCACCACCAAGACATGGAGGCAAATGAGGCAGGAAGCGAGGGAGAGGATGATCCCGAGGAATTAGAGCCAGGTCCCGGTCCAAATGCGGCTCCATCTAGAGTACCCCCTTCACCTGCATCCAGCATTGCCTCTACCACTCAGGGTTGATGGGTTAGTTTGACATATTAGGAGGATAGGAAACCACGTGAGCTTAGTTTTGGTACCAAATTTTTGGACTAGGCTTAAGGGTGGATCCCCTAAATTGTTGTAACCCGGGAAAAACTTTTGTAAACAATGAAATGAATGCAGTCATGTTATCCTTGTTTGGTTCAATATTATGCTATGTCATTTTTCTCCTCATGATATAAAGAATATTGTTTGGAATCGTGAATCAAGGTAACAACGACGAAATTTCGATTTTCGGATGGCAGTTAGGCAGTGTCGCGGACAGAACGAGCAGGTTCCCCCACCACCTCCTCCTGCTCGCACGATGCAGGAGCTAATGGCTTAGCATAATGAGATTCTACGATAGCTGGTGCAACGCCAGCCCCACCCTTAGTAGTATGGTGGAGGCCAGCAATAACGCCTTCCAGCCACGGTGACGTACCAGGAGTTCTTGAGTACGCAACCGCCCTTGTTCACCAAGGCAGAGGACCAGCTAGATGCCGATGTGTTACTCAGGGTTGTGGAGTCCAAGTTCCCACTCCTCACAGGAGCTTGCCCTGACGACGCAAAGACCCGCTTCACTGCACAGCAGCTTCGTGGACCTGCTAGGACATGGTGGGACCATTTCCGCGCCATGTTAACCGCTGACCATGCAGTGACATGGGAGGGATTCAAGACTGCTTTCAGAGGACACCATATTCCAGCAGGGATTCTGGATCGCTTGCTTAATGAGTTCTTGGCATTGACTCAGGGAACCCACACTATGTTACAGTATGCCCAGGCCTTCAACGACCTATGCCAATATGCGGGTTATCATGTAGATTCAGATGAGAAGAAGAGAGACCGTTTCCGCAGGGGACTCAACACCAAGCTTCGTGAGTGCCTTAACACTGTTCGGGCTGATAGCTTCAATGAACTGGTCAACCTTGTCGTATCATAGGACGACTGTATTGTAGCCCACTGGGCAGAGAAGAAGAGGAAGGCACCAATGTTAGCAACTTCAGCTCCACCCTAGAGGTTCCGGATTGTCTCCAACAATCAGAGCAGGGGATTCCAGCATCAAGCAGGGAGATGGGTCATCAGGCCGCCATAGCAGCAGCAAGCACCCAACTGTTTCCTTGCTCCCGCTCCAAGGAACAATCAACCTCAGCAGCAACTACAATAGTAGTTCCACCAAGGGAACGGGAACAAATGCTTCACGTGTGGCAATACGGGCCACTATGCCAAGAATTGCCCGTGGAATCAGCCAAGGCAGATGCCAGCACCCAACCAAGACAAAGGGAGGAAGCAGAAAGTGCAAGTCAAGCAAGGGAAGCTCAACTTCACTACTCTGGAGGAGCTACCTGAAGGAGCGCCCGTCATGACTGATACCTTTTCCGTTTTTAATCAACCTGCACTGATTCTGTTTGACTATGGTGCATCACATAGCTTCATTAGCCAGAAATTCAGTGTCAAATGTCAACTGCCTTTCTATCATACCCAAGGGGCTTTCATGATTGCAACGCCAGAAGGCAGGGTTGCAACAAACCAATTAAATTGGAATGTACCTATCTTACTAGGAAGTAAAATCTTCAAAACTACACTTCTATTTTTGGGGATAGAGAACATGGACATCATTTTGGGAGCTAACTGGATGACTCAACACAGGGTGGTGTTGGATGTAGCTGTTAGAGCTCTAGAAATTCGTTCTCCTACCTTCGGAGACCTTACGTTGTACCTGCCCAGCTAAGAGACCACTCGGTCATGTGCCTTCACCATGATAGAACTACCTTTGAAGAAGATTCCAATGGTCTGTGATTATGCAGATGTTTTCCTGATGAGTTGCCAGGAATACCACCAGATCGGGATATCGAGTTTGCCATTGAATTGCAACCGGGAACGACACTTATCTCCAAGAGGCCCTACCGGATGCCACCCGCCGAGCTGGCAGAATTAAAGAAGCAGCTGTAAGAATTGTTGGACAAGGGATTCATCTACCCAAGTACTTCACCATGGGGATGCCCGGCCTTGTTTGTGTAGAAGAAGGATGAGAGCTTGAGATTATGCATAGATTACCACCCACTCAATGCGGTGACTATCAAAAACAAGTATCCTTTGCCTTGTATTGATGTTCTTTTCAACCAATTGGTTGGAGCTAAGGTGTTCCCCAAGATTGATCTTTGCTCCGTCTATCATCAGGTCAAGATACGAGCAAGTGATATTCCAAAGACTGCCTTCTCAACCAGATATGGGTTGTATGAATATCTGGTGATGTCCTTCGGGCTAACAAATGCGCTAGCCTACTTCATGTACTTAATGAATTTGGTCTTCATGGCCGAGCTGGACAAATTTGTGGTGGTTTTCATCGATGATATCTTAGTATACTCGAGAAATGAGGAAGAGCATGCTAGCCATTTGCATGCAGTACTCTAACGTCTAAGAGACACCGCCTTTATGCCAAATTGTTGAAGTGTGATTTCTGGCTAAAGAAGATTAAATTCTGGGGCCACACTATCTCTCAAGATGGCCTAGCAGTTGATCTAGATAAGGTGCAAGAGGTGATGAATTGGAAGCTCCAACAACTGTTCGTCAGATTTGGAGTTTTCTAGGATTGGCCAGGTATTATCAGCGATTCATTCCAGATTTCTCTCGAATTGCTAAGCCCATGACAGAACTGTTGAAAAGGGAGCAAAATTTGAATGGATCAGAAATGTGAAGATGCCTTCCACACTTTGAGGCAACATCTGACCACGACACCTATGTTAGCGCAGCCTGACAACAACAAGTCGTTTGATGTGTATTGTGATGCCTCTGGCACTGGACTGGGTTGTGTTTTGATGCAAGACAACCGAGTCATTACCTATGTGTCAAGAGCGCTCAGACCTCATGAGCAAATTTACCCTACTTATGACTTAGAATTGATAGTTGTGGTTCATGCCCTAAAAATGTGGAGGCATTACTTGATGGGGACTCACTGCAACATCTATACAGATCACAAGAGCCTCAAGTACATCTTTACTCAGGCTGATCTCAACATGAGGCAGAGAAGATGGCTAGAATTGATCAAGGACTACGACTTGAAAGTACATTACGACCCAGGGAAAGCCAATGTGGTAGCTGATGCCCTAAGTCGGAAGTCACAATGCAATTGTATGATGATGGATTCTCGCATCAATACCTTGTGTGATGAGTTGAGTAAGATGAGGATTGAAGTAATTCCTTCTGGTACCTTGTCTCACATCTCCGTCAAGCCAACCTTGTTAGACCAGATTATTATGGCCCAACTTGGTGACAAGGGAATACAATCCATCAAAGAGAATCTTAATCAGAAAGTGGAGAAGTATAAGTGCTTTTGCCAAGACAGCAAGGGGATAGTATAGGTTTGAAGACAGATTTGGGGTTCCTAAAAATAGAGACCTCAAGAAGAGAATCTTGGATGAGGCTCACCTCTCCAAATTCTCCATGCACCCAGGAAGCACCAAGATGTACCATGATCTGAAATCCCTGTATTGGTGGACCAGGATGAAAAGGGAAACAGCCAAGTATGTATCAGAATGTGACACCTGTTAGAGGATAAAGGCAAGCCACTTAAAGTCAGCTGGTGCCTTGCAACCCCTATCAATACCTTCGTGGAAATGGGATGACATCAACATGGATTTCATTGTAGGTCTACCCAACACCTCTCGACATCATGATTCAATCTGGATCATCGTGGACGGATTAACTAAATTGGATCATTTTCTTCCAGTGCACACCACCGATAAGGCTCATAATTATGCAGAGTTGTACATTGACCAAATTGTGTGTTTGCACAGATTACCCCAGACAATTGTATCTGACCGAGGAGCCCAATTCGTAGCCAGATTTTGGGAGCAATTGCAAGAGTCCTTGGGAACCAAGCTGGTAAGAAGTTTGGCTTACCACCCCCAAACTGATGGTTAGACCGAAAGGGTAAATCAAATTCTTGAAGACATGCTAAGGGCTTGTGCAATCGAATACGACAGGAACTCGGATAAGTGACTCTCTTTGGTAGAATTTGCTTATAACAACAGTTATCAATCCAGTCCGAAGATGGCACCTTTTGAAGCCTTGTATGGAAGGAGGTGTCTATTGGGGACTTGTTCTCAAATGCTATGAATTAAGAACAAGGCAACACAGAAAGAGGGTTAATAGTTATAACCCTTCGTCCTTCGAAGCATTATGACCCTTAGGATATAATGATCTTCAGACGAAGGATGTGAAGGACATACCTTCGACATTTCAATACATATTAATGAAGGAAGAAGCATATAAAACATAAGAAATAATATAAACAATCATATGGCATCATTGATATCTTCAAATTATATTATTATGAACAAACGTAAACAATATCGAATTACATTTATACCTTCGGCTTGATAGAAAGCAAAGATCCATGTGTGACGCACCAGTGAGTACAAGTCAACGTGAACAGTACTGGGGTACTGTTCATCTATTTATAGGCACAGGATACAACCTATGAGAAATTACAATTCTGCCCTTTACATTTACTATTGGTTTATAGAAAAATCTATGAGGACTGAACAACCTTTTCCCTTTTAAGTCGGTTCCATTTTCTGCGATTTAGCCGAAGCTCCCTTCCGCACAGCTTCGGAGCGACGGCCACCTTCGTCACGATCAAGCTCCTCATCGTGTAAGCTTTTATCATAAATCTGAAGATACCTTTCCATAAACCATACTTGGAAGACATTGTTAAATTATGTTTTTGAGGACCTTCGGAGGACGAAGGCCCCCAACAGTAGCCCCTCGCAGTATTAATTTGTTTAAGATAACGAATTCAGACTACGACATGGATGAAGGCCTTAAGCCAAAGGTCCAAAAAAACACCTTCCCTTTGCTAGAATAGCAACAGTCAATGACAGATGGGACCCTCCAATTTGGAGCGCGTCGATCGTATAAATAATAACCCACCCTGACCACATTCGGTACTCTACTTGTTGCCTGCTTTATTTGCTCAATTTTTTAGCTCTTGCTTACCAACACTTGCTTAGTTTCTCAGATTCCCTAAGCTTCGGTTTTAAGGACACATTTTCACCATTTCCGAAGAAAAGATGTCTCAGGACAAAAAAGTTGTCGCTGAGATGAAGCTGACCGAGGAGGAGAAGCTCCTTGAGGAGAAGACTGCTGGATTTGTTGAGTCAATAGCAAAAACAAATACAGAGAAGATTACTAGAGAGATACTAGAAGGCTTGTCTGAAGATACTGATGATAGCGAATAGTTATGATGTGGAGAGTGGAGGCGAAGACTCTAAAGATTGGCCCTGGCGACCAAGTCATACAGTCTTCAGGAAATCAACTATCAAACAGAGTCATCTTGATAATATGAGAGGAAGGTATTTTCGAGATATGTCTATTGTGAGGGCCAACATAGACAGAGCCATTCCTGCTCCCGAAGAAAACGATGTTGTGATCTTCCGGAGCTTCTTCAAAGCTGGACTTCGGTTCCCGTTGAGCAGATTTGTGGTTGAAGTTTTAAAGACATACCAGATTTTCCTTCACCAGATCACCCCCGAAGCAGTTATTAGAATGGGGATCTTTGTCTGGGCTGTGAGAAGTCAAGGTCTAGAGCCAAGTGCAAGATGTTTTTGTAGTATGCATGAACTTTCATATGAGACAAAGCCCTGGGGCAAAGAACAATATCATAACAATTTCGGTTGCTATAGCTTCGTTGCTCGTTCTGGCGCAAGCTACCTAGTGCCAACGTTTCAGAAGAGATGGCCCGGGGCCTGGATGGAAGAGTGGTTCTATGTGAAAAATGATTTGAAGGCGAGAGAAGACATTAAAGAGATCATCATGCGCCCATCTAGGTCCTGCTTCGGCCTCCAAAAGCCGAAGGTAGAAATTGATGAGGCAGCCGAAGCATGCCGAAGGGCGTTCAGCACAGTTTGCTCTTTTATTTGGACAAGAGACTTACTTCAAGAACATATAGCCTATAGGATATGGCCACTGATAGATAGCTAGGAAATGCCAAAAGAAAGCATTACTAACCCTAGCGAAGACGACCTGGTTCGATTGAAATACACCTTCAGGTTTGGGGACCAGTTTATTGAACCAGATGATGACTGGCTGAAGTGTGTTGAAAATACTAGCGATGAGCTACTTGGAACATATTCCAAGTCCGAAGATAATGCACTATCTGCGGCCTTCGGAAGCCAAAAAAAGAAAAGATTGAATAGGGTTTTTGATGCTATTGGATTTGTGTACCCTGACTATCGCTACCCGCCACGGGGGCAGAAAAGAAAGGGTGCAACCTCTAGAAAGGTTGTTGCTTCGGCTGCTCCAAGCGAGCCTGCGCCGAAGAGTAAAAAATTGAAGGTCCTCACCCACCGACCACGCTACATTGAACCGGCCGTAGTGCCTGAGTTTGGCGGAGAGGCGCCTTCAGCTACTGAGCCGAAGGAACCAATTGCTCCTACGCAGAAGGTTGAAGAACCGGCTATCATGCCGAAGACACCCTCAGCCGAGCAAGCTGAGGCAAAGTCTGGTAAAGATAATGCCGAAAAGCCAGAGACTGAAGGAATAAAAATGTTAGAAGTTTTCAGCCCTTCGACAGAAGTACCAATGCCGAAGATACAAAAAGGTCTTGCAGCCACTCCCAAAAGAAGAAGAATGGCAAGTGTACTAGATGTGCTAGAAACGGTAAAGGCTTCAAGCTCTACTCCAGGGAAAATTTTCAAGGCTACGAAAATACAAATCGAAGCTAAAACAAAAGTGACCGAAGCCGAAGCTGCAATGAGTCAAGCTAACGCCG
This sequence comes from Zea luxurians, assembly GCA_029449295.1. NCBI lineage: Eukaryota > Viridiplantae > Streptophyta > Magnoliopsida > Poales > Poaceae > Zea > Zea luxurians. Next base: position 7,402,126 of record JAOPSE010000002.1, read on the forward strand.
AAGTCGGGCCTAAAGTGCCTTTTGAGACGAAGCTTGCCACACCCGAGCAGGAGGCCAAAGAAATACCTTCAGATATTAATATAGATTTTGAAAAAAGTGTGACCAAAGAAACTGAATCCCTTACCCTCGAAGCATCCTCCTGAAGATCTTGATTATATCATTCGACATGCCGCGGGAAAGAAATTAACCAAAGAAGAAATTTTTGAAGCCAAACACTATGCCCGGATACTAACGTATCCGAAGGGGGCCTTAGTGTTTAATGGTACGGATGAAGATGATTTCTTGTATTGTCTTCTGGACAACAAAGAATTATCCGTCTGCCAGGAGATGGCTAGAAGCATGGGTTTCCCGAAGCTCGAGGCAGGGCTTTGCGCCATGACGAAGGAAGATCTTGCAGATAGCCTTGCATACAACAGTCTGAAGGTACAAAAAGTTGTAAATTTTGAAGCTTGTGGATTCTGTAATGGAGTCTTTTATTCTTATGTTAATCCATTTATTCCTTCTTGTAGGGCTTAATACTTAGCAATGCCTTAAGGGCGCAAAAGAATGCTGAAGATGAGAGCTGCAATATTGCTCTCAACAACCTTCGAAGTGAGGTCATCAAGCTGAGAAACGAAGCCACGGAAAAAGACAAAATTCTACTTACATTGGTGGACAAAGTAAAGGAGGATGAAGCTAAGCTTCAAGGCTCAATCTGAAATTCAAAAGAATGAGATTGAGGACCTTCGAAAACAATTGATTGAGACCAAATTAAAATGCGCTGTTGCCAAAGCTGACCGAGATGCCAGTGAGTACTGGAAAAAATATTTTGAAAAAACAGTTGCAGAGCTTCGCGCATCAAAAGAAAGATGTTTTGAAAAATATGTGGAATGTGTATAAAAGATAGAGACTAGCTTTGCCAACGTGGGTGCGTATTCAAGCGAAAGTTACTTCATACGAGGTGACCCCGAGGGCATCATCGAGTGGATCAGTAACGAAGCCGAAGCTTTTGAGGAGATTTTGAGTGACCGTGGGGACGTCTATGCATTCTCTAGTGCGAGGGGGGTTGCAGCCATTTTGGAGAAGGCAGGTTGTGAACATGTTAAAACCTTGGCCCAAACCGAAGCTGCCTTCTCTGTCGACGATACGAAGGACCCCTCGGCCGAAGCGAGTTTAATAGGTGGAAAATTTTTCACTGATATCTGGGAAAATGGTGGCAGAGGGATGGCTCATGAAATAATGAAGAAGAGCGAAAAAGATATTCATGACGCTCGAGAAGCAGCAAAAGAAGCTGAAAGAGTAGAGGAACTCGAAAGACGAATAGGTATTACTTAATGGCTTTTAGCTTTGTCATTTTTTACTTCGAGCTAACTGATGTTTTCTACCGCAGCTGAACTGTAACACCCTGAATTTGGGGGTGTAAAATTTCTTTGCTCATATTCACAAATTCAAGTGTTGCTCCTCTTTTCACACCCTTCCCAATCTCCTCTTTCCCTTTTCTATAGAAGAAGAGTGGCTATTTTTCTTTGTGTAATTATAGTCTATTAGACTAAACTCCAAGGAAGTATGAATTGTGGCATCATGTTAAACCCTAAGTTTCACTTTTGTTTGGTGCATAATACTTGGAAGGGCTAATTTGAATTTGTGGCATATTTAGAATTGAATCAAATAGAGTAAATAAAAAGAAAAGGGAAAACAATTGCTGGAATAAAAGAAAAAGGAAAGAAGCCCATACCCCTGCCCCCCTCAGCCTTTCGGCCCAGCCGGCCCACCCCGCGCGCGCGCCTTCTTCCCCCTCCTCTCTCTGCCCTAGGCGGGCCCGCCCGTCAGCGCGGTCGCCTTCCCCGCATCTGCGCCCGCTTCCGCGCTCTCTCTGCTCGCAGGCCCGGGCTCTCAGCTCCCTCGTCCCCGCGTAACCGCCGCCCCGAGCTGCGCGTGCCGCGGTCTCCGCGCCCACGTCGCGCGTGAAGCTCGCAACCCCCTCACCCTCGGCCACTTGAGCCCGGAGCCTAGCCCGCCCTCTCTCCCTCCCTCATTTGCGCACCTGCAGACCTCCCTTCCACCTCACCCACGCTGAGCGCACGCCAAAGCGCCGCCGCCATTAACCGCCGCCGTCCCGAGCCCGTTTTTCCGACGACGCTGGAGCCCCGTCGTGCCCTCTGCCACGGTGAGCTTCGCCTCGACGTCCGCAACCCGGGACATGCCCCAATTTCCCCGCTCCCTCCCTAGTTTCCTCTGCCCGCGCTCACCCGCCGTCCTCTGCGCAGTCGCCGTGGTCCGCCACCGTCGGCCCGGGCCGTCGTCGCGCCTTCGCCGCCACCGAGGAGTCCCGGAGGTTCGCCTTGAGGTAAGGAACCTCCTCTGCCCTCTCTCTTCCCCTCTATTGCACCCTGCTGCGCTTAATTCCTCGCCGGAGTCGATTAGCGCCGCCGCCGAGCCACTTCGCCGTGGATCGCCCCCCTCCGATGCCCCTGTCCCGACCTAGCCCCCACCAGAAGGTTCCCCGCGCCTTCCCCAACCTCCCCGGCCATCCCGGTCGCCCTAAGGACCCGCAGAGCCCCCGCGCCCCTTGACTCCGGCGAGCTCCCCCGCCACGGGTGCGGCTGCCGCCGCCTCTGCTGGCTGGAGAAGGAAACAGAAGCCAGCCGCCAGATCTCCGCCGTCCATCTTAGATCGAACGGCCCTGTTTCAAATAGCCCGAGCCCAATCCTAGCCGTCCGCCTGAGATCCGACGGCCCAAGGCCTTTCCCCCCCCCCCCCCCCCCGCACCCCGCCTTCCTGTCAACCCAGCCCCGCCTGTCAGCCGCTCGCGCGCCCGCCCGCAGATCTAATCTCGGGCGTTGATCCGAGATCCAACGGCCGTAGGAGCCCGATACCCCTTCACCCGCGCAACTTCTTAAAGAGACCCCCGGTTTTCTGCAAATTAACCCGCCGTCCCTAGAACTTCGCAGTTAGGTCCTCAGACCTTTATTTAATCCAGATTAAGTATTTAAAGAGTATTTTTTAATCCTTAATCTTGTAAAATTCATAACTTGGTCATATGAACTCCAAATTAGGTGCTTCAAATTGCAAAATGTTCATAATATTCTTATCTATCTATTTAAGCAATGTTTCCCTGCTGTTTTCCCTGCCTTAACTTAATCAATGAACATGATGTGGCTATTTATGATACGATGCTGTTATCCTGATGATATTGATGATCTTGTGATACTCTAGGGGGCTCAGGCTATTTCCTGAGTACCTCTCCGTAAGGACCTGTTCGTTGAGAGACCACCCGGGATAACAGTGCAACCATGAGGGTGAAATGGGGCGCCCTTAGCTAATTAATTAGAGGAACTAGAGGTGTAGTTGCTTCGCCGTCGTGCCGTCAATGGGGTCCAGGCATAGTGCTTGCTCTGCCGAGGCTGGGTGCGGAGGTTCTTTCGTTTTTCTTTTGTTAGTCACCCTCCTGCGGGGAGAGGTACTGTGTTTATCAAACTGGAGAAACCTAACGGGCGGCTATGACCTCTAGGGAATGTTTGTAAAAGCTACGTAGTGATACCCTGCCGGACCACCTAGGAAGTGATCAATGGGAAGTCATGATCCCCAGGGCAAAACGGGAATCACGACTCATGGGTAAAGTGTGCGACCTCTGCAGAGGGTAATGAAACTGATATATCAGCCGTGCTCACGGTTAAGAGCAGCCTTGGGATCCTCTTTGATTAGGGATACTCCGGATACACCTTAGATGATGACTTTAATGATGATGGTTAATGATGGTGACTTTAATTATGCATTCTAGTATTTCCTCTCTAAGGAGGTACTTTTTGGGATTATAACTTGGGTTTTATGACAAAATCTGGCTTCTACTAACAATGAATACTTGACCAACTAAAAGCAACTGCTTGAGCCTAACCCTACATAAAGCTAGTCCACTTCAGCCAAACGGGGCATTTGCTGAGTACGTTGATGTGTACTCATCCTTGCTTTACCACAAACACCAGGTTGTCCACATTGCAACCACTGCTCAGGAGAAGACGAGGTCATGGAAGGAGACTTCCAGGAGTTCCAAGACTACGACGAGTTTTAGGTGTGGGTTGGCGGCAACCCCCAGTCAGCTGCCTGTGAAGGCCTTATCTTTACTGCGTTTCGCTTAGTACTTTGATTTATCAGTTAAGTTGATGACTATGTGGACGTCTCTGACTCTGTGATGTAATAAGTTAATACTCTTTTATGTTATTATTCGAGCACTGTGCGATGATGTTCATTTATGTAATCGCTGTGTACGTGAGTTCTGATCCTAGCACGTACATAGTTCGCATTCGGTTTACCTTCCAAAACCGGGTGTGACATAAGTGGTATCAAAGCCGCGCTGACTGTAGGACCGCTGACCTAGAATAGCACTGGTCGTACTAAGGACTATTGACCTTCACTCACACCTTGACCTCTGGTGTCACTTCAAAAGTCGGTCACCTCAACCAACCCTATGTTTTACTACACACACACATATATATATATATATTATATCATACCTTGCTAGAATTTTATTTTGTTCTGTCTATGGTTTACTTACTTGTCATATTAGTTCTGTTCTTACTCTTATGCTTACGGTGTCTTTTGTAGATGGCTCGTCTTAGACACACTGCACGTAAGTCGGTGATTCCTTTTCTGCCGTCTCGCCTTGCGGAGCGTCCTCTGCGCCGCACCTGTGTCCGGTCAGTCGAGTCACCTGGAGAGACTGCACCATCGCCTGCGTGAGGAGCAGGAACGCCTGACGTCAGCACAGAGAGCAGCAGGGCTCTTCCTCCCCACCTGAGCAGGAGGTGGAGTCCGTGAGGCGCCATTCCTCTGTTCCTCAGCTGGAGGCACCCCCTGCACCACCGAGGGACGCCCCAGCTGTTGGAGGAGCTACTGGAGGGGGTCCTGGAGGAGACCCCGACGACGACTCAGACCTTAGCACCGAGTCCTCTGAGCCGCAGGAGGCGGAAGGGTGGGTCGCCCGACCCATCACCCGTGACGCCGCTCGCGGTTGTCACTTCCACGACGCACTCGACACCTTGCTGCGCTAGGCTTTCGACCGGCACACCTGGTCGATTGAGTATCGTTGTGTAGTCTACCAGCACAGTCGCGGGAGGTACCCCGGACCGCTGGGAGGCTACCTGCCTAGTTCGCCGTCCGGAGGATGACCTCCGGGGTGTAGAGGCCGTTTCGGAGCACTACTCCATCTCCGAGAGGGACACTGCAGAGGCGGCTATGCAGGATGCAGCACGACGTGCACTCTCCTAGTACTGTTCTTTGTTCGGTGGGGTGGCCGACGGTCTTAACCTTAGGTACTACCCCCGCCGTCCTACTGGCATCACAGAGAGTGTGGTTGCCTCGCCTATTGATGAGCATAACCCTAGGTTGAGCAGCACAGTCAACCTAGTCGCGGTGCTTAACACTGAGCTGGATCACTCTCTGGACGAGCTGAGCAGGGCTCGAACGGAGATTGCTGAGTTGCGTGCTGAGCTGGCAGAGCGCCGCCACCAGGAGGGTGGTTCCCCCGCTCCTGTTAGGACTCAGCACCCTTACCGTTCGCCGCCACGTGGTCACCACACTTATGGTTCCCCCGCCGGTAGGACCAGGATAGATCTGGATCCTTAGATCGTTAGCGTCGGAGTTTGTAATAGTTCTTAAGTCAGATGTCTTAGTCTTAGACATTCAGTTTAGTTTGCTTATTAGTTGCTTCCATTCAATTTAGTTTGCTTATCAGTTGCATATATGCTTGTTATGATGAACTTGTGCTGGATTTGAATCTTTGTAATGACTGTTGCCAACCTGTGGGTTTCCCCTGCAGTTTGGCCTAGCTAGTGATGTTAATGAAGTCAGTTATTTAGTTGGGAAACCATTTACTTCTACTTTCCTTTTTATCTGAGAAGCTGTATTGGATTATAATGAGGATCAGTGAGGTTCTTTGTTCACTCAGTGTCATGAAGAATTCTATTTTCCCTCTTCTTATGCTGAAGGATTGTAAGGTCAATGCTGATGTGTGAATGTCTTCCGCAGATGTCCGACAACAGGCGCCGATGTAACAGGCGTGCTCAGCAAGAGCAGCGTGCCCATCAGGAGGAACATCAGAGGCAGCCTCCCCCACCACCCCTGATGACAGTGGAGCAGATGTTCTTGATGCAAACTCAGGCAGTGCAGGCTATTGGGCAGACTCTGGCAGCCATGCAGCAGGCTCAATAGCAACCCCAACCCCAGTTGCAAGTGCAGATGCCCCAGATGCCACGGGATAAGCGTGGCGAGTTCATGAGAGGGCACCCTCCTACCTTCGCCCATTCTGCTGACCCCATGGATGCAGAAGACTGGCTGCGTGCAGTGGAAAGGGAACTGCGCACCGCCCAATGTGACGACAGGGAGAAGGTTCTGTATGGTCCCCGCCAGCTAAGGGGAGCAGCCCAGTCCTGGTGGGAGTCCTACCTCGCCACCCATGCTGACATCGAGGCCATCACTTGGGAGGAATTCAGCGAGAGTTTCCGTAGGTACCATGTTCCAGAGGGACTGATGATCGTGAAGAGGGAGGAGTTTCTGGCTCTGAAGCAGGGACCCCTGTCTGTTAGTGAATACAGGGACAGGTTTCTACAGCTATCTCGTTATGCACCTAAAGACGTCAACACTGATGCTAAGAGGCAGTACAGGTTCATGAGGGGTTTGGTGGATCCCCTGCATTACCAGCTGATGAACAACACCTTCCCCACCTTCCAGCACCTGATCGATAAGGCAATCATGACCGAGAGGAAGCGCAAGGAAATGGAAGATCAGAAGCGCAAGATGAATGGACCCCAGTCCGGGAGCAACAACCGCCCCCGCTTCTCAGGCAGTTCATCTCAGCAAGGCAAGCATGGTCACCCACAGGGATATCAGCATCAGGGTCAGCAGCCGTATCAGCAGCAGTCTTAGAGGCAGTACCCACAGCAGCAACAGTATCATCAGAACAGCCAGCAGGGAGGTAACCAGTATCAGAGGCAGAACAACCAGGCACCTCGCCTTCCTGCCCCAGCAGCAAATCAGAACAACCAAGCAGCCCCAGCACAAGGAGGAGGCAGAGGATGCTTTCACTGTGGAGAACAAGGCCACTAGGCGATGCAGTGCCGAAAGAAGATGGCGCAGCAGCAGACCAACCCCAATGCTCCAACAAGGCAAGGTGTACTGCAGCAGGCAGCAGGCAATCGCGGCCAAGCGTACGACCGTGGAAAGGTGAACCACTTGGAGGCCGAAGCAATCCAGGATGCACCAGATGTGGCAGTAGGTATGTTCTCAGTCGAATCTCATCCCGCAAAAGTGCTATTTGATACTGGTGCAACTCATTCATTTGTCACTGCAATATGGGTAGAAATGCATAACATCTCAGTGGAGGCAATGATGCCGCCCATGAGGATTAATTTGGTTGGTGGCAAAGTGCAAGCAGATAAAATATGCTCAAATATAAGGGTGGAAATAAGGGGGATAGGGTTCCCCAGCGACCTAATAGTAATAGACACCCCTGGGGTAGATGTCATCCTAGGGATGAATTGGTTAATGAAGTATGAAGCGAATGTTAGCTGTGACAAGAGGACCGTAACATTGAAGTCCCCGTCCGGAGAGGAGGTAGTGGCTGAGCTAAGGATGCCTAAGACAGTGAAAGGAGATTGTCACCAGATTTCGGTCGATAGCAAGGAGGCTAACCCGCTCGAGGCTATCAAGGTTGTGTCGGACTTTCCTGGATGTGTTTCCCAAGGAGCTAACGGGCATGCCACCCGAGAGAAAAGTCGAATTTGCCATAGAGCTTATCCCTGGTACCGCCCCCATTTCCAAAAGAGCCTATCGAGTGTCTGGACCAGAATTGGTGGAACTCAAGAAGCAGATAGATGAGATGTTAGAGAAGGGTTACATCAGACCAAGTACCTCGCCATGGGCCGCTCCAGTATTGTTTGTAGAGAAGAAAGATGGTACCAAAAGGATGTGCATAGATTACAGAGCCCTGAATGAAGTCACTGTTAAGAACAAGTACCCCCTGCCAAGAATAGAAGATCTGTTTGACCTAGCTCAGAGGTGCCAGCGTATTCTCGAAGATAGATCTGAGATCGGGTTACCATCAACTCAGAATCCGACCCTCGGACATACCGAAGACGGCATTCATCACCAAGTATGGGTTATACGAGTTCACAGTTATGTCCTTTGGTTTGACAAATGCACCAGCCTTCTTTATGTATCTGATGAACAGCGTGTTTATGGACTACCTAGACAAGTTTGTGGTAGTGTTCATCGATGATATTCTCATATATTCTCAAAGTGAGGAAGAACATGTGGAACATTTGAAGATGGTATTGCAAAGACTACGAGAGCATCAGTTGTATGCCAAGCTGAGTAAATGCGAGTTCTGGATTCATGAAGTCTTGTTTCTGGGTCACATCATAAACCAAGATGGGTTAGCTGTGGATCCAAAGAAAGTAGCAGATATCCTGAACTGGAGAGCACCGAAGGATGTTCGTGGGATCAAGAGCTTCATTGGAATGGCCGAATACTATAGGCGTTTCATTGAAGGCTTTTCAAAGATTGCTAGACCAATGACAGCGTTACTAGCGAAGAAAGTTGAGTTTAAGTGGACCCAAAAGTGTCAAGAAGCATTTGAGGAACTGAAGAATAGATTGACTACAGCACCTGTGTTAGTTCTGCCCGATGTTCACAAGCCATTCTCGGTGTATTGCGATGCTTCTTACACCGGAATGGGATGTGTGCTAATGCAAGAAGGAAGAGTGGTAGCATACTCATCTCGACAGCTGAAGATCCATGAGAAAAATTACCCCACACACGACCTAGAGTTGGCAGCAGTGGTCCATGCCTTAAAGACATGGAGGCATTACCTGTATGGGCAGAAGTGCGACATCTACACAGATCATAAAAGTCTGAAATACATATTCACCCAGTCAGAGTTAAACATGAGGTAGCGAAGATGGTTGGAATTGATCAAAGACTACGAGTTGGAGATACATTACCATCCAGGCAAAGCCTAATGTTGTTGCAGATGCTCTGAGCAGGAAGAGTCAAGTCAATATGATGGCCACGTACCCAATGTCATATGAGTTAGCCAAGGAGTTCGACAGACTGAGTCTCGGTTTTCTGAACAGTACGCAAGGAGTAACAGTGGAATTAGAGCCCACCCTAGAGCGGGAGATCAAAGAAGGGCAGAAGGATGATGAAAACATCAACAAGATCCGACAGCTGATCTTAGAAGGAAGAGGCAAGGACTTTCGAGAGGATGAAGAGGGAGTAATATGGTTCAAGGACCGATTGTGTGTTCCCGACATCAAACCTATTCGGGAGCTGATCCTCAAGGAAGCTCATGAGACAGCCTACTCCATACACCCTGGAAGTGAGAAGATGTATCAGGATTTAAAAAGGAGGTTTTGGTGGTATGGCATGAAAAGAGAGATCGCAGAATATGTCGCCATCTGCGATAGCTGCCAAAGAACCAAAGCAGAGCATCAGAGGCCCGCCGGACTGTTGCAGCCATTGCAGATTCCTCAGTGGATGTGGGATGAGATCGGGATGGATTTTGTAGTTGTCCTACCTCGTACCCGGGCCGGCTATGATTCCATCTGGGTGGTTGTGGACCGCTTAACGAAGGTGGCCCATTTTATACCTGTGAAGACAACATACACCGGAGCGACATTAGCTGAGTTATACATGTCCCAGATAGTCTGCCTTCATGGTGTGCCGAAGAAGATAGTGTCAGATCGAGGGACACAGTTTACCTCTCATTTTTGGCAGCAGCTACAAGATGCTTTGGGCACGCATTTGAACTTCAGCTCGGCTTATCACCCACAGACAGATGGTCAGACTGAAAGAACTAATCAGATCTTAGAGGATATGCTGAGAGCCTGTGCGTTGCAAGACAAGTCTGGATGGGACAAAAGGTTACCTTATGCAGAATTCTCCTACAACAATAGTTACCTAGGCCAGCTTGAAGATGTCACCGTTTCAGGCGCTCTATGGACGGAGTTGTAGGACTCCGCTGCATTGGGACCAGCCTGGGGAGAGACAGGTGTTTGGCCCCGACATCTTGCTTGAAGCCGAAGAGAATATCAAAATGGTTCGAGAGAATCTGAAGATAGCACAATCAAGGCAGCGAAGCTATGCTGACAGAAGGAGAAGGGAATTGAGTTTTGAAGTGGGAGATTACGTCTATCTGAAGGTGTCACCTATCAGAGGGGTCAGAAGGTTCAGAGTTAAAGGCAAGTTAGCACCTCGGTATGTTGGACCATATCAGATTCAAGCAAAACGTGGAGAAGTAGCATATCAGCTCAACCTACCGGAAAGTTTGTCGGCAGTGCACAATGTGTTCCACGTGTCGCAATTGAAGAAGTGTCTGCGAGTACCAGAAGAACAGTTGCCAGTGGAGGACTTGGAAGTCCAAGAGGATCTGACCTACGTAGAGAAGCCAACGCAGATTCTGGAGTTTGCAGACAGAGTCACCCGGAGGAACACCATCAGAATGCGCAAAGTCAGATGGGGCCACCACTCTGAGGAAGAAGCAACCTGGGAACGAGAAGATGATCTGAAAGCCAAATACCCTGAACTCTTTGCTGACCAACCTTGAATCTCGGGGCGAGATTCTCTTAAGGGGATAGGTTTGTAACACCCTGAATTTGGGGGTGTAAAATTTCTTTGCTCATATTCACAAATTCAGGTGTTGCTCCTCTTTTCACACCCTTCCCAATCTCCTCTTTCCCTTTTCTATAGAAGAAGAGTGGCTATTTTTCTTTGTGTAATTATAGTCTATTAGACTAAACTCCAAGGAAGTATGAATTGTGGCATCATGTTAAACCCTAAGTTTCACTTTTGTTTGGCGCATAATACTTGGAAGGGCTAATTTGAATTTGTGGCATATTTAGAATTGAATCAAATAGAGTAAATAAAAAGAAAAGGGAAAACAATTGCTGGAATAAAAGAAAAAGGAAAGAAGCCCCCAGTCCCCCCTCAGCCTTTCGGCCCAGCCGGGCCCACCCCCCGCGCGCGCCTTCTTCCCCCTCCTCTCTCTGCCCTGGCGGGCCTGCCCGTCAGCGAGGCCGCCTTTCCCGGTATCCGCGCCCGCTTCCCCGCTCTCTCTGCTCGCGGGCCCGGGTTGTCAGCTCCCTCGTCCCCGCGTAACCGCCGCCCCGAGCTGCGCGTGCCGCGGCCTCAGCGCCCACGTCGCGCGTGAAGCTCGCAACCCCCTCGCCCTCGGCCACTTGAGCCCGGAGCCTAGCCCGCCCTCTCTCCCTCCCTCATTAGCGCACCTGCAGACCTCCCATCCACCTCACCCACGCTGCGCACACGCCAAAGCGCCGCCGCCATTAACCGCCGCCGTCCCGAGCCCGTTTTTCCGTCGACGCTGGAGCCCCGCCGTGCCCTCTGCCACGGTGAGCTTCGCCTCGACGTCCGCAACCCGGGACACGCCCCAATTTCCCCGCTCCCTCCCTAGTTTCCTCTGCCCACGCTCACCCGCCATCCTCTGCGCAGTCGCCGTGGTCCGCCACCGTCGGCCCGGGCCGTCGTCGCGCCTTCGCCGCCACCGAGGAGTCCCCGAGGTTCGCCTTGAGGTAAGGAACCTCCTCTGCCCTCTCTCTTCCCCTCTATTGCACCCTGCTGCGCTTAATTCCTCGCCGGAGTCGATTAGCGCCGCCGCCGAGCCACTTGGCCGTGGACCGCCCCCCTCCGATGCCCCTGTCCCGACCTAGCCCCCACTAGAAGGTTCCCCGCGCCTTCCCCAACCTCCCCGGCCATCCCGGTCGCCCTAAGGACCTGCAGAGCCCCCGCGCCCCTTGTCTCTGGTGAGCTCCTCCGCCGCGGGTGCGGCCGCCGCCGCCTCTGCTGGCTGGAGAAGGAAACAGAAGCCAGCCGCCAGATCTCCGCCGTCCATCTTAGATCGAACGGCCCTGTTTCAAATAGCCTGAGCCCAATCCTAGCCGTCCGCCTGAGATCCGACGGCCCAGGGCCGTTTCCCCCCCCCCCGCACCCCGCACCCCGCCTTCCTGTCAACCCAGCCCCGCCTGTCAGCCGCTCGCGCGCCCGTGCTGCCCGCCCGGCCCCGCTTATCAGCCGCTCACACGCCCGCCCGCAGATCTAATCTCGGGCGTTGATCCGAGATCCAACGGCCGTAGGAGCCCGATACCCCTTCACCCGCGCAACTTCTTAAAGAGACCCCCGGTTTTCTGCAAATTAACCCGCCGTCCCTGGAACTTCGCAGTTAGGTCCTCGGACCTTTATTTAATCCAGATTAAGTATTTAAAGAGTATTTTTTAATCCTTAATCTTGTAAAATTCATAACTTGGTCATATGAACTCCAAATTAGGTGCTTCAAATTGCAAAATGTTCATAATATTCTTATCTATCTATTTAAGCAATGTTTCCCTGCTGTTTTCATGTTCCAATTAATAGTTGAGCATTAGTGTAAATGTATTGTTATTGGAACCCTATTTGAGATAAAGTAAAGATAGTAGACTTTAATAGGAGTTGGAGCACCTAAGTTTATGGACTTAACACCATGTAATGATTTAACCCCACCACTGACTTAGACCTAGTTAGTGGATAATGAATCGCTTTGTATAATCACCTACCCTAGACCTAGGGAGCACCAGATTGCCAATCCTTTTCTATTGTGAACTTGTGATCTCTCTACTGCATATGTTTGGTATATTGCTTTTGTTTGTCATTTCCCAAGTGCATAGAATGAATGATTACTTTACATAGACAACGGGCAGTCTGTGTTTCCCGAGGAAGTTGCAGAAGAAGTCCCCGATCAGCAGTTTGGTGAAGGCAAGTGTCCTCTGACCCATTATGTTCTATTCACTTATAATTCACGATCCCGCATTGCTTAATTGAAACCTAAGGATTGACTAGCTTTACACTTTACCTTATCCTTGATGACCTTTTGGGTTATTAGGGTTAGCATTTTGCTATTGCCTTAACTTAATCAATGAACATGATGTGGCTATTTATGATACGATGCTGTTATCCTGATGATATTGATGATCTTGTGATACTCTAGGGGGCTCAGGCTATTTCCTGAGTACCTCTCCGTAAGGACCTGTTCGTTGAGAGACCACCCGGGATAACAGTGCAACCATGAGGGTGAAATGGGGCGCCCTTAGCTAATTAATTAGAGGAACTAGAGGTGTAGTTGCTTCGCCGTCGTGCCGTCAATGGGGTCCAGGCATAGTGCTTGCTCTGCCGAGGCTGGGTGCGGAGGTTCTTTCGTTTTGCTTTTGTTAGTCACCCTCCTGTGGGGAGAGGTACTGTGTTTATCAAACTGGAGAAACCTAACGGGTGGCTATGACCTTTAGGGAATCTTTGTAAAAGCTACGTAGTGATACCCTGCCGGACCACCTAGGAAGTGATCAATGGGGAGTCATGATCCCCGGGCAAAACGGGAATCATGACTCATGGGTAAAGTGTGCGACCTCTGCAGAGGGTAATGAAACTGATTTATGAGCCGTGCTCACGGTTAAGAGCAGCCTTGGGATCCTCTTTGATTAGGGATACTCCGGATACACCTTAGATGATGACTTTAATGATGATGGTTAATGATGGTGACTTTAATTGTGCATTCTAGTATTTCCTCTCTGAGGAGGTACTTTTTGGGATTATAACTTGGGTTTTATGACAAAATCTGGCTTCTACTAACAATGAATACTTGACCAACTAAAAGCAACTGCTTGAGCCTAACCCTACATAAAGCTAGTCCACTTCAGCCAAACGGGGCATTTGCTGAGTACGTTGATGTGTACTCATCCTTGCTTTACCACAAAACACCAGGTTGTCCACATTGCAACCACTGCTCAGGAGAAGACGAGGTCATGGAAGGAGACTTCCAGGAGTTCCAAGACTACGACGAGTTTTAGGTGTGGGTTGGCGGCAACCCCCAGTCAGCTGCCTGTGAAGGCCTAATCTTTACTGCGTTTCGCTTAGTACTTTGATTTATCAGTTAAGTTGATGACTATGTGGACGTCTCTGACTCTGTGATGTAATAAGTTAATACTCTTTTATGTTATTATTCGAGCACTGTGCGATGATGTTCATTTATGTAATCGCTGTGTACGTGAGTTCTGATCCTAGCACGTACATGGTTCGCATTCGGTTTACCTTCCAAAACCGGGTGTGACATGAACTACCTCCTCCACCAGAGCCATTCGACCCACTGGCCGACCCAGAAACGAAGAAGGCAATAGAAATCATTAATGTGGCCGAAGCTATTGTAGATGAAGTTGTTACCAAACTGCTAATCGAAGCTGCAGAAAAAGTTCTGAAGGAAGAAGAGTAGCTATTGTAAAAACATTTTCTAGAATATTGATGTAACATTTGCTGAACTATGTTTGCAATATTTGGTGCTTACAAGATTTGAATGTAATATATGAATTGCTTGTAATTCAGTTCTTTGCGATGCATGAAACTTTATGTACATACCGTTTTTGAGACCTCGGCGAAAAAAACACCTTCCCTTCTTTTCATGTTTCGTAAAGAATAGTTTTTACACCTCATAAGAATCATCCACCCTTTTGTAAAATCATTAATGCTTCGTATAAAATAGAACCCTCCTTCCACATCAGAACTGATGGAGCTGTAACTCTCAGCTTACTTTGTGCCTTGGCATCCTTCCATTTTTTATAAAGCATTCTCCGAAAATCGACCTTGCTTCCAATTGATGTTATTGATGTGATATGATGCATGATGTGATGCTATGCGATATGATGCGATGATATGATGCAAAGAATGATGCTAATGCCGAAGACACGTACCCACACTGAAACATAATATCTGCGTTCTCTTAGGAACCAACAAAAATTTCTTTGCCGCTTATTTTTCGGTGTAAGTTCTGCATCCCCTTAGGAACGTCTTTTGAACTTCTTCGCCTTCTATTTCGGCGGTATTTGCGTTGACTTTTCGCGCTTCGCCTTATATTTCGGCGGTATTTGGCTCTGCATTCCCTTTGGAACGACTTTTGAGCAGAAAACTTACACTACTCTCCTTTAGGAATGACTTTTTGAAGCTTCAGCAAACTTACGCTGCGCTCTCTAGGAACGACTTTTGTAGCTTCGACAGATTTTGAGCTTCGTAAGTCTGTAGGAAAGATATATTTCATTATGACAAGAACGAAGCTATTACAAGAAATTAAAAGTGACAAGAAGACTAGATTTACACCAATTGTTCCTTATTAAAAAGAAAATGACAATGAATGTAAAATGCTTCAGAGGTAGGATATCTCTCAATAGATGTGTTTTGACTCTGGCACAGTACTGTTGACTGTGCGAGCTTCGGATTCTTCCGTGAGCTCTCGCTGCTGATGAGTCTGATGGCTCCCTTCTGGCTGCTGACCTCGTGAATAGGCAGGTTGTAGTGGCGGCGGAGGTGGAAGTTGTGGCCAAGAAGCCTGTGGCTGACTGGCCGAAGCAACAGAAGCTGCAGGATGATTACCCACATACTTTGGTTTGTAGGGTGAGTGACACGAAGCAGTATGTAGGACCTGCTTCGGTTGATTTTGCCAGGCTTTGGCTTCTGCGATCTCCTTCTGCTTTTGGATGATGATTTGGCACATTCTTGTAGTATGGCTCTTGTCTTCACCACAAAATAGACAGTAAATCTTCCTCGGTTGGTCCTCATATCTTCCTCCGAAGCCCCTAGCGCCTCTGCCTCTTGGAGCTGGCGGCCGAAAAGAACTTTGTTGCTGCCCCGAAGATTGTGAAGTATACTGTGGCCTCTGCAGCTGACTTCCTCAGTCATCACTCTGACTGGAGTTGTGAATTGACCTGATATGCCTTGGGTGGATTCTTCCTCCGAAGCCCCTGGTCATCTCAAAGAACCTGTAAGCTTCCTCCCTTCTTTGGCAGAAGTCATTGTCAGCCCTAATATATTCATCCATCTTTTGAAGCAACTTCTCCAGTGTCTGTGGAGGTTTTCTGGCGAAGTACTAGGCAGTAGGTCCTGGACGAAGCCCCTTGATCATGGCCTCAATGACAATCTCATTGGGCACTGTAGGCACCTGTGCTCTAAGACGCAAGAACCTTCGGACGTATGCTTGAAGATACTCCTCATGGTCTTGTGTACATTGAAACAGAGCCTGAGCTATGACCGGCTTCGTCTGAAAGCCTTGAAAGCTTGTCAGCAGCATATCCTTAAGCTTCTGCCACGAAGTAATAGTCCCTGGCCGAAGAGAAGAATACCATGTTTGGGCCACATTTCGAACTGCCATGACGAAGGATTTGGCCATGATAGCTGCATTGCCTCCATATGAAGATATAGTTGCCTCATAACTCATCAAAAACTGCTTCGGATCCGAATGCACATCATACATAGAGAGCTGAGGTGGCTTGTATGATGGGGGCCATGGGATAGCTTGCAGTTCTAGTGCCAAGGGAGAAGCAGCATCAAAGGTAAAGGTATCATGATTAAAATCATCATACCATCCATCGTCGTTGAATAAACCTTCTTGATGAAGCTCCCTGTGCTAGGGCCTTTGATCTTGTTCGTCTTGAACAAGATGGCGTACTTCTTTAGTGGCTTCGTCGATCTGCCTTTGAAGATCAGCCAGTCTAGCCATCTTCTCCTTCTTCCTTTGTACTTGCTGATGAATTATCTCCATGTTTCTGAATTCTTGATCCAACTCTTCCTCCTGGAGTGTTGGACTAGTGGCTTTCCTCTTCTGGTTTCGGGCCTCTCGGAGAGAAAGGTTCTCCTGATTTTGGTCCAGTGGCTGTAGTGCAGTAGCCCCTGTCGCTGAAACTTTCTTTGGCGGCATGACGAGGGTCAGTGCTTGCCGAAGGTGGTCGAAAGAGGGTTCACCAGAGGTGGGTGCCAATGTTGGGGACTTGTTCTCAAATGCTATGAATTAAGAACAAGGCAACACAGAAAGAGGGTTAATAGTTATAACCCTTCGTCCTTCGAAGCATTATGACCCTTACGATATAATGATCTTCAGACGAAGGATGTGAAGGACATACCTTCGACATTTCAATACATATTAATGAAGGAAGAAGCATATAAAACATAAGAAATAATATAAACAATCATATGGCATCATTGATATCTTCAAATTATATTATTATGAACAAACATAAACAATATCGAATTACATTTATACCTTCGGATTGACAGAAAGCAAAGATACAAGTGTGACGCACTAGTGAGTACAAGTCAACGTGAACAGTATGGGGGTACTGTTCATCTATTTATAGGCACAGGATACAGCCTACGAGAAATTACAATTATGCCCTTTACATTTACTATTGGTTTATAGAAAATCTATGAGGACTGAACAACCTTTTCCCTTTTAAGTCGGTTCCCTTTTCTGCGATTTAGCTGAAGCTCCCTTCCGCACAGCTTCGGAGCGACGGCCACCTTCGTCACGATCAAGCTCCTCATCGTGTAAGCTTTTATCATAAATCCAAAGATACCTGTCCATAAACCATACTTGGAAGACATTGTTAAATTATGTTTTTGAGGACCTTCGGAGGACGAAGGCCCCCAACAGTGTCGAACACCCCTCAACTGGTCATAGCCTGGTGAGAGAGAAATCTTTGGGCCTGACCTGGTGTCGGAAGCCAAAAGAAAATTCAAAATGATTAGAAAGAACCTAGAAGCTTCTCAGGCCAGGCAAAAGAGTTACCAAGATAAGAGGAGGAAACACCTATAGTTTGAAGTGGGAGATTTCGTATATCTGAAAGTATCGCCCACAAAAGGAGTGCAAAGGTTTGGGATCAAAGGCAAGCTAGCCCCTCGCTACATTGGACCTTATGAAATCATAGAAGCATGTGGACCTATGGCATACAAATTGAAGCTACCTCCAAAGATGTCTGCCATCCTCAATGTGTTCCATGTATCCCAATTGAAGAAGTGTGTTCGATTACCAATAGAGATCATAACCGAGCCAGATGTGGAGATAGAGCCAGATCTATCATACCAAGAACACCCCTCCAAGGTTCTAGATTACAAGGAAAGATCGACCCATGCAAGAACGGTCAAGATATATAAGATCTAATGGAGCAACCATTCGGAAGAAGAGGCTACATGGGAGAATGAGGATTTTCTGCGCTAGAACTACCCCGATGGTCTAGCTAAGGAAATCAGTACGTAACCATACCCCAGCCCCCCTGCTCTCTGAATCCAAATATAAGAAAGATGATCTTAACATAAACCAAGTTAAGCTATAAAACTAGAACAAAAAGGGCTTCCTTCTGAAGTTGCAAAGAGGATGACATTCGAAGAGCAGATTTTCTAAAGAACCTTATTAAGCAAACCAATACCATGAAAGCAAGTTGTAACCTTTTTCCTCTCCCCTGGAGGACCCCGACCCAAATCTCGGGGCGAGATTCTTTTAAGGGGGGAGGGCTATAACACCCCAGGTGTTACTCAGGATTTTCCCTCCACACCCACATTCGTTAACATTATCACCTGTGAATTAAGTTGAGCAAAAGACACCAAACTTGAAATGCTAAAAACTAAATCAAGCCTTTTCATCCCAAGAAGCATAACCCAACCACATCATGCACCCCAAAGTGAGCAAAATTCTCAAAACCTAAAACTAACCTATTTAAGCCTTTTTAAGTACCACCAAGAATTTTAGTGAAGAGGCTACAAAAAACATAAAATCATGATTTGGACCAATTAACAAAGTTGTAGTACACTAAATAAGATACAAAATATAGTAATAAACTTTGATCAAAATGGTTTTGCAAAATTCTCAAAACAGCCACTTAAGTGGAGCCTTCAAATGAAAATCAGAAATTCTGAATTCTGAAATCTGACCTTCTCATCAAAATCAATCGTGTTCACCTAGTTCCAAGGCTCAAATCTGTGAGGTCCAAATAACAAATTGGTGCCAAATTACCTTAGGCACGCCCTGGAAAAATTTGGAGACAAACCCCAGCCGTTTGACATGATTTTGGCATGGTTTTGCCTCGGGACGCAGCAGCTAGACACTGATGACTTGGCGACACAACAACTCTCGGTACATAGCCAAAACCTCTCAGCTCCCACACAAAAACGAAAAAGCATACCCCAGGGAACATATCTTACAATATGATCTTGCCCAAATTCGTGAAGATTTGAAGCCTATGGGCGTTGGAATAGGAGCAGAAGCAATGTGCCACGTACTCGACCGCGGCTAACACGCCGGTGCAAGCCTGCCCGTGCGCCTGCGCCGAGCAACGCTCGCTCGCGCGCCCGCACCGGTCCACGCCTGACTGTGCACCGCACCCGTGCCTATAAGAGCAGCACGGCCTCGGCCGTAGTCCCTCCGCACTGTGCCCAACTCCCTAGAGCTAGCTTGTAGCTCCAGCAACCTCCCCATGACCCGCCACCACCACCAGAGCTCAGCCACCGTGGCCAGACCTTTTCTCGGCAACCTCTAATCGATCCAGTGCCTCGTCTAGCTTCCCAGTGCCTCATAGAGCTCCCCAAAGCAAGAAACCAAATGCTATCTCACCGGAGACACCATTCCACCCTCGCAGAAGTTGTTTTCCCTGCCGGCACGTGTGGCCACGACAAACCGGTAAGCCATAGTTCGATTACTCGCGCCCATGTCTTCCCTGACACCCAATGAAGCTCGCTGTACGGTTTAATCGAATCCTACCGCCGTGGTTAGGCTAGAAAACTCGCTACCGATGAGCTCCCCCGCCTGCGCACGAGGTCCGACCAACTCCGACCATCGACGTGATCACCGTGACCTCCCCGACCTCCATGGACACTTCACCAGAGCTAGATCGCCGCCGGTAAGCCCCGCCGCCCTTTCCTCCACCGTGGTCACTGTTCCATCCAGCTAGAGACCACAGGATAGATTTAGGTTAACCCTAGGGGGTTTTCTGCAATGTCAGTGACTCACATGAATAGTATACCGAGGTCTAATCTATGATATAAAGGGAAAAATAGAACCAGGGACTTCAGCGCAAATATGATTTTCTTTTTCCTTTTTGAATTAAATTAGAAAACTACCCAAATCTTAATAATACAGAGAAAAATAGAAATGCTTCTAGACTAGGCTTGAGAAAAATTGTGGAGACACTCATCTAGTAGACACATTGTTTAAAAATAATAAACACCACAGTATACAAGGCTAAACCAGATATATTCATCAAAGCCTATTTCTGCCCAAACTTTAGGAAATGAAAAAGGGGATAGAAAATAGAAATCAGAGGGTGACCACATTTTTCCTAGTATGCCTAAGTTATGTAGTTCATAGGAAAAATATATGGAACCCTAGTCCAGTACTGATCTGAGTTTATAATTTTATTTAGGTGTTAAGAAGTTAATAAAGACCATGATTAAAAATACAAGGACACATGCAATAATGGCAAGAAAAATTTAGTAGGCCCCTGACCACTAATGTACCACTTCAAAAATGATAACCACCCCAAACCATCACAGTAAGTGGGTTAAACAAATAAAACTTAGATTTTGCCCATACTTCAAATAAATCAAAAGAAAGACTAAAAATGGGAAATAGTGAGCAACCCTATTTTTACCTAAGTACTTATGATGTATACTACAAGAGAAAAATATAAGACTAAGGTAAAAATGTAATGGAATACACCTCGCACCCTGCCCCATGAAAAAGACCATATATTCCAAGAAATCTTACAACCCATTCCTTATAAGCAAAATTAACCAACTTTAAGAATGATTGCTCTTGTGCAAGAAGAAGATAGAAAAATTAGAAAATTTGTTGTTTGACATTTTTCAAAAATAGTAGTAGTGGAGAACACCACTAAGCCCCCAAACTTTAGAAAATCACAGTAAATTAACCAATAGGTATCTTTGGCTAAAATTTGGTATAAAGTGATATTATTACACCTATTAAGTCTTCGCTAAGACATTGAAGGATTGTTGAGTACGACCTTAATCCAACTTCCTAGACTAGCCACACCTACTTCTAACTACCAAGTATACCACTAAAATCTTCAATAGTAAGACTAAGACCCGTCTTGCTAACTTGAGTACTTCACCTTGCATTTTAATTATTAAACTTACATACCATAGCATACATATATCTTACTCATTGCATTCATTTAGATTTCAACCTTGCTGACGGAGAGTACATGCTCATCCCCGAGCAAGAAGTTGCCCAAGAGGAAGTCCAGGAGCCAGCTCAAGAGCCTACCATCGAGGATCTCCCCGCAGCCCCATCTTTTGAAGGCAAGCCCTGGTTTTATGCATAACCTTTTATATATGCTATTTTACTACACTTAATGTTTGTAGGTTTGTAATGTGCACTTAAGTGTAGGAGTTGGTTGAAACCCTTAGTTGCATGAACTCAAGATTCCTTTTTGAGATGGATAATAGTATGCTAGGTCGAGTAGCTGCTTTGCTAATTAGGGATCTCGGTAGAAGTCGAGTGATTTTTCTAGCACTCACACGAGGTCAGGAATTGATTGTATTCATCATGAAAACGGGATCTATGATGGTCTATGGACTTGGATCCAGTGTGGATGCCTTGCCTATGAGACGGAAATGGAATTAAAGATTAATGTGTGGATACCTGAGTCAAGCGTTTGAAAGTAATAAACACATGTAGAGAAATATGGTAACCGGTAAGCCTTGTACCTAAGTGAAGCCGGGCGCGTACTTTCCTCCTCACTTGTCCTGACATGGGGTCTCCCATGCTAGGTATGGTGGGCGCAAGTGCAGCCACTGTACGGCGGCAGCCGGGGTTAGTAGGGCATTGCATGCCAAGGCGGTGAGCCCTAGCCGCGAATGGGGAATCGATGGGGACGGCTGAAGTGTGTGGGGACGGAGTGCCCCTACATGTCGTGTCTTTAGGTTTACCTTGCAATGTTAAAACTCGATTCGAATCATCTACTTCTCGCAGCTAATGAGACTTCTTGAACCCTTGTACTGCATCGATTCCGATTTAAGTGTGTCGCTGCCTCCAAGGTGTGACTCGAGCACTTAAGCTGGAATAATTCGGGTGGTTCTGCCACAGTACCGGAGGAACAGTTACCTATGGAAGAACTCAACATTAATGAGGACATGACTTACTCGGAGTATCCTATTAGAATTTTGGAAACATCATGTCGAATTACGTGAAGTATAGTTATCAAAATGTGCAATGTTCAGTGGAGTCATCAATCAAAAGATGAGGCAACTTGGGAAAGAGAAGATGAACTCAGAGCAGAATTCCCCCAGCTATTCTCAGAAGTTCTCTAATCTCGAGGACGAGATTCTTTTAGGGGGATAGGTTTTGTAGCACCTCAAATCCATCAATTAAAATAATACATTATTAGTTGCTAAACTAAGTATAGAGTAAATTAAAAATATATCAAGTGTTTGAATGCATTCATTATCGGTGCATGATTTCTTTGTTTGTTAATGAATTGCAACACCTTTGTTTTAATTTATCCTCTTCGCGGAGCTCCATTTACTTAAATAATAAAAAATGCCTAAAGGCTTATTTACAATGTATATTATTTAATAAAATATTGTTATTAGATTTATTATACTTTTTGAAATATTTAAATATAGTTATTTATGAATAATCTAATGTTTTTAAAAAAAGAGAGAATGAATTTTCAAAATTAAAAAAAAAAGAAAAAACAAAAACAACATGCGTGGTCACCATCCCTAGCCGATCGGTCCATTTACCACCGTCACATACACATTCCCCTCCCTCCCCTCCTTTCTACCTATGACTAGTGGGCTCCACCATTCCAATTTTCAAGCTTTGAAAACCAGCCATCTCACTTACGTACGTGACCTCCTCTCTCTATTCCTTACGTGTGGACCCCACCCAAATCCATGTTTCTCACCTTCCCTCCTGTTGGGACCACGCTTCATCACCGAAGGTCCTGCAGAAAGAAACAGCTTCGGCTGAAGCCGCTTGTACATGATGCCGAAGGCATCATTCATGAAGCTTCGATATTATAACATATCCGAAGATGAAGGGTCGAACCGACTTAAAGATGGAATGACCTTTTAGCTCATAGGGGTCTGAGTCATTGTTGTAAACTTTTATGAGGGGCATGATTGTAATTCTTCACAGGTTGTGTCCTGTGCCTATAAATAGTGAACAGTATTCCTTTACTGTTCACGCATTCCTGTAATTGCTGATGCATCGTTCGGGAATCATTGTTTGTCAAGGCAAAGGTATAAATGTACCTAAACATTGTATTCAAATATCTTAAATTCGTATAATAAGATATGTGAATGATGTCACCTATTTTTAATGTATTTATCTTTAATATTTGACTTTGTATTATCTTTACAAGTTTAATTAAGAAGGTGAAACTTTCGTAACATTACGCTCGTGACCTTCATCCGAAGTTCATTAAATCCTTACGGAGATAATGTTTCGGCGGACGAAGAGCCTTAATATTTAACATTTTATGTTGCCTTATTCTTAATTCATAGCATTTGAGAACAAGTCCCCAACATTGGCGCCCACCTCCGGTCAACACACTTCCACTTTTTTAAGCTGATGGATTCGTTCAACGATCAAGCTGGAGCTGCTTCGGCCCCGAAGCTGGTACTCCCGATAACAGGCGGTTCATGCTCAGAGCCAGCCAACAAGAAACAGAAGAAGGAAGCACAGAGAAGGGTACAGCACGCCGGGGTGCAAGGACCCTTCATCAAGTCAAGATGGTCTCACATTCCAATTACCTTCTCCCAAGAGGATCTTCAACTCAAAGATTACCCACACAATGATGCTATGGTTATCTCTTGTGTGATCAAAGGATTTCTGGTCCATAATGTTTTGGTTGATACAAGTAGCGCAGCTGATATCATATTTGCTAAAGCTTTCAGACAAATGCAAGAGCCCGAAGACAAGATCCATGATGCTACGCACCCTCTTTGTGGCTTCGGAGGACGGCAAATTGTAGCACTTGGGAAGATCACCATGCCAGTAACCTTCGAATTTGTTAACAATACAAGGACTGAGCAAATTGTGTTTGACATTGTTGACATGGAGTATCCTTACAATGCTATTATTGGTCGTGGTACTCTCAATGCTTTCGAAGCAATTCTTCATCCAGCTTACCTTTGCATGAAGATACCTTCGGACCAAGGGCCCATCGCTATTCATGGAAGTCAGGAAGCTGCCAGAAGGGCCGAAGGAAATTGGACAGATTCAAAGGCGATCCATAACATAGATGGAACTGAAGCTTGTGAGCAGTACAAGTTCAGAAGGGAAAAAGCTGCTTCGGCTGATCAGCCGAAACCCATGCTCTTATGTGAGGACATAGCAAAGCAGAAGGTGCTATTGGGATCTCAATTGTCCGAAGAACAGGAGAAAGCCTTGATACGGTTTTTGTTCAACAATAAAGATGTTTTTGCTTGGTCAGCTAATGATCTTTGCGGAGTTAACAGGGATGTCATTGAGCACTCGCTCAATGTTGACCCATCTTTCAGACCCAGAAAGCAGAGACTTCGGAAGATGTCTGATGACAAGGCCGAAGGTGCTCGGAATGAAGTGAAAAGACTCCTCAGTGCTGGAGTTATTAGAGAGGTAAAATACCCAGAGTGGTTGGCTAACACTGTTATGGTGAAGAAGGCCAATGGTAAATGGAGAATGTGTATCGATTTTACTGATCTCAATAAGGCTTGTCCGAAGGACGAGTTTCCATTGCCAAGGATAGATTCCTTGGTTGATGCAGCAGCTTCTTCGGAGCTTATGAGTCTGCTGGATTGTTATTCAGGCTATCATCAAATCTAGATGAAGAAGGAGGATGAACCGAAGACCAGCTTCATAACCCCTAGTGGAACATATTGTTACCTTCGGATGCCTGAGGGGCTTAAGAATGCTGGAGGAAGCTTCAGCAGAATGACAGCGAAGGTTCTCCATTCTCAGATAGGCAGGAATGTGCTAACTTATGTTGATGATATCATTGCAAAAAGCACGAAGCAAGATAATCACATTGCTGATCTGCACGAGACCTTTGCTAATTTTAGACAGGCTGGTTTAAAGCTAAATCCAGAAAAATGTGTCTTCGGAGTTAAGAAGGGGAAATTTCTTGGTTGCCTAGTTTCAACAAAAGGAATTGAGGCTAATCCAAACAAAATCGAAGCTATCCTTCGAATGGAACCACCAAGTACAAAGAAAGGGGCTCAAAGATTGACAGGAAGACTGGCATCTCTCAATAGATTCATATCCAGATCAGCAGAGTGAAATTTGCCATTTTTCGAAGTGCTGAACTCTGCTGAAGTTTTTCAGTGGGGACCAGTCCAGCAGAAAGCCTTCGAAGAGCTGAAGCAATATTTAATAGATCTAACAACATTAACTCCACCAACGCCAGGGGCTCCTTTGTTATTATATGTGGCAGCTTCGCACTCAGCGGTAAGTGCGGCACTTGTTCAAGAGAAGCTTGAAGGCCAAGTCAAAAAGCAGGCCTCAATATACTTTGTGTCCGAAGTTCTTAGTTTATCAAAGAAAAATTATACAGAATTGGAGAAGGTACTGTATGCTGTTTTGATGGCCTCCAGGAAGCTTTGGCATTATTTTCAAGCTTACAACATAATTGTTCCTTCTTCACAACCTTTGAAGGATATTATAAGAAACCGAGAAGCTACTGGAAGGATTGGAAAATGGGCTGCAGAGCTCAATGAATTTTGTATTAATTATGTGCATAGGTCTTCGATTCAATCCCAAGCATTGGCAGACTTCATTGCTGACTGGACGCCAGTGGCTCAAGAGGAAGAAACGAATAAAGATGCTGAAGTATGGACAGTGTTTTGCGATGGATCTTGGGGAACCTTCGGAGCAGGAGCAGCTGCTGTGTTGGTTTCACCTTCCAAAGTTAAAACTTGTTATGCGACAAGACTTGATTTCAGTTGCACAAACAATATTGCTGAGTACGAAGCTCTTCTCCTGGGTCTTCGAAAGTTAAAGGCAATGGGAATCAGAAGGGCCATTCTTAAAACTGATTCCCAAGTTATTTCTGGTCATATTGACAAAAGCTACAAAGCAAGAGATCCGAAGCTTGAAAAATATTTAGATACAGTTCGAAGGATTGAGGCTTCCTTCGAAGGATTCTCTGTTAAAAATATTCCTCGTGGAGAAAATGAATATGCTGATCTATTAGCCAAGTCAGCAGCAGAGGGGCTGCCCTTACCTTCGGAAGTATTTTTCGAAACAATAAAAGCACCTTCGGTCGAGCTTCTTGAAAGAGCAGTTCTCAACATATCCCCTGTCTATAGTGAAGATTGGAGAACTTAAATCATCTCTTTCCTTCAGGGTAATTTTCTTTTGGATGACGAAGCTTACAACAGAAGGATAGAAGCAAGAGCTCGACCATATGTTATTATAGAAGGGGAATTATATAAGGGTGGGGTCTGTTCCCCGTTGCTCAAGTGTTTGTCCAGAGCCGAAGGTATAGAATTGATGAAGGAAATACATGCAGGCCTGTGTGGATCTCATATCGAATCTAGGCCTTTGTTGGGAAAAGTTTTTCGCCAAGGATTTTATTGGCCAAAAGCAGCTTCGGATGCAGCGGAACTAGTGCAAAAGTGCGAAGGTTGTCAGAAATGTGCAAGAGATCAAAAACAACCTTCGTCTCTAACTCAGTTAATACAACCCACTTGGCCGTTACAAAGGTGGGGCCTTGATTTGTTAGGTCCGCTACCACCAGCACAAGGAAATTTAAGATATGTTGTAGTGGCAGTGGAATATTTTACTAAGTGGATTGAGGCAAAGCCTTTAGCCACAATAACTTCGGTCACTGTCCAAAAGTTTTTCTGGCAAAACATTGTTTGTCGTTTCAGAGTACCGAAGGCCATTACTGTGGACAATGGAACGCAGTTTGACTCCGAAGCTTTCAGAGAGTTTTGTGACCAAACTGGCACGAAGATCCATTTTGCGTCAGTTCGGCATCCAGAATCAAATGGACTAGTCGAAAGAGCCAATGGGATCATAATGACAGGAATAATGAAGTCAATCTTCAATCAGCCCAGGGGAAAGTGGCCAGAAGAATTAATCAAATTGGTGTGGAGCCATAACACAACAGCGTCAAGATCAACACACTTTACGCCATTTAAACTATTGTTCGGCGACGAAGCAATAACACCGGAAGAAGCCAAAGCAGGATCTATAAGAACAATAGCTTCGGCAGAAGGCGAAGATGAAGCTGATTGCTCTATAGAAAAGGATCCTATAGAGGGGATCAGGCTTCAGGTTGTGGAAAACATCAATAAATACCAAGCCGAAACAATAAAATGGCGTGACAGAAAGGTTCGGTTGAAGAACATCAAGTCAGGACATTTGGTGCTTCGGAGAATGGCCAACCCAGACACAGTAGGCAAACTACAGCTGAAGTGGGAAGGCCCTTTCTTGGTAGTATCTTCGTCAAGACCCGATTCCTACAGATTAAAGGATATGGACGGCAACGACATCCCTAGATCGTGGAATGCGGATGAGCTTCGACGATATTATGTTTAGCTTGATGTAATTTTCTGTTTATGTTCTTTTTTGTGGCACCCTTTTCCTTTCCAAAGGGGGAGAAAGGTTTTTAATGGGGCCACAACATGTAATTTTCCTTATTTTAATTCTATAAGAGTGATATCTCCCAAAAATGTAAATATAAATACAAAAGGAAAAGAAAAGAAAATAGGGAGAAGCTCAAAAGTCGTTCCTAAGGGAATGCAGAGCTTACAGCGAAAAGTCAACGCTGATTCCGCTGAAAGTAAAAGGCGAAGAAGCTCCTAAGGGAGGCTTACAGCGAAAAGTCAACGCTGATTCCGCTGAAAGTAAAAGGCGAAGAAGCTCCTAAGGGAGGCTTACAGCGAAAAGTCAACGCTGATACACCGAAAAGTAAACGGTGAAGCCGAAAAGTAAACGGCCAAAAGATTTGAATCATTCCCAAGGGGATGAAGGGCTATGATTATGGTTTTTGAATATGTGTTTCGATACTCATTTGCACGATACATTACATCATGTCATTTGCATTCATAAACATTCATTTAGACATATATAGAATCATCATCATACCACACAAAAAAGACAGATGCTTCGGCAATAAGGAAAAATTTCGAAGAAGGAGAAAATTTTTCATGCTTCGTTGTGAACGAAAAGAAGGGAATGTGTTTTTCGCCTTCGGCTCAAAAAGAGAAGTTTCGTCCACATCAAAGCAGATTGTACACGGATAAAGGAGACAAAATATATTACAAGGTATGTACAAATTTACATCAGTTGTTCCATAATTATATTACAAAAGTCTCTCCAGAATTTTTGCAGGAAAGTATGGTGAAGCAACTATCAAGCTTCATGCTAGATTTCGTCAAAACTTCAGCTTCGTCATACATCTGCTTCGTCATCCTGCGTATATCAAAGATTAGAATAAGAAAGGTGCAAATTTCAAGGAGAAGGTAAAGGTAACAAATATAAGTTTCTTACTGGCTTAAGATGACTTCGAGCTTCCTCACCTGCCATTTTTCGCCCCCCATTTACCCAGATCTGGGTCATGAATCTATTTCCAATGCTTCGGGCCAGGCTTGGGATATCTATCAGATCTGACGCTGATAAGCTGAAGTTTGGTCTATTCACAATATTTCCATGCGTGCAGCCAGCCTTCAGAAAAGCGGCAGCTGTGCCCCGAGAAGCTACCATGGCGCAGAAGTCGGCATGCCCACCAATGACTTCGTCAAGAGCATCAACCTCACCTTCAATATATTCTAATGTGCTGGGCCAGTTTGCAGTCGAAGGTGTAAATTTTTCAGAGCTGGCTCCGATAGAATGAAACACATCCTTCAGCCGCAGCACGCATCGGCTGCCGAAGCTTAGACATTTCTCTTGAAGTTCTTTCAAGGATGTTTGCAAATTTGAATTTTTATCCATCTCAGTTTTAAGACTTGTTTCAAGGTGTTTCTTTTCCTGCTCAAATTTTTCTGATTGTTTAAGCAATTCATTCTCTAAGCTGTCGTTCTCAGCTTGGACTTCAGCCAAGGAGCCTTCCATAGACTGAATAACAAAGTCCTTCTTTTCCAATGCACCTTCGTGCTCTTTAGCCATGATTTCAAAATCTTGGATGGTGAAGTCCTTCTTTTTCAGAATAGCTTCGTAATTTTCAACTTTTTCTTCCAAATCTTTGATGATAACCCTGTTCTTCTCTTCTTCGAGATCTTGTTGCATTTTTAGAACCTTACTTAATAGTATACTCTGTCAAAACAGTCTTCATTAGAAAACGACCCAAAAAATTAATAATAATAAAATGGTAATAATGATTTTTACCTTGAAATTAGCATAAAGCAAGCTTCCAGCGATATGGTGTCGCTGGTAGCGGCAAAGGTCAGCTTCTAGCTTTGGCAGGCCAATGCTTTTCGAGAGAATTCTAATAATTTTAGCTTCGCTGCGGTTTCGAAGGCATCTCAGTTTTCCTTAGTTAACTCCACCAAATAGCATAGCCCCAGGCTTATATCCACAGGATACAACATATTTTTTAAGCTCTTCTTTTTCAGCATCTGTTAATTCCTGTCCAAGTAAATCTTGAAATTTAAAATCTCCCTCTTCCAAAACGTCTTCAACTTGCTTTTTCTCCTTTTCAGTAGCTGCGCTTGCCGCGACTACAGCAGCTTCTTCTTCAGCCATTTTCAGGAGTATATTATCAATAACTTCAAGTGTGTCTTCTAGGTTTGGATCTTCTGTGGCCCCGGCTTCAGCCCCGGTAGTTTCGGCTTTGCCGGTTTCAGCTTCGGGGGTTTCCACTCTGGTGGCTTCGGCTGTGGCACCTTCGGCGGCCTTGGCAACAACAATTTTTGACACCGATGTCAGTGACGGTGTCCCATGGATCACATCTGTCACTTGAATGATTCTTCGTTTTTTCGGCTTCGCAGGACTTTCAGCTGCCGAAGTCTCTTTGTCCTTCTGTAAAGACTTTGTCAGTTCCGGTGCCAACGGACTTAACTTGACAGGCAGAGATTCAGTCATTACCTTCAAAATTTCTTCCACTTCGGCAGTAGAAGGTGCCACAGACAGTCCATCATCTCGGGCTAATATCTCTGGTTCTGGAGATGCTGGCTCCGGAGATGTAGCCTTCGGAGATGTAGCCTTCGGAGATGCAACTTTTCTCTTTCTTGAAGTAATTGCTTTCGGTTCAAATTTTTCTTTCTTCTTTTCTGGTTGATCTTCGGCATTTTTAGTTAGAACACTGGTCACTCGTTTTCTTTTTTGCCCTTCGGCACCCTTGTCTAGCCGTTCGTAGTCAGGGTATTCAAAACTTATAGCATCAAGCACTCTGTTTAGCCTTCGTTTCGGCCGGGTGCCGAAGGCTGCTGTCATCAATTGATCTTCTTTTTTAGAATAATTTCCAAGAATTTCAGTACTCATTGCTTCAATTGTTTCGAACCATTCTTGGCAGGGTTCTTTAAAATATTTCTTGAACTTGTAATGGTAGGGCAGGCGGACAAGTTCCCCCTCTTTCTTCTCTTTTTTGAGCTTCGGCATAGCCCATTCCTTCTTAGTTGGAAATATTTTGAACGACAGAAATTCCTGCACAAGATCTCTAGTGCCAATGTGCTCAGCAATAGTCCTGAATTCGGCTAACGTGATTTGAGTTGGACCTTCTGGTGTCATATTGCAGTGGGGTCTGGTCTCTCCGAATATCAATTCAAGTGGGCTCTGTACTAGCTTCTCCTTGTCATCGTCAACTTTGACGTAGAACCATTCTGACTTCCAGCCTGCCGGCCACTTGCTTCGATAGCTGATTACAGGAAACTTCGTAGTCTTCCGATAGGCAAAATTATAACAACCAAAATTTTCATGTAACCCATCTTTTCTGGCCTTAGTTTGATAATGTAGCTCGTGTACCCGGCAGAAACCTTCGGCAAATGGCTCCACCCCCTGGCTTCGGAGAGCCCAAATATAAACACTAAGCCTAACAATAGCATTAGGAGTTAATTGATGAAAATAGATACCAAACTTTTTTAGCACGTCGGCAATCATCCTATTCAAAGGAAATCTCAAACCAGCTTTGAGGAAACTCTTGAAAATCACTATTTCATCCTTCTCTGGCTTCGGGGTAGTTTCCTCTCCTCCGAAGCGAATCAGCTTCTTCTCATCTTCGCTAAAGTAGGCCGATTTTACCATCTTCGGGAAATCAGCCTTGGAGATTGTTGACCTTCCGAAGTCTAGGTGGCTAGGCTTGCTTGGTATTGCAATAGTGTGATCATCTTCAGAATCAGTTTCTTCAATATCTGCTTGTTCTGCTTCGGCAGCAGGGGTGATCTCCAATGTCACCAATCCACTCCGCCTCATCGCTTCTGAGATAGGGACAGTTTCCGCAGCTTCGGCTTCGTCTCCTTCGCGCTCAACCCTAGCAATAGAGCGCACTCTGGCCATTTAATTTTGAGTATCTTGAAAATTGTTCAGAAATTAATAACCTCTTTTCTGAAGCCCTTTTTTCTGACGAAGCAGACGCCAAACTAGAGCTTTGTTCGAATGCAAAAGTCAAGCTTCGGCTATGGTTAAAAATTTTGGCAGCAAAACAGTGCAGCAGCAATGAATGCTGTGGTAACTTCACACCTACCCGTCTGTTTATATAGTGTTGCAGGAAGGAAGGTGAATCGTCAGGATTTTTACACCAAGCAAACGATTGCTCGCACCCGCTGAACGGTGGACCGCAAAAACCAGAATAGAGAACCCGCATGGTGGAATCACTACGCGCTCGAAAATTGTATCGTTTCTCGACAACGAGCTCAGGGAAGGTGTTTTTCGGACCTTCGGCTTCCTGAAGCCTAAGAGACTTTTCTCACGGATCAAGTTCGTTACGAAAAACGATCTAGCACCGTGAAGGGGCTACTGTTGGGACCACGCTTCGTCGCCGAAGGTCCTGCAGAAAGAAACAGCTTCGGCTGAAGCCGCTTGTACGTGATGCCGAAGGCATCATTCATGAAGCTTCGGTATTATAACATATCCGAAGATGAAGGGTCGAACCGACTTAAAGATGGAATGACCTTTTAGCTCATAGGGGTCTGAGTCATTGTTGTAAACTTTTATGAGGGGCATGATTGTAATTCTTCACAGGCTGTGTCCTGTGCCTATAAATAGTGAACAGTATTCCTTTACTGTTCACGCATTCCTGTAATTGCTGACGACGCATCGTTCGGGAATCATTGTTTGTCAAGGCAAAGGTATAAATGTACCTAAACATTGTATTCAAATATCTTAAATTCGTATAATAAGATATGTGAATGATGTCACCTATTTTTAATGTATTTATCTTTAATATTTGACTTTGTATTATCTTTACAAGTTTAATTACAAAGGTGAAACTTTCGTAACAT
Organism: Zea luxurians; assembly: GCA_029449295.1. Taxonomy (NCBI): domain Eukaryota; kingdom Viridiplantae; phylum Streptophyta; class Magnoliopsida; order Poales; family Poaceae; genus Zea; species Zea luxurians. Next base: position 7,434,340 of record JAOPSE010000002.1, read on the forward strand.
TACGCTCGTGACCTTCGTCCGAAGTTCATTAAATCCTTACGGAGATAATGTTTCGGCGGACGAAGAGCCTTAATATTTAACATTTTATGTTGCCTTGTTCTTAATTCATAGCATTTGAGAACAAGTCCCCAACACCTCCGTTCTTCTCTCACTCGCAGGATTTGGACCAGTGCGCCGCCACCAGTTCAACACCGTGTTCGTGCTTGCACCTATTGACCCGGCTCCTATTGTCCCCCTATCGTATTGCCTTCAGTGGAGCGCGTGCCTGACTCACTACACGACGGTTGATCTTTAGCGACCCTTATTAGGTACCAACTTTTGGTTGCTAAAGGTTAGGGACCGACGGTCAGTCGCTAAATCCTTTTGTAGCAATGGTCGGTTGGTCACTAAAAGTCTAGAAATTTAACAACTTATGGTTGGTCGCTATAGATGTCGTCGAGGACTAGCGGTGGGTCGCTATAGAGCAAGGATCACTATCAAATCTTATAGTCTGAACGTACCTGTAGATGTTAGTGACTAAAAATTAATTAAAACAAGTAAACATTGATCGCTAAATTGCATGGTGATTTATTTCTTTTTAATATTGCTTGTATGTTTACTTCATGGTTTGTTTATGTTTGGACATGACTATAGTATGCAACTGTGTTCTTTGTGCTTATATGATATTAGATTCGAGTTGAAAGTCGTTTCAAATCCTACATAAAGAGTATGGATAAATCATGGATCACAAGTGAATGGTTTTCTAGGGAGACAAAGGTTTATAAACAAGAGGTGAATGGTTTTTTAGCTTTTGCATTTAGACATTCAGCAATAGGAGAAACAAGATACTGTGCCCTTGCAAGAAGTGTGTTAACTCATTTTGGAGAGAGGCCGGTGAAGTGCGAGAACACTTGATATGTGATGGTTTTCTAAAAGGGTACACAACATGGACCTTACATGGAGAAGCTTCGTCCTCTTTTGTGAATCATGGTAACAATGATGATGAGTTTAGCGAGCATCCTACAGAAGATGATGCAATATCTGAGTTATTGTAACACTATAAAAGTCATCAACTAAAAATAATGAATTTATTTATTATGATAAATAGGGTAATAAATTTTTATTCAAATGTTTATTATTTATTTGGTAATTTTTTATGAATTTTTGAGTAATTTAAAAATGCATTTCGAAATAAATTAAAAAAAGAAAACCCTCCCTAACCCTAAGGCCCACTAGGGGCCCATCTACCTAACCCTAGCAGCCGCACACTCCCTATCTTCTCTCCCAGCCGCCGCCGCCTCTATCTCTCCCTTCCCTCTTCTCTCTCCCCTCACCTCTCTCCTCCCTTCCCTCGTCTCGCTCCTCTCTGTCCCCAGCGACGCGCTGCTGGCGGCGGCCGCACTGGCGAGGCTGGAGGAGAGGCCATCGCTGCTAAAACAGGAGTTTGGGGACGCCACTCTCAGGGACACCGTGGCGCCGCTGCTGGTCCCCAGCTACGACCTGGCCATGGCGGCGGCCTTCCTCTTCTCCCACGCCGACGCCGTGGAGAGCGACAGCTTCGACTTCTGGCTCCGCGACGTGTGCGCCGACTTCCGAGCGATATTGTCTTGCACTTACAGGTAACAGCGAATGACGAGTTGACGACCCATTTTAGAATATTTTGGCATAACTGCATATCGAAGAAGGTTGATGTACGTGGTTCTACTATTGTGCAGCTCAGCTTCGGTACTGGGTTCTACTATTGTGCATCTCAGCTTCGGTATATATGGGAATCTGAGGAGCTGTGTCGTGCTATGGAGCCTGTGGATTTGATTACAAGAGTATGTTTCCGTGCACTTTGTGAGTGATTTGAGAAAGAAATTGAGATACACACCATGTTGCAACATAGAAGACCTTTGTTTTTTTGACAATTCTCATTGATCGTTACATTGGTGAAGGAAATTGAGCAAGAAGCTTATGGTGAGCATGGCATGGCGATAGATGAAGATCCTAAGCAGACTGCCGCTGTTGATTTATCAAAATGGCTTAAGGATTTGAGGGCAGGGAATGATGGCAGTAGCCAAAAAGGTTTTTTTCCCAGCCCCCTGCTCAGTCTTTTACTTTTTGCAATTTTTAGACAAAACATAGTTTGGATAATTTTATTTGTATTGTGCAATATGTGCGGTAGGAATAGGGTTTGATAAATATGGCTCATTCCTTACAGTAAAGCAGGGATAATTTGAACCGTTGCGCTTTCATGCATGCTCAATGCATAATAAACTTTAAAGCGATGTCATACTACTACCAATTTGTATTTCCAGTGTAAGCACGCCAGCTAGCAGCTACATGCTCTGGAATAGAGTGCTTTCAAAGTAATGGTACTACTTTGCTAGAGCAGCCTGGCAGCTTTCTCCCCTTTATCCTTCTTGACTTCTTGTAAACCTGCTGAACTGATGATCTTTTGTGAACATCTCCAGCTCTCGAAGAATGGCGTAAACAGTCTTGTGTAGGTCGACCAAGCGGTGGCCATGGCGTTCGGGCACACCTGCGGGCGCAATTATCTCTGGGCATATCATGTTTTTGGTGCTAGTATACCTTGTGGTTAACATATCATGTTATTGCAATTATAACTTGTCTTGCAGACAGGCAATTGAAAAAGAGAATTGATCTTTTTTATGGGCGAAGTGTTGAAGATGGCTTTGGTGAAGGAAATGTCTTGTTAGCATCAAGTACGTGGCGACATCACAACCCCTACAAGCTTGTGCCTTAAAACAAGAGGATACAAGAAGTTGGAGTGCTTTTGTGAAGGCTTTTGCGAATCACTTGAAGCGTTAGTACTTTTGTGAATGATTTTGTAAAGTGTTTGCAAATATGTGCAAAATATAATAACATGTGTAGGTTTTGTGAATGATTTTTTTGTGGTGTTGTTGATGGTTTATGTGATGTGGATCTATCATTGTGCAATACTAATTAAATTTGTATATCTATGTGATTATGTGTATAAAAATTGGTGATTTGTGATGCTTTTGTATATATAACAGTTGTTGAATGCTAATTAATGGTATGTTATCATTATTAACGACTATAACTAGGAGCAACTTTCTGTTGGTTGCTAAATGTATAGTATATCGACTCACGATTGGATGCTAAATCTATAGTACAACAACCCACGGTTGGTCGCTAAATATACAATATTAGCAACGGACGGTCGGTCGCTAAAAAGATGTCGGTCGCTAAGGCCTTTAGCGACGGCACTTACAGCGACCATCCTTATGGGTCGCTAAGCGACCAACCGTAGGTCGCTGAAAGCCGTTTTAGCAACCAACCGTAGGTCGCTGTAAGTGAACCGTCGTGTAGTGACTTCTCCCATGCCGCAAATCGCCCGGCTCCTCCTCTCCTCCCACTAACGACGGTAGTTTCCAGTTCTCGCCATTAATGGCCACCGCTAGCCCTTCAGTTCATCTCCCCAGCGTCTCTGCTCCCTTCCCTTCTATAAAACCCTGGCCATGTCCTCCCTCAGCCATTCCCAGCTACTCGCTCGCCCCACTCCCTCTAACTCCTTGCTCACCTAAAACCATGTCGTGTGACCTCTATCCTCTGACCATCCACGCCGTGAAACTTCCTGTCACTGGCGAGGATGTCTCGAAGCCGACGTCGCACCCCATCAATCCTTGTCCACCCAACAACCCCCTCTACCCCCTTGCTCCCTGCACCGTGTCGAACCAGCCGAGAAGCCCGGCTGTCTGCTGTCCTTTTATCAGGTAGAAGATTAATGTTTTATTTCTAGCCCCTGATTTTGTGTAAGATTCATCTAGATATTTTCTGGTACAATAGAAATAAAAAAGACACCCTGTAAATTTTATGTGCCACCCCGAGTAGTCTATATGTTCATCATGATCTAATTTCTGTAGCGATGGGTAATTTTGTTTGTATATTTTTTAGTCTAAAATCATGTGTATACTGAATGATTAATTTCATTTGTATGTGATAAGCTGTTTTTATTAGTGTCCCCGCTATTTTTCGTATTTGTGTATTTTAATTTGATTATGTCTGTTAAAATTAATTTAAATTTAGTTTGTTAGAGGAAAGGATTAAGCGACAGGGTAGACTACATATTTATAACAAAAACAATAGATGAATATTGTACGGTTATCTTTACTCATGATGAACTTTAGATTTTGTAGTCAAGCTACATGTGTTCATATATTCATAAGCATATTTCTTATTTACTAACAAATAATAGAGTTTCTATTAACATTGAAATAATAAAGGTTGTGACCATGTCCACCATAATCTAAATAGTATAGTTAAATTAGTAGTTTAATTTAGTTCGCTTAAATATTAAGGTTATGTGACTTTTAAATAATATTGTAACATCTACTATAATTTCCTTTTAGAAACAAAGAATAAAAATAAACACATGTACTATCCGGCATAAATAATTAATTAGCTAATTAATCTAGTTCCAAAAGGTTTTGGTTTAGCACTACATCTATATTAATATAAATGAATTTATAGAGTACGCTCTTCCATAGTCAATTTGCCTTATAAATCTCTTTAGTGACATATCAAAATAAAATAATTTGTATGTTATGTCATAGCAAATGAGACGATCGTTGTGGTGCTTAGGTTCGTATTATAGTTGCAAACCAAGTTCTATTTTCGGATGTCTTCTTTATATAAGCGTAATTTATATATTGTATGTTTTATTGTTTGTTGAATGGTGTCTATTTATTTATTGGTGTATGTTTTCTTTTTATATGTGTGATGTGCAACTCTATTATAAGCTGATTGTGTGGTAGAGGACCCGAACTCGTTTGAGGAAGACCCACAAGACGTTTTTTAGCAAGGCAAGTGGATTCTCCCTCTGCATTTATGTTCGTACCCAAATAATACATGTAATAATATTTACTTTTGAATAATTGCATAATTTGATGGGTTTTGCCTAAATAGGATTACTTAGAAATACCAACCATATTCCTTGTTTAAACCTGGGATTAAAGCTATGCTTAGTTTTTATGCTATTGCTAAATTTTATTACTATAATGTCACTCTTTGGAGATATTATTGTTCCAGAAATGAAATGTATATTTGTTTTATCCGATGATTAAATAAGATCAAAGTTTATTAAACGGAACATGGAGTGACCACCCAGGATAATAGTGCAACCACGAGTGCTATCATAGCTCTGGCTTTGGTAATTAGCTTAATATGTTTAGTGCTTAGCAACCTTACCTAAAATATGGGCAAGAGGGGGGTGGTTTTTGGTGCTTCCCTTTTAGGGTGCGCCTACGGTTGTCACCATCCCGACTCGAAACCTTAGTGGGTTGTTTTGTATTAAGTGTATTTTGTGAAAGCCTTATAGTGGATCCCTAGCCATTCACCTCGGTAGTGAATATCGGACTCGTGAACCCAGGCTAGAGGGGCAACACGGCTTGTGGGTAAAGTTGTACCACCTCTTCAGAGTGTATAACTGATATATCAGCCATGCTCACGGTTAAGAGCAGCCTGGACCCTCACATGATAATCAAACTCAAAGATGGATATTAAATCACGATCTTTTAGGATAATGTGGTTTGCTTAAGTGTTTTCACTTAAGTGCTTTTGGATATAATTATTTATGCTCATACTTATTTTTGGGATGGGATACACTTATATTGCAGGTGTTGATAATAAAATATTGACCAACTAAAATGCTGCATTAAACCATAGCCTTACCTTGTTAAGCTTGCATAATTTCCCCCCACTTGTTGAGCCCCGACCATAAGTGAGCTCACCCTTGCTAATATTTTGATCATAATGTGATGAAGAAGACTTTGGCGAGGATTTTGATGAGTTCTAAGTCTAGCGACACTCCGGTCATCTTCCTGTGGGAGATTGCCCATGTTATTTCTGTTCTACTTTGATTATGATACTATTTAAGACTCTTAAGTCCGGATGACGTAATAAAGTTATTATACTCTCTTTTATGCCTTTATTGCATTGTACTTTGATATATTACACTTGTGACGTCAACATATGTGTGGAAAATGGATCCTGGCATACATATGCTATGCATTCGGTTTTGCCCCTGAAACCGGGTGTGACACAGGTATGCGGCATAGAAGACACCAGAGCACTGGAGAAAAGGAGTTCGACGCGTTGGGATAAGGCCTATGGCCTACGGCTGTGGCATGATGCGGCTGAAGAAAAGATCAGACTGAAGAGAGTGTCCACAGCAGAGGATAAGGGAATAATACTTTTTTTCACTTTAGATTTTTTTTAGCGAGACGAGAACAAACAAAAAAACTATCTCTGCTTTTTTTGGGTTTGAGTGAGATGAAAATATATCGGATTAAAAAGTTAGTGACCAAGATATTTGATCTACACCTGATTTTTGATTTGGTAAATAATCTTGGAGTCATATGAATCTTAATATGTTATTTACATCTAAAAGCGTAGATCTAAAGGAGAAGCAAACAGACTGAATTAAACTTTATTGAGAAATTCGAATGGATTTGTTCGAGCAGGATGTAAACAGATCGAATTAAAACGACATTTGAGCTACACATATGTTGGGGGCCTTCCTCTTCTGAAGGTCCTCAAAAACATAATTAATTATTTGTTTTTAGCATAAGCTATTATAGGGAGCTTCGTCTTTAGGATGGAAGTATTTTTCCTCATGATGAAGGCATACGAGATGAGGATATGATCTAAGGATGATAATAATAAACGCCGAAGCTATCACTAGATTGATAGCTTCGGCTTGTAATGATGATGAAGTATGATGATGATGATGACCGAAGGGGAAAAAGACTACTTGGTCCTTAATGACTTATATTACGACCATAAGTGATTATCAGGGACATAAATGTACTTTTACCCAGGCTACGTCCCGTGTCTATAAATAGATGAACAGTAACACTGTACTGTTCACGTTGATTTATAATCGCTCTCGCATCAACACCTTCGAACAAGCCGAAGTTATCATTGCAATATAAATCTTGTTAATGTTCATACATGTTTTGTGGAATACAAATGTGAATGAATCAATGGGATACACTTGCTGTTTTTCGTCTCTTTGCATTCTTATTTATCTATAAGATGATGAAGTCATGTCCTTCATGACCTTCGTCAGATGATCATTATGTCCATGAGGAGATAATGGTTCGGAAGATGAACGTCTCTAATACTTAACAATTGTGTTGCCTTGTTCTTGATTCACAATAGTTGAGAACAAGTGACCAACAACATATTATTTTCTTGACTTTGAAATAGGAAACCGAATCGGCTAACAATTGTTCTGGTTTCGGTTGGTTTGGGTTCAGTTTATTTTAAACAGCCTGCACTTAATATTTTCACCACCGAATTCATAGAGATTGCTCAAACAAGAGCAAAATACTTAGGTGACATTTCTAATTTGCCTTAATCGATTAATTTTAAATCGGCACAAGGCTCGACATTATATATAGTTGTTTAACACTGAACTGCGAAAAAATTAATTTGGATAGTTCAGATAAATGGAGATAGATGCGATAGTGAAAAGCAGGATAAGCGAAGATGATTAGGACATATAGACTGCTATTCTTACTGACTTCCCATGTTTAAGTCCATAATCCCTGTCGAACGAGAGATAAACACCTAGGGTGTTACAGCCCTCCACTTAAAAGAATCCCGTCCTGAGATTTGGAGCAAAATAATTCTAAGAGTACAGAAGCATGTAACTCCTGTCCATATAAGCGATAGAACAAGACAATTCTAGGCGGAATCAAGGATCTCAGATGTTGTTTCTCTAGTGAATATATCTTGTATCACTTTTAAGCCAATTATAGATTCAACAATAGAGGCGATATCAGATAGAAGAGCACATAAGGTTCCATGTGCAGTTTTCTTTCTCTGATAACTTGAGTCTATTGAGCGAGTAGTGGTTAGGTAGATAGTAATTATCCAAAATAAGTTGGATACAACCTCTTGGGTAAAATACACAGAAAGAGGTTTGTCAATAAGTCAGCATTGGAAATCCATGGCACATAAGACGGGTGTGGATGTCGACCAACATCACAGTTGATTCATGGTTAACTAGAGAATCCAAGTCCAAAGATGATAATGGAGACTTGAGAAAACATTAGTGGGGTTATCAACAAATGTTTCCTTCACAATGAACCAACTTCATCTAGTGCTAGTGCGACTCCACTAACCACCCATGTTAGAAAATTACATGGGAGGCAATTGAGGCACGACTAGAGCGATGATTAGGTGGTTGCCAGAAGATTCAACTTGATTCTTGCAAGTACTTCCTTAGGATGCGTTGAACTGAAGTGAGTTCAGACAACTCGATAAAACAATCTGTAAACTCAACCTTTGTTCATGATACAGTTAAAAGTTAATTGCCAAGAACACGGACACAAGATCCTTATTTCAAGTCAGCGTTCATCTTATGTTCAATAAAGAGATTATCTAAGCATTCATAGGTATGAGCTGGCATCGAGAAAGCTCGGGAGTTGTGTGAAGAAGCAATAATGGAAAATTCAAACTCCTCCACACTTGGAGATTTGGAGGGAATTTTGGAAGATGACAAAACTATGGATTAGATCTCATATAATTTCAAAGATGGAGATGATGAGGATATGACCTGGTCTAACTGATACAACTCCAAATATCTTGTGAAAAGAATGACCTTCACACAAGATGACACCTAGGATAGGTTGTCAAGAGATTAATACACGTTTAGATCAAGGTTCACTAAACGAGGACATGGTCTAGCTTTAGATTTACGCAAACAAGCCACAAACGTTCTATCGGCACATCAAGCACAAGAGCAAACACCATTTGCACTAATGGTCAAATTAAGAAAAGCTGGAAGCCATCTAAACACGTATCTCTAAGACACCACATTATTTACAATCATCAAGTGTTGTAATAAAGGTGAGAGAAGCATTTTGGTCCACAGGTGACAAACACGATGCAACAATCAGGATGCATGCTCATCCTATGCGTCCTCACACGTTTTTTGCCAATCTAATGTGGCAACAACGTCTATATCGGTGGCATACCTACGACTCTCTCGGTATTTTGCTAGTCGTCAGTTATACATACGTGTTCGAGGTTAGTGTACCTGCATTAAATTCCATCGCAACCCAATTTCCCATGATGCAAGATCCACACATGACAGTTTATACTCCATATATTTCTATATGGAGGCCAGCTCCTCATTAAGCGCCGAGCCACGCATAGGCACTGCTGCCACACTTTAACCTCAGGGCAGCCTATTATGGTAATTCACCTTCTTTCCTGAGCATAGGTGCGTCGTTGCAGGTACATTACACTTCTTAGTATTCCCATGCATGTATACCCATAAACAAACATGGGGTACCGAATCCCACAAAAGTAAATACTCCACATCGCAGCTTTCATATATACATATGTGTAACATGTATATAATCAAGCGCTTTTTATACTCTCCCCAAGACCGACGTATCTCACATTTCACCTTACCTTGAGCGCCGATCCATTAAAAATTGAATGGCCACCAAAAAAATAACATCACACATGTATGCAATGCCCTAGGTTGTGGGTTAGTGTTTTAATCTAAGCCACCTGATAGTCCTTAGTTTTAGGGCTTAACAGAGGATGTCGCTAGCATTATGGGTTTTCAAATATGTTTTTCCAAACCAAACAATGTGTTTAGTTGAAAATAGGTTTTCCAAAACCAAAACTTTATTTGAAAATACGTATGTGACCGTATTATACTTAATCCTGCTCTGATACCAGTTGTGGCAGAACCTCCCAAGTTATTGGGCCCACATGCACTTGTCCTCGTCTCAAAGACCTAAGACAGCTATGCATGTGCACCGGATAACTTAACAGGATCCGTCCGAGTGTCCCAAGGACCTCGGATAAACCACTTATAACCAGGATCACAAGATTAAGTAAACACAAATCACACACCAACATTTGCAGTGGAATTTCTTTATTACAAAAAGTTACAAGTTACAACAAATTTACATTATATTTATTGGAGTGATTATAAAAGTGATTCAAAGAAATATACTTTGAAATATTATAAATTATTTATAAGTTTGAAATATATGCTAGCTCAATGACAGTCCTCAATAAGAAGTATAGAAGAGCTACTTTAACTTATAAGAAGGCCGAGCCCACCAGCACTTAGCACCATCAACAGCAGCACAAATTTAGTACCTGCAACAACATGGGTTCGAAAACCCTGAGTACTGAGAGCACCTAGAGGGGGGGGTGAATAGGTGATCCTGTAAAAACTTCAAACTTAAGCCACAAAAACTTGTTAAGTGTTAGCACGATTATTGCCAAGTGGCTAAGGTGAAGTCTCAACAAAACACAGTACCACAAGAAAATCAAGCACAGGGGTGACACAGTGGTTTTATCCCGTGGTTCGGCCAAGACCAACGCTTGCCTACTCCACGTTGTGGCGTCCCAACGGACGAGGGTTGCAATCAACCCCTCTCAAGCGGTCCAAAGACCCACTTGAATACCACGGTGTTTTGTTGTTCCTTTCACTATCCCGTTTGCAAGGAATCTCCACAAATTGGAGTCTCTTGCCCTTACAAGTATATGATCACAAAGAAAGCACAGAGTAAGGGAGGGAAGCAACACACACAAATCCACAGCAAAAGCGCACACACACGGCCAAGAATCGAGCTCACAAGACTATCTCAGAGTTCTCACTTAGAACAGAGCTCGAATCACTTAGAAACACAAACGAATGCGCAGAGACTTAGTGTGGATGATCAAGAATGCTCAAGGGTTGCTTGTGTGTCTCCTCCATGCGCCTAGGGGCTCCTTTTATAGCCCCAAGGCAGCTAGGAGCCGTTGAGAGCAAATCCGGAAGGCCATCCTTGCCTTCTGTCGTCGGGGGCACCGGACAGTCCGGTGCACACCGGACACTGTCCGGTGCCCGATTTGTTTCCATAACAGGCGCTTCCGACCGTTGCCGACCGTCGGAAGATCTGGCGCCGTTGACGCACCGGACATGTCCGGTGCACACCGGACAGTCCGGTGCCGTCTTCCGACCGTTGGCTCGGCCACGTGTCCCGCGCAGATTGCGCGGCCGACCGTTGGCCCGGCCGACCGTTGGCTCACCGGACAGTCCGGTGCACACCGGACAGTCCGGTGAATTTTAGCCGTACGCCGTCGGCGAATTCCCGAGAGCGGCCAGTTCGCTCCGAGGCAGCCTGGCGCACCGGACACTGTCCGGTGCACACCGGACAGTCCGGTGCTCCAGACCGAACTGGGTCTTGGCAGCACACAGCCAAGTCTTTTCTCCTCATCTCTCTTCTTCTCCTTTCTGTTTCTAACACTAGATAAATATATTAGTACACAAAACCAATGTACTAAGGCTTAGAAACATACCTTTACTTCATGATTTGCACCTTGTTCATCCATGTACATAAATTCACAATTAAGCACATGTGTTGGCACTCAATCACCAAAATACTTAGAAATGGCCCAAGGGCACATTTCCCTTTCAATCTCCCCCTTTTTGGTGATTTATGCCAACACAACATAAAGCAACTAGAACAAGTGCAAACTCACTTCAAAATAAAATAAATTTAAGTTTTATTCAATTTTGGCATATATGGATCATCCTTTGCCACCACTTGGTTTGTTTTTGCAAATCAAACTCAAATCTCTATCTCTAAGTTAAACACACATGTTTAAGCAAAAAGAGAGTCATTCCAAAAAAGATTGATCAAAGATGTCAAAAACTCCCCCTTTTTCCCATAATCAATACTTCTCCCCACAAGAAGCCAACATAAGAATTTTGACAAACCAAAAACTCTATTCTACTATTTTCAAAATCTCTCAAGTGGTAGCTGATCCATTTATTGCTGTGGCCTTTATTTTCTCCCCCTTTGGCATCAAGCACCAAAACGGGATCAATTTTGGCCCTTTAACCCCATTGCCTCACCAAAATCTTCAATTAAGAGCAAATGGCAATAAGAGTTCATGAGATGGACTTGGAATGAGTTACCCTCTCATCGGAGTGCAGTGGAAGTCTTGCATGATCCAAGTCCACCTTTTCCCTTTCAATTCTCCTTTGAGACTAAATCAAACAAACTCAAGCATGTGGTTAGTCTCAAGGGATCAAGTTGTAACACATCTCCCCCTAAACATGTGCATCACTTTGCAGCGGACTTGTGAGGTCCAGGGAGTGTTTGTACAACTTGAGCACCATAATAAGCAACAAAATGCAGAAAGAACATGATCAAAGGCATAAGCACATGTATGCTACAATTCAATCCAAGTTCCGCGAATCTAAGACATTTAGCTCACTACGCAGCCTGCAAAAGGTCTTCTCATCTAAAGGCTTGGTAAAGATATTGGCTAGCTGGTTCTCGGTGCTAACATAAAACACTTCGATATCTCCCTTTTGCTGGTGGTCTCTCAAAAAGTGATGCCGGATGTCAATGTGCTTTGTGCGGCTGTGCTCAACAGGATTTTCCGCTATTCGGATAGCACTCTCATTATCACATAGGAGTGGGACTTTGCTCAGATTGTAGCCAAAGTCCCTGAGGGTTTGCCTCATCCAAAGTAGTTGCGCACAACACTGTCCTGCGGCAACGTACTCGGCCTCAGCGGTGGATAGGGCAACGGAGGTTTGTTTCTTAGAGTTCCATGACACCAGGGACCTTCCTAAGAATTGGCACGTCCCTGATGTACTCTTCCTATCGACCTTACATCCAGCATAGTCGGAATCTGAGTACCCAATCAAGTCAAAGTTAGACCCCTTTGGATACCAGATCCCGAAGCAAGGCGTAGCGACTAAATATCTAAGAATTCGCTTCACCGCCACCAAGTGACACTCCTTAGGATCGGATTGAAATCTAGCACACATGCATACGCTAAGCATAATATCCGGTCTACTAGCACATAAATAAAGTAAAGACCCTATCATTGACCGGTATGCTTTTTGATCAACGGACTTACCTCCTTTGTTGAGGTCGGTGTGTCCGTCGGTTCCCATCGGAGTCTTTGCGGGCTTGGCGTCCTTCATCCCAAACCGCTTTAGCAGATCTTGCGTGTACTTCGTTTGGGAGATGAAGGTGCCGTCCTTGAGTTGCTTCACTTGGAACCCAAGGAAGTAGTTCAACTCGCCCATCATCGACATCTCGAATTTCTGCGTCATCACCCTGCTAAACTCTTCACAAGACTTTTGATTAGTAGAACCAAATATTATGTCATCGACATAAATTTGGCATACAAAAAGATCACCATCGCAAGTCTTAGTGAAAAGAGTTGGATCGGCTTTCCCAACCTTGAAAGCATTAGCAATTAAGAAATCTCTAAGGCATTCATACCATGCTCTTGGGGCTTGCTTAAGTCCATAGAGCGCCTTAGAGAGCTTACATACGTGGTCGGGGTACCGCTCATCCTCGAAGCCAGGGGGTTGCTCCACGTACACCTCCTCCTTTATTGGCCCGTTGAGGAAAGCGCTCTTCACATCCATTTGGTACAACCTGAAAGAATGGTGAGCGGCATATGCTAGCAAGATACGAATGGACTCTAGCCTAGCCACAGGAGCAAAAGTCTCCTCAAAGTCCAAACCTGCGACTTGGGCATAACCTTTTGCCACAAGTCGAGCCTTGTTCCTCGTCACCACCCCGTGCTCGTCCTGTTTGTTGCGAAAAACCCACTTGGTTCCCACAACATTTTGCTTTGGACGAGGCACCAGCGTCCAAACTTCATTGCGCTTGAAGTTATTGAGTTCCTCCTGCATGGCCAACACCCAATCTGGATCTAGCAAGGCCTCCTCTACCCTGAAAGGCTCAATAGAGGAGACAAAAGAGTAATGCTCACAAAAATTAACTAATCGAGATCGAGTAGTTACTCCCTTGCTAATGTCACCCAAAATTTGGTCGACGGGATGATCCCTTTGAATCATCGCTCGAACTTGGGTTGGAGGTGCCGGTTGCGCTTCTTCCTCCATCACATGATCATCTTGTGCTCCCCCTTGATCACACGCCTCCTTTTGATGAACCTGTTCGTCGTCTTGAGTTGGGGGATGCACGGTTGTTGAGGAAGAAGGTTGATCTCGTTCATCTTGTTCCTGTGGCCGAATGTCTCCAATCGCCATGGTTCGTATAGCGGCCGTCGGAACATCTTCTTCATCTACATCATCACAATCAACAACTTGCTCTCTTGGAGAGCCATTAGTCTCATCAAATACAACGTCGCTAGAGACTTCAACCAAACCCGATGATTTGTTGAAGACCCTATACGCCTTTGTATTTGAATCATAACCTAATAAAAACCCTTCTACAACTTTGGGAGCAAACTTAGAATTTCTACCCTTTTTCACTAGAATGTAGCACTTGCTCCCAAATACACGAAAGTACGATACATTGGGTTTGTTACCGGTTAGTAGCTCATACGAAGTCTTCTTGAGGAGTCGATGAAGATAGACCCTGTTGATGGCGTGGCAAGCCGTGTTCACGGCTTCCGACCAAAAGCACTCGGGGGTCTTGAACTCTCCAAGCATCGTCCTCGCCATATCGATTAGCGTCCTGTTCTTCCTCTCTACCACACCATTTTGCTGTGGTGTGTAGGGAGCGGAGAACTCGTGCTTGATCCCTTCCTCCTCAAGAAACTCCTCCACTTGAAGGTTCTTGAACTTGGACCCGTTGTCGCTCCTTATCTTCTTCACCTTGAGCTCAAACTCATTTTGAGCTCTCCTGAGGAAGCGCTTGAGGGTCCCTTGGGTTTCAGACTTATCCTGCAAAAAGAACACCCAAGTGAAGCGGGAAAAGTCATCAACAATAACTAAACCATACTTACTTCCTCCTATGCTTAGATAGGTGACGGGTCCGAAGAGGTCCATATGCAGCAGCTCCAGAGGTCTTGACGTGGTCATCACATTCTTGCTGTGATGTGCTCCTCCCACCTGTTTACCTGCCTGACAAGCTGCACAAGGTCTATCTTTTTCGAAATGCACATTTGTTAGACCTATCACGTGTTCTCCCTTTAGAAGCTTGTGGAGGTTCTTCATCCCCACATGAGCTAAGCGGCGATGCCACAGCCAGCCCATGCAAGTCTTAGCCATTAAGCATGCATCTAGACCGGCCTCTTCTTTTGCAAAATCAACTAAATAAAGCTTGCCGTCTAGTACACCCTTAAAAGCTAGTGAACCATCACATCTTCTAAAGACAGACACATCTACATTTGTAAATAAACAATTATATCCCATTTGACATAATTGACTAACAGATAGCAAATTATATCCAAGACTCTCCACTAGGAATACATTTGATATAGAATGCTCATTAGAAATTGCAATTTTACCTAACCCTTTTACCTTGCCTTGATTCCCATCACCGAATATAATTGAATCTTGGGAATCCTTATTCTTGACGTAGGAGGTGAACATCTTCTTCTCCCCCGTCATATGGTTTGTGCATCCGCTGTCGATAATCCAGCTTGAACCCCCGGATGCATAAACCTGCAAGGCAAATTTAGGCTTGGGTCTTAGGTACCCAACTCATGTTGGGTCCTGCAAGGTTAGCACAAATATCTTTAGGGACCCAAATGCAAGATTTATCTCCCTTGCATCTAGCCCCTAATTTCCTAGCAACTACCTTCTTACCCTTTCTACAAATAGCAAAGGGAGTATTGCAAGCATAATAAATGGTAGAAGGTTTGTTTACAACTTTTCTAGGAACATGAGCAAAATTTCTCCTAGGCATATGCGCAACATTTCTCCTACTCATATCTCTATCATGCTTATGAGAGGAACTAGAAGCAAACATGGCATGAGAATCATAAACATGTAAATCAAAATCATTATAAGCATTTCTAGCATGTCTCCTATCATGGTATAAGAAAGCATGGTTCTTTTTAGCACTACTAGCCATAGGGGCCTTCCCTTTCTCCTTGACGAAGATGGGAGCCTTATGGCTTGTTAAGTTCTTGGCTTCCCTCTTGAAGCCAAGCCCATCCTTAATTGAGGGATGTCTACCAATTGTATAGGCATCCCTTGCAAATTTTAACTTGTCAAATTCACTTTCGCTAGTCTTAAGTTGTGCATTAAGACTAGCCAATTCATCACTTAGTTTGGAAATTGAAACTAAGTGTTCACTACAGGCATTAACATCAAAATCCTTACACCTAGTGCAAATTGTAACATTTTCAACACAGGAATTTGATTTACTAGCTACTTCTAGTTTAGTACTTAAATCATTATTATCATTTCGTAAAGTAGCTATGGTTTCATGACAAGAGGATAATTCACTAGAAAGCACTTCATTTCTTTTTACTTCTAAAGCATATGATTTTTGTGCCTTTACAAATTTATCATGTTCATCATACAATAAATCCTCTTGCTTTTCTAAAAGCCTATCCTTTTCATTCAATGCATCAATCAATTCATTGATTTTATCTATCTTAGATCTATCTAAGCCCTTGAACAAGCATGAATAATCTATGTCATCATCATCACTAGACTCACTATCACTAGAAGAAGCATAAGTGGAGTCTTGAGTACTCACCTTCTTCTCCCTTGCCATAAGGCAAGTGAGACGCTCGTTGGGGAAGAGAGCCGATTTGTTGAAGGCAGTGGCGGCGAGTCCTTCGTTGTCGGAGTCGGAGGAGGAGCAATCCGAGTCCCACTCCTTTCCTAGATGCGCCTCGCCCTTTGCCTTCTTGTATTGCTTCTTCTTCTCTCTTTTGTTCCCCTTTTCCTGGTCACTTTCATTATCGGGACAGTTAGCGATAAAATGACCAAGCTTACCGCATTTGAAGCATGAGCGCTTCCCCTTGGTCTTGGTCTTGCTTGGCTGCCCCTTGCGACCATTTAGCGCCGTCTTGAATCGCTTGATGATGAGAGCCATCTCTTCATCATTGAGTCCGGCCGCCTCAATCTGTGCCACCTTGCTGGGTAGCGCCTCCTTGCTTCGTGTTGCCTTGAGAGCAAGGGGTTGCGGCTCGTTGATCGGACCGTTCAACGCTTCGTCGACATATCTTGCCTCCTTGATCATCATCCGCCCGCTTACGAATTTTCCAAGCACTTCCTCGGGCGTCATCATCGTGTACCTGGGATTCTCACGAATATTGTTCACGAGATGAGGATCAAGTACGGTAAAGGACCTGAGCATTAGGCGGACGACGTCGTGGTCCGTCCATCGCGTGCTCCCGTAGCTTCTTATCTTGTTGATAAGGGTCTTGAGCCGGTTGTACGTTTGCGTTGGCTCCTCGCCCCTTATCATCGCGAACCGTCCAAGCTCTCCCTCCACCAACTCCATCTTGGTGAGCAAGGTGACGTCGTTCCCCTCATGAGAAATCTTGAGGGTGTCCCAGATTTGCTTGGCGTTGTCCAAGCCGCTCACTTTATGGTATTCATCCCTGCACAAGGAAGCTAGAAGAACAGTAGTAGCTTGTGCATTCTTATGAATTTGTTCATTAATGAACATGGGACTATCCGAACTATCAAAGTGCATTCCACTCTCTACAATCTCCCATATACTAGGATGGAGAGAGAATAGGTGACTACGCATTTTGTGGCTCCAAAATCCGTAGTCCTCTCCATCAAAGTGTGGGGGCTTGCCGAGTGGAATGGAGAGCAAATGAGAATGTGAACTTTGCGGAATACGAGAGTAATCAAAGGAAAAGTTCGAATTAACCGGTTTCCTTCTCTCGTAGTCGTTGTGGTCCTCGTCCTTTTGGGAAGAAGTAGACTCGTCGCTGTCGTAGTAGACGATCTCCTTGATGCGCCTTGTCTTCTTCTTCTTCCCTTCCTTCCGTCTTTGGCCCGAGCCGGAGTCGGTAGGCTTATCGTCCTTCAGCTCGTTGACGAAGGATTCCTTCTCTTTGTCATTTATCACAATACCCTTCCCCTTAGGATCCATCTCTTCGGGCGGTTAGTCCCTTTGTGAAGAGAACGGCTCCGATACCAATTGAGAGCACCTAGAGGGGGGGGTGAATAGGTGATCCTGTAAAAACTTCAAACTTAAGCCACAAAAACTTGTTAAGTGTTAGCACGATTATTGCCAAGTGGCTAAGGTGAAGTCTCAACAAAACACAGTACCACAAGAAAATCAAGCACAGGGGTGACACAGTGGTTTTATCCCGTGGTTCGGCCAAGACCAACGCTTGCCTACTCCACGTTGTGGTGTCCCAACGGACGAGGGTTGCAATCAACCCCTCTCAAGCGGTCCAAAGACCCACTTGAATACCACGGTGTTTTGTTGTTCCTTTCACTATCCCGTTTGCAAGGAATCTCCACAAATTGGAGTCTCTTGCCCTTACAAGTATATGATCACAAAGAAAGCACAGAGTAAGGGAGGGAAGCAACACACACAAATCCACAGCAAAAGCGCACACACACGACCAAGAATCGAGCTCACAAGACTATCTCAGAGTTCTCACTTAGAACAGAGCTCGAATCACTTAGAAACACAAACGAATGCGCAGAGACTTAGTGTGGATGATCAAGAATGCTCAAGGGTTGCTTGTGTGTCTCCTCCATGCGCCTAGGGGCTCCTTTTATAGCCCCAAGGCAGCTAGGAGCCGTTGAGAGCAAATCCGGAAGGCCATCCTTGCCTTCTGTCGTCGGGGGCACCGGACAGTCCGGTGCACACCGGACACTGTCCGGTGCCCGATTTGTTTCCATAACAGGCGCTTCCGACCGTTGCCGACCGTCGAAAGATCTGGCGCCGTTGACGCACCGGACATGTCCGGTGCGCACCGGACAGTCCGGTGCCGTCTTCCGACCGTTGGCTCGGCCACGTGTCCCGCGCAGATTGCGCGGCCGACCGTTGGCCCGGCCGACCGTTGGCTCACCGGACAGTCCGGTGCACACCGGACAGTCCGGTGAATTTTAGCCGTACGCCGTCGGCGAATTCCCGAGAGCGGCCAGTTCGCTCCGAGGCAGCCTGGCGCACCGGACACTGTCCGGTGCACACCGGACAGTCCGGTGCTCCAGACCGAACTGGGTCTTGGCAGCACACAGCCAAGTCTTTTCTCCTCATCTCTCTTCTTCTCCTTTCTGTTTCTAACACTAGATAAATATATTAGTACACAAAACCAATGTACTAAGGCTTAGAAACATACCTTTACTTCATGATTTGCACCTTGTTCATCCATGTACATAAATTCACAATTAAGCACATGTGTTGGCACTCAATCACCAAAATACTTAGAAATGGCCCAAGGGCACATTTCCCTTTCAAGTACAGAGTGTACTTTTGCAAGTCTTACCCTTCTAAGGAAAAAGACTCTCAAGGATATGTTGGCTTTTGGGAATCAAGGTAAAGCTTATCAAGATTCAAAGACTCTTTTTGCAGAAAAGCTTACTATGAGTGGATCCTTAAGATTTCATTTTACTCATTAGGTTAAGTAATTACCTACATCTAGATTCCTTTCTATTCTTAGAGCATGCACTTGGCCTATACTAGCCATCTTTTATCACCCCTTCAGTTCACTTGATGCTACGTGTAGGTCAGTGACCAAGTCTTCATGTCCGAGAAGTAACGGCGATCCGAATCGATTAATACCCAGCTGGGGATCTCCAACCACACGACATATGTAGCACTTAACCCTTGCATATGTCAACTCGCACCCGAGTTTCTCAAGATCAGAATGGGTTCACGCCAACTGAGAGCACAGATACTCCACCGTCCAGCCTCTTGCCACGGTGGGTACACGTTACTCTCGCCATCTCTCCACTCCCATTGCATGGTAGCCTTTATAGTATTGGTCTAACCAAGGCAAAGCTTACCCATGACGAGGCATGTGGCTAGTTAAAAGGTCCTCGATCAGCAGGCCTACATCGGCTCGGTCCTTAAACGACTCAGATGGAGACACTACACCGAGACTTCTGTCTCGTGCAAGTCAACCACTCGGTCTCGTCTTTGTCATTTACAACCCAAAGTTTGGTACCTGATAGAGGTACTCTTTTCAGATGTTGAACCCATCACGGACATGATGGATTCACCATCATAATTCTTTTCTTTGTAAAAATTCCCATCTAGTATGAAGCATCACCTTTTGTTTTAAAACAAAACATTTTTATTTTCTAAAGCAAGGCTAAGCATCAGAAAACTTTAAATAAATCAGGTAACAAGGAACGGTAACCAATTTTCCAAGGAAGGGAATGCATCAATTGTTTAGCACACAACTCCTATCACCTAATGCATCAAACAAGGTGATAAAGTTTTTAAAACAAGGAAAGGGATAATGCATCAGGGCTTGCCTAGGATAACACTAGGTTAGTGTTTGTTAGATGATGTCCACTTCGCGAGCATCTCACATCCTGGTGCTTGATCCGATCATCTAATCTTCAAGTTCATTCATCAGTATCACCTTGCGAAGAAGCTCACACTTAACGGCATCTTGTGGTCGACTAGGCTCTTGTCCTCTGCATCACGTGATCAACTAGCGCACCTAATGAAATGCACAATGCATATGTATGAATATAAGGAGAACTAGCACAATACTAGATAATGTTACACGGTAGAGGATTAAACACTGACGAACAAGGCATTAGAATCAATCATAAGCAAACACTAGATGTGACGGAACCTCCCAAGTCATTATGCCCACCTACAGTTGTCCTTGTCAAACGGACCTTGGACAACCCTGTAGATGCACATAATCACTCGACAAGTTCGGTATCTAAATCCTTTTCCTTGCCCAAGAGCGTTTCACTCGTCACGCAGATATTACAATACATCGGAGGAAAGAGTAAGCAGAAGCAAATTACAATAACTTAATTTACATTCATTAAAATATAGAAAGGGTATTATTATTACATCACCAGGTCATAAGAGTGCATAAGTATTATTATTACAACCCTGGGAGGCAAAAACCCCTCCCGCATAAAAGTGTATTGTTTTTCAAAAGGAAGGACCACGTCCTCTCGCAACCACGTTACTGTTGAGGTTCGTCCTTGGGCACCACATCCTTGGGCACCACCTTAGTGCAAAAACAGCAAAAGTCTGTTGTTTCCTTACCTACAACAACATGGGTTCAAAAACCATGAGTACGGAGTGTACTTTCGCAAGTCTTACCCGTCAAAATAAAAGAATCTCAAGGATATGCTGGCTTTAAGGGAGTCAAGGGAAGGCTTAATCAAGAATCAAGACTCTGTTTGCAAAAAATGCTTACTAATAGTGGATCCTTAAAAATCTAGTTTTATTAGCAAGTTGAGTCATTACCTATCACTAGAGTTCTTTCTACCCTAGTTCAAGCACTTGGACTACACTAGCCATCCTTTTATCAACCCTTCTTGTTCACTAGAATGCTACGTGTAAGGCAGTGACCAAGTCTTCATGTCCGAGAAGTAACAACGATCTGAATCGATTAATACTTAGCTAAGGATCTCCAATCACATGACATATGTAACACTTAACCCTTGCATATGTCAACTCGCCACCGGGTTTCTTAAGACCAGACCGGGTTCACGCCAACCGAGAGCACAGATACACCACCGTCCAGCCTCTTACCACGGAGGGTACACGCTACTCTCGCCATCTCTCCACTCCCATTGCGTGTTGGCCTTTTTGGTATTAGTCTGCCCGAGGCAAAGCTTACCCATGACAAGGCATGTGACCAGTTAAAAGGTCCTCGGTCATCAGGCCTACATCGACAAGGTCCTTAATTGACTCAGACAGAGACACTACACCGAGACTCTCTTCTCGTGCAAGTCACCCACCCGGTCTCAGCTTTATCATTTAAACCCCAAAGTTTGGTACCTGGCAGAGGTACATCCTTTCCGATATTGAACCCATCATGGCCATGATGGATCCACCATCAAGTTTTATTTTTGAAAACATCCCATCCATTGTGAGGCATCAACTTTTTTTAAAACAAAACATTTGTTTTTCTAAAGCAGGACTAAGCATAAGAAAATCCTTTTAAGAAAAACAGGTAATCAAGGAATGGTAAATAGTTCCAAGGGAGGAAATGCATCAATTGGTTTAACACCCAACTCCTATCACCAAATGCACCATTCAAGTGATAAAAAATTAAAATAGCAAGGAGGTGGCAAATGCACCAGGGCTTGCCTTGTGTTGTAGGAGAGTCATGCTCTGTTCCACAAATATCAAAATAGAAACAGTTCCGGTAGGTGGATTTTCTCTCGATGGAGTAGGCTCTTCCTCTTCAACAGTCACTTCTTCGTTTTCTATATATAACCATATACAATCATGAATGCTCATGTAATGCTTATGAAAATGCAAATAATAGATAAGATATATCCAGTTGTATCTTGAATACAACTTTTCTTCACGGTGCATTAGAGTAACTATGGTTTTCTATGTCAATACCTTAGTAGGATTTAGACATTTTTACCCTAAAGAGCTAGGGTTTTTGGTTTAGGCATCAAACAATGTCCAAAGCAAGTCAAACTTCACTTGTAGGATCTAAATATCATATTAAGCTTATCTAAAAAGTTTGGTGATTTTTGAAGTCATTAAATAATTCCTAAAATTCTAGAGGTATAGGTTTAAGCTCTTTTAAATACTGATTAATTCTTTGTTTGGACTAAAAATCCTAGAACTATTTTTATTAAATTCTAGAGAAATTTAGGAGTCTAACAAAATTACTCTCATATTTTTATCATTTTTCTATAATTTTCTATGGATTTCTTAAGTATGGCAGAAAAAGAAAAAAGAAAAAGGTGAATAGTAACAGGCTAAAACCAGCCCGATATGGCCCATACCCAGGCCAAATGCGCCCGCGCACGCCCATGCTAGCGTCTTTCCACAGAGGACCCTGGCTGTTCGAATAACCCGTAAAGAGTCATGTGCACTATTTCTATGTGTCACTGACACATTGCGCCGAGGCCCTTCACTTTCTATTCCTTCGTGAATTGAGGCCCCCGACCGAGGACGACAGAGTAGCGGCTCCAGCGAGCCCATACCGGCCGGATAACTCAACTACCAGTGCTCTGGAGCGGTTGACACCTAATTTGACCCCTAATAACTATCACCCCTCAACCAATTTCAAGGTTCTAGCCCCTAATCTCTCTGCCCACGGTGACAGTGCGATCAACGGACAACCCAAAGCGTTCCGGGTGATCCTACATGTTCTAGCTCAATTGGCTGGGTCGAGAAGCATCACAAGCACACAGGGATGCTAAAACAAGAGACAGGAGGGCATGATCAGACCTGTGGAGAGCTGGCCACAGCGAGCTCACACAGTACGGTGTTCTTGACCAATTTGGGGGAAATCCCAAATTAGAGTGCTCTAGTGGACAATCCGAGACACGGGTTGGTGCGCTGGATGCTTGACTACCTAGCGGAGCTGATGGCACGCTCAATTTATAGGGCCCGAGGGCGGTGGCTCATGAATTTGAAATCGCGCGCTGGCGGCCGGAGAGAGGGGAGAGCACTGATGGGTTAATCGTGGCGTTCACCAGTGCAACGGCTCAAAGATTGTAATCCTAAGTGTGCCACGGTTACTACCGCATAGTAACGAGCCACGGCGTGGCATAACAGAGGTCACCGGAGTTTCCACGGCAACAACGGCGGTCCGGCCACATCGCACGGCTACAAGCGCGGTGATAAGCTTCCTCCGCGACCAAATTCGCTCCCCCACGAGATCTTTTTACCTCCCCGTGGATATCCACTGCGTGCTAAGCATGAATCACAGCGACCGGCGTGAATCCGGACGCGTGGGACACCGGCGGCGAGGGGGATTGAATCCTAAGATCTTTCTGCTACTATACCATCAGGGGCTGCTTAAGTTGTTCTGACAGAGCGGTTTGCAACGCCCAAATCTCAAATTTTTACATGATAACTTGTTAATCTACCTGAAACAAAGTTGTTGCCCTATGATTTGGCTACAATGTTGCTATAGCAACCATAGTCAAATAATCACTGGATCATGGTCAAATCCAATCTCAAAGTTTGCCCAACCTCACTGTTAACCATTATTCAGTTCATTGACTGACTGTCATCCTGTCTTTAGATCTAATTATCTTCAAATTTTGCATGACACCAAGGTTTAGTCACTTAAGCAAAGTTATGCTCTTATAGTAGCTCTATAATTTTGATGTGTTGACCTAGGGCAAATTCTTTGTAGATTTAGCTATATAGAGCTCCAAAGTTGACCCCATGCACTGAATTTCATACTTAGTCACATATGATTTCATGGGGTACTTTTTGCAAATAAGTCCAAATCCCATAATTTGATTTGCAAATACTCAAATGTGTGAAACATATGATTTGTGGTGTTCAAATACTTTGATTTTTGCACTTGGGTTCAAAAGTGCACAAAATTTACACTTAACCCCCTAGGGTTCTAGTTTAGGGTTTTCTAGGGGTCTTTTCAGGGTTTTTAGCACTTTAGGGTTTTGGTGTCACTAAAGTCTATCAAAGATGATATCTTAAGATTATTTCTCATGTCCTTTGAGGTTTTCACATATTTGGGCTTCACTTATATCGATAAGCCCTCATTTAGGGTTAAGCACTATACCCTAGGGTTAATTACACATCAAGTCATATCAGTACAACTTGTTTGAAATTTTTACCTAGTGAATGCACTCTAGGTGTAACAAACACATGATATGTCAATGCTCATGATGTTATGCTCAAGTTTTAGTGACAGTAACACAAGAGGTGTTACATCCTTCCCCCCATAAAAGAATCTCGTCTCGAGATTTAAAGTCCTTAGGCAAGTAGTGGAAAAGGAAACGCGTCACATTTTTAATTCCTTATTTCTTGTACAAGGCAAGGGGTGGTATTGGTCTATTCCATCTTTACAAACAATTGTACACATCTCACAATTTACATGAAGCTAAAAAGCTAGGGAAATTCTTTTCTAAGAAGTCTTGGGTTTCCCATGTAGCTTCACCTTCAGTATGTTGGTTCCATTGTATCTTATAGAATTTGATAGTTCTGCTTCGGGTGACCCTGTCCTTTTGATCCAGGACTCGAATAGGATGTTCTGAATATGTTAAGTCTGGTTCCAAGGTAACATCCACCACATCAATGGTTCGATCTGGAACCCGAAGACACTTCTTCAATTGGGATACATGGAACACATTGTGCACTGCAGACAATGTTTCAGGTAATTGGAGTCGGTATGCCACTGGCCTACATTGCTCAAGAATGGGGAATGGACCAATGTATCAGGGTGCAAGCTTTCCTTTTACACCGAAACGAGTCACACCCTTCATTGGTGATACTTTTAGGTACACATAATCTTTGACTTGAAAGTACAAGGGTTGGCGGCGTTTGTTTGCATAACTCTTTTGGCGAGCTTGTGCTTCTTTCAGGTTATGTATGATTCGTTGAACCTTTTCTTCCATCTATTTCACCATATCAGGCTTGAAAAACCACCTTTCTCCTGGTTCAGACCAATTCAATGGAGTACGACACCGTCGTCCATACAAAGCTTCAAAGGGTGCCATCTTGATACTTCCTTGATAACTATTATTATATGAAAATTCTTCTAATGGTAAGCATTCATCCCATTTTTGTGGAAATTCCAGAACACATGCTCGCAACATATCTTCAAGTATTTGATTTACCCTCTCATGTCCACTTGTTTGGGGATGATAGGCCGAACTGTGGAGCAACTTAGTACCCAGAGATTTATGGAGTTCTTCCCAGAATTTGGATATAAATTGCGGTCCGCGGTCCGACACTATAGCCTTTGGAATTCCGTGCAAACTGAGAATATGGGCAATATATACCTGGGCATAGGTGAGGACCGGATAGGATGTCTTGACCGGTAGAAAATGGGCTATTTTTGTAAGTCAATCAACTATAACCCAGATAGAATCAAACCCTTTTGCTGTCCTGGGCAATCCCACAATGAAGTCCATGCTAATGTCCTCCCATTTCCAAGTTGGGATGGGCAAAGATTGCAATGGACCAGCAGTCTTCATGTGTATGGCTTTGACACGTCTACAGGTGTCACATTTCGCCACATAGCGTGCAATTTCAATCTTCATTTTTGTCCACCAATAATGTTGCTTTAAATCATGATACATCTTAGTGCTTTCGGGATGAATGGAATATCGACTAAGATGTGCTTCATCCAAAATTTGCTGGCGGACTTCATCATCCTTAAGCACAACTATGCAGTTATTAAACCATACAATGCCTTGATTATCCCTTCTAAAACAATATGCTTTGCCGGCTTCTATTTTCTCATGAATATGTTTCATACCCTTATCACTTCTTTGTGCATCAATAATCCTTTGCATAAGAATCGACTCAAGCTTCAATTGGTTCAAGGTTCCATGTTGAATCATTCCTAGGTTTAATTTCTCCATTTCTTGACATAATGTGATGTTAGAGGTCTTTACTGTAAGACAATGGCAGGAAGCCTTGCGACTTAGTGCATCTGCCACCACGTTGGCCTTGCCTAGTTGATAGTGAATTTCTAATTCATAATCCTTAATCAGCTCAAGCCATCTTCTCTACCTCATGTTTAGTTCTAACTGGGTAAAAATATACTTCAAACTTTTATGATCTTTATATATATGGCAGATATTCCCCAGCAAATAATAACGCCATATTTTAAGGGCATGAACCACAGCAGCTAATTCTAAGTCATGAGTTGGATAATGTTCCTCATGCCGGCGCAACTGTCTTGAAGCATATGCTATAACTTGGCCCGCCTGCATTAAGACACATCCGAGGCCACTGCTTGATGCGTCAGAGTATACATCAAAAGACTTTTCAATGTCCGGTTGAGCCAATATAGGAGCAGTGGTCAATAATATCTTCAATTGCTCGAAGACTTCATTGCATCTTGAGGACCAGTTAAATTTGGTATCATTCTTCAATAGACTTGTGATTGGCTTCACAATCTTAGAGAAATCCGGGATAAATCTGCGGTAACAGCCATCCAGTCCAAGGAAACTTCAAACTTGATGTACAGTGTTTGGTGGTTTCCACTCTAGAATATCCTTCACCTTGTTGGGATCAACCACAATCCCATTTGTAGACAATACATGTCCCAAAAATTGGATTTCCTCCAACCAAAACACGCATTTGCTGAATTTAGCATATAATTGGTGTTCCCTTAAGCGCGTTAATATGGTCCGTAAATGTTTAGCATGCTCCTCTTCATTCTTGGAATAAATCAAAATATCATCAATGAAGACCACCACAAATTTGTCCAACTCGGGCATAAATACTGAGTTCATTAGATATGTGAAGTGGGCTGGAGCATTCGTCAATCCGAAGGACATAACCAAATATTCGAATTATCCATACCGTGTAGTAAATGTGGTCTTGGGTATATCTTTGGGTCAGATACGAATCTGATGATAGCCCGACCTGAGGTCAATTTTGGAGAATACCCTTGCTCTAGTAAGTTGATCGAACAAAATATCGATCCGGGGGAAGAGGGTACTTGTTCTTGATTATGACCTCATTAAGGGGTCTGTAGTCCATGCACATTCGAAGCGTTTGATCCTTCTTCTTGACAAAGATTGCGGGACATCCCCAAGGTGATGAACTGGGCCGAATGAATCCCTTCTCAAGCAAGTCTTGTAATTGTGTCTTGAGCTCTGCCAATTCATTTGGTGGCATCCGATACAATCTTCTAGAAATAGGGGCTATACCGGGCTTCATTTTGATCACAAACTCTACATCCCGTTCTGGAGGTAATCCAGGCAGATCTTCAGGAAATACATCCAGAAATTCACATACTACCGGAATATCCTGGATTTCAGGTATGATAGCTTCATAGACCCATCCAAATGGTTTGGCTGGGACAACTTGAGGGATAGACAAGAGAACCTTCTCATGGCCATGGCTCAACTTGATAGTCCTTAAGTCAGTGTTGAGGATAGCTTTATGCTGGGCTAGCCAATTCATGCCCAGTATTACATCTATATCTCGGCCTTTCAAAACAATCATGTTGGTGGGAAAATCCCGTTCAGCCAATGTTACTGGCACATGGAAGGCTACTTCCTTAGTAAATATTTGTCCCCCGGGCGAATGAATAATAAACCCTTCCATTGATTCAGTGCAAGGAATGCAATATTTTTCCACGAATTTCATGCTTATGAATGTATGCGAAGCACCAGAATCAAAGAGAATGACTGTTGGGTGATTGGCCACAAGGAACATATCCATCATTACCGGCTCTCCTTCCGGCGTAGTGGCCACTTGAGTGTAATAAATTCGCCTAATCTTCTTCACATTTTTGCCCGCTCAACTATTTACCATGTCCCCTTTGCCTTGATTTGAGCTCCCAGAGTTCTGCTGATTATTAGACTTATTCTGCCTCGGATATGGACAGTCTTTTATAAATTGACCAGACTTCCCACAGTTGAAGCAGCTAGTTGAGGAACTAGGGAGGGCGGGGAAACGAGCACCAGGGGCACTCCGCTGATTTGTAGAAGTGGGGGCAGTGATAGGGCGAATGAAAACAGGTTGTTTGAATGGATAGGAGGGTGGACGAG
Organism: Zea luxurians; assembly: GCA_029449295.1. Classification (NCBI taxonomy): domain Eukaryota; kingdom Viridiplantae; phylum Streptophyta; class Magnoliopsida; order Poales; family Poaceae; genus Zea; species Zea luxurians. The sequence continues at coordinate 7,462,676 of JAOPSE010000002.1, forward strand.
GCGAAGAACTATTCTGATTGAATGGTCGGATTACCAACCTAGTTCCCTTCTCAAGTCCCTGATTGGACCTGTCACCCCCAAATCCTTGGATTTTTCCTTGGCCTGTATTCTTGGCTTCTACAGCCAGCGCCATGCTGACAGCTCTGCTATATGTAAGATCCAGACAGGTGGCCATTTTCTGTTGTAGCCGGTCGCTGAGTCTTCTCATGAAACAGTTCTTCTTTTTCAGGTTAGTGTTTATTTGGTCAATCGCATATTGGGATAAATGATTAAATTTGTTGAGATACTGCGTCATAGTATCCCCTCCTTGTTTTAGTCGAATAAATTCCTCTTGTTTCATGTGAAGCACTCCTTCTAGAATATAGTGTTCACGGAATGCGAGCTTAAATTCATCCTAAGTGACCTAATGTCTGGCTGGTTGAATTGCCACAAAATTTCCCCACCACGTACTGGCAGGGCCTCTCAGTTGCTGGGCAGCGAACAACGGCTTCTATGTTTCGGTGCAACAGATTAATCCTAACTTCTGCTCCATTACCCACTCATCAGCTTCAAGAGGGTCTTCAGCTTTAACAAAGAGTGGGGGACGCATTTCAGAGAAATCCAGATATGAGGTTTCATGCGGTCCCTGTGGAGGAGCCCTTTCACCATGCTGCTGGAATTGATTACCCGCCATCTCACGTAAAAAGCGGGTATTATCTAGAGCCACGTTGACCAAGGTAGCGATAGCCTCAGCCAGTGTTGGTGGTATAGGTGGGGGATTATGAGTATCTTCCCGACCACGGGAAGTACCCGCACCGTCATGCGCACGAGTCCTTGATGGCATCTAAGGCAAAGAAACATTTGGGAAAAATATAACATGTCGATACACACCATCATTTTACATTACCAAGATGTAATGATATAGACTCAAGTGTACAACATGACCTTATTACTTATTTTACATAGGTATAGTTTCTAAACTATACTAGTCTAGTCTTCATCGTCCTTGGTTTCTTCATTTCCTGCCGTGGGAGACCGATCGTCAGCCAGGTTCATGGAAGGAGGAGGCCTAAAAAGGTCCAGCTCCTCATCAGTTCCTTCACCTGCTGTCCTTGATGGACTGACTCCCATTGCAACAGGGTCGGCAGGCACGTCCTGGTGCAGTCGCGAATACAGTACATGCACTTCCTCATGTAGAATATTGCAGTATACCTGCAAGTTGTCAAGGGACGCACTAAGCTCGGTCACACGAGCATGAGCTTTGGCTTCCTGGTCCCAAGCAACCGAACATGAGTTGACGGCCCAATCGACCGCCAGATCCTGTTCAGCAAGCTTGTCTTGCAGGCGTTTGACGTCAGCTGCCAACTCATTTATACGCTGACAATCTTCTGCCCACACCCTATTTCAGTGACGTAACTCCGTCCAAAGCTATTCCACTTGGGCTTCTAAGTCTCCGATTGGATCATTGCTACTGCTGCTGCTCCCTTCATGTCTTGGAGCCAACTGATGACAAGGCACACCAATAGGTCCAGTGGACTTGCGCGCGGTTTTTCTCGTACGCGGCATATCTCCATAAGGGGGAAAATTTATTATTATAGTTTTTAAACATGATGCATGCATAATTACGGAATCAACCTTCGTTGATTCCCAGCCTCCTATATTTTGCACTCTATTACCTTGTCTTACAGGATGAGGGCTTCCAGAAAATGATAGGGTAAGAATGAAAGAAATTTCCTTGGATAAGTATTTGAAAATTCTTTTTGAAATGCTTCATAATGTCTGAAGAGATGTGCTTCGCTCTGATACCAGCTGTGACGGAACCTCCCAAGTCATTAGGCCCACCTACAGTTGTCCTTGTCCAACGGACCTTGGACAACCCTATAGATGCACATAATCACTCGATAAGTTCGGTATCTGAATCCTTTTCCTCGCCCAAGAGCGTTTCACCCGTCACGCAGATATTACAATACATCGAAGGAATGGATAAGCGGCGATATACAATAACTTAATTTACATTCATTAAAATATAGAAAGAGTATTATTGTTACATCACCAGGTCATAAGAGTGCATAACTATTATTATTACAACCCTAGGAGGCAAAAACCCCTCCCGCATAAAAGTATATTGTTTTTCAAAAGGAAGGACCACGTCCTCCTGCAACCACATTACTGTTGAGGTTCGTCCTTGGGCACCACATCCTTGGGCACCACCTTAGTGCAAAAACAGCAAAAGTCTGCTGTTTCCTCACCTACAACAATATGGGTTCAAAAACCATGAGTACGGAGTGTACTTTCGCAAGTCTTACCTGTCAAAATAAAAGACTCTCAAGGATATGCTAGCTTTAAGGGAGTCAAGATAAGGCTTAATCAAGAATCAAGACTCTGTTTGCAAAAACTCTTACTAATAGTGGGTCCTTAAAAATCTAGTTTTATTAGCAAGTTGAGTCATTACCTGTCACTAGAGTTCTTTCTACCCTAGTTCAAGCACTTGGCCTACACTAGCCATCCTTTTATCAACCCTTCTTGTTCACTGGAATGCTACGTGTAAGTCAGTGACCAAGTCTTCATGTCCGAGAAGTAACGGCGATCCAAATCGATTAATACTCAGCTGAGGGTCTCCAATAACATGACATATGTAGCACTTAACCCTTGCATATGTCAACTCGCCACCGGGTTTCTTAAGACCAGACCGGGTTCACACCAACCGAGAGCACAAATACACCACCGTCCATCCTCTTGCCATGGAGGGTACACGCTGCTCTCGCCATCTCTCCACTCCCATTGCGTGTTGGCCTTTCTGGTATTAGTCTGCCCGAGGCAAAGCTTATCCATGACGAGGCATGTGACCAGTTAAAAGGTCCTCGGTCATCAGGCCTACATCGACAAGGTCCTTAATCGACTCAGACGGAGACACTACATCGAGACTCTCTTCTCGTGCAAGTCACCCACCTGGTCTTAGCTTTATCATTTAAACCCTAAAGTTTGGTACCTAGCAGAGGTACATCCTTTTCGATGTTGAACCCATCATGGCCATGATGGATCCACCATCAAGTTTTATTTTTGAAAACATCCCATCCATTGTGAAGCATCACCTTTTGTTTTAAAACAAAACATTTGTTTTTCTAAAGCAGGACTAAGCATAAGAAGATCCTTTTAAGAAAACAGGTAATCAAGGAATGGTAAACAGTTCCAAGGGAGGAATTGCATCAATTGGTTTAACACCCAACTCCTATTACCTAATGCATCATTCAAGTGATAAAGAGTTAAAATAGCAAGGAGGTGGCAAATGCACCGGGGCTTGCCTTGTGTTATAGGAGAGTCGGGCTCTGTTCCACAAATATCAAAATAGAAACAGTTCCTGACAGGTGGATTTTCTGTCGATGGAGTAGGCTCTTCCTCTTCAATAGTCACTTCTTCTTTGTTTTCTATATATAACCATATACAACCATGAATGCTCATGTAATGCTTATGAAATTGCAAATAATAGAAAAGATGTATCCAGTTGTATCTTGAATACAACTTTCCTTCATGGTGCATTAGAGTAACTATGGTTTTCTATGTCAATACCTTAGTAGGATTTAGACACTTTTACCCTAAACAGCTAGGGTTTTTGGTTTCGGCATCAAACAATGTCCAAAGCAAGTCAAACTTCACTCATAGGATCTAAATATCATATTAAGCTTATCTAAAAAGTTTGGTGATTTTTGGAGTCATTAAACATTTCCTAAAATTCCAGAGGTATAGGTTTAAGCTCTATTAAATACTGATTAATTCTTTTTTGGACTAAAAATCCTAGGACTATTTTTATTAAATACTTGAGAAATTTAGGAGGCCAACAAAATTAGTCTCATATTTTTATCATTTTTCTATAATTGTCTATGGATTTCCTAAGTCTGGCAGAAAAAGAAAAAGGAAAATGGTGAATAGTAACGGGCTGAAACCAACCCGATACAGCCCATACCTAGGCGAAACGTGCCCGCGCGCGCCCGCGCTGGCGTCTTTGCATAGAGGACCCTGGCTGTTCGAATAACCCGTAAAGGGTCCTGTGCACTATTCCTATGTGTCATTGACACATTGCGCCGAGACCCTTCACTTTCTATTCCTTCGTGAATTGAAGCCCACGACCGAGGACGGCGGAGCAGCGGCTCCGGTGAGCCCATACCGGCCGGATAACTCAACTACCAGTGCTCTAGAGCGGTTGACACCTAATTCGACTCCTAATAACCATTACCCCTCAACAAATTTCAAGGTTCTAGCACCTAATCTCTCTACCCACGGTGACAATGCGATCAACGAACAACCCAAAGTGTTTTCGATGATCCTACGTGTTCTAGTTCAATTGGCCAGGTCGAGAAGCATCACAAGCACACAGGGATGCTAAAACAAGAGCGAGAAGGGCATGATCAGACCTGTGGAGAGGTGACCACGGCGAGCTCACACAGTACGGTGTTCTTGACCAATTTGGGGGAAATCCCAAATTAGAGCGCTCTGGTAGACAATCCGAGACACGGTTGGGTGCGCTGGAAGCTTGACTACCTAGCGGAGCTGATGGCACGCTCAATTTATAGGGCCCGAGGGCGGTGGCTCGTGAATTTGGAATCGCGCGCTGGTGGCCAGAGAGAGGGGAGAGCACTGGTGGGTTAATCGAGGCATTCACCGGTGCAACGGCTCAAAGATTGTAATCCTAAGTGTGCCATGGTTACTACCGCACAGTAACGAGCCACGGCGTGGCATAACCGAGGTCACCGGAGTTTCCAAGGCAACATCGGCGGTCCGGCCACGTCGCGCGGCTACAGGCGCGGTGATAAGCTTCCTCCGCAACCAAATCCACTCCCCCGCGAGATCTTTTTTCCTTCCCATGGATATCCACTGCGTGCTAAGCACGAATCACGGTGACCGGCACGAATCCCGGCGCGCGGGTCACCGGCGGCGAGGGGGACAGAATCCTGAGATGTTTCTGCTACTGTACCATCAGGGGGCTGCTTTAGTTGTTCTGATAGAGCGGTTTGCAGCACCCAAATCTCAAATTTTTACATGATAACTTGTTAATCTACCTGTAACAAAATTGTTGCCCTATGATTAGGCTACAATCTTGCTATAGCAACCATAGTCAAATAATCACTAGATCATGGTCGAATTCAATCTCAAAGTTTGCCCAACCTCACTATTAACCATTATTCAGTTCATTGACTGACTGTTAGCCTGTCTTTAGATCTAATTATCTTCAAATTTTGCATGACACCAAGGTTTAGTCACTTAAGCAAAGTTATGCTCCTATAGTAGCTCTATAATTTTGATGTGTTGACGTAGGGAAAATTCTTTGTAGATTTAGCTATATAGAGCTCCAAAGTTGACCCCATGCACTGAATTTTAGACATAGTCACATATGATTTCATGGGGTACTTTTTGCAAATAAGTCCAAATCCCATAATTTGATTTGCAAATCCTCAAATGTGTGAAACATATGATTTGTGGTGTTCTAATACTTTGGTTTTTGCACTTGGGTCCAAAAGTGCACAAAATTTACACTTAACCCCCTAGGGTTCTAGTTTAGGGTTTTCCAGGGGTCTTTTCAGGGTTTTTAGCACTTTAGGGTTTTGGTGTCACTAAAGTCTATCAAAGATGATATCTTAAGATCATTTCTCATGTCCTTTGAGGTTTTCACATATTTGGGCTTCATTTATATCCATAAGCCCTCATTTAGGGTTAAGCACTATACCCTAGGGTTAATTACACATCAAGTCATATCAGTACAACTTGTTTGAAATTTTTACCTAGTGAATGCACTCTAGGTGTAACAAACACATGATATGTCAATGCTCATGATGTTATGATCAAGTTTTAGTGACAGTAACACCAGAGGTGTTACACTAGATATCGATATAAGACTAAGTATAACATTCGCGCTTCTTCTACTTATCTGGTGCTAGCTCAAACATTACGAAACAATAAATTAAAAACATGTGCTATATCATCCTTAGCTAAAGCATAACATTTATAATCTAATAAAACTCCAACTCACCAATATAGGACGTCCACGACTTAGAATAAGAATATAAGCCACTCAACAAGTTTTTATAATTATTATTCTAGACTATTATGCATAATACACCAACTAAATAAAATATTATTTATCCATAATCTAACAAGTAGAACATTATCATACAACATAAAGTTCTATGAAACTGCTTTCCTAGCAACCAAAGATCTAAAGCGCTTATGCGCACTCTCCACCGGTAGTCCTTCGGTTTTTACAAAAATAGAGTTATAAAGGTTACTCGCTTCCTAATTATTTTGGGTAACCATAACCAAGGTAAAAATAAACATTTAGTCATGACTACTAATCTAAATAATCAATATCTGAGTGTGACATTTACCGACCATAGACATAGACCGATTATACTAACTATTAACGTAGAATATCGACTTTATCAAATAATTAAAATAGGAACAAACACATTGAAAGATCCTACTAGTTAGCTGATTAAAATATTAAACTTATCTATCACGCCGTTAACTAGATCATACATCGCATCCATGTCTACCACTATAATTTGCATCATTATGCATCTAAAATCTAAACCTCATCATACACATGATACAACCATTTCATAATCACGAATATCACAACACATGCATGCTAACTTAAGAGAATCATCATGACCAACAATTCTATTTGATCCATCAACCCAATCAACTAACAAAAATAGCAAATCAGCTTACCTAAAACCAACTTGGAATTCGCTGAAACGACGACGATCACAAGTTCAAGCATTCCGTTGAATATTTGACAAGTGTCACACCAGAATCGCTTCTTCACACAAATCTCGGGCTTTCTCGATGACGCACGGAATGATGACCTCCAAGGTCGAGCGTGACAGAGAGCTTCGGATCCCAACCAAATAGTGTGTAATTGAAAGATAGATCATTAGGGTCGACGAGCATGTCGTAGACATGACGTGGATCGACGACAATGAGCAAGGGAGTGTCACAGCACACGAAGGGCGACATGAAGATGTTGGGCGCCGACTATGCGTGCGCGCAAATTCCTAGGACTCGACGAGCTAGGTAGAGCAAAGAGTCGACACCGCATGGCACCAACGGTAGCGCAACACTGGCGTGACCCCATGTCCATATGGGCCGACGGTATGGACGAGCAGACACGACGCTGCATGGATGAGGGAAGTCAGCGGTGAGGCAGCCGGTGGGATGCTCGGAGATCGTAGTGCGATGTGATGATCCGAGGGTGCGAGTTCGTCGAGGACGCAACTGCCGGAGCGCCAGCTTGGAGAAGAGCATGTGCTATCAAAGTTGAGGGAGGAGCGCTGGTGATGATGCTCGGCCACCAGAACACGACGCCGGTACAGGGAGGCGGGCGATGTCGGTTCTTGGAGTTTGGCGACGAGGCGTGCCAGAGCGATAGCAAACTCAGGAGGAGGGACGCATGCGTCCCGCGGCTAGAGGGAGAAAGAGTGGCCGGCGAGCAGAGGCCCTTGGCACGAGCTGAAGCTGAAGGCCGAGCAGAGCGGCGGCTGGCGGCATGGATATAGTTGGAGCTTGGGCATGGAGGTAGCAGAGGGGCACGATAGGCAGCGCCCACGGTGAGCGCGCAGAGGAACGACGCCCTGACCGAGCAGCAGTGGATGCTGGGCGAGCTGAGACGGTGACCAGCATCGCAGCTGAAAGGAGGCCGAGCGCAGGAGAACGAAGGGAGCAGAGGATGGCTGGACGGCCAAGCTTGAAGAAAAGGGCACGGACTGCTCCCAGTTATGCGGCATAGAAGACACCATAGCACTGGAGAAAAGGAGTTCGGCGCGTTGGGATAAGGCCAATGGCCTACGGCTGTGGCGCGATGCGGCTAAAGAAAAGATCAGACTCAAGAGAGTGTCCACGGCACGAGGATAAGGGAATAAGATTTTTTTTCTTCATATTTTTTTGGCGAGACAAGAACACACAAAAAAACTATCTCTGCTTTTTTTGGGTTTGAGTGAGATAAAAATATATTGGATTAAAAATTAGTGACCAAGATATTTGATCTACACCTGATTTTTGATTTGGTAAATACTCTTGAGTCATATAAATCTTAATCAGTTATTTATATCTGAAAGCGTAGATCTAAAGAAGAAGCAAGTGGACTGAATTAAACGTTATTGAGGAATTCGAATGGATTTGTTCGAGCAGGATGTAAACAGATCGAATTAAAACGACATTTGAGCTACACATATTATTTTCTTGACTTTGAAATAGGAAACCGAATCGGCTAACAATTGTTCCGGTTTCGGTTGGTTTGGATTCAGTTTATTTTAAACAACCTGCACTTAATATTATCACCACTGAATTTATAGAGATTGCTCGAACAAGAGCGAAATACTTATGTGACATTTCTTTTCCTTAAGCGATTAATTTTAAACCGGCACAAGGCTCGATATTATAGATAGCAGTTTAACACCGAATTGCGAAAAAAATAATTTGGATAGTTTAGATAACTGGAGATAGATGCGATGGCGAAAAGCAGGATATGCAAAGACGATTAGGACATAGAGACCGTTATTCTTACTGACATCCCATGTTTATGTCTATAATCACTGTCGAACGAGAGATAAACACCTAGGTGTTACATAGAAGGTCCGGCTGGGGCAGTGGCACAGACGAAAAGAGCCTGCGGTTGCTGTACGTCCGATGGCCAAGGAAGAAGAACACGGGGGAGTGAGTTGCTGGCTTGTAGGGCCCATTTGTAAGTGAGATGGGGAGCGCAAAAGATGGAGAGGTGGGCGCGTGATTGGTTTAGCTATGGGCTGCATAGGCTTGAGTCGAGCGGACATGAGAAAAACATTTTTTCTCGTTTGTTTTCTTTTAATTCAGAATGCATATATATATATTCAAAAAATAATAATAACATATTAAATACATATTATTATTTTATAATAGCATTATTTAAGGACTTGTGTATTTTTATAAAATATTTCACACAGAGGTATAAATTCAGTTTAATATATAAACCTATATATTTCTATAATCCAAATATACTAAAGATTATTATTAATAAATTAAAATATTTCTCCTTTCAATTACAACAACAACAACAACAAAGCCTTTTTGTCCCAAGGACGTTGGGGTATGCTAGAGATGAAACCCCATATGAAAACCTCAGAGCTCAACTCCAAAGAAAAGAAAAGGGAGACAAAGGCAAAGGAGAAACAAAAAACGACGAAACGGGGAAACACATACAAAGAGATAAATCCACAAGAATCAGCAAGATCTAAAGGGGCACAAGAAAAGGTCAAATGATTAAGGAGGAAAAGTGAAACTACAAATCAGGGTTCTGGCACGTGAATTGCACACTTCCACCCCTTCCTATCCACGGCGAGCTCTTTATCAATATTCCACTCCTTCAGGTCCCTCTTCACAGCCTCTGTCCACGTCAAGGTTGGTCGATCTCTACCTCTTTTCACATTCTCAGGACCTAATTATTCCGATATGCACTGGTGCCTCTTCAGGACTTCGTTGGATATGTCCAAACCATCTCAAACGATGTTGCATAAGCTTCTCCTCAATTGGCGCCACTCCTACTCTCTCTCGTATATCATCATTCTGGACTCGATCTCTCCTTGTGTGGCCACATATCCAGCGCAACATACGCATCTCTGCCACACTTAGTTGTTGGACATGTCGTCTTTTAGTGGGCCAACATTCTGCTCCATACAACATAGCCGGCCGGATTGCTGTCCTGTAGAATTTGCCTTTTAGTTTGTGTGGCACCCAGGGGTCGCATAAGACACCCGCAACTTGCCGCCACTTCAACCATCCAGCTTTAATTATATGACTAACATCCTCATCGATGTCTCCCTCCTTTTGAAGCATTGATCCTAAGTAACGAAAAGTGTCTTTCTTGGGTACCACTTGCCCATCAAGACTAACATCACCATCCTTATACCTGTCGGGGACCATAATTAGGGGTACCCTCAAGACTCCTAATTCTCAGCTGGTAACCCCCATCAGCATAAAGCTGCTAAGGCCTGATGGGTGCGATTAAGTCAGGGATCGGTCCATTCGAGCGACTCGATCACGCCTCGCCCGAGCCTAGCCTCGGACAAGGGCAGCCGACCCCGGAGGATTTCCGTCTCGCACGAGGCCCCCCTCCAACGGCGGAATGTTTCCGGCTCGCCCGAGGCCCTGCCTTCGCTAAGAAGCAACCCTGACTAAATCGCCGCACCGACCGACCAAGTCGCAGGAGCATTTAATGCAAAGGTGACCTGACACCTTTGTCCTGACGCGCGCCCCCCGGCAGAGCCGAAGTGACCGCCGTCACTTCACCGCTCCACTAACCGGCCTGACAGAAGGACAGCGCCGCCTGCGCCACTCCGACCGCAGTGCCGCTTGGCAGAGTGAGACTGACAGGCAGTCAGACCCTACCAAAGGCACCATAGGAAGCTCCACCCGACCTAGGGCTCGGACTCGGGCTAAGCCCCGGAAGACGGCGAACTCCGCTCCGCCCGACCCAGGGCTCGGACTCGGGCTAAGTCCCGGAAGACGACGAACTCCGCTTCGCCCGACCCAAGGCTCGGACTCGGGCTAAGTCCCGGAAGACGGCGAACTCCGCTCCGCCCGACCCAGGGCTCGGACTCGGGCTAAGTCCCGGAAGACGGCGAACTCCGCTCCGCCCGACCTAGGGCTCGGACTCGGGCTAAGTCCCGGAAGACGACGAACTCCGCTTCGCCCGACCCAGGGCTTGGACTCGGGCTCAGCCCCAGAAGACGACGAACTCCGCTCCGCCCGACCCCAGGGCTTGGACTCCGCCCTGGCCTCTACCGAACGACCTCTGCCTCGCCCGACCTAGGGGCTCGGACTCGGCCTCAGTCATGGAAGACAGACTCGACCTCGGCTTCGGAGGAGCCTCCACGTCGCCCAACCTAGGGCGCAGGCCAGCCACGTCAACAGGAAGCGCCATCATCACCCTACCCCGAGCTGACTCGGGCCGCAGAGAACAAGACCGGTGTCCCATCTGGCTAGCTCCGCCGGATAGGCAATGATGGCGCCCCGCATGCTCTGTGACGACGACGGCTCTCAGCTCTCTTACGGAAGCAGGAGGACGTCAGCAAGGACTCAACCGCCCCGACAGCTGTCCCTCCGCCAGGCTCCGTCGCTCCTCCGACGGCCACGACATCACTCCAGCTGGGTGCCAAAATCTCTCCGGTTGCCACATCGGCATGTACTTAGGGCGCTAGCTCTCCCCCGCTAGACACGTAGCACTCTGCTACACCCCCATTGTACACCTAGATCCTCTCCTTACGCCTATAAAAGGAAGGACCAGGGCCCTCTTAGAGAAGCTTGGCCGCGCCGGGATGAGGACGGGACAGGCGCTCTCTTGGGGCCGCTCGCTTCCCTCTCCCGCGTGGACGCTTGTAACCCCCTACTGCAAGCGCACCCGACCTGGGCGCGGGACGAACACGAAGGCCGCGGGATTTCCACCTCTCTCACGCCCATCTCCGACCACCTCACTTCCCCCCTTCGCGCTCGGCCTCGCGTCGACCCATCTGGGCTGGGGCACGAGGCGACATTCACTCGTCGGCTTAGGGACCCCCCCGGTCTCGAAACGCCGACAGCTGGCGCTCCAGGTAGGGGCCTGCTGCGTGTTGACGAACAGCTTCCCGTCAAGCTCCAGATGGGCAGACTCCAGCAACCTCTCCAACCCGGGACGGTGCTCCGTTTCGAGAGTCTTGAGTTCATGTCCTTCGACGGCAGCTACGACATGATACTCCTTCCACCGCCGCACGACAACGACGATGGCGGCCGACAGCCCGCCCGCCGGCGGCGGAATCGACGATGTCTTCCCCGCGTGGTGGGAGAACAACATTCGAGCTCGCCCCGTCCTCTCCCCCAACAACGGAGGAGGAGGCGGGGCAACCAAGGCCAAGCGGGAGGCCGCGCCTCGTCGGCTGTCGAGCGAGTCGACGTCCCCAGCTCTCCAATGGGGGGCGCGTCGGGCGTCGACCTCGCGTTTGAGACGAAGGCGAGCGCCGTCTCCCCGCGACACGCCAATCCCGAGCAAGTGGACGACGCCAGTGCGCTCGCGGAGAGCCTGCAGGACGTCGCCCTCGTACCTGAGACGACGGTGCAATCAGCCCCCGACGTGACTATGTCGCTGCTCGTCGACCGAAAGGTACCGACCTATTCCCATCCTACGTCATTTAGATTTAGCCTCAACCCGCCTAGCGACCTTGCTTTGGCGGGCGCTCTCGTAGAGGCGAGGTCAAACCCTCTGGGGTTTCGCATGCGGTCGCCTTGGGACCGGCTGACGGACGTCTCGACCTACGTGCCCTCTGGGTCCGAGGAAGATGACGACCCCAACATCTGTTGGGATTTCTCTAGATTTGGCAACCCTAGTGCCATGCGGGACTTCATGACCGCATGTGACTACTGCCTCTCCGACTGTTCCGACGGTAGCCGCAGCCTCGACGACGAGGACTGCGGCCCAAGCCGCGAATGTTTCCACGTCGATCTAGGGGGTCCCTCCGAAGGCAATCATCTCGGCATGCCGGAGGACGGTGATCTCCCTAGGCCGGTGCCCCGCGCTGACATCCCGCGGGAGCTAACTGTGGTCCCCGTTCCGGCGGGGGGTCACGACCCACAGCTCGAGCAAGTCCGCGGGGCGTAGGCCCGGCTCGACGAGGGAGCAGGAGCGCTTGAGCCGATCCGCCAGGATGTCGGGCAAGCATGGGCGGGCCAACCCCCGGCCGGAGAAATACGTCACCTGCCCCAGGGTCTCCTGCTCCCCGCCCCAACGACGTCAGGGTCAGGCCGCCACCCGCATCCAGCGGGGTCGGTCAGAACCTGGCTGCGGCAGCGATGCTTCTCCGCGCAATGCCGGAGCCATCAACCACCGAGGGTCGGCGAATCCAAGGAGAGCTCAAGAATCTCCTGGAAGGCGCTGCGGTCCGACGGGCCGAGAGCTCTGCCTCCCGAAGGCAAGGATACCCCTCGGAACCTCATGCCGCGACTTCCCAATTCATGCGGGAAGCCTCGGTCTACACCGGGCGCACGCGCAACACCGCGCCTGCGGCCCCGGGCCACCTCGGCAACGAGCACCATCACCGCGACCGTCGGGCCCACCTCGACGAGAGGGTGCGCCGAGGCTATCACCCCAGGCGTGGGGGACGCTACGACAGCGGGGAGGATCGGAGTCCCTCGCCCGAACCACCCGGTCCGCAGGCCTTCAGCTGGGCCATCCGGCGGGCACCGTTCCCGACCCGGTTCCGACCCCCGACTACTATCACAAAGTACTCGGGGGAAACGAGACCGGAATTGTGGCTCGTGGACTACCGCTTGGCCTGCCAGCTAGGTGGAACAGACGACGACAACCTCATCATCCGCAACCTCCCCCTATTCCTCTCTGACACCGCTCGCGCCCGGTTGGAGCACCTGCCTCCGGGGCAGATCTCCAACTGGGATGACCTGGTTCAGGCCTTCGCCGGCAATTTCCAGGGCACATATGTGCGCCCCGGGAATTCCTGGGACCTCCGAAGCTGCCGACAGCAGCTGGGAGAGTCTCTCCGGGACTACATCCGGCGATTCTCGAAGCAGCGCACCGAGCTGCCCAACATCACCGACTCGGATGTCATCGGCGTGTTCCTTGCCGGCACCACCTACCGCGACCTGGTGAGCAAGTTGGGTCGCAAGACCCCCACCAGGGCGAGCGAGCTGATGGACATCGCCACCAAGTTCGCCTCTGGCCAGGAGGCGGTCGAGGCTATCTTCCGAAAGGACAAGCGGCCCCAGGGCCTCCCACCGGAAGATGCACCCGAGGCGTCTACTCAGCGCGGTGCCAAGAAGAAAGGCAAGAAGAAGTCGCAAGCGAAACGCGACGCCGCCGACGCGGACCTTGTCGCCGCCGCCGAGCACAAGAACCCTCGGAAGCCCCCCGGAGGTGCCAACCTCTTCGACAAGATGCTCAAGGAGCCGTGCCCCTATCATCAGGGGCCCGTCAAGCACACCCTTGAGGAGTGCGTCATGCTTCGGCGCCACTTCCACAGGGCCGGGCCACCCGCGGAGGGTGGCAGGGCCCACGACGACGACAAGAAGGAAGATTACCAAGCAGGAGAGTTCCCCGAGGTCCGCGACTGCTTCATGATCTACGGAGGGCATGCGGCGAATGCCTCGGCTCGGCATCGCAAGCAAGAGCGCCGGGAGGTCTGCTCGGTGAAGGTGGTGGTGCCAGTCTACCTAGACTGGTCCGACAAGCCCATCACCTTCGACCAAGCTGATCACCCCGACCACATGCCGAGCCCGGGAAAATACCCGCTCGTCGTCGACCCCGTCATCGGCGACGTCAGGCTCACCAAGGTCCTTATGGATGGGGGCAGTAGCCTCAACATCATCTACGCCGAGACCCTCAGGCTCCTGCGTGTCGATCTGTCCTCCGTCCGAGCAGGCGCTGCGCCCTTCCACGGGATCATTCCCGGGAAGCACGTCCAGCCCCTCGGACGACTCGACCTTCCCGTCTGCTTCGAAACGCCCTCCAACTTCCGAAGGGAGACCCTGACGTTCGAGGTGGTCGGGTTCCGAGGAACCTACCACGCGGTACTGGGGAGGCCATGCTACGCGAAGTTCATGGCCGTCCCCAACTACACCTACCTGAAGCTCAAGATGCCGGGCCCCAACGGGGTCATCACCGTCGGCCCCACGTACAGACACGTGTTCGAATGCGACGTGGAGTGCATGGAGTACGCCGAGGCCCTCGCCGAATCCGAGGCCCTCATCGCCGACCTGGAAAGCCTCTCCAAAGAGGTGCCAGACGTGAAGCGTCATGCCGGCAACTTCGAGCCAGTGGAGACGGTTAAGGCCGCCCCCCTCGACCCCAGCGGCAACGCCTCTAAGCAGATCCGGATCGGTTCCGGGCTCGACCCCAAATAGGAAACAGTGCTCGTCGACTTTCTCCGCGCGAACGCCGACGTCTTCACGTGGAGTCCCTCGGACATGCCCGGCATACCGAGGGATGTCGCCGAGCACTCACTGGATATTCGGGCCGGAGCCCGACCCGTCAAGCAGCCTCTGCGCCGATTCGACGAGGAGAAGCGCAGAGCGATAGGCGAGGAGATCCACAAGCTAATGGCAGCCGGGTTCATCAAAGAGGTATTCCATCCCGAATGGCTTGCCAACCCTGTGCTTGTGAGAAAGAAAGGGGGGAAATGGCGGATGTGTGTAGACTACACTGGTCTCAACAAAGCATGTCCGAAGGTTCCCTACCCTCTGCCTCGCATCGATCAAATCGTGGATTCCACTGCTGGGTGCGAAGCCCTGTCTTTCCTCGACGCCTACTCAGGGTATCACCAAATCAGGATGAAAGAGTCCGACCAGCTCGCGACTTCTTTCATCACGCCCTTCGGCATGTACTGCTATGTCACCATGCCGTTCGGTTTGAGGAATGCGGGCGCGACGTACCAGCGGTGCATGAACCATGTGTTCGGCGAACACATCGGTCGCACGGTCGAAGCCTACGTCGATGACATCGTAGTCAAGATGAGGAAAGCTTCCGACCTCCTCTCCGACCTTGAAGTGACATTCCGATGTCTCAAGGCAAAAGGCGTCAAGCTCAATCCCGAGAAGTGTGTCTTCGGGGTGCCCCGGGGCATGCTCTTGGGGTTCATCGTCTCCGAGCGGGGCATCGAAGCCAACCCGGAGAAGATCGTAGCCATCACCAGCATGGGTCCCATCAAGGACTTAAAGGGCGTACAGAGAGTCATGGGATGTCTCGCGGCTCTGAGCCGCTTCATCTCACGCCTCGGCGAAAGAGGCCTGCCTCTGTACCGCCTCTTAAGTAAGGCCGAGCGCTTCACTTGGACCCCTGAGGCCGAGGAAGCTCTCGGGAACCTGAAGGCGCTCCTCACAAAGGCGCCTATCTTGGTGCCCCCAGCTGACGGAGAAGCCCTCTTGGTCTACGTCGCCGCCACCACCCAGGTTGTTAGCGCCGCGATTGTGGTCGAGAGGCAAGAAGAGGGGCATGCATTGCCCGTTCAAAGGCCAGTTTACTTCGTCAGCGAGGTACTGTCCGAAACCAAGATCCGCTACCCACAAGTTCAGAAGCTGATGTATGCAGTGATCCTGACGCGGCGGAAGTTGCGACACTACTTCGAGTCTCATCCGGTAACTGTGGTGTCATCCTTCCCCCTGGGGGAGATCATCCAGTGCCGAGACAATCTCGTTCGCCCCTCGGAAGGCCACCAAGTCCTAGGTCTTGGCGGACTTCGTAGCCGAATGGGTCGACACCCAGCTACCGACGGCTCCGATCCAACCAGAACTCTGGACCATGTTTTTTGACGGGTCGCTGATGAAGACAGGAGCCGGCACGGGCCTACTCTTCATCTCACCCCTCGGGAAACACCTACGCTATGTGCTACGCCTCCATTTCCCGGCGTCAACAATGTGGCTGAGTACGAGGCTTTGGTCAACGGGTTGCGGATCGCCATCGAGCTAGGGGTCGGACGCCTCGACGCTCGCGGTGACTCGCAGCTCATCATCGACCAAGTCATGAAGAACTCCCACTGCCGTGACCCAAAGATGGAGGCCTACTGCGATGAGGTTCGGCGCCTGGAAGACAAGTTCTACGGGCTCGAGCTTAACCACATCGCTCGGCGCTACAACGAGACTGCGGATGAGCTGGCAAAAATCGCCTCGGGGCGAACAACGGTTCCCCCGGACGTCTTCTCCTGGGATCTGCATCAACCCTCCGTCAAGATCGATGACGCGCCCGAGCCTGAGGCGCCCTCGGTCCAGCCCGAGGTGCCCTCGGCACAGCCGGAGGCACCCTCAGCTCGGCCCGAGGCGGCCTCGGTTCAACCCGAGGTACCCTCAGCCTCCGAGGGTGAGGCACTACGCATCAAGGAGAAGCGGAGCGGGGCCACGCCTGATCGAAATTGGCAGACCCCGTACCTGCAATATCTCCGCCAAGGAGAGCTACCCCTCGACCGAGCCGAGGCTCGGCGGGTAGCGCCACGCGCCAAGTCGTTCGTCTTGCTGGGCAATGAGAAGGAGCTCTACCACCGCAGCCCCTCGGGCATCCTCCAGCGATGCATCTCCATCGCCGAAGGTCAGGAACTCCTGCAAGAGATACACTCGGGGGCTTGCGGCCATCACGCAGCGCCTCGAGCCCTTGTCGGGAATGCTTTCCGGCAAGGCTTCTACTGGCCAACGGCGGTGGCTGATGCCAATAGAATTGTACGCACCTGCGAAGGGTGTCAATTCTATGTGAAACAGACCCACCTGCCCGCTCAGGCTCTACAGACGATACCTATCACCTGGCCCTTTGCTGTGTGGGGTCTGGACCTCGTCGGCCCCTTGCAGAAGGCGCCTGGGGGCTACACGCACCTGCTGGTCGCCATCGACAAGTTCTCCAAGTGGGTTGAGGTCCGACCTCTGAACAGCATCAGGTCCGAGCAGGCGGTGACGTTCTTCACCAACATCATCCATCACTTCGGGGTCCCGAACTCCATCATCACCGACAACGGTACCCAGTTCACCGGCAAAAAATTCTTGGACTTCTGCGAGGATCACCACATCCGAGTGGACTGGGCCGCCGTGGCTCATCCCATGTAGAATGGGCAAGTAGAGCGTGCCAACGGCATGATTCTGCAAGGGCTCAAGCCTCGGATCTACAACGACCTCAACAAGTTCGGCAAGCGATGGATGAAGGAACTCCCCTCGGTGGTCTGGAGCCTGAGGACAACACCGAGCCGGGCCACGGGTTTCACGCCGTTCTTTCTGGTCTACGGGGCCGAGGCCGTCTTGCCCACTGACCTGGAGTACGGCTCCCCGAGGACGAGGGCCTACAGCGATCAAAGCAACCAAGCTAGCCGAGAAGACTCGCTGGACCAGCTGGAAGAGGCTCGAGACAAGGCCTTGCTACACTCGGCGCGGTACCAGCAGTCCCTACGACGCTACCACGCCCGAGGTGTCCGACCCCGAGACCTCCAGGTGGGCGACCTGGTGCTTTGGCTGCGGCAAGACGCCCGAGGGAGGCACAAGCTCACGCCCCCCTGGGAGGGGCCATTCGTCATCGCCAAAGTTCTGAAGCCCGGAACATACAAGCTGGCCAACAGCCAAGGCGATGTCTACGACAACGCTTGGAACATCCAACAGCTACGTCGCTTCTACCCTTAAGATGTTTTCAAGTTGTTCATATACCTCGCACCCATGCAAAGTTTAGTCATCAAGGAAGGGTCGGCCTCGCCTCGGTAAAGCCCGACCCTCCCTCGGGGGCTAAAAGGGGGGGGACCCCCTCTGCGTTGAAATTTTCCTCGAAAAAAGATCTCTTCTGCCAGAATATCTTTCGTGCTTTCTGACTATTTCGAAAAGTGGACCCTGAAAACAACGGAGTACACGTAAGCAGTCAAGGCTGACCGAGCCGAGGGACTCCTACACCTCCGGGATACGGATACCTCACTCATCACCTTCTGAGATAAGTAACTCGCGTTCGGATAAAGTGATTCTGCGGACCGAACAAGTCTTCACGTTCGGAAGCTCTTCTGCCGAAGCGATCCTTCGAGCCTTCTCGACTGAGTCGATGACAGGGCCTCATGGATGGGTGAAAGTGCGCATAAGCGGCAAGGCCGACCGAGCCGAGGGACTCCCACGCCTCCGGGATACGGATACCTCACTCATCACCTTCCGCAAGAAGCAACTTTTGCTCGCACAAACATCCCTGTTACCGACAAAAAAGTCCAGATACTCGAAACAAGAGGAAAGGAGACGCAGCTTTACAACACAGGGAGGGTGTGTAAATTCTGGCCTCGGCGGCCGCAGAAGGCACACGCTACAAGACACTCTGATCCTGCAGGCTCGGGTCTTGACGCTGGAAGGGGGCAGTAGCACCCTCGGCATCGACGACACCTTCAGCGAGGTTCGACCTAGCCTCGGACGGTAACGCGGTCCAGGGATCCCCACTCTGGAGGACGACGTCATCGTCACGCCCGGACAATCGTTGCCAGGGACTTCTCCGGGAATCCGGCCCGAGCAGGCGGCTCGGCCGGGTACCCCTGGGGCCTCGGCCAACCATCTCCCAAGGGCGCCAGCCCGACCCGAGGCCTCGGCTGATCAACTCCGGTGTCGGTCCCGCTAACGGACAACCCGGCTAGGCTCCGGCCGACCAGGGTACAGCTCACGACGTACCCTGGCAGACGGGCGGGAGCAGCGGTCACGTCGTCAGCCAAGCTCACGTCCCATCCGGGGGCAGCTAGAGAACCCCCTCTCACGGCGTGAAGACAACGCGCCCGTGATCCGTTCCTCGAACGGCTCGCGCACGCGCAACGGCCGCCCTGCCAACAACTCGCCCCGTCGCATTAACTCCGCGGAGGGATAGACGGCGCTTCTGGCAGGAGAAGCGGGCGACGCTTCGCCTTCGCCGTAAAAACCGCGCCAAAAAAGGTACGCCACGTCGTTCGATTTCGTATCCTTACCCTTTTTTCCTCTTTCTCTATCTCTTGCAACAGGGACCGGGAAAGGGGGATACCCCGAAAAGGATCCTTCCCCGTGAAGGAACCAGGCTCCGAGCCTCCTTACTGATCAGAGGTTCGAAGGCTGGCCCCCCGAAGGGTTTCAACAGTCGCCTCAGATCGCGTGGGCCCTACACCCACTACTGGTCAGAGGTTCGAAGGCCGGCCCCCCGAAGGGTTCCACGGCCGCCTCAGGCTACTCGGGCTCCGCGCCCATTACTGATCAGGGGTTCGAAGGCTGGCCCTCGAAGGGTTCACAGTCGCCTCAGACGCCAAGCGAGGGATGACCAGGGGTACGTTCGATACATAACCAAGGCTCGGGCTGCGCTCCCGAGGTACCCTAGGACATTTCCGAGACCAGCGGGAGCGATCTTGTAACGGAATCCCATCAGAGGGAGGCATCAAGCCCTCGGACCCCGTCGCCAGGGGACCGGGTTCGGCAGATCACCCGCAGGTACTTTTGGGCGTGCCTCTGGGCCCCTAGCCGACCCCTAATGAACGGGGCACGGACGTCCACTCGGATTACCCGCTTGCAGCTCACCGGAGACACCATGTTCGGCGCCCATCGAGGGTAACATGGCGCTTTCCCCCCTCCTCCTTGTGGAAAGGCGACGCAGGGGCGTATGTAAAAAAGCCGAGTCTGTCCCTGATCGCCCTCTCGCCCTGTGCGGAGGCTCGGGGGCTGCTCTCGCAAACCCGGCTCCGGCCGAACCATTGACAGCGTCAACATACCAGCCCGAGAGCTTGGGCCCCGACCGTACACCCGGGCTACGGCCAGTTCACATGAGGGAACGACCAGACCGGCCGAAGCATTACGCGAGGCATTAAGACCTCGAAGGAGTGAAACCACTCCTCCGAGGCCTCGGGGGCTACACCCGGCGGGTGCGCTCGCGCGCACCCACCGGATCAAAATGCAACCGAGAAAGGCTGGTCCCCTTGCAAAAAAGTGCGACGAAAGCCTCCAAGTGAGTGCTAACACTCCCTTCGAGGCTCGGGGGCTACTGTCGGGGACCATAATTAGGGGTACCCTCAAGACTCCTAATTCTCAGCTGGTAACCCCCATCAGCATAAAGCTGCTAAGGCCTGATGGGTGCGATTAAGTCAGGGATCGGTCCATTCGAGCGACTCGATCACGCCTCGCCCGAGCCTAGCCTCGGACAAGGGCAGCCGACCCCGGAGGATTTCCGTCTCGCCCGAGGCCCCCCTCCAACGGCGGACATGTTTCCGGCTCGCCCGAGGCCCTGCCTTCGCTAAGAAGCAACCCTGACTAAATCGCCGCACCGACCGACCAAGTCACAGGAGCATTTAATGCAAAGGTGACCTGACACCTTTGTCCTGACGCGCGCCCCCCGGCAGAGCCAAAGTGACCGCCGTCACTTCACCGCTCCACTGACCGGCCTGATAGAAGGACAGCGCCACCTGCGCCACTCCGACCGCAGTGCCGCTTTGCAGAGTGAGACTGACAGGCAGTCAAACCCTGCCAAAGGCACCATAGGAAGCTCCGCCTGACCCAGGGCTCGGACTCGGGCTAAGCCCCGGAAGACGGCGAACTCCGCTCCGCCCGACCCAGGGCTCGGACTCGGGCTAAGTCCCAGAAGACGACGAACTCCGCTTCGCCCGACCTAGGGCTCGGACTCGGGCTAAGTCCTAGAAGACGGCGAACTCCACTCCGCCCGACCCAGGGCTCGGACTCGAGCTAAGTCCCGGAAGGCGGCGAACTCCGCTCCGCCCGACCCAGGGCTCGGACTCGGGCTAAGTCCCGGAAGACGACAAACTCCGCTTCGCCCGACCCAGGGCTCGGACTTGGGCTCAGCCCCAGAAGACGACGAACTCCGCTCCGCCCGACCCCAGGGCTCGGACTCTGCCCTGGCCTCTGCCGAACGACCTCCGCCTCGCCCGACCCAGGGGCTCGGACTCAGCCTCGGCCATGGAAGACAGACTCGACCTTGGCTTCGGAGGAGCCTCCACGTCGCCCAACCTAGGGCGCAGGCCAGCCACGTCAACAGGAAGCGCCATCATCACCCTACCCCGAGCTAACTCGGGCCGCAGAGAACAAGACCGGTGTCCCATCTGGCTTGCTCCGCCGGATAGGCAATGATGGCGCCCCGCATGCTCTGTGACGACGACGGCTCTCAGCTCTCTTACAGAAGCGGGAGGACGTCAGCAAGGACTCAACCGCCCCGACAGCTGTCCCTCCGCCAGGCTCCATCGCTCCTCCGACGGCCACGACATCACACCAGCTGGGTGCCAAAATCTCTCCGGTTGCCACATCGGCATGTACTTAGGGAGCTAGCTCTCCCCCGCTAGACACGTAGCACTCTGCTACACCCCCATTGTACACCTGGATCCTCTCCTTACGCCTATAAAAGGAAGGACCAGGGCCCTCTTAGAGAAGGTTGGCCACGCGGGGACGAGGACGGGACAGGCGCTCTCTTGGGGCCGCTCGCTTCCCTCTCCCGCGTGGACGCTTGTAACCCCCTACTGCAAGCGCACCCGACCTGGGCGCGGGACGAACACGAAGGCCGCGGGATTTCCACCTCTGTCACGCCCATCTCCGGCCACCTCACTTCCCCCCTTCGCGCTCGGCCTCGCGTCGACCCATCTTTGCTGGGGCACGCGGCGACATTCACTCGTCGGCTTAGGGACCCCCCGGTCTCGAAACGCCAACAATACCCCATGGCACTGAAATCACACTTCATATACTCTGTTTTAGACCTACTAAGCCTAAAACCTTTTGCTTCCAGCGTCTTCCTCCACAATTCCAACTTTTGCGAAACACCACTCCTACTCTCCTCAATAAGTACCACATCATCGGCAAAAAGCATACACCACGGTATATCTCCTTGTATGTCCCTTGTGACCTCATATATCACCAAAGCGAAAAAATAAGGGCTCAATGCCGACCCTTGATGTAGTCCTATGTTAATTGGAAAGTCATCAGTGTCTCCATCACTTGTTTGGACACTTGTCACAACATTAGTGTACATATCTTTAATAAGATTGATGTACTTTGTTGATACTTTGTGTTTTTCCAAGGCCCACCACATTACACTCCTAGGTACTTTGTCATAAGCCTTCTCCAAGTCTATGCAGACCATATGCAGGTCTTTCTTTTGTTCTCTGAATCTCTCCATAAGTTGTCTTAGTAAGAAAATGGCCTCCATAGTTGATCTCCCAAGCATGAAACCAAACTGATTTTGGGTCACGCTAGTCATCTTCCGCAGGTGGTGTTCAATGACTCTCTCCCATAGCTTCATTGTATGGCTCATGAGCTTAATTCCATGGTAATTAGTACAACTTTGAACATCTCATTTGTTCATGAAGATTGGTACCAACGTACTCCGCCGCCACTCATTGGGCATTCTGTTTGTCCGAATGATGGCATTGAAAAGCTTAGTCAGCCATACTATCGCTATGTCTCCAAGGCATCTCCATACCTCGATAGGGATACCATCAGGGCCCATCGCCTTTCCTACCTACATCCTTTTTAGTGCCTCCTTAACTTCATATTCTTGTATCCTTTGTACAAAACCCCTGTTGTTGTCATCGAATGGTTCGTCCAATTCTATTGTAGAAATCTCATTCCCTCCATTGAACAATTTGTTGAAGTACTCCTTCCATCTGTTCTTGATCTCTTCATTCTTCACTAATAGTTGGTTTGCTTCATCCTTGATGCATTTGACTTGGTTGACATCCCTTGTCTTCCTTTCATGAATCTTGGCCATCCTATAGATATCCTTTTCTCCCTGCTTTGTGTCCAACCGTTGATAAAGGTCGTCATAGGCTTGACCCCGGGCTCTACTAACTGCTCACTTTGCAGACTTCTTCGCTATCCTATACTTCTCTATGTTGTCTGCACACTTGTCATGATGTAAGCATTTGTAGCAATCTTTCTTCTCCTTGATAGCCTTTTGGACATCTTCGTTCCACCACCAAGTGTCTTTAAATTCCCTTCTGTTTCCTTGACTCAACCCAAACTCTTCTGAAGCTATCTTTCGGATGCATGTCGCCATCTTCCTCCACATGATGTTTGTGTCTCCCTCTTCTGCCCAAGGGCCCTCCTCGATAACTCTCTCCTTGAAAGTTTGGGCCACATCCCCTTTAGGCTTCCACCACTTTGTTCTAGTGATCTTGTTATGCTTATTCCGTTGTAAACGAATCTTAAAACAGAAGTCAGCTACGACAAGCTTATGTTGGGTTACCACACACTCTCCAGGTATAACCTTGCAATCTAATCAGGCATGACTGTCCTCTTTTCTCAAGAGGACGAAATCAATCTGGCTAGTGTGTTGGCCACTACTGAAGGTTACTAGGTGGGATTTCCTCTTCCTAAAGAAAGTGTTTGCTATAAACATGTCATAGGCTAGGGCAAAGTTCAGGATTTCCTCTCCTTCTTGATTCCTAGTCCCAAAGCCGAAGCCTCCATACACACCCTCGAAACTGGTGCTAGATGTACCCACATGGCCATTGAGATCTCCTCCTATGAAGAGCTTCTCGCCAACTGGCACACTACTAACCATGTCCTCTAGGCCTTCCCAGAACTCCCTCTTTGAGTTCTCATTAAGGCCTACTTGAGGAGCATAAGCGCTGATAACATTGAGAACCAAGTCCCCAATGACCAGTTTGACTAGGATGATTCTATCTCCTAGCCTCTTAACATCTACTACCCCATCTTTAAGGCTCTTGTCGATCAAGATGCCTACTCCATTCTTGTTTGCTGCAGTCCCCGTGTACCACAACTTGAAGCCTGTACCTTCCACTTCCTTCGCCTTCTGTCCATTCCACTTGGTCTCTTGAATGCATAAAATATTTACCCATCTCCTCAACGCAACGTCGACTATTTCTTGTAACTTACCTGTTAAGGAACCTACATTCCAACTACCAACACGGACCCTAGTTGGCTCGACTAGCTTCCTTACCCTTCGCACCCACTGAGGAAGATGCAAAGACCCTTGCTCATTTTCCACTACACCCGGGCGCCGATGTAGCGTGCCACTAAGGATGCGACGACCCGATCCTTGCTCACTTATCACTGGCTCCAGATCAAGAGACGACACATCACTTAAGGGGTGACGGCCCGACCCTTGCTCATTTAACACCATACCCGGGTTCCGATATGGTGCGTCGCTAAGAGGGTTACGCCCCAACGATTTTCTTTGTGGTTTCATCTCCATAAGATTTGGCTAGTTTTTACATTGGTTTGCTGGACCTAACACAACCCACCTCCTTTACCGGGCCTGGGACCGGCTATGTTGAAACGACTCAAGGAAATTTGAACTGGGTTATTTCAACTGATGGATTTAGGGTGTTACACTTAGCCAAATAATTAGAGGAACTGATGTGTAGTTTGCTTTGTCGTTGTGCCGTCAATGGGGCTCGATGTATGCGTGTCACACCTGGGTTTTGGGGCACCAAGACCTGGGCGCGAACATAATCACCAGGTGTGCTAGGACCAAGTCTCACACATATGATGAATCATGGCACAAGATCGAATGTCACATCTTTACTATATAATAGGAGTTCTTTACAAAATAAATAATAATTACATTATAAGGAGACAACGGTCTAGCAACCCAAAGTTGACTGGGAGACGACGGCCTAGACCTCTCACAAACTCATCACAACATCCTCCATGTGCCTCATCCTACGGTACCTATTCTTGACCTGTGGGGGGGGTGTGAGACAGCAAGAGTGAGCTCACATACGTTCATAGCTCAACAAGTTGTGGGGAATAATGTGCATGAACTTGCCAAAGGTGGGAGCTCAAGTGAAGTGTAAGGCTTACAAAAGAGGATGGTTAGAGCTGAGCATTGCCGCAGATTCTATTCCTGTACCGAGGAGGAAGCTGACATAGGTGGCCCCATGATGCAGTGAGGCGCAGGTGTGAGAGAGGAGCTGAGCTATAGGGCCCACACATCAGCGAATGCGACAGCAACGCGCAGTGACTGGCGCGGTTAGGCGGGCCGAGGGAGTTGGGCTGGCTGGTGAGGTGTAGAGTGGGCCAAAGAGGAGAGAAACAACCCAAGTTTATATTCCCTTTTTTTCTTTAATCTTTTCTGCTTTCTATTTTGTTTGCAAATTCAATTCAAATTCAAATAAATTTTGAACTCTCAATTTAATTACAATGCATAGTCAATAAATTCTAGCATGGCTTGAAGTTATTTATTCCATTTATATTAGTTATTCATTTGTTTAGGCAAATGCAACACACATATATTTCCTCTGATGACATGTCCCAAATCAATTAATAAATAGTAACTCATATTTATTCATCTATTACTTTATCCTTTCAAATATATGTTCAAAAATATAATGGTAAAACAAAACAAACAATATTTAGTTTGGGAGAATATTTTCTAATGTATAACTACGCCAAGGTATGTTTTTAGCGTAAACCTTTTAGAGAGTACTTTTAACCTCATAGTGGGTTGACTAATTTCATGTGGGTCCGTTTTAAGTAACTATTTATTAGGAAGGATATTTATTTTAAGGGATATGACTTCAAAAGTCTCTTTTTAAAAATATTCTAACTCAAAATCTTTGGAAAATTTTACCTAATTCTCAAAATGAGATTTTGAGGTGTTACAAATCCTACCCCCCTTAACAGAAATCTCGTCCTCGAGATTTGTAAGAAAAAGGGACACAGAAGGATTGATTTGTAATTCAGCTTTTAGTTTATAATTGGTTCAAAAATCCAGAGTCTCATTTTTTTTAGTCAATAGTGGGCGATTGGTAGAACATAGGTATCCAGCTACTTATTATGTTGGATAAAAGTTCTCTTTGAAGCATAGATAGGTTTGGGTAAGAAAGTGTAGGATAAGAAAAGACTCCATCCAAGATTGTGGCTCTTGATTCTTTTGAAGATCTGGCTTGAATCTTATCCTTCCTTGATTTGATGAGGTCGATCATCTTCGATCTTCGTTCTTGAAGTTTTTATCCGAATTAGGGACATGTAGTTAAGATAAAGTAGTAGGTGAGCAGCTAGTTTAGTAGGTGGCTATGAGTTAAATGAGATTAGTCAGAATCTGGTTGGGTTATTTTGCTTCTGAATGGTTTGGATAGGTTTGTAACCTATTATGTAGGTCAAGTTGTTGGGTATGGCCGAGTTAATCCCAGTCACCAATTTAGGCTTAAGTGAGTTAGAAGTATGGCCTTATCCTTTGTACCAGCATTAAGTAACTCACACTAGATTAGAACTGTGACGGAACCTCCCAAGTCATTAGGCCCACCTACAGTTGTCCTTGTCCAACGGACCTCAGACAACCCTGCAGGTTCCCCTTAATCACTTAACAAGTTCGGTATCTGCTTTCTTTACTGTTCCCAAGAGCGTTTCACCCGTCACGCAGACATTATAACACATCGGAGATACGAAAATGCGGAAGCAATTACAATAACTTACTCTTATTGAAAAGTAAGACAGAGTTATATAGTTACAGACCAGAACATAATATATGAGTGCTGAGTATTATTAATATTACAAAACCAGGGAGGCAAAAACCCCTCCTGATAAGTTTTAAACAAAAGTTTTTACGAAGGATCCTTTCCTCCCGAAGCTTTACTCCTGGTTTTCCTCCTTGGGCACCACCTTTGAACAAAAGCAGCAAAAGTATGCCGCTTCTTCACCTAAAACAACATGGGACGAAGCCCTGAGTATGGAATTACTCAGCAAGTCTTACTCGACTAAAAAAAAGACTCTCAAGGGTATGCTGGCTAGAGGGAGTCAAGGTAAGGCTTATCAATAATCAATGACTCTGTTTGCAGAAATGCTTACTAAGAGTGGATCCTTAAAAATCCAGTTTTATTTGTCAGGTTAAGTAAAAATTACCTACAGCTAGGGTTCTGTCTACCTTAATTCGATCACTTGACTTGCACTAGCCAATTTCTTAACAACCCTTCATCTTTACTGGATTTCTACGTATAGGTCAGTGACCAAGTCTTCATAACCACGAAGTTACGGCGATCCGAATCGATTATACACAGCCGAGGATCTCTGATCACACGACATATGTAGCACTTAACCCTTGCATATGTCAACTCGCCACTGGGGTTCTTAAGACCAGATCAGGTTCACGCCAACCGAGAGCATAGATACACCACTGTTCAGCCTCTTGCCATGGAGGGTACACGCTACTCTCGCCATCTCTCCACTCCCATTGCGTGGTATCTTATTCTGGTATTAGTCTGCCCGAGGCAAAGCTTACCCATGACGAGGCATGTGACTAGTTAAAGGGTCCTTGGTCATCAAGCCTACATCAGCACGGTCCTTAATCGACTTAGACGGAGACACTGCACCAAGACTCTCTTCTCGTGCAAGTCACCCGCCCGGTCTCAGCTTAATCATTTCAAACCCAAAGTTTGGTACCTGGCGGAGGTACATCTTTTTCGATGTTGAACCCATCATGGCCATGATGGATTCACCATCAAGTTTTGTTTTTGAAAACATCCCACCCACTTTGCAACATCATCTTTTGAGAAACAAAACATTTTGTTTTTCTAAAGCAAAGCTAAGCATAAGAAAAACCTTTTGTAAAACTGGGATTTAGGAAATAATCAAGTCCAACGAAGGAGATGCAGCAATAGTTTAGCACACAACTCCTATCACCTAATTCATCAAGTAAGTGAGAAAGATTTTAAAAGGAACAAGGAGGTGGCAAATGCACCGGGGCTTGCCTTATGTTATTGGTGAATCAGGCTCTGTTCCGCAGATATCAAAATAAAAACAGTTGCCTGACTAATGTTCCTAAGGTGGTGGTGGTGAAGTCTTTGCTTCTTCGACTTCTACTTCTTCTTCGTTTTCTAAATATAACCATACATCATAATGAATGCCCATGTAATGCTCATGAGAGTGCAAATATAATAAAAGTTTATTATCTAAAGTCTTGAATACAACTTTCCTTCATAGATCTCCGAGAACTTAGGGTTTCCGGAGTTAATAATGAAGTTCACAGGGCAGGGGGTAGGGTTTTGGGTTCTAAGTATCAAACATGGTCCAAATCATATCAAACTCTACCCAAGGCTACTTAATATTAATTAGAGATTACCCTAAAAATTTAGTGAATTTTGGATTTATTAATTATTCTCTAAAAATCCAGAAGCAAGGTCTTAGGCTGTTTTAAATACTCTATAATTTCCTGTTTGGACTAAAAATCCTACAACTATTTTAATTAAATACTCTAGGAAATTAGAGACCTAGCAAAATTGGTTTGGTAATTTTATCATTTTTCTATAATTTCTTATAGATTTCCAATGTTTAACAGAAAAAGAAAAGAGAAAAGCATGAACAGTATTGGGCTCATTTCAGCCCGAGGCGGCCCAGCAGAGACCGAACCCGACCGCGCGCGCGCCCGCACGACCGACTTGCGAAAAAGCCCCTGAGTACTTCACTAATTTACAAAATGTTTTACAGAATAGTCTAAGTGTCACTGACACCTTACAAAAACACCCCTCAAGTTCTATCTCTTCTCAAAATTTGGTCCGCGATGGGTTTCACGCCGAACACCTGGCCGGAGCCACGGTTTCACGGTAATGGCGACCTGGACCTAGGGTGTTGAGCTTATGAATACCACACATACGTAGGTCCGAACAAAAACCCTCATTTAATTTGAGAGGTTTGACCTAATTTGAAGCTTGCTTATGACACGGAGGTGGAACTGACCCTGGTGATCACGTTCCGAACAACTGACGGCCAGGATGATAAAATTGAATCTCGGGAAAGCTTTACGAGTTCACCAGAGGTTAGGTACTTGCTTTAATTTGGACAAAACAAGAACAGAAGAGCGAGTCGACAGAGAGGGTGTCGCGACTGCGTTCTACGGAGCATAGGAATGTTCCGGTGATGGGACTCAGGTAAACCTCAATTAGCCGGCTCCGAGAGCAACAGGAGGCTAAAAACAAGCAAGAACACGAAGCAATTGGGTATGCACTAACCCGAGGAGTGCTGCCACGGAGGGGTCCTTCGCGGCGGCGCTGAGAATCGGGAGAAGGGAATTTACGGACTGTGTGAGTTCTCTGGTGAGAGTGAGTCAATTACACAAGTGCTCGTGCGTGTGATGTAGTGAAGAAGCAGTGCCCAGGCTCAATTTATAGGCTGCTGGCCGGAGATGGATGAGATTCACTGAGTTGTGACCACGCTGGCGAGCTCACCAACGCGGCATATCCACGGCGAAAGTTCGGTGGTCGCTGATTAACCGGGTAGCGCCACCTCCACGTATTAACGCCACGTCGCAGAAGACCTTTACCGCGGCCGCAGGTCCGTCCCAAGCCACGGTGGCGACTTTATCCCGGCGAGATCTTTTCTGGACTCCGGTGAACAGTGCGCCACACCGCATGATTTCAAACGGCAAATTCTTCAAATTTTATGTGGCAACCACACCACCCATCTGTAGCAAAGTTATAGATCCATAAACCCTCTTTACCTTTGCTATAGCATCTCTGGTCGAATTCTGAATGAATCCAACCGAAATATGAGTCGCAAATGTGGACAACATCACTGGTAGCCATACGAGTCTGAAACAAGTGTTCAGAACTGTCCAATTGACTTCTGACAGCACAACTTCAGACCCATTTATCTTCAATTTCCATTCAGCACCAGTGCTTAGTTACTTAATCAAAATTGTTCTCCTTATATAGCTCTATAAACTTGATGTACTGACATAGGGCAAAATCCTCATAATTTGGGAGATACAGGGCTTCAAAGTGGAGCCAATATCACTAATTTCAGACTTAACCAATAGAGCTCAAATAGGGCTTTTTTGCAAATAGGTCCAAAACTCAGGGTTTAGGTTGCAAATCTACATAATTGTGAACCATATGACTTAAGACACCTTAACTTCATAGTTTTTGTACTTTAGCCCAAAAGTGCACTAATTTTGCACTTAGCCCCCTAGGGTTTTAGTCTAGGGTTTTCCAGGGTTTTATTTAGGGTTTTTAGTACTCTTAGGGTTTGGATATCACTTAAGTTCGTCCATGGTGACATTTTATGACTATTTCAATTGAGTTTTGAAGTTTTCTCTTGTTTAAGCCTTGTTTGCTCTATTAAGCCCAATCTAGGGTTGAGTACCCTATTCTAGGGTTTTATTCACAAAATGTCATATCAATACAACTTGTTTGAAATTTTTGCCTAGTGAATGCACTCTAGGTCTGACAAACACATGATATGCCAATGCTTATGATGTTATGCTCAAGTTTTAGTAATAGTAACACCAGGGGTGTTACATCCTTCCCCCCCATAAAAGAATCTCGTCCCGAGATTAAAAGTCCTAGGGTAAGTAATGGAAAAGGAAATGCTTCACTCTTTTATTTCCTTATTCTTGGTACAAGGCAGGGGTGGTTTGGGGTTCACTCCTTTATTACAACAATTGTATATACTTTACAAATTACATGAGGCTAAAAAGCCTAGGAAATTCTTTTCTAAAAAGTCCCGAGTTTCCCATGTAGCCTCATCTTCCGAATGCTGGTTCCACTGTATCTTGTAAAGCTTGAGAGATTTTCTTTGAGTAATTCTGCCCTTTTGATCCAAGACTCGAATAGGATGTTCTGAATATGTCAAGTCTGGTTCTAAGGCAACATCTGTTACTTCAATGGTTCGATCGAGAACCCAAAGACACTTCTTCAATTGAGACACGTGGAACACATTATGTATAGCAGACAATGTTTCGGGTAACTGGAGTCTGTACGCCACTGGTCCACATTGCTCAAGAATAGAGAAAGGACCAATGTACTGGGGTGCAAGCTTCCCTTTTACGCCGAAACGTGATACACCCTTTATTGGTGAGACTTTCAGATAGACATAATCTCCCACCAGAAAGTACAAGGGCATCCGTCGTTTGTCTACGTAACTCTTCTGTCGAGCTTGAGCTTTCTTCAAATTATGAATTATTCGACAAACTTTTTCTTCGGTCTCCTTTACCATATCTGGCCTGAAGAAACTTCTTTCACCTGGTTCAGACCAGTTTAACAGAGTACGACACCGTCGCCCATATAAAGCTTCAAAGGGTGCCATCTTAATGCTTTCTTGATAGCTATTATTATATGATAACTCCGCTAATGGTAAACAATCATCCCATTTCTGTGGGAATTCCAGAACACATGCTCGCAACATGTCTTCAAGTATTTGATTTACCCTCTCAGTTCGACCACTTGTTTGAGGATGATAGGCCAAACTGTGGAGCAATTTAGTACCCAAGGACTTGTGAAGTTCTTCCTAGAATTTGGACAAAAATTGAGGTCCACGATCCGACACTATAGTCTTTAGAATACCGTGCAAACTGAGAATGCGAGTAATGTACAGTTCCGCATATGTGAGGACCGGGTAATATGTTTTGACTGCAGAAAATAAGCAATTTTCGTAAGTCGATCCACAATAACCCAGATGGAATCATACCCTTTTGCTATTCTGGGTAATCCCACAATGAAGTCCATGCTTATATCTTCCCACTTCCATGTTGGGATAGGCAAAGATTGTAATGGACCCGCAGTTTTCAAGTGTATGGCCTTGACACGTCTACAAGTGTCACATTTTGCCACATAGCGTGTGATTTCAATCTTCATCTTTGTCCACCAATAATGTTGTTTTAGATCATGATACATCTTAGTGCTTCCGGGATGAATAGAATAGCGACTAAGATGTGCTTTATTTAGAATTTGCTGGCGGACCTCTTCATTCTTAGCCACAACGATGCGGTTATTAAACAATACAATACCTTGATCATCTTTTCTAAAGCAATTGGCTTTTCCGGCCTCTATTTTCTCACGGATGTGCTTCATACCCTCATCATCCTTTTGAGCATCCATTATTCTTTGTAAAAGGACTGACTCAAGCTTTAGTTGATTTAAGGTTCCATGTTGGATTATTCCCAGGTTTAACTTCTCCATCTCCTAGCATAGTGTAATGTCAGAGATCTTCATTGTAAAACAGTGACAGGAAGCCTTGTGGCTGAGTGCGTCTGCCACTACATTGGCCTCGCCCAGGTGATAATGAATTTCCAATTCATAGTCCTTAATAAGCTCGAGCCATCGCCTCTACCTCATGTTTAATTCTGACTGGGTGAATATGTACTTCAAACTTTTATGATCTGTATAGATGTGACAGATATTCCCCAGCAGATAATGACGCCAGATTTTTAGGGCATGAACCACTGCAGCTAACTCCAGATCATAAGTGGGATAATGTTCCTCATGCCGGTGCAACTGCCTTGAAGCATAAGCTATCACTCGGCCTTCTTGCATTAGAACACAGCCGAGACCACTGCCTAATGTGTAACAATACACATCAAAGGGTTTTTCAATATCCAGTTGAGCCAATACCGGAGCAGTGGTTAATAATACCTTCAACTGTTCAAAGGCTTCATTGCACCTTGATGACCAAATAAACTTAGTATCATTCTTCAATAAACTTGTGATTGGTTTCACAAGTTTGGAAAAATCTGGTATGAATCGGCGGTAATAGCCAGCTAGTCCAAGGAAACTTCGGACTTGATGTAGAGTGGTTGGGGGTTTCCACTCCAAAATATCCTTGACTTTGCTGGGATCCACCACAATCCCTTTGGCAGATAATACATGTCCCATAAATTGGATCTCTTCCAGCCAGAACGCGCACTTACTGAACTTAGCATATAATTGGTGCTCTCTTAAGCGCCTCAACACAATCCGTAAATGCCGAGCATGCTCCTCTTCATTCTCGGAATATATCAAGATATCATCAATGAATACCACCACAAACTTATCCAGCTCAGGCATGAATACCGAGTTCATAAGATAGGTGAAGTGGGCAGGAGCATTTGTTAGTCCGAAAGACATAACTAGATATTCAAACAAACCATATCGAGTAGTAAATGCGGTCTTCGATATATCTTCCGGTCGGATACGGATCTGATGATAGCCCAATCTGAGGTCAATCTTAGAGAATACCCTCACTCTAGTTAGTTGATCAAATAAAATGTCAATCCGGGGAAGAGGGTACTTATTTTTGATGGTAACCTCATTAAGGGGTCTATAATCCACACACATCCGTAGTGTTTGATCTTTCTTCTTAACAAAGATGGCTGGACATCCCCATGGTGATGAGCTTAGCCGGATGAATCCATTTTCCAGTAGATCTTGTAATTGGGTCTTAAGCTCTGCCAATTCGTTTGGAGGCATTCGGTACGACCTTCTAGAAATAGGAGCCGTGTCGGGCTTCAAATCAATCACAAATTCTACATCCCTTTCTGGAGGCAATCCAGGCAAATCTTCTGGAAAGACGTCTGGAAACTCACATACTACCGGATTATCTTGGATCTCCGGTATGATAGCTTCATACGCTCTGCCAAATGGTTTGGCTGGAATGGCTACGGGGATGGTCAAGGGAACCTCTTCTTGGCCATGACTCAATCTGACAGTTCTCAAATTAGTGTTGAGAACAGCTTTATGTTGGGCCAACCAATTCATACCCAGAATTACATCTATATCTTGGCCTTTCAGAACAATCATATTAGTAGGAAAGTCCCGTTCAGCCAATGTTACGGGCACTTGGAAAGCCACTTCTTTAGTAAATATTTGTCCCCCGGGTGAATGAATTTTAAACCCTTCCCTTGATTCATGGTATGGAATGCAATGTTGCTCCACAAACTTCTTGCTTATGAAAGTATGCGAAGCGCCAGAATCAAAAAGAATAATTGCGGGGTGACTTGCCACGAGAAACGTACCCATCATAACCGGTTCGCCTTCCGGTGTTGTGCCACTTGAGTATAATAAATCCGCCCTATTTTCCTTGTATTTTTGCCCGCAGTATTGTTTGCCGTATTTCCCTTTTCTTGAGTGGAATTCCCAAAACTCTACTGATTACTTGATCGATTCTGTTTCGGGTATGGACAGTCCTTGATAAAGTGTCCAGATTTTCCACAGTTGAAACAGCCAGTTGAAGAGCTTGGAAGAGCAGGAAAACGAGTACCAGGGGCACTCGGCTGATTTGTTGGAGTGGGGGCAGTAGTGGGGCGAATGAAGACCGGTTGCTTGAAAGGGTAGGAGGGTGGACGTGGGGAAGAGCGATTCGGATTAAAAGGTCGGATTACCAACCTTTGTCTTTTCTCAGACCCCTGACTGGGTCTGTCGCCTTCGTAAACCTTGGATTTTCCAGAGCCTGCATATTTAACCTCGACTGCCAGTGCAGTACTGATAGCCCTTCCGTAGGAAAGATCAATGCAGGTGGCCATCTTCCTTTGCATTCGGTCATTAAGGCCTCTCATGAAGCAATTTCTCCTTTAAATCCGTGTTGACTTGGTCGATAGCATATTGGGACAAGTGGTTGAATTTATTGAGATACTGAGTGACAGTATCCCCACCCTGTTTCAGCTTCATAAACTCCTCCTGCTTCATGTGGAGCACCCCTTCAGGTATATAGTGCTCCTGGAAAGCCAGCTTGAACTCATCCCAGGTTATTTGATGACCAGCCGGTTGAACGACTACAAGATTTCCCCACCAGGTGTTGGTAGGGCCACACAATTGTACTGCTGCGAATAGCGGCTTTTGAATCTCCGTACATCGGAGAAGCCCGAACTTCTACTCGATAACGCGGATCCATTCATCCGCTTCCAGAGGATCTTTCGCCTTGACGAACAATGGAGGGCGTGTCTTGGAGAAATCCAAATACGATGTTTCACGGGGTCCTTGCTGATATGCTCGCCCACCTTGTTGTTGTAACTGTTGCCCCACCATTTCCTGCAGAAAGCGAGTGTTATCA
Organism: Zea luxurians; assembly: GCA_029449295.1. NCBI lineage: Eukaryota > Viridiplantae > Streptophyta > Magnoliopsida > Poales > Poaceae > Zea > Zea luxurians. Next base: position 7,497,857 of record JAOPSE010000002.1, read on the forward strand.
GCTATAGCGTTAACCAAGGCAGCGATGGCCTCAGCTAATGTTGGAGGTACTGGGGGCAGGTTCGGAGTTGCTTCCCTCCCACGGGAGGTCCCTACTCCATCCTGTGCACGAGTCTTGGAAGGCATCTGAGACAACAAATATTTGGAAGAATATAATATGCCAAAGAAAACCATCCATTTTACATTACTAAAAAGCGTAATGTTACAGACTCGAATTTTACAACCGGATTACATTACCTATTATACATTACTACTACTTCTACACTATACTACTCTTGCTTCTTGTCACTTTTAGTAGCCTCGCTGTCGGGAGTAGGAGACCATTCATCCACCAACTTCATAGAGGGAGGAGGCCTGAAAAGGTCTAGTTCACCACCAAAGGCTTCTCCCGCTATCCTAGAAGGTCCGGCTTCTATCCCGACAGGATTCGCAGGTACGTTGGGGTGCAGTTGGGAATACAATACATGAACTTCTTCATGTAGTGTATTACAATACACTTGCAAGTGGTCTATGGCAGTGCTAAGCTCCTCCATGCGGGCTTGAGCTTTAGCTTCCTTAGCCTAAGCAAGCGAACGAGAGTTAACCGCCTAGTCGAGCGCTAGATCTCGTTCCGCGAGCTCATCTTCCAGGTGGCGGATGTCTGTTCTTAATTCGTTTATTCTTTCACCATCCGTGACCCATATGTCATTCCTGCGACGGAGTTCTGATCGAAGCTGATCAACTTGGGCTTCTAGATCCCTGATTGGATCGTTGCTACCACTACTACTGTCTTCATGCCGTGGGGCAAGTGGATGATGGGGTACGCCAATCGGCCCGGTAGACTTGCGCGTGGTCTTTCTTGTGCGCAACGACAAATCTTATTAACATAGTTTTTAGCATGATGCATGTATAATTACAAAATCAACCTTAGTTGATTCACACCTTCTATACATTGCACTCTATCATCTGGTCTTTCAAATAAGTACTTCTGGAGGAAGCTAGATAAGAAAGAAAGAAATTATCTAGATAAGTCTTTGAAAATTCTTTTTGAAGATGCCTCATAACCTTTGCAGAGATGGGCTTCGCTCCGATACCAGGTGTTGAAAGTTCCCTTTGCCCAGGAACAGGATCTGGATGTCACCTAGAGGGGGGGTGAATAGGCGAATAAAAATAATCACTTTAAAACTTAAATTCTTACTCTACTCGAAGACTAGATCGCAGAGGAATGAAAAGACCCTTCGAGTAGGTTGCAGCAGAATAGAAGATCCTGTCTCAGAATGTCCTGCACTTCAAATATAACTTGTACCACAGATGAGTATTGAAGTGCAAATATGAAGAGTAGATATGACAGGGAGACAGCACACAATACAGAATGAAGCACACAGACACAGGGATTTATCCCGAGGTTCGGCCAAGCCTGAGATGCTTGCCTAGTCCTCGTTGGAGTTAGCCACACCTAGGCTTGGAGTCTATTTCAACTCCTTCCTTTGTTTGCTCAGATCAGTCAGTATGACAGATAGAGCCTTCCACTATGTTGAGTTGGGTTACAACAAAGCCGCGGCTGCTTACAATCTTCTTGACAGCACTCCGGCAAAGTAACGATACGCTCAAGACTATGCTCTAGCTCTTAGCAGCACTCCTCCGCTCTCTAAAGGCTTATAGCTTTGCCTTCTACACAAACTAGAGAGATTCACCCAAGAGGGAGAGTGAGAATTGATGCGAGTGATGTATGCTATTGTTGGCTGCACTTGTGTATTTGATGGAGGCGCCTAGGAGTCCCTTTTATAGGCCCAAGGGGCCTAGGAGCCGTTGGAATCCCATTTGGAAGGCAATACTTGCTTTCTGTCGGGTGGCGCACCGGACAGTCCGTTGCACCACCGGACATCAACTGTTCACTATCCGGTGCGGATCTCCTTCCAAAATTGGCGCAGTCGACCGTTGCAGACTTGGAGCCGTTGGCGCACCGGACACTGTCCAGTGCACACCGGACATTCTGATGCCCCCCATCAGACCGTTGGCTCGGCCATGCGTCACGCGCGGATTGCGCGGCCGACCGTTGGCTCGGCCGAACGTTGGCTCACCGGACAGTCCGGTGCTCCACCGGACAGTCCGATGAATTTTAGTCGTACGCTGCCGATGAATTCCCGAGAGCGGCCAGTTGACAGACGCCAGCCTGACGCACCGGACACTATCCAGTGCACCACCGGACAGTCCGGTGTACCCAGACTGCGCAGAGTCTTGGCTGCTGCAGCCATGTCTTTTTCCTTTGTATTTTCTCTTCTTTTCTTCTTCTTTCTGTTTCTAACACTTGGACAAATATGTTAGTACACAAAAACCAATGTACTAAGTCTAGAAACAAACCTTCTCTTTGATTTTCGCTTCTTTAGCATTTGGCATAACTGAGATTGATGTTGGACTCATAAATCATTAAGTCAACTTGACTTGATCTAGATTGTCATTTCTAAGCTCCAACATCCTGCAAAGGTCACATAGAATATTTCCAAACATAGGAACAACCCAAACTAAAGGTCAAGGTGCACTTAGCTCTTTTGGGCTGCTTCTGGTTCTGATTTTGACATTTGTTCTCCTTCTAGTAACCTTGTTCCCTCTTGAGCTTGGTCTTGAGCCTTATGACTTACACCACATAACTGTAGATGTTACCTCATTGGTTGTAAGTCATATCCTTATGTAGTGTTCCTTGATGCACCATAACTCTTCTTAACTCGATCAACCCTGATTCTGCAAGTCTCCTTCTTCACCACTGGCATTGGGTTCCTGGTCTCCTTGACTTTCTCCCGTGCACTCGGTACCTCGAAGCTCTTCTTGCTTCCATCCTTGGTTTGATCAGTTGTCTCTAAGTTATGCACATCAAGTCTCACTTAAGCATTGTCCATCTTACTTGTGATGTCCATTATCTATAGATAATCAAGTCTTTGGACCATCACACATGTTTACTTGTGTTGAACCCTATTAGCTTTGCATTCAGCACCTGTTCAACACTTAACACACTTGTTAGTCCTTTAATTGGGCTGTCATCCAAACACCAAAACCCACAAGAGAGCTTTCAATCTCCCCCTTTTTGGTGATTGATGGCAACACAATTAAAGCTTACATAAGAATAAGATTTAAATCACAATATTGAATTCTAAGTTTATAGAATGCTCCCCCTAAATATGTGCTTACACCAAAATCTTAAATTTGGCCTTATATGCCAAATTGCACATACTTAGGCTAATTCAAAGCATTACTACACCTTAGCACATGTGGGATGCATTGTGTCACTAATTAAACCGTGATGCGTATGATACACAAATGCACAGAATCAGAGTTAAACACCAATTGAATAGATCTACCATAGAAATATCAACCTACCACTATTCACCATTAGGATACCACATTAAACAATTTTAAAGCACCAGAATCACATGAATATCTATTACATGATAAACACAATAGATATCAATTTACACCAGAATCACATGAATATCTATTACATGATAAACACAATAGATATCAATTTATTCATATCAATGGAAGCACTAATTCAGCATTATCACCATATAATACAGCAACAAGCATATGATAAGAATTATCAATAAAACTAACTCAAACTAACACATTCTTCCTTAAGACCAAGAGAACTCAAGGAAACCCCTTTAAGATAAGCTTTCCTCTCAGGTTGAGGTAAGCTTTAATGCACAAATTCTCCCCCTTTGACATTAAACACCAAAACTATATTCAAGCAAGAACATAGAATGATGTCAAGGGACAGCAGGGTATTGAGCAAGTAAAACATACTAACAATACTCCCCCTTACTCATTAAACATATGCACCACAAGCATTGGAGGAAAATTAAGATACATACACGCAAAAGATCAATACTTCCTTTTGTACCTTTACCATGTTGTGGTGTACTTTCCATCTTGAAGGATTAATCTCTATGGAGCTCCTTCACACTTGTGCCTGATCCTTCATCCTAACCTTTTCTAGTTGCTAAGACACCAAGCTTAGAGCAAGTTATAGTATTGTGGCACAAGATGAAGCTTCTATTCTAGTGATTACCAAGAGATATCAATCTAAGCATACTACCAAGGCTATCAATTGAAAGATCATTACTATCATAGTTCCATGATATTTAAAAATGAGCATCTAGTATCACCAAAAATTATAGAGCATGAGCAATCTATAAATATGCAAGTACTCACAACTTAAGATACCAAATACTTGACTTATGGAGATACCCAAGTCCTGATTGCTTCATTTCCTGCTCATCTTCCCTTTTCCACCTTGAGACTATACAAGATCACTCAAGAAACCATTAGTCTAAAAAAGACACAAGTTATTTGTGCTCCCCCTAAAGTTGTGCATCAAGTATTTGAATGACTTGCACTTTGCACATTCTAGCTTCCTCAGAACTGTAGGGGATCACAACATATCTTGGTCAAGGCATACTTTATCCATTTTATCACAAAGAGATACCAATTGAATAGTTGACTTAATACAACAATGCATGCCTCAAGGAGTATAACATTTTACAAGCAACCTAGGCATGCTTCACACATGATGATCATTGCACCACATATACCAATTGAAAAAAACAAGACCATGCATATAAAGCTCAATGTCTAAGCACACAATTATTGAAAAGAATTTCCTTAGGTACATCAAGAGAAACAACATTTTAAAGTAGAGAGTACCTAAGCCAAGATTTTTAATAAAATTGCATAGTTCCATTATCCATACCTTTCCCTTTACCTGAATACCATGAGATCCATTCTTTTAGGTTGTGTAGAGTGAGAGCACCTGTTGTCACCAATTGAGTGCTCCTTTTGCTCATGCACCTCATAACTCAAGAAGGTGCATTAGTGGCACAACATGGATTTGGTATACACACAGTACCAAAATTGGGTAATTATATGAGCATGGACTAAACAAGATGTCATGCTTGCACATAGGTTAATCATTAAAGATAATAGCATGTCTTACAAAAGGATACAGGTTTATCCATTAACACATAAAGAGTTAATCATAGTGAATATATCGATTGAAAAGCTACCTATTGAATGATTCAAAAGATATAACATATAGAACATACAATCATGATTAAGCACGCATCATTGTGATCTTTGAAATCATGAATCAATGAAAAAAGTATTCAACATAAGCAGTCTCAAAAGCATAACTACTCCGAGGATATATACAACAATCCTACTTCAGCGCAATACTGATTTGCAATAATGTACTTAAAATACACGGGTACCGTCCTTTGGAGAGCACGTTGCATATTCCCATCAAGGTCCTTTGCTTGATTCACCAATAATGATCAAAGACCTCTACAACTTATTTTACTCAAGATGAACATGGGATTAGTATTGCACAATAAATCAACCTTGGGTCAATAAATAGACAATAAAATTGACAACTTAAGCATAGAGTTTGAATTAATCATCTTAAGTTCTCCCAGGGTCTCCAGTCCATCTCGAGGCACCTGCATGATCTAGTTGGCACAGTTTGGTACCCATCTTGGGATGGGTCCATGATGTTCAACTAAAAGTGCCTTTGGTACCCAAATAGCCTTTGTGCTAGTTCTAGGTGATCTCATTATTGTTCTAGCACAAGTGTATGATTTGGGTCTCCTAAGCAAATAAGATTGAGACAAATTTACTTGCTTAGGAACCTTACCTTTATTACATACCTTGGATAGATGACCCTGCTCACCACACTTGTAGCAGAAACATCGCTTAACCTTACATGACGCTTGCTGTTTGTCTTCTTTCTTGGTGGGGATCATCCCGAAGAGTGCACGTGCTTGATTCATTATTAGTGGACAAGAAGTGATCGTATGGTTCTTGTCATTGCATCCGAAGCATCTCCTTATCCCTTCATCCTTGTCATTGTATGGACACGACGCAATGAGGTGTCCTGACTTATTGCACTTAAAGGACCTCCTTTTCCCTTTTTTCTTTTTGTTCTTGGATGACATAGAGAAATGGTCAGTGCAAACAACATGACTAATTGAATCTTTACCTTTTTCCAAGCTCATGTTGATTTCTTCACTTATTGCTTTAGGAACATCTTTCTCAAGGAGTTTGACCTTTGCTGCGCTTTCTCCTTCCTCAAGCTTCTTCACCACTTGTTCGTAGATATCTTGAGGAAGTCGAGCAAGGCTTCTTCTCCTTAATTGTCTTTGTTTCTTGTTTCCAAGCAATTTTCTTTTTGACACTACAACTTATTGCTCATTCAAACATTCGCTTCCTTTTGAGCGAAAGGGATTAGCACATGATGATATATTATCTAGATGTGCACTTGTGCAAGAATGAGGTTCACATGAATTTAAGTTTGTAATTACAACTTCATGAGCAACATCAAGCATGATATGTCTATCCAAGAGATTCTCATGATAACAAGACAATAAATCATATTTTTCAGTAAGAGCAAGTTTATCATGACTTAGCAATTCTACTTGCCTTTCAAGCATGACATTTTCCATTTTAAGTTGAGCAACACAAGATAAAGCATCATCATTCTTTCTTTGCTCAATTAAAACTGAATCATACCGTTTGACCAAATCATCATGAGAGCACTTTAGCTCCTCATGTTCTTTGGTCATCTTCTCCAGGCTGTTGTCTGTTTTGATGAGGGTCTCCTCTAGCCTGAGAAGTGTCTCGCCTTGTTCCTTGTTCCTTCTCAACAGCTTAATCAAGAGCACTTTGTCTTCTTTGTTGAGATGGGTGTAGAAACGGCGAATCTCCTCTTCTTGTGGTGATGAGGACTCATCCTCGCTATCCTCCTCATATTTCTCCTCATCATCGCTTTCGTCTCCACCATCATTGTTAGCAATAAGACATGTATAACTAGTGGAAGACAAACCTGTCGGTGAGGTGGATTCATCGTTTGGTTGCCATCGTTTTTCTTCTCCCTTTGAAAGGTTAGTACCACAAGCAACATCGGGAGTAGAAGTAGTACAATTTGACTCAGAATATTTTATTTTAATTCTAATCCATAGATCATGTGCATCGACAAGAACATCACTATTACTACCTATGACAGCAAAGTAAACATCCTTGCCAAGGGAATTGACTAGGATGTCATAGGCTTGATAATTTTGACGCAGACATCTTAGATCATGCTCAGATGGATTTTTCATATCAATATTAATGGGCAAAACACTAGCATCAAATATTTGCTCTACTTCAGGACCTAAACTCCTAAAAGTATTATATAAATGAAAAGACCAGGATGCATAGTTAGAGCCATCAGAATTAAGAAGTTCTACAGTTACCTCTTGTGACGACATCATCATCTCCGGACGGCTAAGCCCACACTGGAGAGGCCTACCTCTGATACCAATTGAAAGTTCCCTTTGCCTGGGAACAGGATCTGGATGTCGCCTAGAGGGGGGTGAATAGGCGAATAAAAATATTCACTTTAAAACTTAAATTCTTACTCTACTCGAAGACTAGATCGCAGTGGAATGAAAAGACCCTTCGAGTAGGTTGCAGCGGAATAGAAGATCCTGTCTCAGAATGTCCTGCACTTCAAATATAACTTGTACCACAGATGAGTATTGAAGTGCAGATATGAAGAGTAGATACGACAGGGAGACAACACACAATACAGAGCGAAGCACATAGACACAGGGATTTATCCCGAGGTTCGGCCAAGCCTGAGATGCTTGCTTAGTCCTCGTTGGAGTTAGCTACACCTGGGCTTGGAGTCTATTTCAACTCCTTCCTTCGTTTGCTCAGATCTGTCAGTATGACAGATAGAGCCTTCCACTATGTTGAGTTGGGTTACAACAAATCCGCGACTGCTTACAATCTTCTTGACAGCACTCCGGCAAAGTAACGATACTCTCAAGACTATGCTCTAGCTCTTAGCAGCACTCCTCCGCTCTCTAAAGGCTTATAGCTTTGCCTTCTACACAAACTAGAGAGATTCACACAAGAGGGAGAGTGAGAATTGATGCGAGTGATGTATGCTATTGTTGGCTGCACTTGTGTATTTGATGGAGGCGCCTAGGAGTCCCTTTTATAGGCCCAAGGGGCCTAGGAGCCGTTGGAATCCCGTTTGGAAGGCAATACTTGCTTTCTGTCGGGTAGCGCACCGGACAGTCCGGTGCACCACCGGACATCAACTGTTCACTGTCCGGTGTGGATCTCCTTCCAAAATTGGCGCAATCGACCGTTGCAGACTTGGAACCGTTGGCACACCGGCCACTGTCCGGTGCACACCGGACAGTCCGGTGCCTCCATCAGACCGTTGGCTCGGCCACGCGTCATGCGCGGATTGTGCGGCCGACCGTTGGCTCACCGGACAGTCCGGTGCTCCACCGGACACTTCGGTGAATTTTAGCCGTACGCCGCCGATGAATTCCTGAGAGCATCCAGTTGACAGACGCCAGCCTGGCACACCGAACACTGTCCGGTGCACCCAGACTGCGCAGAGTCTTGGCTGCTCCAGCCAAGTCTTTTTCCTTTGTATTTTCTCTTCTTTTCTTCTTCTTTCTATTTCTAACACTTGGACAAATATGTTAGTACACAAAAACCAATGTACTAAGTCTAGAAACAAACCTTCTCTTTGATTTTTGCTTCTTTAGCATTTGGCATAACTGAGATTGATGTTGGACTCATAAATCATTAAGTCAGCTTGACTTGATCTAGATTGTCATTTCTAAGCTCCAACATCCTGCAAAGGTCACATAGAATATTTCCAAGCATAGGAACAACCCAAACTAAAGGTCAAGGTGCACTTAGCTATTTTGGGCTGCTTCTGGTTCTGATTTTGACATTTGTTCTCCTTCTAGTGACCTTGTTCCCTCTTGAGCTTGGTCTTGAGCCTTATGACTTACACCACATAACTGTAGATGTTACCTCATTGATTGTAAGTCATATCCTTATGTAGTGTTCCTTGATGCACCATCACTCTTCTTAACTCGATCAACCCTGATTCCGCAAGTCTCCTTCTTCACCCCTGGCATTGGGTTCCTGGTCTCCTTGACTTTCTCCCGTGCACTCGGTACCTCGAAGCTCTTCTTGCTTCCATCCTTGGTTTGATCAGTTGTCTCCAAGTTATGCACATCAAGTCTCACTTAAGCATTGTCCATCTTACTTGTGATGTCCATTATCTATAGATAATCCAGTCTTTGGACCATCACACCTGTTTATTTGTGTTGAACCCTGTTAGCTTTGCATTCAGCACCTGTTCAACACTTAACACACTTGTTATTCCTTTAATTGGGTTGTCATCCAAACACCAAAACCCACAAGAGAGCTTTCAATCTCCCCCTTTTTGGTGATTGATGGCAACACAATTAAAGCTTACATAAGAATAAGATTTAAAGCACAATTTTGAATTCTAAGTTTATAGAATGCTCCCTCTAAATATGTGCTTACACCAAAATCTTAAATTTGGCCTTATATGCCAAATTGCACATACTTAGGCTAATTCGAAGCATTACAACACCTTAGCACATGTGGGATGCATTGTGTCACTAATTAAACCGTGATGCGTATGATACACAAATGCACAGAATCAGAGTTAAACACCAATTGAATAGATCTACCATAGAAATATCAACCTACCACTATTCACCATTAGGATACCACATTAAACAATTTTAAAGCACCAGAATCACATGAATATCTATTACATGAAAAACACAGTAGATATCAATTTACACCAGAATCACATGAATCTCTATTACATGATAAACACAGTAGATATCAATTTATTCATATCAATGGAAGCACTAATTCAGCATTATCACCATATAATACAGCCACAAGGATATGATAAGAATTATCAATAAAACTAACTCAAACTAACACATTCTTCCTTAAGACCAAGAGAACTCAAGGAAACCCCTTTAAGATAAGCTTTCCTCTCAGGTTGAGGTAAGCTTTAATGCACAAATTCTCCCCCTTTGACATTAAACACCAAAACTATATTCAAGCAAGAACATAGAATGATGTCAAGGGACAGCAGGGTATTGAGCAGGTAAAACATACTAACAATACTCCCCCTTACTCATTAAACATATGCACCACAAGAATTGGAGGAAAATTAAGATACATACACGCAAAAGATCAATACTTCCTTTTGTACCTTTACCATGTTGTGGTGTACTTTCCATCTTGAAGGATTAATCTCTATGGAGCTCCTTCACACTTGTGCCTGATCCTTCATCCTAACCTTTTCTAGTTGCTAAGACACCAAGCTTAGAGCAAGTTATAGTATTGTGGCACAAGATGAAGCTTCTATTCTAGTGATTACCAAGAGATAGCAATCTAAGCATACTACCAAGGCTATCAATTGAAAGATCATTACTATCATAGTTCCATGATATTTAAAAATGAGCATCTAGTATCACCAAAAATTATAGAGCATGAGCAATCTATAAATATGCAAGTACTCACAACTTAAGATACCAAATACTTGACTTATGGAGATACCCAAGTCCTGATTGCTTCATTTCCTGCTCATCTTCCCTTTTCCACCTTGAGACTATACAAGATCACTCAAGAAACAATTAGTCTAAAAAAGACACAAGTTATGTGTGCTCCCCCTAAAGTTGTGCATCAAGTATTTGAATGACTTGCACTTTGCACATTCTAGCTTCCTCAGAACTAGAGGGGATCACAACATATCTTGGTCAAGGCATACTTTATGAATTTTATCACAAAGAGATACCAATTGAATAGTTGACTTAATACAACAATGCATGCCTCAAGGAGTATAACATTTTACAAGCAACCTAGGCATGCTTCACACATGATGATCATTGCACCACATATACCAATTGAAAACAACAAGACCATGCATATAAAGCTCAATGTCTAATCACACAATTATTGAAAAGAATTTTCTTAGGTACATCAAGAGAAACAACATTTTAAAGTAGTGAGTACCTAAGCCAAGATTTTTAATGAAATTGCATAGTTCCATTATCCATACCTTTCCCTTTTACCTGAATACCATGAGATCCATTCTTTTAGGTTGTGTAGAGTGAGAGCACCTGTTGTCACCAATTGAGTGCTCCTTTTGCTCATGCACCTCATAACTCAAGAAGGTGCATTAGTGGCACAACATGGATTTGGTATACACACAGTACCAAAATTGGGTAATTATATGAGCATGGACTTAACAAGATGTCATGCTTGCACATAGGTTAATCATTAAAGACAATAGCATGTCTTACAAAAGGATACAGGTTTATCCATTAACACATAAAGAGTTAATCATAGTGAATATATCGATTGAAAAGCTACCTATTGAATGATTCAAAAGATATAACATATAGAACACACAATCATGATTAAGCACGCATCATTGTGATCTTTGAAATCATGAATCAATGAAAAAAGTATTCAAAATAAGCAGACTCAAAAGCATAACTACTCCGAGGACAGATACAACAATCCTACTTCAGCGCAATACTGATTTGAAATAATGTACTTAAAATACACGGGTACCGTCCTTTGGAGAGCACGTTGCATATTCCCATCAAGGTCCTTTGCTTGATTCACCAATAATGATCAAAGACCTCTACAACTTATTTAACTCAAGATGAACATGGGATTAGTATTGCACAATAAATCAACCTTGGGTCAATAAATAGACAATAAAATTGACAACTTAAGCATAGAGTTTGAATTAATCATCTTAAGTTCTCCCAGGGTCTCCAGTCCATCTCGAGGCACCTGCATGATCTAGTTGGCACAGTTTGGTACCCATCTTGGGATGGGTCCATGATGTTCAACTAAAAGTGCCATTGGTACCCAAATAGCCTTTGTGCTAGTTCTAGGTGATCTCATTATTGTTCTAGCACAAGTGTATGATTTGGGTCTCCTAAGCAAATAAGATTGAGACAAATTTACTTGCTTAGGAACCTTACCTTTATTACATACCTTGGATAGATGACCCTGCTCACCACACTTGTAGCAGAAACATCGCTTAACCTGACATGACACTTGTTGTTTGTCTTCTTTCTTGGTGGGGATCATCCCGAAGAGTGCACGTGCTTGATTCATTATTAGTGGACAAGAAGTGATCGTATGGTTTTTGCCATTGCATCCGAAGCATCTCCTTATCCCTTCATCCTTGTCATTGTATGGACACGATGCAATGAGGTGTCCTGACTTATTGCACTTAAAGCACCTCCTTTTCCCTTTTTTCTTTTTGTTCTTGGATGACATAGAGAAATGGTCAGTGCAAACAACATTACTAATTGAATCTTTACCTTTTTCCAAGCTCATGTTGATTTCTTCACTTATTGCTTTAGGAACATCTTTCTCAAGGAGTTTGACCTTTGCTGCGGTTTCTCCTTCCTCAAGCTTCTTCACCACTTGTTTGTAGATATCTTGAGGAAGTCGAGCAAGGCGTCTTCTCCTTAATTGTCTTTGTTTCTTGTTTCCATGCAATTTCCTTTGTGACACTACAAATCGTTGCTCATTCAAATATTCTCTTCCTTTTGAGCGACAGGGGTTAGCACATGATGATATATTATCTAGATGTGCACTTGTGCAAGAATGAGGTTCACATGAATTTAAGTTTGTAATTACAACTTCATGAGCAACATCAAGCATGATATGTCTATCCAAGAGATTCTCATGATAACAAGACAATAAATCATATTTTTAAGTAAGAGCAAGTTTATCATGACTTAGCAATTCTACTTGCCTTTCAAGCATGACATTTTCCATTTTAAGTTGAAGCAACACAAGATAAAGCATCATCATTCTTTCTTTGCTCAATTAAAACTGAATCATACCGTTTGACCAAATCATCATGAGAGCACTTTAGCTCCTCATGTTCTTTGGTCATCTTCTCCAGGCTGTTGTTGGTTTTGATGAGGGTCTCCTCTAGCGTGAGAAGCGTCTCGCCTTGTTCCTTGTTCCTTCTCAACAGCTTAATCAAGAGCGCTTTGTCTTCTTTGTTGAGATGGGTGTAGAAACTGGCGAATCTCCTCTTCTTGTGGTGATGAGGACTCAAACTCGCTATCCTCCTCATATTCCTCCTCATCATCGCTTTCGTCTCCACCATCATTGTTAGCAATAAGACATGTGTAATAGTGGAAGACAAACCTGTCGGTGAGGTGGATTCATCGTTTAGTTGCCATCGTTTTTCTTCTCCCTTTGAAAGGTTAGTACCACAAGCAACATAAGGAGTAGAAGTAGTACAATTTGACTCAGAATATTTTATTTTTATTCTAGTCCATAGATCATGTGCATCGACAAGAACATCACTATTACTACCTATGACAGCAAAGTAAACATCCTTGTTAAGGGAATTGACTAGGATGTCATAGGCTTGATAATTTTGACGCAAACATCTTAGATCATGCTCAGATGGATTTTTCATATCAATATTAATGGGCAAAACACTAGCATCAAATATTTGCTCTACTTCAGGACCTAAACTCCTAAAAGTATTATATAAATGAAAAGACCAAGATGCATAGTTAGAGCCATCAGAATTAAGAAGTTCTACAGTTACCTCTTGTGATGACATCATCATCTCCGGAAAGCTAAGCCCACACTGGAGAGGCCTACCTCTGATACCAATTGAAAGTTCCCTTTGCCCGGGAAAAGGATCTGGATGTCGCCTAGAGGGGGGTGAATAGGCGAATAAAAATAATCACTTTAAAACTTAAATTCTTACTCTACTCGAAGACTAGATCGCAGTGGAATGAAAAGACCCTTCGAATAGGTTGCAGCGGAATAGAAGATCCTGTCTCAGAATGTCCTGCACTTCAAATATAACTTGTACCATAGATGAGTATTGAAGTGCAGATATGAAGAGTAGATACGACAGGGAGACAACACGCAATACAGAGTGAAGCACACAGACATAGGGATTTAACCCGAGGTTCAGCCAAGCTTGAGATGCTTGCCTAGTCCTCGTTAGGAGTTAGCCACACCTGGGCTTGGAGTCTATTTCAACTCCTTCCTCCGTTTGCTCAGATCTGTTAGTATGACAGATAGAGCCTTCCACTATGTTGAGTTGGGTTACAACAAAGCCGCAGCTGCTTACAATCTTCTTGACAACACTCTGGCAATGTAACGATACGCTCAAGACTATGCTCTAGCTCTTAGCAGCACTCCTCCGCTCTCTAAAGGCTTATAGCTTTGCCTTCTACACAAACTAGAGAGATTCACACAAGAGGGAGAGTGAGAATTGATGCTAGTGATGTATGCTATTGTTGGCTGCACTTGTGTATTTGATGGAGGCACCTAGGAGTCCCTTTTATAGGCCCAAGGGGCCTAGGAGCCGTTGGAATCCCATTTGGAAGGCAATACTTGCTTTCTAGTCGGGTGGCGCACCGGACAGTCCGGTGCACCACCGGACATCAACTGTTCACTGTCCGGTGCGGATCTCCTTCCAAAATTGGCGCAGTCGACCGTTGCAGACTTGGAGCCGTTGGCGCACCGGACACTGTCCGGTGCACACCGGACAGTCCGGTGCCCCCATCAGACCGTTGGCTCGGCCACGCGTCACGCGCGGATTGCGCAGCCGACCGTTGGCTCGGCCGACCATTGGCTCGGCCGACCGTTGGCTCACCGAACAGTCCGGTGCTCCACCGGACAGTCTAGTGAATTTTAGCCGTACACCGCCGATGAATTCCCGAGAGCGGCCAGTTGACAGATGCCAGCCTGGCGCATCAGACACTGTCTGGTGCACCATCGGACAGTCCGGTGTACCCAGACTGCATAGAGTCTTGGCTACTCCAGCCAAGTCTTTTTTCTTTGTATTTTCTCTTCTTTTCTTCTTCTTTCTGTTTCTAACACTTGGACAAATATGTTAGTACACAAAAACCAATGTACTAAGTCTAGAAACAAACCTTCTCTTTGATTTTCGCTTCTTTAGCATTTGGCATAACTGAGATTGATGTTGAACTCATAAATCATTAAGTCAGCTTGACTTGATCTAGATTGTCATTTCTAAGCTCCAACATCCTGCAAAGGTCACATAGAATATTTCCAAACATAGGAACAACCCAAACTAAAGGTCAAGGTGCACTTAGCTCTTTTGGGCTGCTTCCGGTTCTGATTTTGACATTTGTTCTCCTTCTAGTGACCTTGTTCCCTCTTGAGCTTGGTCTTGAGCCTTATGACTTACACCACATAACTAGTAGATGTTACCTCATTGGTTGTAAGTCATATCCTTATGTAGTGTTCCTTGATGCACCATAACTTAAGCATTGTCCATCTTACTTGTGATGTCCATTATCTATAGATAATCCAGTCTTTGGACAATCACACCTGTTTACTTGTGTTGAACCCTGTTAGCTTTGCATTTAGCACCTGTTCAACACTTAACACACTTGTTAGTCCTTTAATTGGGTTGTCATCCAAACACCAAAACCCACAAGAGAGCTTTCAGCTGTGACAGAACCTCCCAAGTCATTAGGCCCACCTATAGTTGTCCTTGTCCAACAGACCTCAGACAACCCTACAGGTGCCCCTTAATCACTTGACAAGTTCAGTATCTGCTTTCTTTACTGTTCCCAAGAGCGTTTCACCCGTCACGCAGACATTATAACACATCGGAGATACGAAAATGCGGAAGCAATTATAATAACTTACTCTTATTGAAAAGTAAGACAGAGTTATATAGTTACAAACCAGAACATAATATATGAGTGCTGAGTATTATTATTATTACAAAACCAGGGAGGCAAAAACCCCTCCCGATAAGTTTTAAACAAAAGTTTTTACGGAGGATCCTTTCCTCCCGAAGCTTTACTCCTGGTTTTCCTCCTTGGGTACCACCTTTGAATAAAAGTAGCAAAAGTTTGCCGCTTCTTCACCTAAAACAACATGGGACGAAGCCCTGAGTATGGAATTACTCAGCAAGTCTTACCCGACTAAAAAAAGACTCTCAAGGGTATGCTAGCTAGAGGGAGTCAAGGTAAGGCTTATCAATAATGAATGGCTCTGTTTGCAGAAATGCTTACTAAGAGTGGATCCTTAAAAATCTAGTTTTATTTGTCAGGTTAAGTAAAAATTACCTGCAGCTAGGGTTCTGTCTACCCTAATTCGATCACTTGACCTACACTAGCCAATTTCTAAACAACCCTTCATCTTTACTGGATTTCTACGTATAGGTCAGTGACCAAGTCTTCATAACCGCGAAGTTACGGCGATCCGAATCGATTATACTCACCTGAGGATCTCCGATCACATGACATATGTAGCACTTAACCCTTGCATATGTCAACTCGCCACCTGAGGTTCTTAAGACCAGATCAGGTTCATGCCAACCGAGAGCACAGATACACCAACGTCCAGCCTCTTGCCACGGAGGGTACACGCTACTCTCGCCATCTCTCCACTCCCAATGTGTGGTATCTTATTCTGGTATTAGTCTGCCTGAGGCAAAGCTTACCCATGACGAGGCATGTGACCAGTTAAAGGGTCCTCGGTCATCAAGGCTACATCGGCACGGTCCTTAATCGACTCAGACGGAGACACTACACCAAGACTCTCTTCTCGTGCAAGTCACCCGCCCGGTCTCAGCTTAATCATTTCAAACCCAAAGTTTGGTACCTGGTAGAGGTACATCTTTTCCGATGTTGAACCCATCATGGCCATGATGGATTCACCATCAAGTTTTGTTTTTGAAAACATCCCACCCACTTTGCAACATCATCTTTTGAGAAACAAAACATTTTGTTTTCTAAAGAAAAGCTAAGCATAAGAAAAACCTTTTGTAAAACAGGGATTTAGGAAATAATCAAGTCCAAGGAAGGAGATGCAGCAATAGTTTAGCACACAACTCCTATCACCTAATGCATCAAGTAAGTGAGAAAGATTTTAAAAGGAACAAGGAGGTGGCAAATGCACCGGGGCTTGCCTTGTGTTACTGGTGAATCAGGCTCTGTTCCGTAGATATCAAAATAAAAACAGTTGCCTGATTGATGTTCCTCAGGTGGTGGTGGTGAAGTCTTCGCTTCTTCGACTTCTACTTCTTCTTCGTTTTCTAAATATAACCATACATAATAATGAATGTGCATGTAATGCTCATGAGAGTGCAAAGATAATATAAGTTTATTATCTAAAGTCTTGAATACAACTTTCCTTCATAGATCTCCAAGAACATAGGGTTTCCAGAGTCAATAGTGAAGTTCACAGGGCAGGGGGTAGGGTTTTGGGTTCTAAGTATCAAACATTGTCCAAATCATATCAAACTCTACCCAAGGCTTCTTAATATTAATTAGAGATTACCCTAAAAATTTAGTGAATTTTGGATTTATTAATTATTCTCTAAAAATCCAGAAGCAATGTCTTAGGTTGTTTTAAATACTCTATAATTTCCTATTTGGACTAAAAATCCTACAACTATTTTAATTAAATATTATACGAAATTAGAGACCTAGCAAAATTGGTTTGGTAATTTTATCATTTTTCTATAATTTCTTATAGATTTCCAAAGTTTAATAGAAAAGAGAAAAGCATGAACAGTATTGGGCTCATTTCAGCCCGAGGCGGCCCAGCAGAGACCGAACCCGACCGCGCGCGCGCCCAGCACGGCCGACTTGCGAAAAAGCCCCTGAGTACTTAACAAATTTACAAAACGTTTTACAGAATAGTCTAAGTGTCACTAACACCTTACACAAACACCCCTCAAGTTCTATCTCTTCTCAAAATTCGGTCCGCGATGGGTTTCACACCGAACACCTGGCTGGAGCCACGGTTTCACGGCGGTGGCGACCTGGACCTAGGGTGCTGAGCTTACGAATACCACACATACGTCGGTCCAAACAAAAACCCTCATTTAATATGAGAGGTTTGACCTAATTTGAAGCTTGCTTATGACACGGCGGCGGAACTGACCCTGCTGATGACGTTCCGAACAACTGATGGCTGGGATGATAAAATTGAAGCTCGGGAAATCTTTACGGGTTCACCAGAGGTTAGGTACACGCTTTAATTTGGACAAAACAAGAACAGAAGAGCGGGTCGACAGAGGGGGTGTCACGGCGGCGTTCTACGGAGCAGTGGAATGTTCCGGTGATGGGACTCAGGTAAACCTCAATTGGATGGCTCCGAGAGCAACAGGAGGCTAAAAACAAGCAAGAACACGAAGCAATTGGGTATGCACTAACCCGAGGAGTGCTAGCCACGGAGGGGTCCTTCGCGACGTCGCTGAGAATCAGGAGAAGGGAATTTACGGACTGTGTCAGTTCTCCGGTGAGAGTGAGTCAATTACACAAGTGCTCGTGCGTGTGATGTAGTGAAGAAGCAGTGCCCGGGCTCAATTTATAGGCTACTGGCCGGAGATGGATGAGATTCATCGAGCTGTGACCACGCTGGCGAGCTCACCCGCGCGGCAGAGCCACGGCGAAAGTCCGGTGGCCGCTGATTAACCTGGTAGCGCCACCTCCACGTTTTAACGCCACGTCGCAGAAGACCTTTACCACGCCCGCAGATCCATCCCAAGCCGCGGTGGCGACCTTATCCCGGCGAGATATTTTCTGGACTCCAGTGAACAGTGCGCCACACCGCATGATTTCAAACGGCAAATTCTTCAAATTTTATGTGGCAACCACACCACCCATCTGTAGCAAAGTTATAGATCCATAAACCCTCTTTACCTTTGCTATAGCATCTCTGGTCGAATTCTAACTGAATCCAACCGAAATCTAAGCTGCAAATGTGGACAACGTCACTGGTAGCCATACCAGTCTGAAACAAGTGTTTAGAACTGTCCAATTGACTTCTGACAGCACAACTTCAGACCCATTTATCTTCAATTTTCATTCAGCACCAGTGCTTAGTTACTTAATCAAAATTGTTCTCTTTATATAGCTCTATAAACTTGATGTGCTGACATAGGGCAAAATCCTCATAATTTGGGAGATACAGGGCTTCAAAGTGGAGCCAATATCACTAATTTCAGACTTGACCAATAGAGCTCAAATAGGGCTTTTTTGCAAATAGGTCCAAAACTCAGGGTTTAGGTTGCAAATCTACTTAATTGTGAACCATATGACTTAAGACACCTTAACTTCATAGTTTTTGTACTTTAGCCCAAAAGTGCACTAATTTTGCACTTAGCCCCTTAGGCTTTTAGTCTAGGGTTTTCTAGGGTTTTATTTAGGGTTTTTAGTACTCTTAGGGTTTGGATATAACTTAAGTTCATCCATGGTGACATTTTATGACTATTTCAATTGGGTTTTGATGTTTTCTCTTGTTTAAGCCTTGTTTGCTATATTAAGCCCAATCTATGGTTGAGTACCCTACTCTAGGGTTTTATTCACAAAATGTCATATCAATACAACTTGTTTGAAATTTTTGCCTGGTGAATGCACTCTAGGTGTGACAAACACATGATATTCCAATGCTTATGATGTTATGCTCAAGTTTTAGTACAGTAACACCAGGGGTGTTATAAGAACATATTAGATTAGATAGGATCTAGATTAGATTGGATATGACTAGATTAGACTAGTTAAGATTTAAGTAATTTGGATTAGATCATGGTTATTACTCTAGGATGAGGTAAGCAAAGGGGTTGGGACAAGATAAATCTATTAGGATAAGATAGAATCTTTCAAGATAAGATGAATCTATAGAGATAGATATATTTTAATGGGGAATAATCTAATTTATCGAGTTATCTTATAAACATTTTTACGCCTATATGTATATGCATATACAATTCTGGATATTACTCCACGATTCATCACACTCAATCAAAGAACCAAATCAGACAGGTATCATAAAAACAAGCATTCAAGCACATAGATACCTATAAAAATAGTTTTGTTTTTGTTACTAAGATTAGGTCTCGTATTCCTAAGGGTCACTTTGGGTACATGATTTCAAAGTGTGAAATCCACTTTTGTCTTTAGAAGGAAAAGATAAGAGTAATCAGAGTAAAGCGGAAATAGATGAGAAAAGATTAAGAAAAGTTTAGAAAAGAATCAGAGTAGCAAAGGTAAGTAGACAATGGTTATCCAGTTCTATCTAGGTTTCATCCTACAGTCAACATTCCTCTGATACCACTTCTGTCACACCCGGGTTTCGGGGCACCAAGACCCGGACGCGAACATAATCACCAAGTGTGCTAGGACCAAGTCTCACACATATGATGAATCATGGCACAGGATCGAATGTCACATCTTTACTATATAATAGGAGTTCTGTACAAAATAAATAAATATTACATTATAAGGAGACAATGGTCCAACAACCCAAAGTTGACTAGGAGACGACAGCCTAGACCTCTCACGAACTCGTCATAGCATCCTCCATGTGCCTCATCCTGCGGTACCTGTTCTTGACCTATGGGGGGTGTGAGACAGCAAGAGTGAGCTCCCATACGTTCATAGCTCAACAAGTTGTGGGGAATAATGTGCATGACCTCGCCAAAGGTGGGAGCCCAAGTGTAAGGCTTACCAAAGAGGATGGTTAGAGCTGAGCATTGCTTTTAAAGTTGGTCAAAATTTTATTAGCAGTTGCTAAGTATAAGTAAATATCAACCCAATTAAGTAGTAGAACAAAAGTAATAACAACACCTGTGATGCAATGCATATGACAAATTGAATTTAGTTCCAAAAATTAATCATGTGAGTTTCGAGCTGCTCATGACCGTGAGCACGGCTAGTATACCAGTTTTACACTCTGCAGAGGTTGCGCATCTTTACCCACAAGTCATGTTACCCATCTGCCAAGGGATCGCGACTTCCCATACACCTCTACCGAGGAGGCAAGGCAGGGTAACACTACGAGGCCTTTACAAAGTTCCACTAGTTTTAGAAAACCCGCTACAGTTTCTAGGAAGCTCCAATGTAGGGATCCCTCGCCTGACCGCCATCGTAGCAAAATCAACCCAAGGACCTCCCTACACTGACCACTCCCCTACTGCCCTTGCCCCTTTCGGGTAAGGTAGTCCTCCACTAGCTTTCCTAATTAGTCAGCCAAGGGCGTCCCATACCACCCCTATGGTAGCACTATTTTCCCGGGTGGTTCTCCATGTTCTCATTAACATAACGATCTTATCATGAATAGTAAATAACAAACTGATAATAAAAGTGTGATCATGAATAATATATATCTCTATACCCAAAACCACATAAAGCAATACCAGGTACTACCCAAAATTTCAGTGGTAAATAAGGTATAAAGATAGTCAAACTAGGGTAACCTATTGAGTCCCATCAAAATTAACCTATGCAGATCATTATGATTAATAAGAACATGATTGGGTAAAAGGAAGTGATCAAGGGCACAACTTGCCTGGGACTTGAGATTCTAGGTACCAACTTGCTCTTCAGATGACACGTGTCCTCAGTGCTAAACGTAGCAATAAAGACAAACATGGTATAGGCAAAATTAACATTACATCAAACATAAGAATAAACTGTGTATTAATAATCTACGCGTCGCTACGAGATCGTGGGATCGAGAACCGCTAAAATCGGAGCTGTGTTTAAAAACATATGGTTTTCCAAAGATCTATGCAATTAATCAATTAGATCTAGATCTTTATGTTGATTTTATAAATCATGTGATGAAGATATTTAAGGAATAAATTTAATCTATATTATACTATAGCAGAAATAATATTTTAGTTACATTATAATCATAAACAAACTAACTTTGATTAGTAGGAATAATGTACTAAGCATGGATTAAATGAATATTTATTTTTCAGAACATGCTATTAGCTAAAATAATGTTACGGAAGCATAGGCAAAATTATTATGAAGATAACGCAACTTGAACGGATTGGAACGGACTTAAAATGAGAAAGTTATGGATTATACAAATTTGTTTGGATTTATTTGTCTATTGAAAATTATTTTCGAGTTTAACTTCTTGGTTTACAGCGACCTAAGGACCTCGGACACAAATTTCTGGATAGACAGGGGTTAGCCTATTAAAAACTGGACGCGTATGTAATATTCTTAGAACTATAGAGGACGACGGGTTGATTTGGGAATTTTACGAGGGCTCTTATGAAAAACCACCCAGCCAAAAGGGTATGATTGAGTTTCAGTTGTCCGATCCGATCTCAACGGCCCAGAACAAACCGAGCCAATAGTTACCCTAGTTTTGTTCTCACCCGTTGATCCATCAATCTACATCCCAAGGGATGCCTCATGCAGTGATCTAATCTCCCCCGCCCACATTAGATCGAATGGCCAGAGCGCTTCTTCAACCTAACGTCCACCCGAAGCAGCGCTTGGAGTTGAGCGGGGCGCGGCGGCACGCCGTCAGTGAAGCACCACCAGGCGTACCCGAGGGCCAAACTAAAACCACCATGTGCAAAGCAACATATGGAACACGGGGGACTACATGGGGAGCATCTTACCGCCATTGAATTGATGAAGCATCCCAGCCACGACACGAGGCAGCCGACAGTGAAGGGTTTGCTCCGTTGAGGAATTCCGGGGTCATTAGCCATTCATCCACCCTAGTCACGGCCACGAGCACCACCCCAGAGATTCCAAGTCACCCCCAGGACAGACCACGTGCCCCGAACGGCAACGCTGGCAGGGAACCGCGGTGGCGCTACTTTCTCTCTCATGTTCTTCTTTTGCTCTCCTGGTATGTGGCGTTGGTAGGAGCGGCCTCGATTTTATACTGCGGAGGAGCATGACCGAAGTAGTCGAAACCCAAGCCCAAACCTCGCCATGGTGGTTCAATCCCTGTAGTTCACGGCATGGAGGAGATGCATGCACCATTGCCGCAGATTCTGTTCCTGTACTGAGGAAGAAGCTGACACATCGGCCCCACGATGCAGTGAGGCGCGGGTGTGAGGGAGGAGCTGAGCGATAGGGCCCGCACATCAGCGAATGCGATAGCAACGCGCAGTGACTGGCGTGGTTAGGCAGGCCGAGGGAGTGGGGCCGGCTAGTGAGGTGTAGATTGGGCCAAAGAGGAGAGAAACAACCCAAGTTTATATTCCCCCTTTTTTCCTTTAATCGTTTCTGCTTTCTATTTTGTTTGCAAATTCAATTCAAATTCAAATATAGTTTGAACTCTCAATTTAATTACAATGCATAGTCAATAAATTCTAGCATGGCTTGTGTAACACCCCAGGTGTTACCATGGCTAGAACCCACCTTGCTAAGGGTATGAGCACCTGTGGAAGAACTTAATGAATAAAAGCATAAGGGCCTTGGAAAGCTAGAGGTTAACCAAGGATTATGAGTAACCAAAAGCATTACTCTAATCCTTGCACACTTACTACCTTGGATGAGAGGGGAGAAGAACCCTAGGCCTCTCTTAGACCCTATCTCCCAAAACCCTAGATAAGAGGGAAAAGAGAGTGAGCAAGTGTGCAAAACATGAGTAACATTTACCCAAACCTTAAGTAACCTTGTAACCAGCAATTAGGGGAGGGAAATATTGCAAAAAGGCCCCTGGTGAAACCCCAAATCAAATCACTAAGTGGAGAGAGAGCTAGAGCTCTCTATTCCTCTCTAAGTCCATATTTAACCCTAGTTAAAGGATCAACCGTGTTCACCTTGAAGATGGCATCAAATCCACTTGTGATCTATACCAAAAACGTGGCATACCACCTAGGGCACCCACTGGAAAAAGTTGAGCCCGAGACTCGGACGTTTGACATGCCATGGCATGGCTTTTGTCGCGAAGTGCCCAGTGTGACACACCTGTTTTGGCATCCAAAGATCTCCCTCCCTAGGCCATATCTGCCCCGATGTCTCACAGTTGAGTGACAGCCCTAGGTGCCAGGAAGAGGTCTGCGCCGAACCTTTGCAAAGATTTGCACGTTTGCGACCTCTGCCGACGTTTGAACAATGGAAGAAACAAACCGCCACGTGTTCGACGCGTTCTGCCGCGCCAGAGCACGCCCGCGCGCGCCCCCGCGAGCCCCGCGCCTCGCCCGAGCCAAGCCAGCGCCCTGGTCCACGTCCGCAGCCTATAAAACGCCCAAGAGCCTTGGCCGTACCCCTCCGCACGCACCCAAGTCTCGCCGGAGCTTAGTTCACCGCCGTTTGCCTGTGCGCGACGTGCCCGCGGCCACCCGAGCCACTGCCGCCGTAGACCGGCCAGCCCAGCCTTCCGCAGTCCCATCCAACCATCGGACCCGAGTGTGCACCCGCCAGTGAAGCTCCCCGGGCCAGGAATCGGGCTCTACTTCGCCGGAGACGCCGGAACACGGTCACCGGACTTCGCCCGCCCGCCGGCAACCGTGGACCAAGGCACACGGTGAGTCTCTCTTCGATTCCTTGCACGATTAGACTCCTTAGACCTCCATGAATCTCCCCATGCCCTTGGATTGAACTGTACCGCCGTGGATAGGCCGGAGCACACGCCGCCGACGAGCTCGCCCGCCTGCGCCCGTGGTCCGGGCGATTTCGGCCATCCCCGACGACGAGGCGTACATCGACGTGATCGCCAGAACCTCCCCGAGCAAACCCTGCCCTTCGCCGGACCTCCCTCGCCGCGGGTAAGCCGTGCCATTCTTTTCTTCTCCACGGCTACTGTTCCAGTTGGGGGAAGGACCGCGGGTGGGAGGGAGAGAAAGTCAGGGGGGTAAGTGAAATGTCAGTGACCCGAGTGAATAGTGGCCCGAGGGTAGATCTGCGAGGTTTGATTCGGTTTAAACCCAGGGACCTTGGCACAAACTGCTTTTTCAGAAAAACTTAATTAAAACCTGATTTAAATTCAAACAGAAACTTTAAAAACCCATAACTTCGGTTTGGTTTACCCAAATTTGGTCAAACTAATTTTGCCAGACTCTAAATAATGTAACCTGTCTAAGAAAAATATAAAACCCCATAAGTACTAGAGAAAAATCTAAGGTTCTGATTTAATTTTAGTTTTGGCCAAAAGCTGAATAATAGCAAGAAAAATGGTTGTACTATTTATCTAGGGTTAGAAAAATTTGGAGAAGTTTATATCTACCTACTGACCTAGTTAAAAATGTTAAACCTCTCTGTCCACTACATTAAGTTAGTTTTAACCCCTTATTCCATAATATGATTAAGGTTAATAAAAACAGAAAAAGTGACATAAATAATGAACCAGAGGACACCCCTATTTTTGTTGAGATACTTAGTCAATGTAGCTCACTGGAAAAATATATCATACCCTGTTGTAGTGTAAGATAAGCAAGATACCTTTTAAATGAAGAAAATAAGGATAACATAGAAAAACCCTACAAAAATAACCCTAAGGTGAAACCTCCCCAAACCTTAGGATAACTAATGTGTTGATAATAAGAACTTAAGAAAAATCTGAAATCTGTTGTTTGATATTTTTCAAATGACAAGTTAGTTCTAATCACCCTTTTTGCACCAAAGTTTAGAAATCCACCATTAATTAACCATCATGTGGCTCTCTGTCATTTTTGGTACAAGAGCTTATTATCACTGTTAGAGGCCAACAAAAATAACCCTTAGGTCAGAATCCACTTTAATAAAGGACTTGTAGTGCAAAGTGGCTTAATTGCCCCACTTTTTGTTATTTTTGTATACAGCCTAGCCTTTTTATTTTAAATCCCATATTCCTAAGACAGGCCCTATTGACCAAGGGCAAGCCACTGTAATTTTTGTAGAATTAATGAGAATAGTTAATTCACCTTGGTAGTTCAAACCCCACTAGAATTCATAAATGAACACTAAGGAGAGGAAATTGAGTAATGGAAATTAATGTCCTCATAAGACCTTTGTAAATTGTCCACTGAAATCTATAAAAGCAATGCAAATCCCCTAAGTTGTACCAAAAAGAAAACTTAAACCTAAAAGGGAATGAGTCCATATATATACCACTAGGAGACCCACATAGCCAGGGAACCCTAAGTTATTTCTTGACTTAATTTCTGTAGCTTAATGTTCTTAAATCCTGCATAATCATGACATACATGTTCATTGCATTTCGATAGACTGTAATCTTGCCGACGGAGAGTACATCCTCGTGCCGGAGCAAAGGAGCTGCCCAGGAGATTCCCCCAGACTCAGCACCAGAGCCTGCACCAGAGGACCTGCCTGCCACTGCTTTGGAAGGCAAGCCCCGGTTTTATGCATAACCTGTTATTTATGCTATTTTACTTCACTTAATGATTGTAGGATTGATTGTGCACTTAGGTGTAGGAATTGTTTGAAACCCTAGTTGCATGATCTCAGGAATCCTATTGAGATGAATACTAGTATGCTAGGTCGAGTAGCTGCTTTACTAATTAGGATCTTGGTAGAAGTCGAGTGATTTTTCTAGCACTCGCGCGAGGTCAGGAATTGGCTGTATCCACCTTCCTATCATATTAATGTTGGTTTGTGGACAACGATCCATGGGGATTGGTTGTCCACGGGATAAAAAGTTGATTAAGGATTAAGGTGTGGTACCGTGAGTTAAGCGTTTGAACGTACTAAACATATGCCGAGAAATATGGTAAATCGGTAAGCCTAGTACCTGAGTGAACCTGCCCGCAGACATACCCCCTCACGCGACCTGAGACGAGGTCTCCCATTCCGGTTATGGTGGGTACAAGTGCGGTCACTGCACGACGGCCAGTCGGGGTCAGTGAGGCATTGTACGCCAAGGCGGTGAGACCTGATCTGTTGCCAGGGAATCGATGGGGACGGTTGATGTGTGTGGGGACGGAGTGCCCCTGCATGTCGTGTGTTTAGGTTTACCTTGCAAGGATAAAAAAACTCGATTCGAATCGTCTGCTTCTCGCAGCTAATGAGACTGCTTGATCCATGCTGCTACATTGAGTAACAAGTGGAACTGTGTTGAGATGATACAAGCTGTTGATTGCTAAAAATGCTTGCTACTATGTATGAATAGATAGTACACTTTTAGCCTTAAGAGAGTCACACTTAACTTTGACAAAGTTAAAATCTTGATTTAGAAACTCAGCTAGTGCTTTTGGCAACCAGACCCCACAGCCAAACAGCTGCATGTCTAGAGGTAGAGGAGTATAGACTCCTCACACCGGGTAAGTCTAGCTGAGTATTAGTATACTCAGCCTTGCTTGTGGCATAATTTTTACAGGTTCTCTGGAGGACATGGTTGCTGGAGTGACTTGGCCATCCACCCTGCCACCGGGTTGGACCGTCGAGTGGGACCCTGCCTCGGCTGAGGAGGAGCATGAGGAGTGATGGGACAGGCTTCCCCATCTCTCCGTTTAATTATCGTTAGTTTTATTCCGCTGCACTTCGAAACAATGATGACTACTTTTGGCAAAACTACGATGATGGTGATGTAATAATTAACACTCTTCCATGTATGGTTTTATGCTTTATTGTATTTGCTCTGTGACTCACCATCGAGTGAGATTGTGGTACTTGATCCTGTCAGTGGCCGTGTCGGACTAGATCCGAGGGATTGACGGGTTATTCCCATTTAAGTGTGGTCTAGCCTCTAAGGCAGGGCTTAGGCACTTAAGTTGGAATAATTCGGGCAGTTCCGCCACAGCTTGAAGTTATTTATTCCATTTATATTAGTTATTCATTTGTTTAGGCAAATGCAACACACATAGATTTCCTTTGGTGACATGTCCCAAATCAATTAATAGATAGTAACTCATACTTATTCATCTATTACTTTATCCTTTCAAATACATGTTCCCAGATATAATGTTAAAACAATATTTAGTTTGGGAGAATATTTTCTAATGTATAACTACGCCAAGGTATGTTTTTAGCGTAAACCTTTTAGAGAATACTTTTAACCTCATAGTGGGATGACTAATTTCATGTGGGTCCATTTTAAGTAACTATTTATTTGGAAGGATATTTATTTTAAGGGATATTACTTCAAAAGTCTCTTTTAAAAAAATATTCTAACTCAGAATCTTTGGAAAATTTTACCTAATTCTCAAAATGAGATTTTGAGGTGTTACAATGTGGCTCGCTTTTCCGAGAGTGGTTTTCCCCTTGGGAGGAGTGCGGTACATCTAGGAAACCTAACTGGCAGCTACAACCTTAGGGAATCTTTCTAAAGGCTACGTAGTGAAACCTTGCCTACTCACCTTGGTAGTGTTTAAGGGTTTGATCGGCCCGATGCAAAAAGGAATCACGGCTCATGGGTAAAGTGTGCAACCTCTGTAGAGTGTTATGAAACAGATATATCAGCTGTGCTCATGGTTATAAGCGGCCTTGGGAGCTCCATTGATTAGAGATACGATGATTACAGATGATGATGAGGATAATTATGGTTTTGATGATTATGATTATGATTATGGTTTCTCGTATTCTTTCCATTTGGAAGGAGTACTTTTGGGTTAATAACTTGGGTTTAATGCTAAAACCTGGCTCTCTATTAGTAATAATTATCTGGCCAACTAAAAGCAACTGCTTGATCTTAACCCCACACAAAGTTAGTCCACCATAGCCAAACGAGACAATTGTTGAGTATGTTGATGTGTACTCACCCTTGCTTTACAACACCAAACCCCCAGGTTGTCCACATTGTAACCACTGCTTAGGAGAAGATGAAGTTGTTTTGGAGGATTTCTAGGAGTTCCAAGATTATGATGAATTCTAGGCGTGGGTTAGCGACAACTCCCAGCCGGTTGCCTGTGAAGGCCTTGTTTAGCTACGTTTTTGTCGGGGACCATAATTAGGGGTACCCCCAAGACTCCTAAAACTCGGCTGGTAAACACCATCAGCACAAAGCTGCAAAGGCCTGATGGGCACAATATAGGTCAAAGCTTCGTCCACTCAAGGGACACGATCTCGCCTCGCTCGAGCCCAGCCTCGGGCAGGAACAGTAGACCAAGGCAGATTCACGCCTCGCCTGAGGGCCTCCTCAAGCAACGGATGCACCTTCGACTCGCCCGAGGCCCAGTTCGGGCAGGCTTCGCGGAGAAGCAACCTTGGCCAGATTGCCTCGCCAGCCGACTGAATCGCTGGAGCATTCAATGCAAGGATCGCCTGACACCTTATCCTGACGTGTGCTCCTCAGTCGATAAGGCCGAAGTGACCGTAGTCACTTCGCCCCTCCACTGACTAACCTGATAGGAAAACAGCGCCACCTGCACTGCTCCGACTGCTGTGCCACCCGCCAGGGTGAGGCTGACAGCAGCCAAGTCCAGCCTCGAGTGCCATAGGAAGCTCCGCCTCGCCCGACCCTAGGGATCGGACTCAACCTCGACCCTGGACAACGGTCTCCGCCTCGCCCGACCCCAGGGCTCGGACTCAACCTCGACCTCGGACGACGGTCTCCGCCTCGCCCGACCCTAGGGCTCGGACTCAACCTCGACCCCGGACGACGGTCTCCGCCTCGCCCGACCCTAGGGCTCGGACTCAACCTCGACTTCGGACGACGGTCTCCGCCTTGCCCGACCTCAGGGCTCGGACTCAACCTTGACCTCAGACGACGGTCTCCGCCTCGCCCGACCCCAGGGCTCGGACTCAGCCTCGACCTCGGAGGAGCCTCCGCCTCGCCCGACCATGGGCTCGGGCCAACCACGTCGCAGGGGGGTACATCATTACCCTACCCCTAGCTAGCTCAGGCTACGGGGAACAAGACCGGCGTCCCATCTGGCTCGCCCCGGTAAAACAAGTAATGATGACACCCCGCGTGCTCCATGACGACGGCGGTTCTTAGCCCCCTACGGAAGCAAGGAGACGTCAGCAAGGTCCTGACAGCCCCGACAGCTGTGCTTCTATAGGGTTTAAGCGCTCCTCCGACGGCCACGACATCACATGAACAGGGCACCAACACCTCTCCGACAGCCACGCCGGCATGTTCATAGGACTCTGGCTCCTCTCTGCCGGACACGTTAGCACACTGCTACACCCCCATTGTACACCTGGGCCCTCTCCTTACGTCTATAAAAGGAAGGTCCAGGGCCCTCGTACGAAAAGGTGGCCGCGCGGGAGGACGGGCTGACAAGCAGGCTCACTCTCTCCTCTCCTTCGCTCACGCTTGTAACCCCCTACTGCAAGCGCATCCGCCCTGGGCGCAGGACAACACGAGCTGCGGTTCCCCTTATTGTTTTCCCCCTTGTGTTCCATCTCGCGCCGACCCATCTGGCTGGGACACGCAGCGACAATTTACTTGTCAGTCCAGGGACCACCCGGGGTCGAAACGCCGACAGTTGGCGCGCCAGGTAGGGGCCTGCTGCGTGTTGACGAACAGCTTCCCGTCAAGCTCCAGATGGGTAGTCTCCAGCAACCTCTCCAGCCCGGGACGCTGCTCCATTTTGGGAGTCTCGAGTTCATGTCCCTCGACAGTAGCTACGACATGGTACTCCTTCCTCCGCCGTGCGACAACGACGATGGCAGCCGTCAGCCTGCCCGCCGTCGCCGGAATCGACAACGTCTTCCCTGTATGGCGGAAGAACAGCATCCGAGTCTGTCCCGCCACCTTCCCCGCCGACGGAGGAGGAGGCGGGGCAACCATGGCCAAGCAGGAGGCGGCACCTCGTCGGCTGTCGAGTGAGTCGACGATGTCGGCGCCCCAATGGGGGACACGTCGGGCGTCGACCTCGCGTATGAGACGAAGACAGGCGTCGTTTCCCCGCAACACGCCAAC
Organism: Zea luxurians; assembly: GCA_029449295.1. NCBI lineage: Eukaryota > Viridiplantae > Streptophyta > Magnoliopsida > Poales > Poaceae > Zea > Zea luxurians. The sequence continues at coordinate 7,528,300 of JAOPSE010000002.1, forward strand.
CCCAAGCGGACGGATGATGCCAGCATGCTCGCGAAGGACCTACTGGGCGTTAGCCTCGTACCTGAGACAATGGTGCAGTCTGTCGCCGACGAGACTCCGTCACCACCCGTCGACCAAGAGGTACCAACCGTTTCCCATCCTGTGCCTTTTAGATTCAGCTTCGACCCACCAAGCGACCTCGCTTCGGTGGACGCTTTCGTAAAGGCATATCCGAACCTTCCGGGGTATCATATGTGGTCAACCTGGGACCGATTGACGGCCGTCTCGACCTACGGGCCCCCGGGTTCCGAGGAAGAGATGACGAGCCCGACTATGGTTGGGATTTCTCCGGGCTCGGGAACCCTAGTGTCATGCGGTACTTCATGACTGCATGTGACTACTGCCTCTCCAATTGCTCCAATGATAGCCACAGCCTCGGCGACGAGGATTGTGGCCCAAGTCGCGGATGTTTCCACGTCGATCTAGGGGGTCTCGACGAAGGCAACCACCTTGGTATGCCGGAGGACGGCGATCCCCCTAGGCCTGCGCCTCGCGTTGACATCCTTTGGGAGCTAGCTGTGGTCCCAGTCCCTGCGGGGGGTCAGGACGCACAGCTCGAGCAAATCCGCGAGATGCAGGCCAGGCTCAACGAGGAAGCAGGGCAACTTGTGCAGCTCCGGCAGAACATAGGGCAGGAGTGGGCAGGCCGAGCACCAGCCGGAGAACCGCGTCATCTGCCCCAGGACGTCCAACACCGCATCGCTGACGATGCCAGGGCAAGGCTGCCCTCGGCTTCCAGTGGGGTCGGCCAGAACCTAGCTGCAGCAGCAATACTACTCCGAGCGATGCCGGAACCATCCACCACCGAGGGATGGCGTATCCGGGGAGAACTCAAGAATCTCCTGGAGGATGCCGCGGTCCGACGGGCCGAAAGCGCTGCCTCCCGAAGGAAGGGGTACCCCCCGGAGCATCGCGCTGCGACTTCTCGATTCATGCGGGAAGCCTCGGTCCACACCAGGTGCACGTGGGACACAGCACCTGCGGCCCCGGGTCGCCTCGGCAACAAGCACCATCGCCACGACCGTCGAGCCCACCTCGACGAGAAGGTGCGCCGAGGCTACCACCCCAGGCGTGGAGGACGCTACGACAGCGGGGAGGATCGGAGCCCCTCGCCCGAACCACAAGCTTTCAGCCGGGCCATACGACGGGCGCCGTTCCCGACCCGATTCCGGACCCCGACTACCATCACCAAGTACTCGGGGGAGACAAAGCCGAAACTGTGGCTCGCGGACTACCGACTAGCCTGTGAGCTGGGTGGAACGGACGATGACAACCTCATCATCCGCAACCTCCCCCTGTTCCTCTCCGACGCCGCCCGAGCCTGGCTCGAGCATCTGCCTCCTGCGCAGATCTCCAACTGGGACGACCTGGTCAAGGCCTTCGTCAGAAACTTCTAGGGCACATACGTGCGCCCTGGGAACTCCTGGGATCTCCGAAGCTGCCGCCAGTAGCCGGGAGAATCCCTGCGGGACTACATCCGGCGATTTTCGAAGCAGCGCACCGAGCTACCCAACATCACCAACTCAGATGTCATCGGCGTGTTCCTCGCTAGCACCACTTGCCGCGACCTGGTGAGCAAGTTGGGTCGCAAGACTCCTACCAGGGCGAGCGAGCTGATGGACATCGCCACCAAGTTCGCCTCTGGCCAGGAGGCGGTTGAGGCAATCCTCTCGAAGGACAAGCAGCCTCAGGGACGCCAGCAGGAAGACGTCCCCGAGGCGTCCGCTCAGCGTAGCACGGAGAAGAAGGGCAAGAAGAAGTCACAAACGAAACGCGACGCCGCCGACGCAGTTCTTGTCGCCGCTGACGAACACAGGAACCCTCAGAAGCCTCCCAGAGGGGCCAACCTGTTCGACAAGATGCTCAAGGAGTCGTGCCCTTATCATCAGGGTCCCGTCAAGCACACCCTTGAGGAGTGCGTCATGCTTCGGCGCTACTTCCACAAGGCTGGGCCACCGGCGGAAGGTGGCAAAGCCCACAACAACGACATGAAGGAAGACCACAAGGCAGAGGAGTTCCCCGAGGTCCATGACTGCTTCAGGATCTACGGTGGGCAAGTGGCGAAAGCCTCGGCTCGGCATCACAAGCAGGAGCGCCGGGAAGTCTGCTCGGTGAAGGTGGCGGCGCCAGTCTACCTAGACTGGTCCGACAAGCCCATCACCTTCGACCAAGGCGACCACCCCGACCGCGTGCCGAGCCTGGGGAAGTACCCGCTCATTGTCGATCCCGTCATCGGCAACGTCAGGCTTACCAAGGTCCTCATGGACGGAGGCAGCAGCCTCAACATCATCTACGCCGAGACCCTCGGGCTCTTGCAGATCGATTTGTCCACGATATGGGCTGGTGCGGCGCCCTTTCACGGGATCATCCCCGGGAAGCGCGTCCAACCCCTTGGGCAACTCGATCTGCCCGTCTGCTTCGGGACTCCCTCCAACTTCCGAAAGGAAACCCTCATGTTCGAGGTGGTCGGGTTCCGAGGAACCTACCATGCAGTGCTAGGGAGACCATGCTACGCCAAGTTCATGGCCGTCCCCAACTACACCTACCTCAAGCTCAAGATGCCGGGCCCCAATGGGGTCATCACCGTCGGCTCCACGTACCGACACACGTACGAATGCGACGTGGAGTGCGTGGAGTACACTGAGGCCCTCGCCGAGTCTAAGGCCCTCATCGCTGACCTAGAGAGCCTCTCTAAGGAGGTGCCAGATGCGAAGCGCCACGCCGGCAACTTCGAGCTAGCAGAGGTGGTTAAGTCCGTCCCTCTCGACCCCAGCAACGACTCCACCAAGAAAGTCCGGATCGGCTCTGAGCTCGACCCTAAACAGGAAGCAGTGCTCATTGACTTTCTCTGCACAAATGCCGAGGTTTTTGCGTGGAGTCCCTTGGACATGGCTGGCATACCGATGGATGTCGCCGAGCACTCGCTGGATATCCGAGCTGGAGCCCGACCTGTGAAGCAGCCTCTACGCCGATTCGACGAAGAAAAGCGCAGAGCCATAGGCGAGGAGATCCACAAGCTGATGGCTGCAGGGTTCATCAAAGAGGTATTCCATCCCGAATGGCTAGCCAACCCTGTGCTTGTGAAAAAGAAAGGTGGGAAATGGCGGATGTGTGTGGACTACACTGGTCTAAACAAAGCATGTCTGAAGGTTCCCTATCCTCTGCCTCGCATCGATCAAATCGTGGATTCCACTACTGGGTGCGAAACCCTGTCATTCCTTGATGCCTACTCAGGGTATCACCAAATCAGGATGAAAGAGTCTGACCAGCTTGCGACTTCTTTCATCACACCCTTTGGCATGTACTGCTATATTACTATGCCATTCGGTTTAAGGAATGCAGGCGCGACATACGAAAGGTGCATGAACCACGTGTTCGGACAGCACATTGGCCGAACGATCGAGGCTTACGTCGATGATATCATAGTCAAGACAAGGAAATCCTCCGACCTCCTCTCCAACCTTGAAACGACATTCAAGTGTCTCAAAGCGAAAGGTGTAAAACTCAATCCCGAGAAGTGTGTCTTTGTGGTCCCCCAAGGCATGCTCCTGGGGTTCATCGTCTCCGAGCGGGGCATTGAGGCCAACCCGGAGAAAATCACGGCCATCACCAACATGGGGCCTATCAAGGACTTGAAAGGAGTACAGAGGGTCATGGGATGCCTTGCGGCTCTGAGCCGCTTCATCTCGCGCCTTGGTGAAAGAGGCCTGCTCCTGTACCGCCTCTTAAGGAAGACCGAGCGCTTCACTTGGACCCCCGAGGCCGAGGAAGCCCTTGGGAACTTGAAGGCGCTCCTTACAAGCGTGCCCATCCTGGTGCCCCCCGCTGCCGGAGAAGCTCTCGTGATCTACGTAGCCGCAACCACTCAGGTGGCCAGCGCCGCGATCGTAGTCGAGAGACGAGAAGAAGGGCATGCATTGCTCGTCCAGAGGCCGGTCTACTTCATCAGTGAGGTACTGTCCGAGACCAAAATTCGCTACCCGCAAATTCAGAAGCTACTATACGCGGTAATTCTGACGCGGCGAAAGTTGCGACACTACGTTGAGTCTCATCCGGTGACTGTGGTGTCATCCTTCTCCCTGGGGGAGATCATACAGTGCCGAGAGGCCTCGGGTAGGAATGCAAAGTGGGTGGTGGAGATCATGGGCGAGACAATCTCGTTCGCCCCTCGGAAGGCCATCAAATCCCAAGTCTTGGCGGATTTCGTGGCAGAATGGGTCGACACCCAGCTTCCAGCAGCTCTGATCCAACCAGAACTCTGGACCATGTTTTTTGATGGGTCGCTGATGAAAACAGGAGCGGGCGCGGGCCTGCTCTTCATCTCACCCCTCGGGAAGCACCTCCGCTACGTGCTGCGCCTCCATTTCCCGGCGTCCAACAACGTGGCTGAGTACAAGGCTCTGATTAATGGGTTGCGCATCACCATCGAGCTAGGGGTTCGGCGCCTCGACGCTCGTGGCGACTCGCAACTTGTCATCGACCAAGTAATGAAGAACTCCCACTACCGCGACCCGAAGATGGAAGCCTACTGCGACGAGGTTCGACGCCTGGAAGATAAGTTCTACGGGCTCGAGCTCAACCACGTCGCCCGACGGTACAACGAGACTGCGGACGAGCTGGCTAAAATAGCCTCGGGGTGGATGTAATACTCAAAATTCTAAATAAAGAATATAGAGAGATCTTCTCATTTTATGTGCCTCATTTGCATCATAAAAAGAGCATACATGTAATTAAGAGGATTTAATCCAAACAAATGATACTAAAACAAAATAAAGTACATCTTGTTTGAGTTTTATGTTTGTGCATTAAATAAAAATAATAACAATATAAAAATGACTAGAAATTGGATTAAACCCTAAATTGAAAAAATAGGGTTTTCTAAAATGAGAAGAAGAGGAATGATACAAAAATATAAATAATGTCACTAAACTTTTAAAATTGGTATTTTTCATTTCACAATATAATTTGAGAATAAATTTGCACAAGGTTTGAAACTAAATTCGAATTCAAATTGATTTTAGAAATTAAGAAAAGAAAATGGGAGATGAAAAGAAAAGGAAAAGCAAAATCCCACTGTTGGGCCCAAAACCCTCAATTCGGCCCACTATCTCTTTTGATCCGCAGAGCCCAAACTGCACAACGGCGCCGACCGATGGGTCCCCTTCGTCAGTCACGCCCGCTTGTTCTCACGCTCCACCGCGCCTGAGCGACTTACACCTGGGACCCGCGGCCAGTGTTACCCCACGTGCAAACTGGTGTCACGGACGGGTCAGCTTCCATCTGCGTGGCCAACTTACAGGCGGGGCCCGCTGTCAGGTTCATCCTCAACACCGGAAGCTTCGGAACAAACTCGCGCGTGGAAATCCTGGTGTCGACCGAGTCTACCGCGTTGGGGTGATAAAACCTTCCCCTGGGTTCTCCACGGTCCCTCATGCGCGGAATCGTGAACCTTGTGACCCTCCCTGCTACCTTCTCGCGTAATTATCGCCCCCAGAAACCCTGTCGTCTTCGTGTTCCTCGCCGCCGCCGCGGGCATCGGCTGACCGCTCGAATTGGACCCTAATCGGGGCACCGAGAGATTGTGCGGGTCTCGGTGAAGCCGTTCGTAGGCGCAATCGGCCGGTGGTGATCGGAGACCGTGTGAATCCCTCGCCGGAGTTGGCAATCCGCTGTGCGCCGCGGGCAACTTCATTGTGCTCCCCTCTTCGGTGAGTAAACCCTACATCATGTTCACTTGTGGCCCCGGATCATGTAGCACCCTTCGAATTAGAACTTGGCGCGTTGTTCACAGAGTTTGCGGTCGCCGGCAATGGCATCGCGGGGGTCCGACTGCCGCTGCCGGTACGGCTCCAAGCGCCGCCGTGCCCCGCATTAGAGAATTGGGGAGAAGCGCCCTGACCGTCGATCAGGGAACACACTGCTAGGATTAGTTTTGGGCGTACCGATTCGCTAGGATGGATCGGGGTCGTCAATCTGTCAATCTACGGCTTGGATTAGACCATAGCATACCCGTGTCTCTCGGCAAGTTTTCGTCCGTTCGATCTGATCCTATGGCTGGCATGGGGTGGTAGCGTGGTCGCGCGATGGCCCTCGGATCTGAATCCAGCGATCCGCGAGCGCACGGTGAGTTAGTTAAACCTAGATCTAATCTGGCGCGTACATCTCTAATCGGATGGCCAGAATCTCGCAATACCCCTTCGGCCGCGCAACTTGCAAATGTGACCCCCTTGTTTTCAGGAATTAAACCCGCCGTCCTTGACCGCTATTCACTGAGTCTTGGAATTATTGCACCAGAGCCCCTGACCTTTCTGAAAAATGAGGCCCAGTCCAGAGGTGTTTAAAAACAGAGAAATATTTATAGAAATTCATTTTTAATACAAAAACAAATCTAGAAACTTGTATAAATCATAGAAAATCCATTTTTAGTCCAAATTGAGCCATTCCAGTTTCTAAAATTTTGTAATATTATTCTTTAACACTTAGAATCACTGTTTTGACATGAACTCTGTTAGAAAATTAATTTATCATTTAATCCTATTTCAGGCACATTAAATCTTAGAAAATTCATAACTTGAATTCTATAACTCCAAATTTAGTGATTCCAATTCCTATGATCTCATTTTAATGTGTAGATTTTTACTGTATACTTTATTTACATGTTTGATGTGATGTTAATTTATGCTATACTATGTATGTATTGTGTTGATGCGAGTAGACGAGCAAGCCACTGTGGATTCTGAGGTTCAACAAGTAGAAATAGCTGAGCAGGAGCTCATTGAAGGCAAGTTGTGCCCTTGATCACTTACTTTTCCCAGCCATGTTCTTATTAATTTTAATGATCTGCATAGGTTAATTTTGATGGGAGCCTTTATGTTACCCTAGTTTTGATTACCTCTACACCTTGTTCACCCATGAAATATTTTTGGGTAGTACTTGCTATTGCTTTATGTGGATTGGGTATGGAGATACACTATTCATGATTATTCTGTTATTATCTTGTTATTATTACTGTTCATGTTAAGATCATTAAATTAATGGGAACATGGAGCGACCACCCGGGAAAACAGTGCTACCACAAGGGTTTAATGGGACGCCCTTGGCTGATTAACTAGGAAAGCTAGTGGAGGGCTACCTTACCCGAAAGGGGCAAGGGCAGTAGGGGAGTGGTCAGTGTAGGGGGGTCCTTGTTTGATTTTGCTGCGATGGCGGTAAGGCAAGAACCCTGCACTGGAGCTTCCTATAAACTGTAGCGGGTAGTCTGAAGCTAGTGGAACTTTGTAAAGGCCTCGTAGTGTTACCCTGCCTCGCTTCCTTGGTAGAGGTGTATGGGATTCATGACCCCTTGGCAGATGGGTAACACGGCTTGTGGGTAAAGATGCGCAACCTCTGCAGAGTGTAAAACTAGTATACTAGCCGTGCTCACGGTCATGAGCGGCTCGGACCCTCACATGATTAAATATGGAACTTAAATTTAATTTGACATTTGCATCGCATTTGGGATTATTTTACTATTACTGTTCTTTATTATTATTAAGGATTGGTATTTACTTACACTTAGTAATTGCTAATAAAATTTTGACCAAGTTGTAAAAGCAATGCTCGGCCTCAGCCTTTACTTCATTGGTTAGCCTTACACTTCATGAACTCCCACCTTTGGTGAGTTCATGCCACATTATTCCCCACGACTTGTTGAGCTATGAACGTATGTGAGCTCACTCTTGCTGTCTCACACCCCCCCCCCACAGGAGAAGAACAGGTGGTCGAAGAGGAGCCACCTAACACTGAGGCATTTGACTTGATCTAGGTGGCGTTTCTCAGTTGACATTGGCGCCGACGATCCTTAGTTCATTTTATAATTATTCTTTTACTTTGTAATAAGTCTTCCGCTATGTAATAAGTACTCTGATGTTTTATGACATTTATCTCTATACACTCTGTTATTATATATGTTGTCTTCTTGACGCATGTATGAGATGCACCCGGCTTTGTTCCTTAAATCCGGGTGTTACAGAAGTGGTATCAGAGGAAATGTTGACTGTAGGACGAAACCTAGATAGAAATGGACAAAACCCTTACCTACTTATCTCATTCTGATTCATTCTATACTTACCTTACTCCGATTCTTTCTACACTCATCTTGAACCTGTCTCACCTTCTACTGTTCTACTCTGATCATTCTTACCTTTTCTACTCTGAGACAAGATGGATTTCACACCTTGGAATCCCTACCCCTATGACATTTTTAAGAGTTAGGAAGCCTAAGACAAAATTAAAATTATTTTCTCTATTAAAATTGTTGGTTGATTGTTCTGATGATCAATGCCTGATTTGCTTCTTTGATTGATTGAAATATTATATGGACATCTTAGCATGTGCCAGCATAATGTAATAAATTAGCTATGGTAGGTAAAACATTAAACTGCTTAGCTAATAAATCCCCCAAAGTAACATGATTTGTAATTACTGCCTTGTCTACTGCTCTCTCTTACCATATGTATCTAACTCAGATGGTCAATACCAGGAGGGGTGGTCGAATTGATTTGCCTCCTAACCGACACACTCGAAGGATATATAGACAACCTCAGCCACAGCCTGCAGAGATGAATCCTCCACCAGGCGGAGTTGACCCACTGGTTGCTGCTTAGATGGCGGTGATGCAGCAAATGGCAGACACTATGGCTGATATGCGTGCCCAGATGCAGCAAGAACGCCAGGAGATGCGTCAGGAAAGAGAAGATATACGACAGGAGTTGCGCCAAGAGCGAGAGGAGATACGCCAGGAAAGGAGGGCACAACAACAGCAGCTGCAACAACAACTTCAACAATAGCAGCAACAACAGCAAGTGCCATTGCCTCCACCACCACCACCAGTTCCACCTCGTGATAAGCACCGGGAGTTTATGAGTCATAAGCCACCGACCTTCGCCAGTTCGCCAGATCCTCTTGATGTAGACGATTGGTTGAAGTCAATTGAGAAGATGCTCAACATTGCCCAATGCACAGACCGAGAGAAAGTTCTTTATGCCTCAGGTCGTCTGACAGGTCCTGCTGCTGACTGGTGGGATTCTTATACTGCTGCCCATGATGCTGCTGATACTATTACCTGGGCAGAGTTCAGTACACAATTCAGGAACTACCATATTCCAGCTTGTATGATAAAGATCAAGAAGAAGGAGTTTCTGTCATTGAAGCAAGGTAACATGTCAGTCAGCGAGTACAGAGACAAGTTTATTCAGCTATCGAGATATGCTCCGGAGGAAGTTGCTGAGGATGAAAGAAAGCAAGAGCACTTTATTGAAGGACTTAATGGACCCTTGCAGTATGCACTGGTTGCACACACCTTTCCATCATTTCAGAGGCTACTGGATAAGGCTCTTGCTATTGAACACAAGCGTGTTCAATTGGGTGATTTGAAGAGGAAGGCTATCTCACAACGACAGGGTAGTAGCAGTGTTCGTCCACGCTATGTCTCACCACAGGGTACACCGACTCGATCGGGAGGACCACGCCCAGTTCAGCAATCACCACTGAGGACTCCACCTCCTCGACAGGCTACTCCCACTGGCACCCCGACAAGGTCTACAGGACACAAGACTGGCCCTACATGCTTCAAGTGCAGTCAGATTGGGCACTATGCTAATGCTTGTCCAATGGGAAATTCTGGTACACCAGCTAAGAACAAGCAACAGACTCCTGGCAAGGGATATTCTATAGCCAGGGTGAATCAAGTCAGCGTTGATGCTACTCCAGATGGTGGGGACATCGTACTTGGTATGTTTTATGTTACTGCAATTCCTGCAACCATATTATTTGATTCTGGTGCTACACATTCATTCATGTCTGCTAGATATGCCAACACAAATGAAATATCACTGCTAAATATGAGAAAACCCATGATAGTAATTACACCTAAAGGGCCTGTTGAGGCGAATCAAATGACACGTAGATTGACATTGACCATTATGGGTAGAGAATTTGGAGTTACTGCTATAATATTAGAGTCAAGCTTATAGATCTGATCCTTGGTATGTCATGGCTAAGAAAGGCAAAGGCCGTTATAGCATGTGGTAGAGGTACCGTAGAGCTCACTACCACTAAAGGAGAAAGATTTCAAGTTAATATTGCAGTAACCTCCTCATCCATGCGTGCAATGTTCTTTATGCCTAAGGAGTTTGTTGGTGACAACATCCGGGTGGTTAGAGATTTTCCGGATGTCTTTCCGGAGGAGTTACCAGGGATGCCACCTGATAGGGAAGTTGAGTTTGTGATTGATATTTTACTTGGAACTGCCCCTATTTCTAAACGACCATACAAGATGGCTGTAGAAGAACTGAAGGAGCTTAAGAAGCAGTTAACTGAGTTACAAGAAGCGGGGTATATTCGTCCGAGTTCCTCACCTTGGGGAGCACCGGTGTTATTTGTGCAGAAGAAGGATGGATCGCAACGGATGTGTGTGGACTATAGATCACTCAATGATGTCACGGTGAAGAACAAGTATCCATTACCCCGTATTGAGGATTTGTTTGATCAGATGCGAGGAGCCAGGGTATTCTCGAAAATTGATCTCCAATCGGGATACCATCAGATGAGGATTAGACCATCAGATATTCCTAAGACGGCTTTCTCGACTCGATATGGATTATACGAGTTCACTGTCATGTCATTTGGATTGACCAATGCACCAGCTTATTTCATGAATTTGATGAATAAGGTGTTTATGGAGTATTTGGATAGATTCGTCGTGGTATTCATCGACGATATTCTTATTTATTCTCAGAGTGATAGTGATCACGAGGAACATCTGAGGTTGGTACTACAGAAGCTACGAGATAATCAACTCTATGCTAAGTTCAGCAAGTGCGAGTTTTGGATTGACAAGGTGCCATTCCTTGGTCATATTATTTCTAATGGAGGAATAGCAGTGGATCCTGCTAAAGTGAAGGAGATAATGGAGTGGAGAGTGCCCACTACAGTTACGGAGATTCGGAGTTTCTTGGGACTCGCAAGATATTATCGGAGATTTATTGAAGGATTTTCTAAGATTGCTAAGCCCATGACATCGCTTTTGGAGAAAGGAAGAGAATTCAAGTGGGATGAGAAATGCCAAGAAAGCTTTGATCAATTGAAGGAGAGACTAATGTCACCACCAGTATTGGTTATGCTAGATCTACAGAAGGGATTTGACATTTATTGTGATGCATGTGGCCAAGGACTTGGATGTGTGCTCATGCAAGAAGGACATGTGGTTGCCTATGCATCTCGTCAGTTGCGGAAGCATGAACTGAACTACCCCACTCATGACTTGGAACTGGCTGCCGTTGTGCATGCACTTAAGATTTGGAGACACTACGTTATGGGAACTAAGTGCCAAGTATACACGGACCATAAGAGTTTGAAGTACATATTCACTCAGAAGGATCTCAACCTTAGGCAACGCCGTTGGTTGGAGCTCATTAAGGATTATGATTTGGAGATTCATTACCACCCAGGCAAGGCAAATTTGGTTGCAGATGCCTTGAGTCGGAAGGAGCATGTTCACTCTGCTTTCGTTGTCCAGCTACCTGATGAATTAGCAAAAGATTTTGAGAGGCTCAACCTAGGAATTGTAACACATAGGGAAGGAGTTACTATTGAATTGGAACCTACCTTGGAACAAGAAATTCGTAAAGGTCAGGTTGGTGATGCCAAAATCCAGGAGATCAAGGATCTGATAACAGAAGGTAGAGGCCCGGAGTTCACGGAGGATGAACAAGGCACGATATGGTTCAAGAATCGGATCTGTGTTCTCGATATTGATAGTCTTCGGGAAACCATATTGAAGGAAGCACATGACTCAATTTATTCTATCCATCCTGGGAGTACTAAGATGTATCAGGATTTGAAACAAAAATATTGGTGGTATGGATTGAAGAGAGATGTGGTTGCACATGTGGCTATGTGCGATGTGTGCCAAAGAGTTAAGGCTGAACACCAGAGGCCAGCCGGACAACTGCATCCACTGAAGATACCTGAGTGGAAATGGGAAGAGATTGGCATGGACTTCATTGTTGGATTACCCCGCACGTCTGCTGGGTATGATTCTATATGGGTGATTGTGGAAAGGCTAACTAAAGTAGCCCACTTTATTCCGGTGAAGACCACTTATTCAGGAGCCAAGTTGGCAGAGTTGTACATGGCACGGATTGTATGTCTACATGGTGTGCCAAAGAAGATTGTGTCAGACCGGGGATCACAATTTACCTCTCGATATTGGAAGAAGTTGCACGAGTCATTGGATACAAGATTAAATTTTAGTTCGGCTTACCATCCACAGACTGATGGGCAGACTGAGAGAACTAACCAAGTGCTGGAAGATATGTTAAGAGCTTGTGCCCTTAAGCATGGTGGTAGTTGGGATAAGAGTTTACCTTATGCAGAGTTCTCTTATAATAATAGCTATCAGGCCAGTTTGAAGATGTCCCCTTTTGAGGCTTTGTATGGCAGAAAGTGCAGGACCCCATTGTATTGGGATCAAACTGGTGAAAGGCAGTTGTTTGGGCCTGAGATTATACAAGAAGCAGAGGAACAAGTTCAGCAAATAAGGGAGAATTTGAGAACTGCACAGTCCAGGCAGAAAAGTTATGCTGATACCCGGAGAAGACTGCTTGAGTTTAAAGAGGGAGATTATGTCTATTTGAAGGTGTCACCACTCAGGGGTATGAGAAGATTTAAAGTCAAGGGAAAGTTGTCCCCTCGTTTTATTGGACCCTTCTTAATCTTAAAGCGAGTGGGAGAGGTCGCATATCAATTGGAGTTACCGGATCATCTTGCGGATGTTCATGATGTATTTCATATATCTCAGCTGAAGAAATGTCTCAGGGTACCTGAGGAGCAATTACCAATGGAGGATCTTAGTGTTCAAGATGATCTGACTTATGCTGAGTACCCCATCAAGATTTTGGATGCATTGACTCGAGTCACGAGGAATAAGGTTATAAAGATGTGCAAAGTTCAATGGAGCCACCACGGTGAAGACGAAGCAACTTGGGAAAGAGAGGAAGAGCTTCGTATAGATTTTCCCCACCTTTTCCCTAGATCTTCTTAAATCTCGAGGACGAGATTATTTTTAAGGGGGGTAGGATTTGTAATACTCAAAATTCTAAATAAAGAATATAGAGAGATCTTCTCATTTTATGTGCCTCATTTGCATCATAAAAAGAGCATACATGTAATTAAGAGGATTTAATCCAAACAAATGATTCTAAAACAAAATAAAGTACATCTTGTTGGAGTTTTATGTTTGTGCTTTAAATAAAAATAATAACAATATAAAAATGACTAGAAATTGGATTAAACCCTAAATTGAAAAAATAGGGTTTTCTAAAATGAGAAGAAGAGGAATGATACAAAAATATAAATAATGTCACTAAACTTTTAAAATTGGTATTTTTCATTTCACAATATGATTTGAGAATAAATTTGCACAAGGTTTGAAACTAAATTCGAATTCAAATTGATTTTAGAAATTAAGAAAAGAAAATGGGAGATGAAAAGAAAAGGAAAAGCAAAATCCCACTGTTGGGCCCAAAACCCTCAATTCGGCCCACTATCTCTTTTGATCCGCACAGCCCAAACTGCACAACGGCGCCGACCGGTGGGTCCCCTTCGTCAGTCACGCCCGCTTGTTCTCGCGCTCCACCGCGCCTGAGCGACTTACACCTGGGACCCGCGGCAGTGTTACCCCGCGTGCAAACTGGTGTCACGGATGGGTCAGCTTCCATCTGCGTGGCCAACTTACAGGCGGGGCCCGCTGTCAGGTTCATCCTCAACACCGGAAGCTTCGGAACAAACTCGCACGTGGAAATCCTGGTGTCGACCGAGTCTACCGCGTTGGGGTGATAAAACCTTCCCCTGGGTTCTCCACGGTCCCTCATGCGCGGAATCATGAACCTTGTGACCCTCCCTGCTACCTTCTCGCGTGATTATTGCCCCCAGAAACCCTGTCGTCTTCGTGTTCCTCGCCGCCGCCGCGGGCATCGGCTGACCGCTCGAATTGGACCCTAATCGGGGCACCGAGAGATCGTGCGGGTCTCGGTGAAGCCATTCGTAGGCGCAATCGGCCGGTGGTGACCGGAGACCGTGTGAATCCCTCGCCGGAGTTGGCAATCCGCCGTGCGCCGCGGGCAACTTCATTGTGCTCCCCTCTTCGGTGAGTAAACCCTACATCATGTTCACTTGTGGCCCCGGATCATGTAGCACCCTTTGAATTAGAACTTGGCGCGTTGTTCACAGAGTTTGCGGTCGCCGGCAATGGCGTCGCGGGGGTCCGACTGCCGCTACCGGTACGGCTCCAAGCGCCGCCGTGCTCCGCGTTAGAGAATTGGGGAGAAGCGCCCTGACCGTCGATCAGGGAACACACGGCTAGGATTAGTTTTGGGCGTACCGATTCGCTAGGATGGATCGGGGTCGTCAATCTGTCAATCTATGGCTTGGATTAGACCATAGCATACCCGCGTCTCTCGGCAAGTTTTCGTCCGTTCGATCTGATCCTATGGCTGGCATGGGGTGGTAGCGTGGTCGCGTGATGGCCCTCGGATCTGAATCCAGCGATCCGCGAGCGCACGCGGAGTTAGTTAAACCTAGATCTAATCTGGCGCGTACATCTCTAATCGGACGGCCAGAATCTCGCAATACCCCTTCGGCCGCGCAACTTGCAAATGTGACCCCCTTGTTTTCAGGAATTAAACCCGCCGTCCTTGACCGCTATTCACTGAGTCTTGGAATTATTGCACCAGAGCCCCTGACCTTTCTGAAAAATGAGGCCCAGTCCAGAGGTGTTTAAAAACAGAGAAATATTTATAGAAATTCATTTTTAATACAAAAACAAATCTAGAAACTTGTATAAATCATAGAAAATCCATTTTTAGTCCAAATTGAGCCATTCCAGTTTCTAAAATTTTGTAATATTATTCTTTAACACTTAGAGTCACTGTTTTGACATGAACTCTGTTAGAAAATTAATTTATCATTTAATCCTATTTCAGGCACATTAAATCTTAGAAAATTCATAACTTGAATTCTATAACTCCAAATTTAGTGATTCCAATTCCTATGATCTCATTTTAATGTGTAGATTTTTACTGTATACTTTATTTACATGTTTGATGTGATGTTAATTTATGCTATACTATGTATGTATTGTGTTGATGCGAGTAGACGAGCAAGCCACTGTGGATTCTGAGGTTCAACAAGTAGAGATAGCTGAGCAGGAGCTCATTGAAGGCAAGTTGTGCCCTTGATCACTTACTTTTCCCAGCCATGTTCTTATTAATTTTAATGATCTGCATAGGTTAATTTTGATGGGAGCCTTTATGTTACCCCAGTTTTGATTACCTCTACACCTTGTTCACCCCTGAAATATTTTTGGGTAGTACTTGCTATTGCTTTATGTGGATTGGGTATGGAGATACACTATTCATGATTATTCTGTTATTATCTTGTTATTATTACTGTTCATGTTAAGATCATTCAATTAATGGGAGCATGGAGCGACCACCTGGGAAAACAGTGCTACCACAAGGGTTTAATGGGACGCCCTTGGCTGATTAACTAGGAAAGCTAGTGGAGGGCTACCTTACCCGAAAGGGGCAAGGGCAGTAGGGGAGTGGTCAGTGTAGGGGGGTCCTTGTTTGATTTTGCTGCGATGGCGGTCAGGCAAGAACCCTGCACTGGAGCTTCCTATAAACTGTAGCGGGTAGTCTGAAGCTAGTGGAACTTTGTAAAGGCCTTGTAGTGTTACCCTGCCTCACTTCCTTGGTAGAGGTTTATGGGATTCATGACCCCTTGGCAGATGGGTAACACGGCTTGTGGGTAAAGATGCGCAACCTCTGCAGAGTGTAAAACTAGTATACTAGCCATGCTCACGGTCATGAGCGGCTCGGACCCTCACATGATTAAATATGGAACTTAAATTTAATTTGACATTTGCATCGCATTTGGGATTATTTTACTATTACTGTTCTTTATTATTATTAAGGATTGGTATTTACTTACACTTAGTAATTGCTAATAAAATTTTGACCAACTTATAAAAGCAATGCTCAGCCTCAGCCTTTACTTCATTGGTTAGCCTTACACTTCATGAACTCCCACCTTTGGTGAGTTCATGCCACATTATTCCCCACGACTTGTTGAGATATGAATGTATGTGAGCTCACTCTTGCTGTCTCACACCCCCCCCACAGGAGAAGAACAGGTGGTCGAAGAGGAGCCGCCTAACACTGAGGCATTCGACTTGATCTAGGTGGCATTTCTCAGTTGACATTGGCACCGACGATCCTTAGTTCGTTTTATAATTATTCTTTTACTTTGTAATAAGTCTTCCGCTATGTAATAAGTACTCTGATGTTTTATGACATTTATCTCTATACACTCTGTTATTATATATGTTGTCTTCTTGGCGCATGTATGAGATGCACCCCGGACGTCTTCTCCCGAGATCTACATCAACCCTCCGTCAAGACCGACGACACGCCCGAGCCCGAGAAGGCCTCGGCCCTGCCTGAGGCACCCTCGGCCGCCGAGGGTGAGGCACTGCCCGTCGAGGAGGAGCGGAATGGGGTCTCGCCTAATCGAAACTGGCAGACCCTGTACCTACAATATCTCCACCGAGTAGAGCTACCCCTCGACGGAACCGAGGCTCGGCGATTGGCGTGGCGCGCCAAGTCGTTCGTCTTGTTAGGTGACGAAAAGGAGCTCTACCACCGCAGCCCCTCAGGCATCCCCCAGCGATGCATATCCATCACCGAAGGTCAGGAGTTATTGCAAGAAATACACTCGGGGGCT
Source organism: Zea luxurians (assembly GCA_029449295.1). Taxonomy (NCBI): domain Eukaryota; kingdom Viridiplantae; phylum Streptophyta; class Magnoliopsida; order Poales; family Poaceae; genus Zea; species Zea luxurians. The sequence goes on from JAOPSE010000002.1 coordinate 7,545,163, forward strand.
TGCGGTCACCACGCAGCACCTCGAGCCCTCGTTGGAAACGCCTTTCGACAAGGTTTCTACTGGCCAACTGCGGTGGCCGACGCCACTAGGATTGTACGCACCTGCCAAGGGTGTCAATTCTACGCAAGGCAGACCCACCTGCCCTCTCAGGCTCTGCAAACAATACCCATCACCTGGTCGTTTGCTGTGTGGGGTCTGGACCTTGTCGGTCCCTTGTAGAAGGCACCCGGGGGCTTCACGCACCTGCTGGTCGCCGTCGACAAGTTCTCCAAGTGGATTGAGGTCCGACCCCTAAACAGCATCAGGTCTGAACAGGCGGTGGCGTTCTTCACCAACATCATCCATCGCTTTGGAGTCCCGAACTCCATCATCACCGACAACGGCACCCAGTTCACCAGCAGGAAGTTCCTGGACTTCTGCGAGGACCACCGCATTTCGGTGAACTGGGCCGCCGTAGCTCACCCCATGACGAATGGGCAGGTAGAGTGTGCCAACGGCATGATTCTACAGGGACTCAAGCCGAGGATCTACAACGACTTCAACAAGTTTGGCAGGCGATGGATGAAGGAACTCCCCTCGGTGGTCTGGAGTCTGAGGACGACGCCAAGCCGAGCCACGGGCTTCACGCCGTTTTTTCTAGTCTATGGGGCCAAGGCTATCTTGCCCACAGACTTAGAATACGGCTCCCCAAGGATGAGGGCATACGACGCCCGAAGCAACCAGACCAACCGAGAAGACTCACTGGACCAGCTGGAAGAGGCTCGGGACATGGCCTTACTACACTCGGCGCGGTATCAGCAGTCCTTGCGACGCTACCACGCCCGAGGGGTTCTGTCCCGAGACCTCTAGGTGGGCGACTTGGTGCTTCGGCTACGACAAGACGCCCGAGGGCGCCACAAGCTCACGCCTCCCTGGGAAGGGCCATTCATCATCGCCAAGACTTTGAAGCCCGAAACATACAAGTTGGCCAACAGTCAAGGCGAGGTCTACAGCAACGCTTGGAACATCCGACAGCTACGTCGCTTCTACCCTTAAGATGTTTTCAAGTCATTCATATACCTCGTTTACATAAACAAGTAAAGTCTAACCATCAAGGAAGGGTAAGCCTTGCCTCGGCAAAGCCCGACCCTCCCTTGGGGGCTAGAAGGGGCAAACCCCCTCTGTGTCAAAATTTTCCTTGGAAAAAGTCTTTCGGCCAGAACATCTTTCGCGATTTTCGACTACGTCGATAGTGGGATCTTGAAAACGACGGAGTAAACGTAAGCAGCAAGGACGACCGAGCCGAGGGACTCCTACGCCTCCGGGATACGGATACCTCACTCATCACCTTCTGCGATAAGTAACTCACGCTCGGATAAGAGATCCTGCTAACCGAACAAGTCTTAACGCTCGAAAACTTCTCAGCCGAAACAATTTTTCGTGCCTTCTCGACTATATCGATAACAGAATCCCGCGGACGAGCAAGAGTACACGTAAGCGGCGAAGGTCAACCGAGCCGGTGGACTCCTACGCCTCTGGGATACGGATACATCACTCATCACCTTCCGCGGTAAGTAACTCTCGCTTGGATAAACGATTCTGCTACCGACAAGCAAGTCCTGATACTCGAAACAAGAGGAAAAGAAACGCAGCTTTATAACATGACAAATACACAGATGTTCAGGCCCCGACAGCCGCAATGAACATACACCGGCACTCAAGATGCCATTACAGACGGGACTCCGGTTCCGTTCCCGCGGGTACGAACAACCTCCACATCGGAGGGCCTGCAGGACGACGACTTCCAGGTGGCTCGCCGCCGCCCACTCCTGCAGCAGCGACAACGACCTCCTCTCCGGACGGCCAAACAGCAGCAGCGATGACCTCAGGGCAGATGCTGCTGCGACGAGGCCCTCGCCCACGTCCCCACTCGAGGGGCGAGGACAAGCTATCAAAGCCAAAGAGCCGGAGGCCCGAAGCGCAGATGGCGCCGACGATCTCGTCGGCGACGAGGACTTCTCCAACTGCCACCACCTCAGCACCAACGACGGCAGCCACCTGCCCACCAGTAGATCCCAACTCAAGTCCTCCCGGACGGGCGAGCACTGACCACCGCGTGGAGGCGTCGAGCCGGAGCACGGGCAGGACAGCCCAAGAACACGAACGCCGCCCTAGCAGCGCGCGACGTCTTGGACGGTCCCCCGGTACGCACGGCACGAAAGCCGCCCGTACAGCGGCTAGATAGCCACACTCCGCCCGACAGCGTGAGGGGGCACCGGCAGCTGGGCCAGAGCCAGCTGAGCCAGCGAGCCCAACGCGCTGAAGCTGATGACGGTCGCGGCCGACCAGCCCCGCATTGTCGAAGTCCGCCCCCTCCGCTAGACCGGTGGGCGCCCTCTCCCCTGAAGGCTGAAGAAGAAGGTGGCCCACTGACCCATGCGAGAGGTAGAGCTCCGGCTCAGCTCGCCCTCCGCCCCAGCAAGGATGATGAAGATCCTTGAAGCTGAGGGCGGGGCGGAGGCCGCAGCCCGGCTCGCTTCTCCTCACCAAACTACCCATTGGTGGGGGAATGCAGCCGGGCTGCACGACGAAAATCCTTGAAGCCGAACGATGGCTGAAAGGTACCGATCTCCACGAGATCGCGCTCCTCCAACGGTAGCAAGAGCAAGACGACGATGGGGCACCCCATCTGGGGGCTCGGAAGGTGGAAGGGCGCAATGCATGAAGAGAATGCGGAGGCGTGACTGCCACCCAGGGAGCCTTTCCCTTTTTCAAGGCAACTCACCCCACTCGCGTCCTCAGGCGTCTCGGGCTAAGTCTTCACCAACGCGCTCAAAGATCCTCCCCCTACGACACGGGGGCTGGGCCCCACACGACATGCAAGCTGGCTCAGGACAGAAGAAGCCAAATCGCTGCGCACGGAGCGTGTAACTGCCCAGCGGTTACAAGCATTCCTCCGTCTTCGCCTAAACCAGCGGGTGAAAGGGCGGACCGCCATGCAGGCAGCATGCAACCGCGCCATGGGGATGCACCCTTTTGACTTCGACACGTCCAGCATGGAGTCCCAGGCCCACATGTCATGTAACCGGCGTGCCGGTTACTACGTGCGAAAAACTGGAGCGCCACTGGCGCCCACGCTGCGCCTTCTCGACTGCGGAACCGGTGCCACAATTCGAGGCAACCCTACGCGTGGACCAGCAGTGCCAGCCAAACACGCTGGTCATGGGTCAGTCAGCCGCGGGAGAAGGCGCGACGGTTGATATGGCTAGAAGTGGGCCGACAGTAATGGCGGCAGCAGGCGGGCGGAAGCGGCGGTCAAATCGTCTGCAGGCTCACGTCCCCTCCTGGAGCAGCAGGAGAGCCCTCTCCCACGGCGTGAAGACGGCGCACCCGTGTTCTGTTCCTCGAACGACTCGCGCATGCACAACGGCTGCCCCGCGAACCACTCGTCCCATCGCATTAACTCCGCGGCAGGGCAGGCGATACCTTTGGCAGGCGAAGCGGGCGATGCTTCACCTCCGCCATAATGACCGCGTCAAAAAAAGGTGTGCCACGTCGTTCAATTTCGTATCTTTTTCCTCTCCCCCTTTCTCTCTCTTGCTACAGGGACCGGGAAAGGGGATACTCCGAAAGGGATCCTTATCCGCGAAGGAAGCGGGCCCCGAGCCCTCCTACTGATCAGAGGTTTGAAGGCTGGCCCCTCGGAAGGGTTCGATAGCCGCCTCAGAGCATTCGAGCTCCGCACCCACTACTGGTCAGAGGTTCAAAGGCTGGCCCCTCGGAAGGGTTCAACAGCCGCCTCAGGCCACTCGGGCTCCGCGCCCACTACTGATCAGGGGTTCGTAGGCTGGCCCCCCGAAGGGTTCGACAGTCGCCCCAGAGCATGCAGAGTGAGGGATGGCTCTGGGTACGTTCGATACATAACCAAGGCTCGGGCTACGCTACCGAGGTACCCTAGGACATTTCCGAGACCAGCAGGAGCGATTCTGTAATGGAATCCCACTAGAGGGAGGCATCGAGCCCTCGGACCCTATCAAATGGGACCGGGTCCGGCAAATCACCTGCAGGTACTTTTGGAGCGCGTCTCTAGGCCACTAGCCGACCCTTATCGAATGGGGCACAGGCGTCCACTCGGATCACCCGTTAGCAACTTACTGAGACACCATGTTCGGCGCCCTCCGAGGGCAACATGGCGCTTTCCCCCCCTCCTCCTTGCGGAAAGGCGACGAAGGGGCGTATGAAAAAAGCCGAGTCAGTCCCTGACCGTCCTCTCGCCCTGTGCAGAGGCTCGGGGGCTGCTCTCGCGAACTCGGCTCCGGCCAAACCGTTGACAGCGTCGACATACCAGCCCGAGAACTCGGAACCTGACCATGCACCCGGACTATGATCAGATCGCATGAGGGAACAACCAGATCGGCAGAGGCATCACGAAAGGCACTAAGACCTCAGAGGAGTCAAACCACTCCTCCGAGGCCTCGGGGGCTACACCCGGCGGGTGCGCTCGCGCGCACCCACCAGAACAAAATGCAACCAAGAAAGGTCGGTCCCCTTACAAAAAACGCGACAAATCCTCCAAGCGAGTGCCAACACTCCCTTTGAGGCTCGGGGGCTACTCTCGGGGACAATAATTAGGGGTACCCCCAAGACTCCTAAAACTCGGCTGGTAAACACCATCAGCACAAAGCTGCAAAGGCCTGATGGGCGCAATACAGGTCAAAGCTCCGTCCACTCAAGGGACACGATCTCGCCTCGCCCGAGCCCAGCCTCGGGCAGGAACAGTAGACCAAGGCAGATTCACGCCTCGCCCGAGGGCCTCCTCAAGCAACGGACGCACCTTCGACTCGCCCGAGGCCCAGTTCGGGTAGGCTTCGCGGAGAAGCAACCTTGGCCAGATCGCCTCGCCAGCCGACCGGATCGCAGGAGCATTCAATGCAAGGATCGCCTGACACCTTATCATGACGCGCGCTCCTCAGTCAACAAGGCCAAAGTGACCACAGTCACTTCGCCCCTCCACCTACTAACCTGACAAGAAAACAGTGCTACCTGCACTGCTCCGACTACTGTGGCACCCGCCAGGGTGAGGCTGACAGCAGCCAAGTCCAGCCTCGGGCGCCATAGGAAGCTCCGCCTCGCCCGACCCCAGGGCTCGGACTCAACCTCGACCCCGAACGACGGTCTCCGCCTCGCCCGACCCCAGGGCTCGGACTCAACCTCGACCTCGGACGACGGTCTCTGCCTCGCCCGACCCCAGGGCTCGGACTCAACCTCGACCCCGGACGATGGTCTCCGCCTCGCCCGACCCCAGGGCTCGGACTCAACCTCGACCTCAGACGACGGTCTCCGCCTCGCCCGACCCCAGGGCTCGGACTCAACCTCGACCTCAGACGACGGTCTCCGCCTCGCCCGACCCCAGGGCTCGGACTCAGCCTCGACCTCGGAGGAGCCTCCGCCTCGCCCGACCTTGGGCTCGGGCCGACCACGTTGTAGGGGGGTACATCATTACCCTACCCCTAGCTAGCTCAGGCTACGGGGAACAAGACCGGCGTCCCATCTGGCTCGCCCCGGTAAAACAAGTAATGATGACACCCCGCGTGCTCCATGACGACGGCGGTTCTCATCCCCCTACTGAAGCAAGGAGACGTCAGCAAGGTCCTGACAGCCCCGACAGCTGTGCTTCTACAGGGTTTAAGCGCTCCTTCGACGGCCACGACATCACATGAACAAGGCACCAACACCTCTCCGACAGCCACGTCGGCATGTACATAGGACTCTGGCTCCTCTCTGCCGGACACGTTAGCACACTGCTACACCCCCCATTGTACACTTGGGCCCTCTCCTTACGTCTATAAAAGGAAGGTCCAGGGCCCTCGTATGAGAAGGTGGCCGCACGGGAGGACGGGCTGACGAGCAGGCTCACTCTCTCCTCTCCCTCGCGAACGCTTGTAACCCCCTACTGCAAGTGCATCCGCCCTGGGCGTAGGACAACACGAGCTGCGGTTCCCCTTATTGTTTTCCCCCTTGTGTTCCGTCTCGCGCCGACCCATCTAGGGTGGGACACGCAGCGACAATTTACTCGTCGGTCCAGGGACCCCCCAGGGTCGAAACGCCGACAGTTTTGTTTTCGCACTTCGATTCTGTGGATGTCTCGGGCATCATGATTGTAACACCCTAGGGTTACCTAGGGTGCTTCTCAGTGCTAACTCAAGATCATTATCACATGTGAATCCAATTGAGCAAAAGACACCAAAAACTTAGGAGCTAAAACTAAACTAAGTCTTTTATCTTAAGGATCATGCCTAAATCATATCATGCATTCAAAAAGGGTAAAATGTTGAAACCCTAGAACAACCCTAATTAGGCCATTTAAGTAGAGAGGAAGAAATGGGTAAAAAGACCATGAAAAACATGGAATCATGGCTTAGGCTAATTATAAAAGTTTAAATACACTAACTAAGCTACAATAAAGGTTATAAAAGTTTGGCCAAAATAGTTTGTTAAAAACACCAAACAAGCCATTCAATTGGAGGCTTCCTAGAGAAATCTGAAATTCAGATTTCTAAATTTCAGCCCCTAACTCAAAACCGAGCGCGTTCACCTTAATCCCTAGCTCAAATCCTTAAGCTCCCATTAACAAAAATGTGCTAAACTAACCCCTCTACAACATATCTAAAGATGGCAATGGTATTCGGGCCCTAGACACGACAAAACCGAAGATTTGCCTCGGGCTTGGGCTGAGAGACAGACCCGACTTGAGAGCTCCATATCTTTGGAACCAGTATGCCAAATCCTATGATCCCCACACAAGATCGGTAGCTTATAGGGAGGAGAAGAGGTTTTGTGCACTGACCAAGGCAAGAGTAGGCTCGGATGAGTGACAACATGTGCCAGAACTCGGGCAGAATGAACGTGCACACGTGTTCGACCCTGGTCGGCATGCCGGCTTTCGCCCAACCCGCGCGCGCGCTCGCCCCAGTGCCCGGTCAAGTCCATCGCGTGCCCTTGCCCGCGCCGTGCCTACAAAGCAGCCCCAAGGCCTTGCCCGTACTCCCCCGCATGCTCTCAGTCCTGCCCAAGCTAGAGTCCGCCGGACTTTGCTTGGAGCACGACGCGCCACCGCCCGCCAAGCCACCCGAGCCTCGGCCATCGTGGCCAGCTCACTCCAGCTGCCCCAGTCTGTGTCAGCTGTTCGGTTAGCTTCGCCAGAGACCCATGAAGCTCTCCGAGTCCTCGGACCCTGCAGAGCCTCATCGGAGGCCCCAAATGACCCTCGCCAGATTTCTTCCGCTCACCGACGAATGTGGACCAGGTAAGTCTCTGTGCCGTTCTCAAATTCCTTCCACATACTACCTCTACGTCACCTGGTCGAGCCTCCCGAGCTAACCAATTGGACTATCGCGCCGTGAGCAGGCCAAATACTCGCTGCCGACGAACTCACCCACCTGCGCACGTGGACCGGCCTACTCCGACCATCCCCAGAGACGATCCGCACATCGGCGTGACCGTCAAGACCTCCCCTACACCCTCGGTCACTTCACCGGAGCCATCTCACCATCGATAAGCCCCTCTGCCCTTTCCTCTCCCATGGCTACAATTTCATTAGGGGAAGGACCGCGTGTTTGATTTAGCGGAATCCCAGGGGGTTTGCTACGTAGTCAGAGACATGTGAATAGTAACCCGAGGACCCGTCTGCAAGAAATCTTAGAAACCTTCGCCAGGGACCTCGATGTGAAATCTTTTTCCTTTAACCATTTTTTATTCTTTTTAAATGAGCAGAGAACTTAGGAAATTTATATCTTGAGAAATATTTAACCATATTTAGTCAAACCAATTTTGTTAGATTCCAAATAAGATGAAATATTGAACAAAAATACTAAACCTTATGGTTTCTGTATTGATTTTTAGAGTTTGGAATTAAATAAGAAAACTGCCCAAACCTTATTAAAATAAGGAAAAATAGTTATGCTTTTGTACTGGACTTAAGAAAATTCATAGAGGTACACACCCAACTTAAGCACTGTTTAAAAATATTGAGCACCCCAATATACAAGGTTAACTCAAGAATATCTATTAAAGACCATATCTGCCCAAAACTTAGGAAAATAAGAAAGACAATAGAAATTAATGAATAGTGGATGAACATATTTTTCCTAGTCCACCTAAGTAATGAAGAACCTAGGAAAAATACAAAGAACCCTAGTCCAGAGCAAATCCAAGGTTAATTATTTATTTGGGAACTAATAAAACCAGAAAGGCCATAATTAAAAATATAAGGAGCATTTCAAAATTTGTAAGAAAAATTCAGTAAACTCCTAACTACTAGAACACCACTACAAAAATGATAAACACCCCATCCCATCATCATACGTGGGTTGAACAATTAAAACTTGATTTTTGCCATATTATAATTAAAACCTAAGAAAATCTAAACTTGTGCAACAATAGGCAAATTTATTTTTACCCAACTATTAGTGAAGTAGAACATCAGAGGAAATTACAAAACCTATTCAAAAAATATGAGGTAACACCCATTACCCCTACCCCATGAAAAAGGTCACATAATCCAAGAAATTCTACCACCCTTTCCCTTAAGCAAAAAGTTGCCAAATTCTAGAATGATTGCTCTTGCACAAAGAAGAAAATAGGAAAATTTAGAAATCTGTTGTTTGATATTTTTCAAGTATAGTGGTAGTAGAAAGCACCCCATTGGCCAAAAACTTTAGAAAATCATAGTAAAATAACCAATAAGTATTAGTGGCTAAAATTTGGTAAAAAGTCATGTTATTACACCAAAATGCAAGCAAAAATAAGCCTTATAGAATAACCTACTATTAAAGGAGAGTTGTATTTCAAAACACCCGCTCTGCCCTAAAATTTGATAATTTTGTACAGAGAGAACCCCTCACTTTCTAAGCCCCAATTTTTGAGACAGAGAGTTATACACCAGTGAGGAGCTACTGTAATTTTTGCAGAATTTTTAGAAATATCTAAAACTAGCTTTTAGTTCAAACCCACCTTAAGGGCATAAAAGAAAAAGGAAAGGAAGAGATAAATTAGAAAGATTAATGAATCTCACCCCAATAAATGCAGCTAGGAATCATGTTAAAATATTGCTACAACATAAAAAGGAAAATCAGTGGAACACTAAAAATAGTCTAACCATTCAGTAATCAAACTTGACCCTAATTTACCAAGTATGCCACAGAAATCTCTAGTAGCAAGATTAAGCTCTACCTTATTTATTTAATCATTCACCATACAATTTTAGTTGCTAAATTGCATATCATGCCATACATATATCTTATTCATTGTATTGATTAGATTGCAACCTTGCTGACGGAGAGTACGTGCTCATTCCTGAGCAAGGAGCTGCCCACAATGAAGATCAGAAGCCAGCTACCGAGCCTGCCATCGAGGATCTCCCCGTAGCCCCTGCAATTGAAGGCAAGCCAACTACACTTAATGTTTGTAGGCTTATTATGTGCATTTAAGTGTAGGAGTTGCTTGAAACCCTTAGTTGCATGAATTCAGGATTCCTTTTTGAGATGGATACTACTATGTTAGGTCGAGTAGCTGCTTTGATGATTAGGATCTCGGTAGAAGTCGAGTGATTTTTCTAGCACTCGCGCAAGGTCAGGAATTGATTGTATTCATCTTGATAACGAGATCTATGATGGTCTATGGACTTGGATCCAGGGAGGATGCCTTGTCCATGAGACGAGAAAATGAATTAAGGATTAATGTGTGGATACCTGAGTCAAGCGTTTGAACGTACTAAACACATGTCGAAAAATATGGTAACCGGTAAGCCTAGTACCTGAGTGAAGCCGGGCATGGACTTTACCCCTCACTCGTCCTGAGACTGGGTCTCCCATGCTAGCTATGGTGGGTACAAGTGCGGTCATTACACGGCGGCAGCTAGGGTCAGTGGCGCATTGTATGCTAAGGCGGTGAGTCCTGGCCGCGAACGGGGAATCGATGGGGACGGTTGATGTGTGTGGGACATAGGGCCCTGACATGTCCTGTGTTTAGGTTTACCTTGCAAGGTTAAAACTCGATTTGAATCGTCTGCTTCTCGTAGCTAATGAGACTGCTTGACCCCTTGTACTACATTGAGTAAGAAGTGAAATGAGGTTTTACATGAGATAACATGTTGATTGTATTAAATGATTGTTACCATGTATGCTTAGAAGGAGCAAACATAGCTAAAAGTAAATGATTTAGAATTGGAAAAGATAAAAATGATTTTAGATTCAGCTAGTGCTTTTGGCAAACCAAACCCCTCAGCCAAACAGCTGCATGGTCTAGAGGTAGAGGAGTAGATTCCTCACACCGGGTAACTCTAGCTGAGTATTAGTATACTCAGCCTTGCTTATGGCATAATTTTTGCAGGTACGCTTCAGGATATGGTTGATGGTGTGACTTGGCCTACCACCCTGCCACTGGGTTGGACGGTCGAGTGGGATGCTGCTCCAGCAGGAGAGGAGCAGGAGGAGTAGTGGGCTAGGCCTTGCCCTATTCCTCACCTTTCGACGATAATGATTATCCGCTGCAATTTATCTTAAGAACTTACTTCAGTTTACCTGAAAAACTCTGATTTATGTAATAACTCCAGTACTTTAATTTGAGGTTTCCTGTTTTATTGTATTTCCTCTATGACTCACCTTCGAGTGAGCTTGTGGTATTTGATCCTGGAAGAGTGGCTTTATTAGACTAGATCTGAGGGACTGACAGGTTATTCTGATTTAAATGTGTTGCGGCCCTTGAGGCGTGACTTGGGCACTTAAACTAGAATAATTCAAGCGGTTCCGCCACAGCTGGTATCGGAGCAAATACCACCATAGAGAAAGCAATAAACCATGAATACCAACTTTCAAAAATCTAAAACTTGCCTAGAAACCAGTATTGGAATCGTCAGGACTAGAACGCTAGACCTAGGACGAAAGGCCTTAGGAATAGTGGGAAAAATAGGTGGCTAATTAAGTGGGCCCTATGGGACAGTCTTAGGGTTTTTAAAGGATGCCCTAAAAAGCACCCTTCTGATTCGGAGAGGAGACGTTATTTTCAGCATGCATGCATTATAAAACTAAAAGGATTAGAAATTAAAGGAGAAAAAAATTGATCTAACCCGCTTCCTTTTAAAACCACCCAGGCTCCTTTATTTTTCTTTCTTCCACCATAGTCTTTACATCGATTCTCTTCCACAGATGACTTCACCCACCCCCGCTAATGGAGGAGACACTCGTTTTAGTTCTGATTTCCTTTCTCATAATGGTTTTCCTTCCATCTTGTGGGAAGTGCTCAACTCCACCGGTTACCCTACGCCGCCTTTGTACACGGTGTAGCTGTATGAGGAGCATCGGGTGCCACGTTGTCGAGTCTGGCTGACTCTGGAGGCATATCCCCTTCAGCCGGGTTGGCGTTCCCTTGATTCTGAGACTATTGCATTCAAGACGGACGACACCACCGAAGCGGCAGCTATGAAGACCCTAACGAGTTTCTGTGGCTACCATCCCCTGGAGATGGTGATGCACCCCTTGGGATTCTTCCCCATTGAGAAGAGGGACGACCCTATGTGGTGCAACCGTGTGAGCCATGTGAAGGATGTATGGGCTATGTATCCTGACTTGGTTGGGAGGATCACTGTTCAGTGCATGAGCGCACTGTACCGCCTACAGGCCCTATAGAGCGACGCTATGCCACATCTTGCTAACCTCGCTCAGACCACCAAGCTCACCCTCGACAACTGAGAAGACTTCATGGTCGACTTGTCCTTAGAGTTGGTGGAGAAGGACCTACAGGTGGAACGGTTGAGCCAGCGCATCACCACCCTGGAGCAGCAGGTGGAGATCCGGGACAACACCATTTATGTCCTGGAAAACAAGCTCCATGGTGTGCAGTAGGAGCTTGAGGAAGCTGATGACCACCTAGACATGCACCACCTGGAGATGGAGGCCAATGAGGCCAGAAGCGAGGGAGAAGAGGCTCCCGAGGAGTTAGGACCAGCCCCTGGTACCAATGCGACTGTCTCCGAGATGCCCCCTTCACCCATATCCAGTGTCGCTTCCACTACTCAGGGTTGATGAGTCATTCAACGCTTTAGGAGGATAGAAACCCACGCGAGCTTAGTTGACGTCAGATTTTGGACTAGGCTTACGGGTACTGTTCCCTAAAATTGATGTAATCCATGAGAACTTTTGAGATCAATGCAGTGATTTTAACCATGTTATCCTCGTTCGAGTTAATGTTATGTTATGACATTTTCTTTCCGTATAATACAAAGCATGTTGTTCAGAATTATGAATTGGGATAACGGTGGCAAAAATCTCTGTTTTCAGACGGCAGCTAGGCAGCGTCGCGGGCAGAACGAGCAAGTTCCCCTGCCACCTCCTCCTGCTCACACGGTGCAGGAGCTGATGGCTCAGCAGAACGAAATTCTGTGATAGCTCTTGCAGCGCCAGCCCCACCCTCAGCAACATGGTGGAGGCCAACCCCAGCGACCTTCGGCCGTGGCAACCTACCAGGAGTTCCTAAGTACGCAGCCGCCCTTGTTCACCAAGGCAGAGGATCCGTTGGATGCTGACGTGTGGTTATGCGTCGTGGATTCCAAGTTTCCCCTCCTCACGGGAGACTGCCCTGATGACACCAAGGCTCGCTTCGCCGCGCAGCAGCTTTGCGGACCTGCTCAGACATGGTGGCACCATTTCTGCTCCATGCTACCTGCTGGTCATGAAGTTTCTTGGGAGGAATTCAAGACTGCCTTCAGAGGACACCACATTCCAGCTAGGATTCTTGACCGCAAGCTGAATGAATTCCTGGCACTCAATCAAGGAACCCGCATGGTATTGCAGTATGCTCAGACCTTCAATGACCTGTGCCAGTACGCAGGGCATCATGCTGATTCTGATGAGAAGAAGAGAGACTATTTCCGTAGGGGTCTCAACACAAGTTGCGTGAGTGTCTCAACACTGTTCGGGTTGATAGCTTCAATGAATTGGCTAACCTGGCCATCTCACAAGAAGACTGCATTATAGCTCAACGGGCAGAGAAGAAGAGAAAGGCGCCAATGTCAGCACCCTTCGCTCATCCCCAGAGGTTCAAGATTGTTTCCCATAATCAGAGCAGAGGATTTCAGTAGCAGGCAGGCAGATGGGTGATTAGGCCACCCCAGCAGCAGCAGCGAGCACCCAATCTTTTTCCAGCTCTCGCTCCAAGGAACAATCAACCTCCGCAGCAGCAGCAGTTCCGCTAGGGAAGTGGGAACAAGTGCTTCACTTGTGGCAATGTGGGCCATTATGCCAAGAATTGCCCAAGGAATCAGCAGAGGCAGATGCCAGCACCAAATCAAGATAGAGGGAGGAAGCAGAAGGTGCAAGTCTGGCAAGGGAAGCTCAACTTCACTACTCTGGAGGAGTTACCTGAAGCAGCCCCCATCATGACTAGTACCTTTTCAGTTTTTAATCAACTTGCATTAATTCTATTTGATTCTGGTGCATCTCATAGCTTCATTAGCCAGAAGTTCAGTGCTAAATGTCAATTGCCTTTCTGTCATACTCGAGGGTCTTTTATGATCACAACGTCCGGAGGCAAGGTTGCAACAAACCAATTAAAACAAAGCATGCCTATTCAGCTGGGAAGCCACATTGTCAAAACCACCCTCCTTATTTTAGGATTGGAAAATGTGCACATTATTCTGGGAGCCAATTGGATGACCTGACACCAAGTGGTGCTAGTTATAGCCAGCCGCATTGTTGAAATTAAATCCCCAATCTGTGGGAGTTTCACCTTATTTCTGCCCAGCCAAGATTCTACTCGATCATGTGCTTTTGCTATGATAGAGTTACTTTTGAGGAAGATTCCAGTGGTCTGTGAGTATGCAGATGTTTTTCCTGATGAATTGCCAGGGATGCCACCAGACTGGAATATTAAATTCGCCATCGAGTTGCAACCGGGAACGACACCTATTTCCAAGAGGCCTTACTGGATGCCACCCGCTAAATTGGTAGAATTGAAGAAGCAACTGCAAGAATTGTTGGACAAAGGTTTCATCCGCCCAAGTACTTCGCCTTGGGATGTCTAGCCTTGTTTGTGAAGAAGAAGGATGAAAGCTTGAGGCTGTGCATAGATTACCGCCCACTTAATGCGGTGACTATCAAGAACATGTATCCTTTGCCTCGTATTGATGTTCTTTTCGATCAATTGGTCGGAGCCAAAGTGTTTTCCAAGATAGACCTTCACTCTGGCTATCATCAGATCAAGATACGAGCAAGTGATGTTCTGAAGACTGCCTTCTCAACCAGATATGGACTGTATGAATATTTGGTAATGTCGTTTGGGCTAACTAATGCACCAGCATACTTCATGTATCTGATGAACTCTGTCTTCATGCCTGAATTGGACAAGTTCGTGGTGGTTTTCATCGATGATATCTTGGTGTACTCAAAGAACGAAGAAGAGCATGCCGGTCATTTGCATGTAGTGCTTCAACGTCTGCGAGAGCACCGTCTTTATGCCAAATTGTCAAAATGTGATTTTTGGCTAAAGGAAATCAAATTCTTGGGTCACACTATCTCTCAGGCAGGCATAGCTGTGGATCCTGATAAGGTGCAAGAGGTGATGAACTTGAAGCCACCGACAACTGTCCGTCAGATTCGAAGTTTTCTTGGATTGGCTGGTTATTATCGAAGATTCATTTCGGATTTCTCTCGAATTGCGAAGCCCATGACTGAATTGTTAAAGAAAGGAGCCAAGTTTGATTGGGTCAGAGCTACGAAGATGCCTTCCACACATTGAGGCAACATCTGACTACAGCACCGGTGTTAGCGCAACCCGACAGCGGCAAGCCATTTGATGTGTACTGTGATGCCTCTGGCACTAGACTAGGTTGTGTTTTGATGCAAGACAACTGAGTCATTTCTTACGCATCGAGAGTACTCAGGCCTCATGAGCAAAATTATCCCACTCATGACTTGGAGTTAGCAGCCGTGGTTCATGCCTTGAAGATGTGGAGACACTATTTGATGGAACCCACTACAACATCTTCACAGATCATAAGAGCCTCAAGTATATCTTTACTCAAGCTGATCTCAACATGAGGCAGAGAAGATGGCTAGAGCTGATCAAGGACTATGACCTAGAGGTACACTACCACCCAGGGAAAGCCAATGTGGTAGCTGATGCCTTGTGTCGGAAATCGCAATTCAACTGTGTTATGATGGATTCTCGCATCATCACCCTATGTGATGAGTTGAGCAAAATGAAGATCGAAGTGATTCCTTCTGGTGCTTTGTCTCACATTTCCGTTGAGCCAAGTTTGCGAGACTAGATAATCATGGCCCAACTCAGTGACAAGGGAATGCAAATCATTAAAGAGAACCTCCATCAGAAGACAGAGAAGTATAAGTGTTTCTACCAAGATGGGAAGGGTATATTGTGGTTTAAAAGCAGATTGGTGGTTCCTAAAAATGAGGAACTCAAGAAGAAAATCTTGGATAAAGCTCATCTCTCCAAATTCTCCATGCATCCAGGAAGCACCAAAATGTACCATGATCTGAAGCCCTTGTATTGGTGGACCAGAATGAAGAGGGACATAGCCCAATATGTATCAGAATGTGACACATGTTAGAGGATAAAGGCAAGCCACTTGAAATCAGCTCGTGCCTTGCAACCCCTATCAATACCTTCATGGAAATGGGATGACATCATCACATCAGCATGGATTTTATTGTGGGTCTACCCAACACCTCTCATCATCATGATTCAATTTGGGTCATTGTGGACCGATTGACAAAAGTGGCACATTGTTGGGGGCTTGTTCTCAAAGGCTAAGATTTAAGAACAAGGCAACACAGAAAATGTTAAGTGTTAAAGTCCTTCGTCCTCCATCACATTATATCCTTTCGGGATATAAAGTATTTCGGACGAAGGTTACGAAGGGCGTACCTTCGTAAACATAATAATGAGGGACGAAGTATTCATATAAATCATGAGGTATAAAATAAACATTTAAACGTTAACATAGAATCATTTCCATTTTTACTAACATGAATGAATATAAATGATTTTATATTACAAATGTACCTTCGGTCCTGAGGAAAGCGAGAATACAAGTGTGATGCGAAGGCAAATGACAGGTTCACGTGAACAGTACAGAGGTACTGTTCATCTATTTATAGACACAGGTCACAGCCTGTGACAAATTACAATTATGCCCCTTACACAAGTTTACAACATTGACTCAGACCTCTATGGATAAAAAGGTCATTCTATTTCTATGTCGGTTTGTAACACCGAAGCTCCATGAAAAGGAACCTTCGGCCATCTCCTGGGGACGACTTCAGCCGAAGCTGCTTCTTCGTGTAAGACCTTCGGCGCACCGAAGCATGGCCCCAACAGTAGCCCCTTTCGCGGTGCTAGATCGTTTTTCGTAACGAGCTTGACCCGTGAAAAAAGCCTCTTCAGCTTCGGGAAGCCGAAGGTCCAAAAAACACCTTCCCTGAGCTCGTTGCGGAGAAACGATCCGGCTTCCGAGCGCGTGCCAGGCCCACCTTGCAGAGTTACTGTTTGATCTTTGCGGTCCACTGCACAGCGAGTACAAGTGACTGGCCGCTTGGTGTAAAAATCCTGCCGCTTCGCCTTCTTACCTGCAGCACTATATAAACAGACGGGTAGGTGTGAAGTTACCACAGCATTCATTGCTATTTGCACTGTTTTGCTGCCAAAATTTTTAACTATAGCCGAAGCTTGATTCTCAAAATCGAACGAAGGTCCGTCTCGACGTCTGCTTCGTCAGAAAGAAAGGCTTCGGGAGAAAAGAAAAAAGAAAAAAGTATCTAACTTCCCAAAACTCAGAATCAAATGGCTAGAGTGCGATCTACTGCCAGAGTTGCACGTGAAGGAGACGAAGCCGAAGGTTCGAATACTGTGCCTATCTCCGAAGCGATGCAGCGTTCCGGACTAGTGACTGCGGAAGAAATGCCTGCTGCTGAAGCAAACCCGACAACTGCCGAAGGAGAAGAAGAAAACATTGAAGGGACTGATCCCGAAGATGACTACCGTATTGCCATGCCCAGCAAGCCCAGTCACCTGGATTTTGGGAAATCAACTGTTTCAAAGGCTGATCTTTCGAAGATGGTGAAAGCAGGTTATTTCAATGAAAACCAGAAGAAGCTACTTCGCTTCGGGGGAGAAGAAACCACCCCGAAGCCAGAGAAGGACGAGATTGTTATCTTCAAGAGCTTTTTAAAGGCTGGGCTTAGGTTCCCTCTTCACGAGATTATTGCGGAGATACTGAAGAGGTTTGGTATCTACCTTCACCAGTTAACTCCTAACGCTATCGTTAGGCTTAGCGTTTATATTTGGGCCCTCCGAAGCCAAGCAGTGGAGCCATTTGCCGACAGTTTCTGCCGAGTTCATGAGTTACATTATCAAACAAAGGCCAGAAAAGATGGGTTGCATGAGAACTTCGGCTGCTACAATTTTGCCTACCGGAAAACCGCAAAGTTTCCTGTGATCAGCTACCGAAGCAAATGGCCGGCAGGCTAGAAATCGGAATGGTTCTATGTCAAGGTTGATGACGACAAGGAGAAGCTTGTGCAAAGTCCACTCGAGCTGATCTTCGGAGAAACCCGACCCCGCTGCAACATGACACCAGAGGGTCAAACACAACAGGCAATGGATGAATTCGGAATCATTGCAGAACATATCAGTACCAGGGATCTGGTTCAGGAATTCTTGGCATTCAGAGTCTTCCCTACTCTGAAAGAATGGGAAATGCCAAAGTTGAAGGGGGAGAAGAAGGAGGGGGAACTTGTCCGGCTTCCCTATCACTTCAAATTCAAGCAATACTTTAAGAAACCCTGCCAAGAGTGGCTGGACACAGTCGAGGTGATGTGTAAGGAAATTCTGGGGAATTATTCCAAAAAAGAAGATCAACTAATGACAGCGGCCTTCGGCACCCGCCCGAAGCGAAGGCTGAACCGAGTGCTTGATGCCCTGGGCTTCGAGTACCCTGACTATGAGCAGTTGAGCAAGGGTGCTGAGGGCCAGAAAAGAAAAAGAGTGGCCGAAACTCTGATCAGGGATGAAGAAAGACCAGCAAAGGAGAAGAAAATTCCCAAGAAAAGAAAAATATCTACTCCGAAGCGAAAATTATCCGAAGAAGAGGGGACCCCCACACTGCCTTCTGCCAGCGACGTGGAGGAAATTTTAAAGGTAATGACTGAACCTATGCCCACGAAGCTAAGTCCATTAGGGCTCCAACTGACGAAGCTTTTTCGAAAGGTGGAAGAGCCGGAACAAACGAAGGTAACCAAACCAAAGCGGCAAAGGATTATTGCAGTGACTGAAGTTATCGACAAGACGCCACCGAGGGCGTCAATTCAAAAAACACCAGCTGCTGAAGGCACCACAAACGTCGAAGTCACACCTTCGGAGGTCGCGGCTACCGAAGCCGCTACAGCCGAAGATGTAAACTTAGAAACAACCATTGAGGACATCAACAAGATTTTGGAAGACATGGCTGCAGAAGAAGCTGCCACTACTACTGAAAAAACCATGGCCACAGTGCCTGAGAAAGGGAAAGAAATAGCCGAAGACACTTCGGACGACGAAGCCTACTCTTTTCAAAATTTAGTTGGGCAAAAACTGACGGAGGCCGAAATAGAAGAGCTCAAGGAATATGCCAAATCTTGCGGATACAAGCCAGGAGCTCTTCTTTTCGGAGGTGTGGACGATGAAAAATTGGGCTGCATTCGAGACCAAACTGGAGCTAAGGTAATCGGTACTCTATCAAAGAGTATCGGTTTTCCGAAGCTAGAGACAGATATCAGCCGCTACCGGCGACAACATATCGTCGGCAGCTTATTTTATTCTAACTTCAAGGTAAACAACCTTTTCTCTGGTTTTTATTGCTGTTAATAATGAAAATGTTACTAACGTGAGTTGTTTTTGTGCAGAGCATGCTACTGAGCAAAGCTCTGAAGATGCAGCAAGATTTGGAGGACAAAAAACACGAAGCTGTAATTGAAAACTTAGAGAGCAAGATAAAAGAACAATCAGCTATCATTGAAAAGAAAGACTTCGAGCTCCAATCGACCGAAGGCTTGCTGGCAGAGACTGAAGCTAAAGTATCAGAGTTGAGTTCGAAGCTTATCAGTCAATCAAAACAATTTGAACAGGAGAAGCTAGAGCCTAACTCGAAACTTGAAGCCGAAGTCCAGGCCAACTCAGACTTGAAGAAATCATTAACAAGCCTTCAAGACAAATGCTTGAAATTTAGCAATAATTGTATTGAACGATTAAAGAAGATATTTTACTCTGTTGGAGCCAGCAGCGGGAAGTTTAACCCTTCAGCGGAAAATTTACCACAAGCCTTCGATCATATTGAAGCTGAAATTGAAGAACTTGACGAAGTTATAGCCGGGCACGGTGACTTCTGTGCCTGGGTAGCTTCCCGGGGTACCGCTGCTGCGTTCCTGAAGGCCGGCTGCGAGCATGGAAAAATCGTCAACAGGCCCAACTTCACCCTTTCTCCATCAATCCTGGACGATATACCTGACCTCGCCCGAAGCATCTCAAATAGATTTATAAAAATGATATGGACAAAAGGCGGGCGGGAAAAGGCTGGAGACGAAGCTCGAAGTCATCTTGAACCAGTAAGAAATGATACTTCGTACTTACCTTCTCCTTTGCACTTGATTTTTACTTGCGGTACCTTGATTCATGTAGGATGACGAAGGTGAAGATGATGCTTAAGATATGTCGCCGAAGCTGTCGCCGAAGCTGAAGCTTAATGAAGATCGGTAG
This sequence comes from Zea luxurians, assembly GCA_029449295.1. NCBI lineage: Eukaryota > Viridiplantae > Streptophyta > Magnoliopsida > Poales > Poaceae > Zea > Zea luxurians. The sequence goes on from JAOPSE010000002.1 coordinate 7,564,945, forward strand.
AAGTATACTATAGGAGAAAACTCAGGATACTTTTGTAACAACTTTTGTAAATTCAATTAAACTGTTCTCAAGGAACTTTGTACATACCTTGTAATATATTCTTACCCTTCTACTGAAGCGCTTTGATGTGGACGAAATCAGTATTTTGAGCCGAAAGCGAAAAAAACACCTTCCCTTCTTTTCGTACACAACGAAGCATAAGAGACCAATTCTTTTTGCCGAGCAACGAAGCATAAAAGACCACTTCTTCTTTTTGCCGAGCAACGAAGCGTTTCTTTTTTGTATACAACAAAGCATAAGAGGCCAATTCTTCTTTTTACCGAAGCTTTTCTTTTTTGTACTCAACAAAGCATAACGAATCATAAAAAACCACTTCTCCTTTTTGCCGAAGCTTTTCTTTTTCATAACGAATCATAAAAATTCACTTCGTCTTTTTGCCGAAGCAACCACTTTGGTACATAAATGCTATGAATGAATGCTTATGCATGCAAATGCCATGATGTAATGTAATGTGCGAATGAATGTCCAAAACATATATCCGAAGCCACACTCTCAGCCATTATTTCTTTGGAACCAACCACACATCAGCTCTGCATTCCCTTAGGAACGACTTTGGAGCTTCTTCGCCTTTTACTTAGGCAGTATAAGCTCTGCATTCCCTTAGGAACGTCTTTGGAGCTTCTTCGCCTTTTACTTAGGCGGTATAAGCTCTGCATTCCCTTAGGAACGTCTTTGGAGCTTCTTCGCCTTTTACTTAGGCGGTATCAGCGTTGACTTTTCGCTGTGAGCTCTGCATCCCCTTAGGGACGTCTTTGGAGCTTCTTCTCTTTTTCAGTTTCGGCACTCGATGGTGCGTTCTCAGCTTTTACATTTACATTCTTTGGGGGATTTTGCTCTTATAAAACTAAAAAGGAAATTACATATGATGGCCCCATTAAAAACCTTTCTCCCCCTTTAGAAAGGAAAAGGGTGCCATGAAAAAAGAAAAAGAAAAACATAAAAAGTTACATCAGGTTATACATAATATCTCCGAAGCTCATCTGCATTCCAAGATCTTGGAATTTCGTTGCCATCCATGTCCTTTAATCTGTACGAACCAGGCCTTGACGAGGATGCTACTAAGAAAGGCCCTTCCCATTTCAATTGTAACTTGCCCACTGTATCTGGGTTGGCCACTCTCCGAAGCACCAAGTGTCCCGGCTCAATATTTTTTAAGCGGACCTTTCTATCTCGCCACCTGACTGTTTCAGCTTGATATTTATTGATATTCTCCACGGCCTGAAGCCTGATCCCCTCTAAAGCATCTTTTTCCACAAGGCAAGCATCTTCGGGGCCTGATTCTGCCGAAGCTACTACCCTTATTGACCCAGCTTTAGCTTCTTCCGGAGTTATTGCTTCGTCACCGAATAATAATTTGAATGGGGTAAAGCCTGTAGACCTTGATGTTGTTGTATTGTGGCTCCACACCACTTTGGTCAACTGATCTGGCCACTTTCCCCTTGGTTGATTGAAGATTAACTTCATTATTCCTGTCATTATGATGCCGTTGGCCCTTTCAACAAGCCCATTCGACTCCGGATGCCTGACCGATGCAAAATGGATCTTCGTTCCAATTTGATCACAGAAATTTCTGAAAGCTTCGGAGTCGAACTGCGTTCCGTTATCTACAGTGATGGCCTTCGGTACCCCAAAGCGACAGACAATATTCTGCCAGAAAAACTTTTGGACAGTGGCCGAAGTTATTGTGGCTAATGGCTTCGCCTCAATCCACTTGGAAAAATACTCTACAGCTACTATAACATATTTTAGATTCCCTTGGGCCGGTGGTAATGGACCCAACAAGTCAAGGCCCCACCTTTGCAATGGCCAGATGGGTTGTATCAGCTGTGTCAAAGACGAAGGTTGCTTTTGATCTCTTGCACATTTTTGACAACCTTCGCACTTTTGAACTAACTCCGCTGCATCCGAAGCTGCCTTCGGCCAATAAAACCCTTGGCGGAAAACTTTTCCAAGTAACGGCCTAGATCCGATGTGGGATCCACACAGGCCTGCATGTATTTCTTTCATTAGCTCTATACCTTCGGTTCTAGACAAGCACTTGAGCAGCGGGGCACAAACTCCATGCTTGTATAACTCCCCTTCTATGATGACATACGGACGAGCTCTTGCCTCTATCCTTTTATTATAAGCTTCATCATCTGATAGGAAATTACCCTGAAGGTAAGAGATTATTTCAGTTCTCCAATCTTCGCTGTAAACAGGAGAAATGTTGAGGACTGCTCTCTCAAGGAGCTCCACTGAAGGTGCCTTTATTGTTTCGAAGAAGACATCCGAAGGTAACGGCAGCCCCTGTGCTGCAGACTTGGCTAGTAAATCAGCATGCTCATTTTGTCCTCAAGGAATATTCTTGACAGAAAATCCTTCGAAGGAGGCCTCGATCCTTCGGACCGTGTCTAGGTATTTTTCAAGCTTCGGATCTTTAGCCTTGCAACTTTTGTCAATATGACCCGAAACAACCTGGGAATCAGTTTTAAGAATCGCCCTTCTGATTCCCATTGCCTTTAGTTTCCGAAGACCTAGGAGCAGGGCTTCGTACTCAGTTATTATTTGTGCAGCTAAAGTCAAGTCTTGCTGCATAGCAAGTTTTAACCTTGGATGGTGAGACCAACACAGCAGCTGCACCTGCTCCGAAGGTTCCCCAAGAGCCATCACAAAACACTGTCCATACTTCGGCATCTTTATTTGCTTCTTCGTCCTGAGCCCCTGGCGTCCAGTCGGCAATGAAATCTGCCAATGCTTGAGACTGGATTGAGGATCTATGCACATAATCAATGTAAAATTCATTGAGCTCCGCAGCCCATTTTCCAATACGCCCAGTAGCTTCTCTATTTCTCATGATATCCTTCAACGGCTGCGAAGAAGGAACAATAATGTTGTATGCCTGAAAATAATGCCGAAGCTTCCTGGATGCCATTAAAACGGCATACAATACCTTCTCCAGCTCTGTATAATTTTTCTTTGAGACACTAAGGACCTCAGATACAAAATATACTGGGACCTGCTTCTTGACTTGTCCATCAAACTTCTCCTGGACAAGTGCCGCACTTACTGCTGAGTGCGAAGCTGCCACATATAACAACAGAGGAGCCCCTGGCGTTGGTGGAGTTAATGTTGTTAGATCTATTAAGTATTGCTTCAGCTCTTCGAAGGCTTTTTGTTGACTTGGGCCCCATTGAAAGACTTCAGCTGACTTCAGCACCTCGAAGAATGGTAAATTTCTTTCTGCTGATCTGGATATAAATCTGTTGAGAGATGCCAGCCTTCCTGTCAATCTTTGAGCCCCCTTTCTTGTGGTTGGTGGCTCCATTCGAAGTATAGCTTCGATTTTATTTGGATTAGCTTCGATTCCCTTTGTTGAAACCAAGCATCCAAGAAATTTACCCTTCTTCACTCCGAAGACACATTTTTCTGGATTCAGCTTCAGACCAGCTTGTCTGAAGCTGGCGAAGGTCTCCTGCAGATCAGCAATATGATTTTCCTGCTTCGTGCTTTTTACAATAATGTCATCGACATAAGTCAACACATTTCTGCCTATCTGAGACTGGAGAACCTTCGCTGTCATTCGGCTGAAACTCCCTCCGGCATTTTTGAGTCCCTCAGGCATCCGAAGATAGCAATATGTACCACTTGGGGTTATGAAGCTAGTTTTTGGCTCATCTTCCTTCTTCATCCAAATTTGATGATAGCCTGAGTAGCAGTCTAGGAGACTCATGAGCTCTGAAGAAGCTGCTGCATCGACTAAAGAGTCTATCCTTGGCAGCGGGAATTCATCCTTCGGACAAGCCTTGTTGAGATCTGTGAAATCAATACACATTCTCCACTTGCCATTGGCCTTCTTCACCATAACAGTGTTAGCTAGCCACTCTGGATACTTCACTTCTCTGATAACTCCTGCACTGAGGAGTCTTTTTACTTCATTGCGAGCCCCTTCGGCCTTGTCATCAGACATTTTCCGAAGCCTCTGCTTTCGGGGTCTGAAGGATGGGTCAACATTGAGCGAATGTTCAATAACATCCCGATTTACTCCACAGAGATCATTAGCTGACCATGCAAAAACATCTTTGTTGTTGAATAAAAACCTTATCAAGGTTTTCTCCTGGTCTTCAGATAATTGCGAGCCCAACAACACCTTCTGCTCTGCTATATCTTCACACAATAACATGGGCTTCGGCTGATCCGCTGAAGCTGCCTTCTCCCCCCTGAATTTGTACTGTTCACAAGCTTCAGCTCCATCTATGTTATGGATTGCCTTGGAGTCAGTCCAGCTTCCTTCGGCCCTTCTAGCAGCTTCCTGGCTTCCATGAATAGCAATAGGCCCTTGGTCCGAAGGTATCTTCATGCAGAGATAAGCTGGGTGAAGAATTGCTTCGAAGGCATTAAGAGTACCACGGCCAATGATAGCATTGTAAGGATACTCCATGTCAACAATATCAAACACAATTTGCTCAGTCCTTGTGTTGTTAACAAATCCGAAGGTTACCGGCATGGTAATCTTCCCAAGTGCTACAATCTGTCGCCCTCCGAAGCCACAAAGAGGGTGTGTAGCATCATGAATCTTGTCTTCAGGCTCTTGCATTTGTCTGAAGGCTTTAGCAAATATAATGTCAGCTGCACTGCCTGTATCAACTAGGACATTGTGAACCAGAAATCCTTTGATCACGCAAGAGATAACCATGGCATCATTGTGAGGATAATCCTTAAGCTGAAGGTCTTCCTGAGAGAAAGTAATTGGAATATGAGACCATTTTGACTTGATGAAGGGTCCCTGTACTCCAACATGCTGCACCCTTCTCTGAGCCTCCTTCTTCTGCTTCTTGTTAGCCGGCTCTGAGCAAGAACCGCCTGTTATCGGTAGCACCAGCTTCGAAGCCGAAGCAGTTCCAGCTTGATTGTTGAACGAAGCCATCAGCTCAGAAAAGTGGAAGTGAGTTCACCGGAGGTGGGCGCCAATGTTGGGGGCTTGTTCTCAAAGGCTAAGATTTAAGAACAAGGCAACACAGAAAATGTTAAGTGTTAAAGTCCTTCGTCCTCCATCACATTATATCCTTTCGGGATATAAAGTATTTCGGACGAAGGTTACGAAGGGCGTACCTTCGTAAACATAATAATGAGGGACGAAGTATTCATATAAATCATGAGGTATAAAATAAACATTTAAACGTTAACATAGAATCATTTCCATTTTTACTAACATGAATGAATATAAATGATTTTATATTACAAATGTACCTTCGGTCCCGAGGAAAGCGAGAATACAAGTGTGATGCGAAGGCAAATGACAGGTTCACGTGAACAGTACAGAGGTACTGTTCATCTATTTATAGACACAGGTCACAGCCTGTGACAAATTACAATTATGCCCCTTACACAAGTTTACAACATTGACTCAGACCTCTATGGATAAAAAGGTCATTCTATTTCTATGTCGGTTTGTAACGCCGAAGCTCCATGAAAAGGAACCTTCGGCCATCTCCTGGGGACGACTTCAGCCGAAGCTGCTTCTTCGTGTAAGACCTTCGGCGCACCGAAGCATGGCCCCAACACACATTTTCTTCCAGTGCACACCATCGATAAGGCTCAGAAGTATGCAGAGTTGTACATTGACCGAATCGTGTGTTTGCATGGATTACCCCGGACCATTGTCTCTAACCGAGGAGCCTAGTTTGTTGCCAGATTTTGGGAACAACTGCAGGAGTCTTTGGGAACCAAGCTAATAATAACTCAGCTTACCACCCACAAACTGATGGTCAGACCGAAAGGGTAAATCAAATTCTTGAAGATATGTTAAGGGCTTGTGCGATCGATTATGGCAAGAACTGGGATAAGTACCTCTCCTTGGCAGAGTTTGCTTATAACAACAGTTACCAATCCAGCCTAAAGATGGCACCTTTCAAAGCCCTATATGGAAGAAGGTGTCGAACACCCTGAAAGGGAAATGTGCCCTTGGGCCATTTCTAAGTATTTTGGTGATTTAGTGACCAACACAAGTGCCTAAGTGTAAAAAGGTGGACAAAGTACAAATCAAGGATAAAGGTATGTTTCTCAGACTTAGTACATTGTTTTAGAGACTAATGTATTGTGTCTAAGTGCTGGAAACAGAAAAAATCGAGTTGGAGAAGAGATGGCTCGAGCAGCCAAAGTCTGCTCAGTCTGGGTGCACCGGACTGTCCGGTGGTGCACCGGACAGTGTGCGGTGCGCCAGGCTGGCTCGAGGGAAAAGGCTGTCCGGTGGTGCACCGGACTGTCCGGTGGGCTGCTCATAGGCGAACTCGTCGCTCTCGGGAATTCATCGGCGACGTACGACTATAATTCACCGGACTGTCCGGTGTGCACCGGACTGTCCGGTGAGCCAACGGTCGGCAGGGCCAACGGTCGGCCGCGCGATCTGTGCGGGACACGTGGCCGAGCCAACGGCTAGAAGGAGGCATCGGTCTGTCCGGTGTGCACCGGACATGTCCGGTGCGCCAACGGCTCTCTGGCTGCCAACGGTCGACTGCGCCATTTATGGAAGGAAATCGGGCACCGGACAGTGTCCGGTGTGCACCGGACTGTCCGGTGCGCCAGTCGACAGAAGGCAAGATCAGCCTTCCTTGATTGCTCTCAACGGCTCCTAGCTGCCTTGGGGCTACAAAAGGGACCCCTAGGCGCATGGAGGAGAACACCAAGCATCTCCTAAGCATTCCTAAGCACCAAGACATCGATTCCGCGCCTTTGATTCTTTGCGATAGCGATTAGAGCTCTAGTTGAGTGGTGAACTCATTGAGTTGTGTTGTGAGCTCTCATTGCGACTTGTGTGCGTGGTGTTGCTGTGATTTCTTGTCTTGAGTGCGTTGCTAATCCCTCCCTTGCTCCGTGCTTCTTTGTGAACTTTAAGTGTAAGGGCGAGAGGCTCCAATTTGTGGAGATTCCTCGCAAACGGGATTGAGTAAAGCAAACAAAACACCGTGGTATTCAAGTGGGTCTTTGGACCGCTTGAGAGGGGTTGATTGCAACCCTCGTCCGTTGGGACGCCACAACGTGGAGTAGGCAAGCGTTGGTCTTGGCCGAACCACGGGATAACCACCGTGCCATCTCTGTGATTGATCTTTGTTGGTTATTGTGTTTTGTTGAGGATTCCTCTCTGGTTACTTGGCAATTATTGTGCTAACAATTAACCAAGTTTTGTGGCTTAAGTTTTGAAGTGTTACAGGATCACCTATTCACCCCCCCCCCCCTCTAGGTGCTCTCAATTGGTATCAGAGCCGTTCTCTTCACAAAGGGACTAACCGCCCGAAGAGATGGATCCTAAGGGGAAGGGTATCGTGATCAACGATAGAGAGAAGGAATCCTTCGTCAACGAGCCGAAGGATGACAAGCCTACCGACTCCGGCTCGGGCCATAGACGGAAAGAAGGGAAGAAGAAGAAGACAAGGCGCATCAAGGAGATCGTCTACTACGAAGACAGCGATGAGTCCACTTCTTCCCACAAGGACAACGACGACAACGACTACGACAAACGAAAGACGGTTAACTCGAACTTTTCTTTCGATTATTCATGTATTCCTCAAAGTGCAAATGCTCATTTATTATCTATTCCACTTGGTAAACCTCCTCATTTTGATGGAGAGGACTACGGATTTTGGAGTCACAAAATGCGTAGTCACTTGTTCTCTCTCCATCCTAGTATATGGGAGATTGTAGAGAGTGGAATGCACTTTGATAGTTCGGATAGTCCCATGTTCATTAATGAGCAAATTCATAAGAATGCACAAGCTACTACTGTTCTTCTAGCTTCATTGTGCAGGGATGAATACCACAAAGTGAGTGGCTTGGATAACGCCAAGCAGATCTGGGACACCCTCAAGATTTCACATGAGGGGAACGACGTCACCTTGCTCACCAAGATGGAGTTGGTGGAGGGAGAGCTTGGACGATTTGCAATGATAAGGGGCGAGGAGCCGACACAAACATACAACCGGCTCAAGACCCTTATCAACAAAATAAGGAGCTACGGAAGCACACGATGGACGGACCACGACGTCGTCCGACTGATGCTAAGGTCCTTTACCGTTCTTGATCCTCATTTGGTGAATAATATTCGTGAGAATCCCAGGTACACCAAAATGTCACCCGAAGAAGTCCTTGGGAAATTCGTAAGCGGGCGAATGATGATCAAGGAGGCGAGGTACGTGGACGACGCTCTAAACGGTCCAATCAATGAGCCTCAACCCGTTGCTCTCAAGGCAACAAGGAGCAAGGAGGCGTTACCTAGCAAGGTAGCACAAATTGAGGCGGCCAGACTTAATGATGAAGAGATGGCCCTCATCATCAAAAGATTCAAGACGGCGCTAAAGGGTCGCAAGGGACAGCCAAGCAAGACCAAGTCAAAGGGGAAGCGCTCATGCTTCAAATGTCGTAAGCTTGGTCATTTTATCGCTAACTGTCCCGACAATGATAGTGACTAGGAAAAGGTAAACAAGAAGGAGAAGAAGAAGAGCTACAAGAAGGCCATGGGCGAGGCACATATCGGAAAGGAGTGGGATTCGGATTGCTCCTCCTCCGACTCCGACAATGAAGGACTCGCCGCCACTGCCTTCAACAAGTCATTCCTCTTTCCCAACGAGCATCGCACATGCCTCATGGCGAAGGAGAAGAAGGTATGTACTCGAGACACCACTTACTCTTCTTCAAGTGATGATGATTCTAGCGATGAGGAAATAGATTACTCTAGCTTGTTCAAGGGATTGGATAGAAATAAAATTGATAAGATCAATGAATTGATTGATGCCTTGAATGAAAAGGATAGGCTTTTAGAAAAGCAAGAGGATTTGTTATATGATGAACATGATAAATTTGTAGAGGCACAAAAATCCTATGCTTTAGAAGTTAAAAGAAATGAAATGCTTTCTTATGAACTATCTACTTGTCATGAAACCATTTCTACTTTACAAGGTGTTAACAATGATTTAAATGCTAAATTAGAAGTAGCAAATAAATCTAATTCTTGTGTAAAACATGTTATGATTTGCACTAGGTGTAAGGATTTTGATATTGATGCCTGTAGTAGACACCTAGTTTCAATTTCGAGATTAAATGATGAAGTAGCTAGTCTTAATGCCCAACTTAAGACTAGCAAAAGTGATTTCGATAAGCTAAAATTTGCAAGGGATGCCTACACGATTGGAAGACACCCCTCAATTAAGGATGGACTTGGCTTCAAGAGGGAAGCCAAGGACTTAACAAGCCATAAGGCTCCCATCTCCACCAAGGAGAAAGGGAAGGCCCCTATGGCTAGTAGTGCTAAAAGGAACTATGCTTTTATGTATCATGACAAGAGACAATATAGAAATGCTTATAGGAGTTATAATGCATATGATGCTTTTGATTCTCATGCCATGTCTGCTTCTAGTTCTTCCTATGTGCATAATAGAAATGTTGGTAGAAAAAATGTTGTTCATAATGTGCCTAGGAGAAATGTTGTCAATGCTCCTGGGAAAGTTAATGAACCATCTACAATTTATCATGCTTTAAATGCTTCCTTTGCTATTTGTAGAAAGGATAGGAAGATAATTGCTAGCAAATTAGGGGCAAAATGTAGGGAGATAAAACTTGCATTTGGGTCCCTAAGACAATTTTGACTAACCTTGTAGGACCCAACAAGAGTTGGGTACCTAAGACCCAAGCCTAAATTTGCCTTGCAGGTTTATGCATCCGGGGGTTCAAGCTAGATTATCAACAGCGGATGCACAAACCATATGACGGGGGAGAAGAAGATGTTCACCTCCTACGTCAAGAATAAGGATTCCCAAGATTCAATCATATTCGGTGATGGGAACCAAGGCAAGGTGAAAGGTTTAGGCAAGATTGCAATATCCAATGAGCACTCTATCTCTAATGTGTTTTTAGTTGAGTCTCTTGGATATAATTTACTATCTGTCAGTCAATTATGTAATATGGGATATAATTGTCTATTTACAAATGTAGATGTGTCTGTCTTTAGAAGATGTGATGGTTCACTAGCTTTTAAGGGTGTACTAGACGGCAAACTTTATTTGGTTGATTTTGCAAAAGAAGAGGCCGGTCTAGATGCATGCTTAATGGCTAAGACTTGCATGGGCTGGTTGTGGCATCGCCGCTTAGCACATGTGGGGATGAAGAACCTCCACAAGCTTCTAAAGGGAGAACACGTGATAGGTCTAACCAATGTACATTTCGAAAAAGATAGACCTTGTGCAGCTTTTCAAGCAGGGAAACAGGTGGGAGGCTCTTATCACACCAAAAATGTGATGACAACATCAAGACCCCTGGAGCTGCTACATATGGACCTCTTCGGACCCGTCGCCTATCTGAGCATAGGAGGAAGTAAGTATGGTCTAGTTATTGTTGATGACTTTTCCCGCTTCACTTGGGTGTTCTTTTTGCAAGATAAGTCTGAAACCCAAGGAACCCTCAAGCGCTTCCTCAGGAGAGCTCAAAATGAGTTTGAGCTCAAGGTGAAGAAGATAAGGAGCGACAACGGGTCCGAATTCAAGAATCTTCAAGTGGAGGAGTTCCTTGAGGAGGAGGGGATCAAGCACGAGTTCTCCGCTCCCTACACACCTCAGCAAAATGGTGTGGTAGAGAGGAAGAACAGGACACTCATAGATATGGCGAGGACTATGCTTGGAGAGTTCAAGACCCCCGAGTGCTTTTGGTCGGAAGCCATGAACACGGCTTGCCACGCCATCAACAGGGTCTACCTTCACCGCCTCCTCAAGAAGACTTCATATGAGCTGCTGACTGGTAACAAACCCAATGTATCGTACTTTCGTGTATTTGGGAGTAAATGCTACATTCTAGTGAAGAAGGGTAGGAATTCCAAATTTGCTCCCAAAGCCATAGAAGGGTTTTTATTAGGTTATGATTCAAATACAAAGGCGTATAGGGTCTTCAACAAATCATCGGGTTTGGTTGAAGTCTCTAGCGACGTTGTATTTGATGAGACTAATGGCTCTCCAAGAGAGCAAGTTGTTGATCTTGATGATGTAGATGAAGAAGACGTTCCAACGGCCGCAATACGCACCATGGCGATTGGAGATGTACAGCCTCAGGAACATTTGGAGCAAGATCAACCGCCTTCCTCAACTATGGTGCATCCCCCAACCCAAGATGACGAACAGGTACCTCAAGTGGAGGCGTATGATCAAGGGGGAGCACAGGATGTTCAAGTTGAAGAGGAAGAAGCACCTCAGGCACCTCCAACCCAAGTTCGAGCGACGATTCAAAGGGATCATCCCGTCGACCAGATATTGGGTGATATTAGCAAGGGAGTAACTACTCGTTCAAGATTAGTTAATTTTTTTGAGCATTACTCTTTTGTCTCTTCTATTGAGCCTTTCAGGGTAGAAGAGGCCTTGCTAGATCCGGGCTGGGTGTTGGCCATGCAGGAAGAACTCAACAATTTCAAGCGCAATGAAGTTTGGACACTAGTGCCTCGCCCCAAGCAAAATGTTGTGGGAACCAAGTGGGTGTTCCGCAACAAACAGGACGAGCACGGGGTGGTGACAAGGAACAAGGCTCGGCTTGTGGCAAAAGGTTATGCCCAAGTCGCAGGTTTGGACTTTGAGGAGACATTCGCTCCTGTGGCTAGGCTAGAATCAATTCGTATCTTGCTAGCATATGCCGCTCACCATTCTTTCAGGTTGTACCAAATGGATGTGAAGAGCGCTTTCCTCAACGGGCCGATCAAAGAGGAGGTGTACGTGGAGCAACCCCCTGGCTTCGAGGATGAACGGTACCCCGACCACGTGTGTAAGCTCTCTAAGGCGCTCTATGGACTTAAGCAAGCCCCAAGAGCATGGTATGAATGCCTTAGAGACTTTTTAATTGCTAATGCTTTCAAGGTTGGAAAAGCCGATCCAACTCTTTTTACTAAGACTTGCGATGGTGATCTTTTTGTGTGCCAAATTTATGTCGATGACATAATATTTGGTTCTACTAACCAAAAGTCTTGTGAAGAGTTTAGCAGGGTTATGACGCAGAAAATCGAGATGTCGATGATGGGCGAGTTGAACTACTTCCTTGGGTTCCAAGTGAAGCAACTCAAGGACGGCACTTTCATCTCCCAAACGAAGTACACGCAAGACTTGCTAAAGCGGTTTGGGATGAAGGATGCCAAGCCCGCAAAGACGCCGATGGGAACTGACGGACACACCGACCTCAACAAAGGAGGTAAGTCCGTTGATCAAAAAGCATACCGGTCCATGATAGGTTCTTTGCTTTATTTATGTGCTAGTAGATTGGATATTATGCTTAGCGTATGCATGTGTGCTAGATTTCAATCCGATCCTAAGGAGTGTCACTTAGTGGCTGTGAAGCGAATTCTTTGATATTTAGTCGCTACGCCTTGCTTCGGGATCTGGTATCCAAAGGGGTCTAACTTTGACTTGATTGGGTACTCAGATTCCGACTATGCTGGATGTAAGGTCGATAGGAAGAGTACATCGGGGACGTGCCAATTCTTAGGAAGGTCCCTGGTGTCATGGAATTCTAAGAAACAAACTTCCGTTGCCCTATCCACCGCTGAGGCCGAGTACGTTGCCGCAGGACATTGTTGTGCGCAACTACTTTGGATGAGGCAAACCCTCCGGGACTTTGGCTACAATCTGAGCAAAGTCCCACTCCTATGTGATAATGAGAGTGCTATCCGAATAGCGGAAAATCCTGTTGAGCACAGCCGCACAAAGCACATTGACATCCGGCATCACTTTTTGAGAGACCACCAGCAAAAGGGAGATATCGAAGTGTTTCATGTTAGCACCGAGAACCAGCTAGCCGATATCTTCACTAAGCCTTTAGATGAAAAGACCTTTTGCAGGCTGCGTAGTGAGCTCAATATCTTAGATTCGCGGAACTTGGATTGAATTGTAGCATACATGTGTTTATGCCTTTGATCATGTTCATTCTGCATTTTGTTGCTTATTGTGGTGCTCAAGTTGTACAAACACTCCCTGGACCTCACAAGTCCTTTTTGCAAGTGATGCATATATTTAGGGGGAGCTGTGCTACAACTTGACCCTTTGAGACTAACCATGTACTTGAGTTTGGTTGTTTTAGCCTCAAAGGAGGATTGAAAGGGAAAAGGTGGACTTGGACCATGCAAGACTTCCACTGCACTCCGATGAAAAGAGTAACTTTTCCAAGTTCATCTTTATACTCTTATTGCCTTTGTGTTCTCATTTGATGATTTTGGTGAGGCAATGGGGTTAAAGGGCCAAGATTGATCCCGTTTTGGTGCTTGATGCCAAAGGGGGAGAAAATAAAGGCCAAAGCGATAAATGGATCGGCTACCACTTGAGAGATTTTGAAAATAGTAGAATAGAGCTTTTTAGTTTGACAAAACTCTTTTGTTGTCTCTCTTGTCAAAAGTTGGCTTCTTGTGGGGAGAAGTGTTAATTATGGGAAAAAGGGGAGTTTTTGAAATCTTGAATCAATTTCTCTTGGAATGACTCTCTTTATGTCTTAACATGTGTGTTTGACTTAGAGATAGAAATTTGAGTTTGATTTGCAAAAACAAACCAAGTGGTGGCATAGAGTGATCCATATATGTCAAAATTGAATCAAAACAATTTTGAGTTCTTATTTGATTTGATTTTGTACTTGTTCTACTTGCTTTATGTTGTGTTGGCATAAATCACCAAAAAGGGGGAGATTGAAAGGGAAATGTGCCCTTGGGCCATTTCTAAGTATTTTGGTGATTTAGTGACCAACACAAGTGCCTAAGTGTAAAAAGGTGGACAAAGTACAAATCAAGGATAAAGGTATGTTTCTCAGACTTAGTACATTGTTTTAGAGACTAATGTATTGTGTCTAAGTGCTGGAAACAGAAAAAATCAAGTTGGAGAAGAGATGGCTCGAGCAGCCAAAGTCTGCTCAGTCTGGGTGCACCGGACTGTCCGGTGGTGCACCGGACAGTGTCCGGTGCGCCAGGCTGGCTCGAGGGAAAAGGCTGCTCTCGGGACTTCGACGGCGGTGTACGGCTATAATTCACCGGACTGTCCGGTGGTGCACCGGACTGTCCGGTGGGCTGCTCACAGGCGAACTCGTCGCTCTCGGGAATTCATCGGCGACGTACGGCTATAATTCACCGGACTGTCTGGTGTGCACCGGACTGTCCGGTGAGCCAACGGTCGGCAGGGCCAACGGTCGGCCGCGCGATCTACGCGGGACACGTGGTCGAGCCAACGGCTAGAAGGAGGCACCGGTCTGTCCGGTGTGCACCGGACATGTCCGGTGCGCCAACGGCTCTCTGGCTGCCAACGGTCGACTGCGCCATTTATGGAAGGAAATCGGGCACCGGACAGTGTCCGGTGTGCACCGGACTGTCCGGTGCGCCAGTCGACAGAAGGCAAGATCAGCCTTCCTTGATTGCTCTCAACGGCTCCTAGCTGCCTTGGGGCTATAAAAGGGACCCCTAGGCGCATGGAGGAGAACACCAAGCATCTCCTAAGCATTCCTAAGCACCAAGACATCGATTCCGCGCCTTTGATTCTTTGCGATAGCGATTAGAGCTCTAGTTGAGTGGTGAACTCATTGAGTTGTGTTGTGAGCTCTCATTGCGACTTGTGTGCGTGGTGTTGCTGTGATTTCTTGTCTTGAGTGCGTTGCTAATCCCTCCCTTGCTCCGTGCTTCTTTGTGAACTTTAAGTGTAAGGGCAAGAGGCTCCAATTTGTGGAGATTCCTCGCAAACGGGATTGAGTAAAGCAAACAAAACACCGTGGTATTCAAGTGGGTCTTTGGACCGCTTGAGAGGGGTTGATTGCAACCCTCGTCCATTGGGACGCCACAATGTGGAGTAGGCAAGCGTTGGTCTTGGCCGAACCACGGGATAACCACCGTGCCATCTCTGTGATTGATCTTTGTTGGTTATTGTGTTTTGTTGAGGATTCCTCTCTGGCCACTTGGCAATTATTGTGCTAATAATTAACCAAGTTTTGTGGCTTAAGTTTTGAAGTGTTATAGGATCACCTATTCACCCCCCCTCTAGGTGCTCTCACACCCCTCAATTGGTCTTAGCCTAGAGAAAGAGAGATTTTTGGACCTGACTTAGTGACTGAAGCCAAAAGGAAAGTCAGGCTAATCAGGAAGAATCTAGAAGCTGCTCAAGCTAGGCAGAAGAGTTACCATGATAAGAGAAGAAAACCTCTCTAGTTTGAAGTGGGAGGTTTCGTATATATGAAGGTATCACCCACCAAAGGATTGCAGAGGTTTGGGATCAAAGGCAAGTTAGCCCTTCATTACATTGGACCTTATGAGATTATGGAAGCATGTGGACCCGTGGCATACAAATTGAAGTTACCTCCAAAAATGTCTGCCATCCACAATGTATTCCATGTATCCCAACTAAAGAGATGTGTTCGATTGCCGACCGAGATCATAGCAGAACCAGAAGTGGAGATAGAGCCAGATCTATCATACCAGGAGTACCCTTCCAAGGTTCTGGATTGCAAAGAAAGATCAACTCGGGCTAAATCGATCAAAATGTATAAGATCCAATGGAGTAATCACTCAGAGGAAGAGGCTACTTGGGAGACTGAGGAATTTCTGCGTTCGAACTTCCCCGATTGTCTACCTGAGGGAATCGGTACGTAACCATGCCCAACCCCTCCCCCTGCCCTTTGAATCTAAATATAAGAAAAATAATCTTAACATAAAAAGAGTTAATTGTAAGGCTAAAACTAAGAGGACTTCCTTCTGAAGTTGCAAAGAAGATGACATTCGAAGAGCAGTTTACTAAAGAACCTTACTATACAAACCAACCCTAAAGGATCAAGCCATAAAAATTTCACTTCACCCCGGAAGGACTCCGACCCAAACCATGGGACGAGATTCCTTTAAGGGGGAAGGCTGTAACACCCTCGGGTTACCTAGGGTGCTTCTCAGTGCTAACTCAAGATCATTATCACATGTGAATCCAATTGAGCAAAAGACACCAAAAACTTAGGAGCTAAAACTCAACTAAGTCTTTTATCTTAAGGATCATGCCTAAATCATATCATGCATTCAAAAAGGGAAAAATGTAGAAACCCTAGAACAACCCTAATTAGGCCATTTAAGTAGAGAGGAATAAATGGGTAAAAAGACCATGAAAAACATGGAATCATGGCTTAGGCCAATTATAAAAGTTGAAATACACTAACTAAGCTACAATAAAGGTTATAAAGTTTGGCCAAAATAGTTTGTTAAAAACCCCAAACAAGCCATTCAATTGGCGGCTTCCTAGAGAAATCTGAAATTCAGATTTCTGAATTTCAGCCCCTAACTCAAAACCAAGCGCGTTCACCTTAATCCTAGCTCAAATCGTAAAGCTCCTATTAACAAAAATGTGCTAAACTAACCCCTCTACCACATATCTGAAGATGGCATTGGGATTTGGACCCTAGACACGACAAAACCGAAGATTTGCCTCAGGCTCGGGCTGAGAGACAGACCTGACTTGAGAGCTCCATATCTTTGGAACCAGTAGGCCGAATCCTATGATCCCCACACAAGATCGGTAGCTTATAGGGAGGAGAAGAGGTTTTGTGCACTGACCAAGGCAAGAGTAGGCTCGGATGAGTGACAACACGCGCCAGAACTTGGGCAGAATGAACGCGCACACGTGTTCGACCCTGGTCGGCACGCCGGCGTTCGCCCAACCCGTGCGTGTCCTCGCCCCAGTGCCTGGTCAAGTCCGCCGCGCGTCCTCGCCCGCGTCGTGCCTATAAAGCATCCCCAAGGCATCGGCCGTACTCCCCTGCACGCTCTCAATCCTGCCCAAGCTAGAGTCTGCTGGACTTTGCCTGGAGCACAACGCGCCACTGCCCGCCAAGCCACCCGAGCCTCGGCCATCGTGGCCAGCTCACTCCAGCCGCCCCCAGTCTACGCCAGTTGTTCGATTAGCTTTGCCAGAGACCCGTGAAGCTCCCCGAGTCCTCGGACCCAGCAGAGCCTCACTAGAGGCCCCAAATCACCCTTGCCGGACTTCTTCTGCTCACCAGCGAACGTGGACCGGGTAAGTCTCTGTGCCATTCTCAAATTCCTTCCGCATACCGCCTCTACGTCACCTGGTCAAGCCTCTCACGCTAACCAATTGGACTATCATGCTGTTAGCAGGCCGGAATACTCGCCGCCAACTAACTCACCCGCCTGCGCACGTGGACCGGCCTACTCCGACCATCCCCGGAGACGATCCGCACATCGGCGTGACCGTCAAGACCTCCCCTACACCCTTGACCACTTCACCGGAGCCATCTCGCCGCCGGTAAGCCCCTCCACCCTTTCCTCCACCGTGGCTACTGTTTCATTAGGGGAAGGACCGCGGGTTTGATTTAGCGGAATACCTGGGGGTTTTCTGCGTAGTCAGAGACTCATGTGAATAGTAACCCGAGGACCCGTCTGCAAGAAAACTAAGAAACTTTCGCCAGGGACCCCGATGTGAAATCTTTTTCCTTTAACCATTTTTGTTTATTCTTTTTAAATGAGCAGAGAACTTAGAAAATTTATATCTTGAGAAATATTTAACCATATTTAGTCAAACCAATTTTGCTAGATTCCAAATAAGATGAACCATTGAACACTAAACCCTATGGTTTCTGTATTGATTTTTAGAGTTTGGAATTAAATAAGGAAACTGCCCAAACCTTATTAAAATAAGGAAAAATAGTTATGCTTCTATACTGGACTTAAGAAAATTCATAGAGGTACACACCCAACTTAAGCACTGTTTAAAAATATTGAGCACCCTAGTATACAAGGTTAACTCAAGATTATTTATTAAAGACCATATCTGCCCAAAACATAGGAAAATAAGAAAGACAATAGAAATTAATGAACAGTGGATGAACATATTTTTCCTAGACCACTTAAGTAATGAAGAACCTAGGAAAAATACAAAGAACCTAGTGCAGAGCAAATCCAAGGTTAATTATCTATTTAGGCACTAATAAAATCAGAAAGGCCATAATTAAAAATTTAAGGACCATTTCAAAATTTGTAAGAAAAATTCAGTAAACTCCTAACTACTAGAACACCACTACAAAAATGATAAACACCCCATCCCATCATCATAAGTGGGTTGAACAACTAAAACTTGATTTTTGCCATATTCTAATTAAATCCTACGAAAATCTAAACTTGTGCAACAATAGGCAAATTAATTTTTACCCAACTATTAGTGAAGTAGAACACCAAAGGAAATTACAAAACCTATTCAAAAATATGAGGTAACACCCATTACCCCTACCCCATGAAAAAGGTCACATTATCCAAGAAATTTTACCACCCTTTCCCTTAAGCAAAAAGTTGCCAAATTCTAGAATGATTGCTCTTGCACAAAGAAGATAGGAAAATTTAGAAATCTGTTGTTTGATATTTTTCAAGTATAGTGGTAGTAGAAAGCACCCCATTGGCCAAAAACTTTAGAAAATCATAGTAAAATAACCAATAAGTATTAGTGGCTAAAATTTGGTACAAAGTCATGTTATTACACCAAAATGCCAGCAAAAATAAGCCTTATAGAATAACCTACTATTAAAGGCGAGTTGTATTTCAAAACACCCCCTCTGCCCTAAAATTTGATAATTTTGTACAGAGAGAACCCCTCACTTTCTAAGCCCCAATTTTTGAGACAGAGAGTTATGCACCAGTGAGGAGCCACTATAATTTTTGCAGAATTTTTAGAAATATCTAAAACTAGCTTTTAGTTCAAACCCACCTTAAGGGCATAAAAGAAAAAGGAAAGGAAGAGATAAATTAGAAAGATTAATGAATCTCACCCCAATAAATGCAGCTAGGAATCAGGTTAAAATATTGCTACAACATAAAAAGGAAAATCAGTGGAACACTAAAAATAGTCTAACCATTCAGAAAATCAATGGAACACTAAAAATCGTCTGCTTCTCGCAGCTAATGAGACTGCTTGACCCCTTGTACTACATTGTAACGCCCCGAATTTTGGAGTTGAATTTTTTCTTTTCTTCACTCGCTAAATTCGGGCGTTACCCTTTCTTTTTTTTCCTTTTCCCTCGCTAGACCTTGATCTTTTCCAAAATTATAGCGGGGTTCGGCTTGGAATTCCCGCATAAAGCAAAACCTTAAAATACTTTATGTTGTTTGATGCATCATGCCGAACCATGCATTCTTTCGATTGCTTAAAAATGTAAGTGCATTCATCCAGGAAAAACGGATTTCGAAAAGGAGAAAACCTTTTTTTTCTTTTTCTTTTTTTCCTTCCTTCTCTCTCTCCTCCCTTTTTCTCTCTCCCGCGCCGTGGGCCGCCCCGGCCGACCCAGCCGACCCCCCTCGCGCGCCCCCCTTGGGCCCAGCTAGCCCAGCCGCCCCTCCCTTTTCCTCCCAAATCCCTCTCTCTCCCTCCCATTCTCCCTCTCCCCCACCCCAGCCGCCGCCCCTGCTCATCGCCGGTTCGGCCGCCCCGTCCCCGTCCCCGGTGAGGTCCCCCTCCCCCTCTCCTCCCTCTCCCATCTCCCCTCCCCTGCCCGGCTCGGCCACCGCCGCTCGGCCGCCCCCGTGCCCCCAGTCCGGCCGCCCGCCCGCCCCGGCTCGGCCGCCGGTTCGGCTGCCGGCCCGGCCGCCGGTTCGGCTGCCGGCCCGGCCGCCGCCTCGGCCGGCCCAGCCCCCCCCCCCCCGCCGGTTCGACTGCCCCTGCCCAGCCGCCCCTGCGCGCCCAGCTCGGCCGCCCCCTGCCCTAGCTCGACCCCCCCCCCCCCGGCCAGCTCGGCCGCCCGCCGCCGGCTTGGCCGCCCCTGCCCCTGGCCGGTTCAACCGCCCCTTTTTTATTTATTTTATTTTATTTTCTTTTCTTTTCTTTTATTATTGTTATTTATTTTATTCTGGGCAAGCTAATCATCGTTCATGTTAATGAAATAGGAAACTTAATTTAGAATTCCGTTACGTTAGTCAATTCATATAGTCAATTGTTCATTTCGCTTAAGGTTGATCAACTAAAAAGGGGCTAGGTTTCCGTTAGTGCATATAACTAATTCTTTTGTTAGAACCAATTGGAACTAGAGCGCATAATTTAACTAATCATTAGTGCATAAGCTTTAACCCCTGCGAGACCTTTCCCCGTTTCTTTCTAACCTTAACGAATGCGATATCGAATGTCATACTTTATGCATATTTACTTTATTTGTTCTCTTGTATGGTGTACTGTTTGTTTCCTAATTTGAATGGATGAATGTATGTGTGCTTGCAATCGCATAGAGAACGATCCGGTTGAAGAGCCCGAGGAACTCGCAGGAGAAGCCCCTGAGCAACAGTCGGTTGGTGGAGGCAAGTGTCCTTTGACCTATCTCTGTCCTATTCATTATTTAATTCACCTCCCGCTTTACACATTTATGCCTAAGGATTGACTAGCTTTTGTTATCCATGTCCTTGTCTACCTATCTAGGTTGGATTATTATTGTTTAGCTTTATGCTATTGCTTAACTCTAATCAATGAACATGATGAGATTATCTATGATACGCTGTCTTCCCTTCTCTTATTATGATGTTGTACTTGTGGCCTTTAAGGGGGCTCGAGCGGTTTCTCGAGTGCCTCTCCGTAAGGACCTGTTCTATGGATGACCGCCCGGGAAAACAGTGCAACCATGAGGGTGGAGTGGGACGCCCTTAGCTGAGTAATTAGAGGAACCGGGGTGTAGTTCGCTTCGCCGTCGTGCCGTCAATGGGGCTCGGTGTATGCGGCTCGCTCTGCCAAGGTTGATTTGTCCCTTGGGGAGGAGTGCGGTACATTTAGGAAACCTAAAGGGCGGCTACAGCCTCGGGGAATCTTTGTAAAGGCTACGTAGTGATGCCCTGCTGGACCACCTAGGTAGTGGTCAATGGGGAGTAGCTCTCTCCGGGCAGAAAGGGGATCACGGCTTGTGGGTAAAGTGCACAACCTCTGCAGAGTGTTTGAAAACTGATATATCAGCCGTGCTCGTGGTTATGAGCGGCCAAGGGAGCTCCAATGATTAGTGGTACTTGATCAGAGACATTTTGGTTTACAGGTGGCAATGAGACTGATGGTTTTGGTTATGTCTATGGTGCTGGTAAGTGGTATTATTTCCATTTGGAAAGGGTACATCGGGCTAATAACTTGGGTTAATGTTAAAACCTGGCTTTCTACTAGTAAATAATAACCTGACCAATTAAAAGCAACTGCTTGACTTACCCCCCCCCACATAAAGCTAGTCCACTACAGCCAAACAGGATGCTTGCTGAGTATGTTGATGTGTACTCACTCTTGCTCTACACACCAAACCCCCCCCCCAGGTTGTCAGCATTGCAACCACTGCTCAGGAGAAGATGAAGCTGTGAAAGGAGACTTCCAGGAGTTCCAAGACTACGACGAGTTCTAGGTGTGGGTTAGCGGCAACCCCCAGTCGGCTGCCTGTGAAGGCTGCGTTTATCTACGTTTCGTGTTCGCACTTTGATTCACTGTAAGGACTATATGGACGTCTCAGACGTATGATGTAATCGACTATTATTTCCCTTTTAATACTATTTTGAGCACTGTGTGATGATGTCCATGTTATGTAACTGTTGTGTACGTGAATAACTGATCCTGGCACGTACATGGTTCGCATTCGGTTTGCCTTCTAAAACCGGGTGTGACATACATTGAGTAAGAAGTGAAATGAGGTTTTATATGAGATAACATGTTGATTGTATTAAATGATTGTTACCATGTATGCTTAGAAGGAGCAAACTTAGCTAAAAGTATTTGATATTAGAATTGGAAAAGTTAAAATGATTTTAGATTCAGCTAGTGCTTTTGGCAAACCAAACCCCTCAGCCAAACAGCTGCATGGTCTAGAGGTAGAGGAGTAGATTCCTCACACCGGGTAAGTCTAGCTGAGTATTAGTATACTCATCCTTGCTTGTGGCATAATTTTTGCAGGTACGCTTCAGGATATGGTTGATGGTGTGACTTGTCCTACCACTCTGCCACCGGGTTGGACGGTCAAGTGGGATGCTACTCCAGCAGGAGAGGAGCAGGAGGAGTAGTGGGCTAGGCCTTGCCCTATTCCTCACCTTTCGACGATAAACATTATCCGCTGCAATTTATATTAAGAACTTACTTCGGTTTACTTGAAAACTTTGATTTATGTAATAACTCCAGTACTTTAATTTGAGGTTTCCTGTTTTATTGTATTTCCTCTGTGACTCACCTTCGAGTGAGCTTGTGGTATTTGATCCTACAAGAGTGGCTTTATCAGACTAGATCTAAGGGACTGATGGGTTATTCAGATTTAAGTGTGTTGTGGCCCCTGAGGCGTGACTTGGGCACTTAAACTGGAATAATTCTGGTGGTTCTGCCATAATGATGTAATTAAACTATTACCTCTTTTATGTTATTATTTGAGCACTATGTGATGATGTCCGGTTATGTAACTGTTGTGTACGTGAATTGCTTATCCTGGCACGTACATGGTTCGCATTCGGTTTGCCTTCTAAAACTGGGTCTAACATAAGTGGTCTCAAAGCAGTGATGACTGTAGGACCGCTAACCTAGAGTAGAATGGTCGTTCTAAGGATTATAGACCCCTATTCTCACCTTGACATTGGTGTCACTTCAAAAGTTGGTCATCTCGACCAATTCTATGTTCTACTATATATATTATACCTTGCTAAAGTTTTGTTTTATTTTATTTCCTCATTTTTTATGGTTTACATGCTGGTCATATTAGTTATGTTCTTACTCTTATGCTTACGGTGTCTTTTGTAGATGGCTCATCTTAGACACACAACACGGAAGTCAGTCATTCCTTTCTTGCCCTCTTGTCTTGTGAGCGTTCGCTTCATCGCTGTCACACCCAATTTTAGAAGGTAAACCGAATGAGAACCATGTACGTGCGAGGATCAGAAATTCACGTACACATCGATTACATAAATGACTCATCATAGCACAATGCTTCGAATAACAATAAAGAGTAAGTAATAATATTACATACTAGAGCCATTTACATAATATAAATCAAAGTGCACATAATAGAAACGTAGCCAACGTAAACAACCCACCACAGGCAGCTGACTGTGGGAGGTTGCTAGCCTAATCATCGAACTCGCCGAAGTCCAAGAACTCCTGGAGATCCACCTCAACGCCTTCTTCTTTACCTGAGCATAGATTGCACCAAAGGCAACCTGGTGTTTTGTGAAAGCAAGGGTGACTACACATCAACGTACTCCTCAAATGTCCCATTTGGTTGAAGTGGACTAGCTTTATGTGGGGTTAAGGTCAAGCAGTTGCTTTTAGTTGGTCAGGTAATTATTACTAGCAGAGAGCCAAGTTTTAACATTAACCCAAGTTGTTAACCCAAAAGTACTCCTTCCAAATGGAAAGAATACTTGAAATCATAATCATAATCATAATTGAAACCAACATTATCCTCATTGTCATCTGAAAACAATGTAGCCCTGATCAATGTGTCTCTAATCAATGGAGCTCTCTTGGCCGCTCATAACCGTGAGCACGGCTGATATATCAGTTTCATAACATTCTGCAGAGGTTGCACACTTTACCCACGAGCCATGATTCCCTCTCTAGCCCGGGCTTGCAAGACCCTTATTCACTCCCGAGGTGAATGACCAGGGATTCACTATGAAGCCTTTACAAAGATTCCCTGAGGCTATAGCCGCCTGTTAGATTTCCTAACTGTACTGCACTCCTCCCCAAGGGGCAAACCACCCTCGGCAGAGCGAGCCGCATACACCGAGCCCCATTGACGGCACGACGGCGAAGCGAACTACACCTCAGTTCCTCTAATTAATTAGCTATGGGTGTCCCATACCACCCTCATGGTTGCACTGTTTTCCCGGGTGGTCATTCAACGAACAGGTCCTTACAAAGCGGCACTCGAGAAACTGCTCAAGTCCCCTAAAATGCCACAAGTATGTCATCATATCTAAAAGGGAAAACAGGGTATCATAAATAATCTCATCATGTTCATTGATTAATGTGAAGCACTAGCATAAAGCTAAACCAAAATAACCCAAAAGGTAATCAAGGACAAGGTAAATAGAAAGCTAGTCAATCCTTATGTTGTTCATAGTATGCGGGACAGTGAATTATAAAGTAAATGGGACATAATGGGTCAGAGGACACTTGCCTTCACCAAACAGATGCTCAGGGTTTTCGATCTCGTAGAACTCGAAGAGCTTGATCTCGGGACCAGTGGTTCACCAAGTCCTGATCGTCGATTCTTCGAAGCTCGGAAATGAATTGCGATCTAATCGCAATGCAAAGCAAAGACAAACAGGCACAAGCAAACAAACATATATATATATATATATATATATATATATATATATATGCATACGAACATTACACCATTCAAAGATAAACATAATAAAATATGCAAAACAAAATAGAGCGCGCTACTACGGTCACACGAGGAAAAAGAAACACGATAGTTGGAGCTATTGTCGAGAAGTTAACGGGTTTACGCTAAGCAAATATTAATTAGAATATTTAATCCGACATTTCTATATTAATTGATATTAAGCAAATGTAAATTAACACTACTACTTAGTTTTTGACTAACTTACTATTTTAATAGTTGATTATTAAATAAATAACTAAATAATTCACATGAGTAATGATAAGTGAACGGTTTAATCTTGCGCGGACAACGCGCGATACGCGCGAATGGCACGCGGCGAGGCGCGCGAACAACATGCACGGACAACACGCAACGACACGCGTGACAACACGTGAAACGACACGCGGCAACACGCGAAAACAGCGCAACGATAAGCTAGAATCGCTAACCGATCCCGCATCCTTATTAAGAAAGTGATAATTACAACATTTGCATCGACATAATCACATTAACGGGTATTTATACGAGAACAGGTTAGAGCTATACCTAAATTAGAATGTTATTTTATTAATCATTGGACAAACAAATAATCAATTAAATAGCTAAATCCTGTGATGTGACAAAATACTATTATTAATGTGTACTCGACATGATTACGAAGTCACCACAATCAGAATAGAATCAAATGTATTTACGATGTACACATGTTGAATACGTACTAGTTCACAGTTCAAAACAATGAGATCTCATGCGGCCAGAACCACCTCTCCCACGAACAAGACGATTGCTTCTACTTCTCGTTCTCCACCGCACACATGAGAACAAACACGATGGGAGGAGCTCGGCGAGGGTGGCCTTTTGGTCGACCACGACGGCTGGATGCCGGCCAGCGCCCGCTGGGAGCACACCACGATGAGCTGGGAGCTAGGTCACGCGCGCCACGTTGGCTGGCCGCGAGCCGCCACGTAGGGCAGAGGCCGCGCAGGCTAGCCACACAGGCTGCCGCGTATGGCAAGCCGCGGGCCGCCGCGCCGACTATCGCACCATGGCCGCGCAGACAGAGCCATCGAGGGCGCGTCACCGTGGACATAGGCCACCGGCCACGCGTAAGGCGGGTGGCGCCGGGTACCACGTGCCACGTCGGCCGGCTGCGAGGCCGCGTAGGGAACGGGCAGCCGCGCCATGGGCCGAGCCGGGCGTGCTCTGGCCACTGTGCCGAGGACCACGCTAGCCGGTCGGGGTTGGCTGGCCATGTGCGCCGCGCTGGCAGGCTGGCGAGCTGCCGCGCCAGGCCACCAGGCTGGTTGGCCGCTGCCGTGCACAGGGGCAGCGAGCACGGGCCGGGTGGCCGTGTAGGCTCGCTGGTGGCCGGCCTCACCGAGGGGAATGTTCCCGCACCGCGGGGATGAGGGAAGGTTTGGCGCTGGTGGTTTGGGAGAGGAGAGAACGAGCGTGTCCTGGTGCCGGAGTTAAAGAACGTGGGAAGCACGAAGAGACGATGAGAAAGGGATGGAGAGATGGGTGGGCAAGCCCCACATCTGGTGTGCAGGATCCAGAGTGGGCGGCGACGCTAGGGGTGGCTGGGGTAGGGGTGGGCGGCAGCACTAGGGTTTGGGGGGAGGGGCGCGCTGCGCCGGGTGGGCTAGCCATGCGGGATGGCCCACCAGGCCGCGGGAGGGGTCGCGAGCTGGGGTGGGCCACGCTGAGCTGGTCGCGAGGTGGGCCGCAAGGGAAGTGGCGCGGGCCCAAGAAAGAGGGAAGGAGGGGAAGCAGGCCAGGGGCTGAGTGGGCCGGCTGGGGAGACCTGTTTTCCTTTATCTTCTCTTCCCCTTTTTTATACTTTCTACCATTCCAAATCGAATTCCTTATTAAATGCATGCTCCACAAAATCACTCATCAAAGAGAATAAGAATATGCTCCAGATGCAAAAATCAAAATTTCTCTAGGGTTTTATTCTACTACACTTAAAACTTATATATAATAAAATAACTCTCCATTATTTAGAAAAAAGAGAAGAAAAGTAGGTAAAGAAGAGAGTAACACCTAAATTTGGTGGATATTAGAGAAGAAATTTTATACCCCCAAATTCAGGGTGTTACAAATCTAACCCCCTTAACAGAATCTCACCCTCGAGATTCAAGAAGAGGCGAGCAAGAAAAAGAGATTGGTTTATTAGTCTTTCATAGCTTCGTCGATTCAACTTTAACCCTTTCAGCTTACTTGCGGACTAGATGCTTTGACTTTTGGATGCTCGAGACCAATTGATACAATTCTTGAGGATCCCTTGGACCTGTGGGTTAGGACCCACACACGCTTTCGCTGCGCCACTCTGATCTTGTTGGTTGATGTTGATCACATTGTCTTCATTAGGGTTAGCGGCTAACCCCCTTAACAGGAGTGTTGATATGCACTTGGTGAAGATGCTGCCGACTCTGATCTTGACTGATTTGGAGGAGTTGGAGGTTGCCAAATGGATAGGTGCAAGAGGAAAGAATAG
This sequence comes from Zea luxurians, assembly GCA_029449295.1. NCBI lineage: Eukaryota > Viridiplantae > Streptophyta > Magnoliopsida > Poales > Poaceae > Zea > Zea luxurians. Next base: position 7,591,826 of record JAOPSE010000002.1, read on the forward strand.
CGAGAAAAGGTAAGTATAGACGGATTAGAGAGAGTAGGGGGAGAACCCAACTACTTAACTCTATGGCACTCACCTAGTAAACTGATGTCATTGTGGACCAAGGGCCACAACACATCAACACTCATCACAAAAAAAGCAAATCAGTCATCACACAAAGACATACAACACAAGCAAACAACAACAAACATCTCGTTGCTATACGTTCCTTTTAAGTACATGGTGGTCTTTCTTGAGAAGGGAATAACTACTCTCTAGGGTTGTTGAAGGAGGAGGAGAAGAACAAGATGTGCAGGATAGGGGCACGAGCACCATAAAGAATGGAGTTAAGGCAAGCATTGTGAGCGACCAGGAAAAGGATACGACCAAGGGCATAATGGGTAGAACACCACTCTCGGGTTGAGATAGAAAAGAGGACATTTCAAAAAGCAGACCTAAGGTAAACATCGAGACAAGATCTAGTGATTACAAAGGTAAGGGTGATGTCCAACAAAAGCTAAGACTTGCAATGTGACAGAGGAAAAAGGAAACGACCAAGAGCAGGTGGGTAAGACAACACTCTTGAACTAGAATGGGAGAGGAGGCTTTAAAATGCAGATGTAGGATAATCATCATGTTAAAGACCAAGGGATGACAAGGGTTAAGGTGATAACAGACAAACACCAAACCAAGGATGTATTTGAGGAAAAACTTGCAAGGTGTCAAAGAAGAGGGAGCAGTCAATGATGAAATAGATGGGGCATTATCCTCGAACAGGGACGGAAAAGAGGAGGCTTTAAAGGGTAGGTTCAAAGGAAGCATGAAAGTAAGGGTATTGATATTGCAAGGGTTAAAGGTGATAATGGACAAGAACGTAAGAGAGGAGATAAATGGGCATAAGAACAAAGGATATAAGTACCATAGAGGATGGAGTTAAGACAGGACCTACAAGTGGAAATGGAGAGGGTACGTCCAAGGGCCAGATAGGTAAACTGCCACTCTCAAATTGAGGTGGAAGAGAGGAGATTTTTAAAGAGCAAGGATAAAGATAAGTATGAAGGTAATGTCGATGAATGGCAAGGTAATGGTGATAGCAAATAAAAAACAGCAAATGATGGAATTAAACAAGAATTGTAAGGCGACAAGGAGGGAAAAGAAATCAAGGGAGAGATAGGTGACTCACGGCTCTCAAACTAGGTTGAAAGAAAGGGGAGGCTTTTAAAGGATGAGTTCAAGATAAGCATTCAGGTAGAAGACATCAATATCGCAAGGGTCAAAGGTGATAACTGGCAAGGGTATGAGGGAAAAGATGAAGGCATTGAAGAGCTAGTGGTATAAGTACAACAAAAAACGGAGTTATGTCAACACTTACACGCGGTGAAGAAGAGGATATTGCCAAGGGTGAGATAAGTAAAACACCGCTCTCAAATTAGGATAAGAGATTGGAGATTTTAGATAACAAACATAATGTAATCAACAAGGTATGGTCGAGAGATGGGAAAGGTAAAGGCAACACTAAAACAGAAGCACAACAAAGGATGGAGTTGAGAACTCGCAAGCGAGGAAGAGAATGATACGACCAAGGGAAAAATAGGTAAAATATAACTCCCAGATTGAGATGGAAAAGAGGAGAATTTAAAGGGCAGGTTTGAGATAAACATCAATGTAGGATATAGTGGTGCCAAGGGTGCATATGATAATAATTAAAAGCATAACAAAGGATATAGTTAAGGCAATACATGTGAAGCGACAAAGCAAAGAAAACAATCAAGGGTAAGATAGGTAAGGTTCTAACAAATGGGTTGAAGTAACAGAAATTATTACCGAGGGAAGTTATAAGGAAACGATGAGATCATCAAGGATGTGCGAAATAGAATGGTTGCTCATGGATCATCAAGAGATAAGGGTGGTCAAAAACATGTTAACTAAAATGTATTAAACATACATTGGGATGTAAAGGTAAGAATATATAAAACTAAGAGCATGCAAGATTCCAATGGTACGAGCGTACCAAGACCAAGAGAATAGGAAAAGCCAAAATGTAACGGCTTCACAACGGAATAGGAAGGGGTCTCAGGAGACACGAAGTTCATGGACATATAAACTAAAATGTTTCAATGGGCAGTAGAAATTCTGGTGTAAGTATTTGAAACAAGAGTATTGAAGAATCTAGAAGTACGAGCATGTCAATACCAGGGGAATAGAGATGGTCAAATGGTAGCAATTTAATGACGAAAGAGAAAAGAATCCCAAAAGACAAGAAGGTTATGGTCAGGGGGCATCTACAAAGATGTCACAAGCATAAGACAGAGATTAGATCTAATAGATTGAGAGAAGTATAGACCATACTAGAATGAAATACATTTGGCAAGGGGCATATAGGAGCACAACATAGAATTAGTCGAGGTGACTAAATTTTGAAGCAGAATCAAGGATGGGGTGAAGTAATAGTCAATAAGTCCTTAGAACGGCCAATGCTACTCTAGGCTAGCGGTCCTACAGTCAGCACGGCTTTGATACCACTTATGTCACACCCGGTTTTAGAAGGTAAAACGAATGCGAACCATGTACGTGCCAGGATCAGAAATTCACGTACACAGCGATTACATAAATGACTCATCATAGCACAATGCTTCGAATAACAATAAAGAGTAAGTAATAATATTACAGACTAGAGCCATTTACATAATATAAATCAAAGTGCACATAATAGAAACGTAGTTAACGTAAACAACCCACCACAGGCAGCTGACTAGGGGAGGTTGCTAGCCTAATCATCGAACTCACTGAAGTCCTAGAACTCCTGGAGATCCACCTCGACGCCTTCTTCTTTACCTGAGCATAGATTGCACCAAAGGCAACCTGGTGTTTTGTGAAAGCAAGGGTGAGTATCAACGTACTCGGCAAATGTCCCGTTTGGTTGAAGTGTACTAGCTTTATGTGGGGTTAAGGTCAAGCAGTTGCTTTTAGTTGGTCAGGTAATTATTACTAGCAGAGAGCCAGGTTTTAACATTAACCCAAGTTGTTAACCCAAAAGTACTCCTTCCAAACAGAAAGAATACCTGAAATCATAATCATAATCATAATTGAAATCAACATTATCCTCATCATCATCTAGAATCAAAGTAGCCCTGATCAATGTGTCTCTAATCAATGGAGCTCCCTTGGCTGCTCATAACCACGAGCATGACTGATATATCAGTTTTATAACACTCTGCAGAGGTTGCGCACTTTACCCACGAGCCGTGATTCCCTCTCTAGCCCAGGCTTGCAAGACCCTTATTCACTCCCGAGGTGAATGGCCAGGGATTCACTACGAAACCTTTATAAAGATTCCCTAAGGCTGTAGCCACCCGTTAGGTTTCCTAAATGTACCGCACTCCTCCCCAAGGGGCAAACCACCCTCGGCAGAGCGAGCCGCATAAACTGAGCCCCATTGACGGCACGACAGCGAAGCGAACTACACCTCAGTTCCTCTAATTAATTAGCTAAGGGTGTCCCATACCACCCTCATGGTTGCACTGTTTTCTCGGGTGGTCATCCAACAAACCGGTCCTTACAGAGAGGCACTCGAGAAACCGCTCGAGTCCCCTAAAATGCCACAAGTATGTCATCATATCCAAAAGGGAAAACAGGGTATCATAAATAATCTCATCATATTCATTGATTAATGTGAAGCACTAGCATAAAGCTAAACCAAAATAACCCAAAAGGTAATCAAGGATAAGGTAAATAGATAGCTAGTCAATCCTTATGTTGTTCGTAGCATGCGGGACAATGAATTATAAAGTAAATGGGACATAATGGGTCAGAGGACACTTGCCTTCACCAAACAGATGCTCAAGGTCTTCGATCTTGTAGAACTCGAATAGCTTGATCTCGGGACCAGTGGTTCACCAAGTCCTGATCAGCGATTCATCGAAGCTCGGAAACGAATTGCGATCAAATCGCAATGCAAAGCGAAGACAAACAAGCACAAGCAAACAAACATATATATGCATAAGAACATTACACCATTCAAAGATAAACATAGTAAAACATGCAAAATAAAATAGAGCACGCTACTACAGTCACACGAGGAAAAAGAAACACGATAGTTGGAGCTATGGTCGAGAAGGTAACGAGTTTACGCTAAGCAAATATTAATTAGAATATTTAATCCAACATTTCTATATTAATTGATATTAATCAAATGTAAATTAACACTACTACTTAGTTTTTGACTAACTTACTATTTTAATAGTTGATGATTAAATAAATAACTAATTAATTCACATGAGTAATGATAAGCGAACGGTTTAATCTCACGCGTGGACAACGAGCGAAACGCGCGAACGGCGCGCGGCAAGGCGCGCGAACAACCACGCGATGACGCGCGTGACAACACATGAAACAACACACGGCAACACGCGAAAACAGCACGACGATAAGCTAGAATCGCTAACCGATCCCGCATCCCTATTAAGGAAGTGATAATTACAACATTTGCATCGACATAATCACATTAACGGGTATTTATACGAGAATAGGTTAGAGCTATACCTAAACTAGAATGTTATTTTATTAATCATTGGACAAACAAATAATCAATTAAATACATAAATCCTATGATGCGACAAAATACTATTATTAACGTGTACTCGACATGATTACGAAGTTACCACAATCAGAACAGGATCAAATGTATTTGTTATGCACACATGTTGAATACGTACTAGTTCACAGTTCAAAACGATGAGATCTCATGCGGCCAGAACCACCTCTCCCACGAACAAGACGATTGCTTCTACTTCTCTTTCTCCACCGCGCACATGAGAACTAACACGACGGGAGGAGCTCGGCGAGGGTGGCCTTTTGGTCGACCAAGCCGGCTGGATGCCGGCCGGGGCCGACTAGGAGCACACCGCGACGAGCTGCGAGCTAGGTCGCGCGTGCCGCGCTAGCTGGCCGCGAGCTGCCGCGCCGGGCAGAGCCTGCGCAGGCTGGCCACGCAGGCTACCGCGCAGGGCAAGTCGCGGGCCACCGTGCCGGCTGCCGTGCCATGGCCGCGCGGACAGAGCCGTCGGAGGCGTGTCACCACGGACACAGGCCACTGGCTGCGCGCAAGGCAGGCCGTGCCGGGTACCGCATGCCATGTCGGCCGGCTACGAGGCTGCGCAGGGCACGGGCAGCCGAGCCGGGCGTGCTCTGGCCGCTGTGCCGAGGACCACGCGAGCCGGCCGGGGTTGGCTGGCCACGCGCGCCGCGCTGGCCGCGGGCTGGCCACCGCACTGGGCCACCAAGCTGGTTGGCCACGGCCGTGCACAGGAGCAGCGAGCGTGGGCCGGGTGGCCGCGCAGGCTCGTCGGCGGCCGGCCTCGCCGAGGGGAACGTTCCCGCGCCGTGCGAACGAGGGAAGGGGCGACACTGGCAGTTTTGGAGAGGAGAGAACGAGTGTGTCCTGGTGCAGGAGTTGGAGATCGTGGGAAGCAGGGTGAGAAGATAAGAAAGGGAGGGAGAGATGGGTGGGCGAGTCCCACCTCTGGCGTGTGGGATCCAGAGTGGGCGGCGGCGCTAGGGGCAGCTGGGGCAGGGGTGGGCGGCGGCACTCGGGTTTGGAGGAGGGGCACGCTGCGCCGGGTGGGCTAGCCGTGCGGGATGGGCCACCAGGCCACGGGAGGGGGTGCGAGCTGGGGTGGGCCACGCGGGGCTGGTCACGAGGTGGGCCATAGGGGAAGTGGCATGGGCCCAAGAAAGAGGGGAGGAGGGGAAGCAGGCCAGGGGCTGAGTGGGCCGGCTGGGGAGACCTGTTTTGCTTTATCTTCTCTTCCCCTTTTTTATTCTTTCTACCATTCCAAATCGAATTCCTTATTAAATGCATGCTCCACAAAATCACTCATCAAAGAGAATAAGAATATGCTCCGGATGCAACAATCAAAATTTCTCTACGGTTTTGTTCTACTACGCTTAAAACTTATATATAATAAAATAACTCTCCATTATTTAGAAAAAGAGAAGAAAAGCAGGTAATGAAGAGAGTGACACCTGAATTTGGTGGATATTAGAGAAGAAATTTTATACCCCCAAATTCAGGGTGTTACAATGGCCCAATGACTGGCCAGTCCAGCAACTTGGAGAGGTTGCACCATCGCCTGCACGAGGAGCAAGAGTGTCGCCGCCAGGAGCTGGAGCAGTAGGGCTCTTCTTCCTCGCCTCAGCAGGAGGTAGAGTCTGCGAGGCGTTGCTCTCCTATGCCCCCGTTAGAGGCGCCCCCTGCACCACCACTAGGCGTCCCGACCACTGGAGTAGCTGCTGGAGGAGACCCTGACGACAGAGATGGTGACGATAGTAGCTCGAGCCGCAGCACCAACCTCTCAGAGGAGCAGGAGCCGGAGGAATGGGTCGCCCGACCCATCACTCGTGACGCTGCTCGCGGGTGTCAATTCCATGATGCGCTCGACACCTTGCTGCGCTGGGCACTCGACTAGCATACTTGGTCCATCAAGTAATTCGTTGCATTGCTCGCAGACTGGAATGCTCTGTGGTCTACCAGCATAGTCGCGGGGCATACCCGAAACGCTAGGAGGCGACTTGCTTGGTGCGTCGTCTAGAGGATGGTCTCTAGGGTGCGGAGGTCTGCTCGGAGCATTATTCTATCTCTGAGTGGGACTCAGCCGAGGCAGCCATGCAGGATGCCGCACGGCGTGCGCTTTCGCACTACTGCTCAGTGCTCGGTGGGGTGGCCGATGGTCTTGACCTGAGGTATTACTCCCGCCATCCATCTGGCAGCACAGGAGGTGTGGTTGTCTCACTTGTTAGTGAGGACAATCCTAGGTTGAGCAGCACAGTCAACCTAGCCATCATGCTAAACACGGAGCTGGACCATACTTTAGACGAGCTGAGTAGGGCTCGTGCTGAGATCGCCTAGTTGCGGGCTAAGCACGCGGAGTGCCGTCACCTAGCGAATGGCTCTGCCGCCCCTGTCGGGACTCAGCACCCTTATCGCTCGCCTCGGCGTGGACACCATGTCTACGGCAACCCCGACTGCATGACCCGGATAAATTTAGAACATAGATAGCGAGCATTAGATTTTGTAATTAATGCTTAAACTAGATGTTTTAGTCCTAGTCTTAGTCAACATAGTTTGCTTATCCTGTGTTTTTATGCTTGTCATGATGAACTATGATGGATCTAGATCTTTGTAATGACTGTCGCTAGAGTGTGGGTACCCCCTGCATTTTGGTTTAGCTATTAATGTTAATGGAATTAGTTATTTAGTTGGGAAATCTTTTTATCTCTACTTTCCTCTTTATCTGTGAAGTTGTTTTTGCATGTGTTGGGAGTCAGTGAAGATGCTTGTTTATACAGTGTTGTGGAAGAACTCTATACCCTTTTCATATGCTGCAAGATCAGTTCTGATGTGTGATTTCCTTCCATAGATGTTAGATCACAGGCGCAGAGGAGGGAGGCGTGCCTAGCAAGAGCAGCAGGCACCGCAAGATGAAACACCTCAATAGCAGTTGTGTCCATTAATCCCAATGACAATAGAGCAGATGTTTCTGATGGAGACTCAAGTAGTCCATGCGATTGGTCAGACTCTAGCAGCCATGCAACAGGTGCAGTAACAACAACCCCCACCCCAACCTCAAGTCCAAGTGCAAATGCCTCAGATGCCTAGAGATAAGCATGCAGAATTCATGAGAGGTCATCCCCTATGTTCGCTCACTCTGCTGACCCCATGGATGCTGAAGACTGGCTGTGTACCATGGAGCGTGAGTTGCACACCGCTCAGTGCAATTATAGAGAGAAGGTTATATATGGTCCCCGTCTGCTAAGGGGAGCAGCACAGTCTTGGTGGGAGTCCTATCTTGCCACCCATGCTGACCCTGAAGCCATTACATGGGAAGAATTCAGAGATAACTTCTGTCAGTGTCATGTTCTAGCAGGTCTGATGATAGTGAAGAAAGAGGAATTTCTGGCACTAAAGCAAGGGTTCATGTCAGTCAGTGAGTACAGAGATAGGTTTCTACAGCCGTCCCGCTATGCTCCTAAAGATGTCAACACAGATGCCAAGAGGCGGTACCATTTCTTGAGAGGGTTAGTCGATCCCCTGCACTATCAGCTAATGAATCATATCTTCCCCACCTTCCAGCACCTGATCGACAGAGCAATCATGACTGAGAAGAAGCGCAAGTAGATGGAAGATCGAAAGTGCAAGATTGGTGGACCTCAGCCCAAGAGCAACAATCGACCCCGTTTCTCAGGTAATCCACCTCAGCAGTTCAAATAGAATCACCCTCAGGGATATCAACAGCAGAACCAGCGTCTGCCTCAGCAGCAGTTCTAGAGGCAGTACCTTCAGCATCAGTAGCAGTACTGCCAGAACAGCCAGCCAGGAGGAAGTCAGTTCCAGAGGCAGAATAATCAGGCACCTCGTCTTCCTACCCTGGCAACCAACCAGAGCTGTCAAGCAGCCCCAATGCAAGGAGGAGGCAGAGGATACTTCCATTGTGGAGAGTAGGGGCATTGGGCGATGCATTGTCTGAAGAAGGCAGCTCAGCAGCAGTCGGCCCCCAATGCCCCAACAAGGCAGAATGTGCCTCAGCAAGGAGTAGGCAATCGTGTTTAGACATGCTATAACCATAGGAGGCTGAACCATCTGGAGGCTAAAGCAGTCCAAGAAACACCAGGGATGATAGTAGGTACATTCTCAGTTGAATCCCATCTTGCAGAAGTGTTATTTGATACTGGAGCAACGCATTCATTTATCACTGCATCATGGATAGAAGCACATAATCTTCTAATAACCACCATGTCAACACCAATTCAAATTGACTCAGCCAATGGAAAAGTCTGAGTCGATAGTGTATGTTTGAATGTAAGTGTGGAAATAAAGGGGATAGAGTTTCCCACTAACCTGATAGTGATGGGTACTCAGGGAATAGATGTTATCCTAGGGATAAATTTGGCTAGATAAGTACCAAGTAGTTATCAGCTGTGATAAGAGGATAGTGAATTTGGTGTCCCCACTAGGAGAAGAAGTGGTGACTGAGCTAGTCTTACCCGAGCCAAGGAACGGAGGCTGTCACCAGATGGCTATTGATAGCAAAGAGGTCGATCCACTCGAGGCTATCAAGGTTGTGTCAGAATTTCTAGACGTGTTCCCTAAAGATCTACTAGGTATGCCACCGGAGCGGAAAGTTGAGTTTGTCATAGAGCTTATTCTTGGCACCGCCCCTATTTCTAAAAGAGCCTACAGGGTATCTGGACCAGAATTGGTTGAGCTCAAGAAGCAGATAGATGAGCTGATAGAGAAAGGCTACATCAGACCAAGTACCTCATCTTGGGCCACCCCTGTCCTGTTCGTAGAAAAGAAAGATGGCACCAGGAGGATGTGCATCGATTACCAAGCTCTAAATGAAGTCAAAATCAAGAACAAGTACCCTCGGCCTTGAACAGAAGATCTATTCGACCAGCTGAGAGGAGCTAGCGTGTTCTCGAAGATAGATCTGAGGTCAGGTTATCATCAGCTCAGGATCCGACCTTCAGACATTCCGAAGACGACATTTATTACCAAGTATGGGCTTTTTGAGTACACAGTTATGTCTTTTGGCCTAACGAGTGTGCCAGCCTTCCTCATGAATCTGATGAACAGTTTTTATGGATTATCTCGATAAGTTTGTGGTGGTGTTCATTGATGACATTCTCATATATTCTAAAAATGAGTATGAGCATGTAGATCATCTAAAGATGGTATTGCAGAGATTGCGAGAGCACCAGCTGTATGCAAAGTTGAGCAAGTGCGAGTTCTAGATTGATGAAGTCATGTTCTTGGGCCACATTATAAACAAAGATGGACTGGCTGTGGATCCAAAGAAAGTGGCAGACATTCTAAACTAGAAAACGCCAACAGATGTTTGAGGAATCAAGAGCTTCAATGGAATGGCCAGATATTATCGATGATTCATTTTAGGGTTTTCGAAGATTGCGAGACCATTGACAGCCCTGTTAGCAAACAAAGTTGAGTTCAAGTGCACCCAGAAGTGCTAAGAGGCCTTTTAAGCGTTGAAAGAGAAGTTGACTACAGCATTTGTCTGATGTGCACAAGCCATTCTTGGTGTATTGCGATGCTTGCTACACCGGCTTGGGATGTGTATTGATGCAAGAGGGAAGAGTTGTGGCATACTCGTCCCGACAGCTGAAGGTTCATGAGACGAATTTCCAATCCATGACCTGGAGTTAGCAGCAGTGGCTCACGCACTAAAGACATGGAGGCACTATCTGTAGGGGCAGAAGCGCGATGTTTATACAGACTGCAAGAGTCTGAAGTACATATTCACCCAGTTGGAGCTGAATATGAGGTAGAGAAGATGGTTAGAGTTGATCAAAGACTATAAATTGGAGACTCACTACCATCCATGCAAAGCGAATGTGGTGGCAGATGCTCTAAGCAGAAAAAGTCAAGTCAACATGATGGTCACTCACCAGATGTCGTATGAGTTGGCCAAAGAATTTGACAGATTGGGCCTCGGATTTTTGAACAACACGCAAGGAGTAACAGTCGAGTTAGAACACACCTTAGAGTGGGAAATCAAAGAAGCGCAAAGAATGATAAAAAGATCAATGAAATCCGACAGCTGATTCTAGAAGGAAGAGGCAAAGAATTTTGATAAGATACAGAAGGTGTGGTATGGTTCAAAGACAGCCTCTTTGTTCCCAATGTTCAATCCATTCGGGAGTTGATCCTTAACGAAGCTCACGAGACTGCCTATTCCATACATCCTAGAAGAGCGAAGATGTATCAGGATCTGAAGAAGAAATTCTAGTGGTACGGAATGAAAAAAGAGATCGTAGAGCATGTGGCTATATGTGACAGTTGTCAAAGAATCAAAGCAGAGTATCAAAGGTCAGCCAGTTTGTTGCAGCCGTTGCAAATTCCTTAGTGGAAATGGGATGAGATCGAATTGGACTTCATAGTCGGGCTGCCTCGCACTCAAGCTGGCTACGATTCCATCTAGGTAGTAGTGGACCACTTGACTAAGTCAACCCACTTCATACCTGTCAAGACTAGCTATAACAGTGCAATATTGGTAGAGCTATACATGTCCTAGATCGTTTGTCTCCATGGTGTGCCAAAGAAGATAGTGTCAGATCAAGGAACATAGTTCACATCTCATTTCTGGCATCATTTGCATGAAGCTTTGGGTACACATTAGAATTTCAGCTCAGCTTATCATCCGTAGATAGACGGTCAGACTGAAAGAACTAATCAAGTCCTAGAAGATATGTTGAGAGCCTGTGCGTTGCAAGATAAGTCTGGATGGGACAAGAGTCTACCTTATGAAGAATTCTCCTACAACAATATTTACCAGGCCAGTTTGAAGATGTCATCGTTTCAAGCACTTTATGGAAGGAGTTGCAGAACTCCGTTCTATTGGGATCAACATGGAGAAAAGCAAGTGTTTGGGCCCGACATTTTGCTCGAAGCCGAAGGGAATATCAAGATGGTTTGGGAGAATCTGAAGATAATGCAGTCAAGGTAGCGAAGTTATGCAGACACAAGAATAAGAGAGCTGAGTTTTGAAGTGGGAGATTTAGTCTACCTAAAGGTATCGCCTATTAGAGGAGTTAGAAGGTTCAGAGTCAAAGGCAAGCTAGCACCCTGATATGTTAGTCCATATTAGATTCTCGGAAAGCGTGGAGAAGTGGCCAATCAGCTCAAATTGCCAAAAGATTTGTCAATGGTGCAAGATGTCTTTCATGTGTCTTAGTTGAAGAAGTGTCTGCGTGTGCAAGAGGAGCAGTTGCTAGTGGAAGGTCTGGAAGTTCAACAGGACTTGACCTACATAGAGAAGCCAACACAGATTCTAGAGACTACAGACAGGGTCACCCGGAGGAACACTATCAAGATGTGCAAAGTTAGATGGGGTCACTGTTGGGGGCCTTCGTCTTCCGAAGGTCCTCAAAAACATGATTTGACAATGTTTTCCAAGTGGATTATGTGAACAGGTATCTTCGGACTCAGAATTATGAACATAAAGCACGGTCAGGACGAAGCCTGAGCCAGACGAAGGACGAGCTGATTACCAAGTTCCGCGAAGGACGGTGCACAGCCGAAGCTGTGTGCAGGGAAGCTTCGTCGCGATAGCGGAAAGGGGAACCGACTTAAAGATGAAAAGACTACGTGGGCCTCGACAGATTTCCATAAGCCGTTAACAAATGTAATGGACATGGATGTAATTTTACGTGGGCTGCGTCCCGCGTCTATAAATAGATGAACAGTACTCCCGTACTGTTCACGCTGACTTGGCATCTGCTTTTGCGTCACGCTTGTACTTTCTACCTTCTCTCAGGACCGAAGGTACATTTGTAGTTTGAAATCATTTCTATTTTTCTATGTTAATAAAATAGAAATGATTCTATGATGGTGTTTATATTATATTTCATGCCCTATATGAATCCTTCGTCATTACTTGTTATGTTTACGAAGGTATGTCTCTCGTGACCTTCGTCCGAAATACATTATCTCCCGAAGGGACATAATGTTCCGAAGGACGAAGGACTTTAACACTTAACATTTTTTATGTTGCCTTGTTCTTAATTCTAAGCCTTTGAGAACAAGTCCCCAACATTGGCGCCCACCTCCGGTGAACTCACTTCCACTTCGAGTTTTTTGAACACCTTCGGAAGCTGTAGACCTTCGCTATGGCACCGAAGAAAGCTTCAGCGGCTGGGGCTGCAGCACTGCAACCGCTGGACCACAACCAGGAGACCGTCTCTCTTCGGGAGGCCCGAAACCAGAAGAGAAAGGCCGTCAGCCCAACGCTTCAGGAGGAAGAGCTAGACCAAGAAATCAGGGATATGGAGATGCTACATCAACAGGTGCAGAGAAAGAAGGAGAAGATGGCCCGGCTAGCTGAGTTGCAACGGCAGATAGACGAAGCCTCTGAGGAAGTTCGCCATCTTACTCATGATGAGCAAAACAGAAGGCCTCAGCAGAAAGACCTTCATCAGGAGGGCTTCGTCAACGAAGATGACTGGTATGACAATTTCCATCAGGGAAATTTTGTTTTCGATGATGCTTCTCCTTTGTCCGCTGAGCTGCAGGCTACACCTTGGCCTCCATCCTATAAGCCACCCCAGCTTCCCATGTTCGACGGCCACTCAGACCCGAAGCAGTTCTTGATGAGCTACGAAGCAACAGTGTCTTCGTATGGGGGCAATGCTGCAGTCATGGCGAAGTCTTTCGTCATGGCCGTCAGGAATGTTGCTCAGACCTGGTACTCCTCCCTTCGACCAGGAACGATCACCTCATGGCAGAAGCTGAAGGATATGTTGTTAACCAGCTTTCAAGGATTTCAGACGAAGCCGGTCACTGCTCAAGCCTTGTTCCAGTGCACTCAGGACCATGAAGAATACCTTCAGGCGTATGTCAGAAGGTTCTTGCGTCTGAGGGCGCAGGCTCCAACGGTGCCCAATGAAATTGTCATCGAAGCCATGATCAAGGGGCTTCGTCCTGGACCTGCAGCCCAATACTTTGCTAGGAAGCCTCCTCAGACTTTGGAGAAGCTGCTCCAAAAGATGGATGAGTACATTCGTGCTGATAATGACTTTCGCCAAAGAAGGGAGGAGGCCTTCAGATTTTCTGAGATGACCAGGGGCTTCGGGGGAAGATTCTATCCGAGACATGTCAGGTCCATTCACAACTCCACTCAAAATGATGACAAGGGGAGTCAGCAGAACAGGCCGCAGTGCTCCTCACAGGCTTCGGGGCAGCAGCAAACTTTCTTTCGGCCACCAGCTCCAAGAGGCAGAGGCGCCAGGGGCTTCGGCTGGAGATTTGGAGATCAACCAAGGAGGACATTTTGCTTATTCTGCGGTGAGAACAAGGGCCATACCACCAGGATGTGCCATGTTACCATCCAGAAACAAAAGGAGCTAGCAGAAGCTGCAGCGCAACAGGGACAGCCGAAGCAGGTCATGCATACTGCTTCGTACCATCAGCCTTACATCCCGGAGTACGTGGGCAACCACCCTGCAGTTTCCGTAGCTTCGGCAAGTCAACCTCAAGCTTCATGGCAACAGCCCCCGCCTCCACCTCCGCTGCGACAAGGCCAGCAGCCAGAAGGGAGCCAATATGTTCCGCACCAAAGGGACCTCAGAGAGCAATCTGAAGCCCGTACAGTCAACAGTACTGTGCCGGAGTCGAAGCACATTTATTGACAAATATCCTACTTTGATAGCAGTCTTTTCCGTTTAAGTTCTGTTTTCGGTGTAATAAAGAACACTTCAGTTTTCATATAATAGTTTTGTGGTTGGTTATCAGAAAAACCTATCTTCTCTACAGGCTTAAGTTGCTGAAGCTTAAAAATTTGCGGTAACAAGGAGGGTCTTCGGATTATTAAAAATCTTTCGAAGCAACAAAAAGTCGTTCTAAGGAGCGCAGAGTAAGTTGCCAAAGTTACAAAAAGCCGTTCCAAAGGGAGCGCAGCGTAAGTTTTTTGCTCCAAAGACGTTCCTAAGGGAATGCAGAGCATACAGCGAAAAGTCAACGCTGATACCGCCTAAGTAAAAGGCGAAGAAGCTCCAAAGACGTTCCTAAGGGAATGCAGAGCTTATACCGCCTAAGTAAAAGGCGAAGAAGCTCCAAAGACGTTCCTAAGGGAATGCAGAGCTTATACCGTCTAAGTAAAAGGCGAAGAAGCTCCAAAGACGTTCCTAAGGGAATGCAGAGCTTACGAATATATTTTGTGTGTATCTTCGGAACAAATGTCATTTGCATAACATAACATCATCACATCATTTTGCATAACATAAGCATCATACATCATATTGCATTTGGCAAAAGAAGGGGACACAGTATCAACCTTCGAAAGGACGCTTTGAGAAAGTGAAAATTGTGTAAAGCCACGAGGGAATACAATGATAATCTTCGGAATACAGCTTCGGAGAATATTTTTACGAAGCATGGACGAGCTTCATCAGAGCAATATCGAAATTGTATAGCTTCGGAGACTGTTTTCATGAAGTATGAACGTGTTTCATCAGAATAATTTTAACGGAAAATGTCTTCTTCACGAAGCATGAAAAGAAGGGAAGGTGTTTTTTCGCCGAAGGCTCAAAAAAGGTATGTATATAGAGTTTCATGCATCGTAAAGAATTGAATAATGAAAAGAGACTTGTATATTACATTCAAATGTACAAAATATTACATAGATCACACTTTAAATGTTTTTTTCTAAATAGCATCTAGTTTTCTCTTAATACTGCTTCGGCGGCTTCATTTAGAAGTTGATCAACAACTTTGTCCATGATAGTTTCGGCCATTTGTTTAATTTCATCATCCCCTTTTGTGTGGGGGTCGGCAGTAGATCCAGCAGTTTCTGAGGGAAGAGAACATTTCTTCATTACTATTACAAACCGTGAGCAAAGTTTGAAATAAAAATTACAACACAATAAGAGCGACTAATTGGTACCTAATTGCCTTTCGGGCTCTGTACTTCTTTCGGCAGCTTCTGCCACTTTCCTAGCATCATGGATGCCTTTTTCGCTCCTTTGGATGATTTCTTGCGCCATTCCTCGGCCGCCGTCGTTCCAGATATCAGTAAAAAATTTGCCACCAACCACGCTTGCTTCGGCCGAGGGGTCCTTGATGTCTTTGGAAGATAAGGCAGCTTCGGACTGAGCTAAAAATTTTACATGCCCGCAACCTTTCTTCTCTAAGACAGAAGCAATTCCTCTGGCGCCCGAAAAAGCGCAGATGTCGCCACGACTGCTCAGGATCTCCTCGAAGGCCTCTGCTTCGTGACTAATCCATTCCAGTGGACCTTCGGGATTGCCTCGAGAGAAATTCTCTTCGCTGGAAAACGCGCCCACGCTGGCGAAGCTGGTTTTAATTTTATTCACGCATTCTACAGATTTAACATAACATTTCCTCTGAGATGCACGAAGCTCTTTAACACTTAACTCCAATTTATTGACCATATAATCACTAAGTTCTCGTTTCGTTTCCTCAAGCACACGTTCCTCTTTGGCTCTAGTTAGCTGTTTCTGAAGATCTTTAATTTCACGCTTTTGGGCTTCGGCCTGGGCTTTTGAAGCAGCTTCGTCCTTCTTCACTTTATCTACCAGTGTAAGCAGAATCTTATCCTTTTCTAGAGCTTCGTTTCTCAGTTTGATAACTTCGGAGCGTAAATTGTTAAACGCAATGTCGTAGCTTTCATCTTCGGCGCTTTTTTGGGCTCTTAATGCGTTGCTCAGAATCAAGCCCTATATGAAAAAGAATCCATATAAGAATAAAGGAATGAATTACGCATTAAAAAGTTTTTTCAAACGCTTAATTTCCATACCTTTAGGCTATTATATGCAAGACTGTCTGCGAGATCCTCTTTTGTCATGGCGCATAATCCAGCTTCGAGTTTCGGGAACCCCATGCTTCTAGCCATTTCCCGGCATACGGATAGTTCCTTATTGTCTGGGAGACAGTACAGGAAATCATCTTCGTTCGTCCCATTGAATACTACTGCCCCCTTCGGATACTTCAACTCTCTAGCATAGTGATTCGCCTCATAGATTTCTTCTTTAGACAGTTTCTTCCCCGAAGCATGTCGCACGATGTAATCGCGTATGCTGGAGGGAGCTTCGGGGGCGGCAGTATCAATTTCTTTAACCAAGACTGGTTCTGATATTTTCTCGGATTGTTCCTTGGCGGGCTCTGAAGGCCCAGCTTCGGCTTCAGCTTCAGTTTGTTGTTTCGGAGCTTCTGTAGATGCTTCAGCGAGTTCAACAGACTCCTTTGCGGTTGTGCTTGAAGACTTAATTGTCTCCAAGACATCCAGTACGTTCACCATTCTTTTTCTTCTTGGGGTCACCAATGGGCCCTTTTGATTTTTTGTTGTGTCGACATTTGCTGAAGGACTTAAAATTTTTGATGTTTTTGGCCCTTCAGTCTTCGGTTTTTCTACTGCTGAAGGCGCTTCAGTTTTCTCTACTGTCTTCGGCACTGGAGCTGGTTCTGTAGCTTCAGAGGCCAAAGAAATTTCACCAATAAATTCTGGCACCGTGGCCGGCTCAATAAAGCGTGTCCGATGGGTGAGCACCTTCATCTTTTTCCTTTGAGGCGCTGGCTCACTAGTGGCACTTGTGGTAGCTTCTGTCGCAGGAGAAGCATTTTTCCTTTTGCGACCCAATACTGGATAATGATAGTCAGGGTAGATAAACCCGACTGCGTCAAACACACGGTTGAGCCTTTTCTTCTTTCGGCCTCCGAAGGCTGCTGATAGCGCAGTATTTTCAGCCTTCGAGTATGCCCCAAGCAGTTCGTCACTTAATGTTTCAATGCTTTTTAACCAGTCATCATCAGGTTCAACAAATTTATCTGCATATTTGAATGTGTATTTCAGTCTGACCAATCCGCCTTCGTCGGATTCTTTAATGGTCTCCTTCGGCATTTCCCACTTTTCTGTAAGTGGCCATACCCTGAAGGCAATGTGCTCTTGGACCAAGTCCCTTGTCCCAATGAAAGAGCAGATTACGCCGAAGGCTCTTTGGCATTCCTCGGCTGCTTCGTCCATTTCAACCTTCGGCCTTCGAAGTCCGAAGCGCTGCCAGATGGGGCGCATAATGATACTTTTAACATTTTCTTGCGCTGTTAAGTCATTCTTCACATAGAATCACTCTGTCATCCAGGCTCCGGGCCACCTCTTCCGAAAGGTCGGCACAGGGCAGCTTGACCCGGAGCGGGCACCGAAGCTATAACACCCAAAATTGTTGTGGTATTGTTCTTTTCCCCAGGGCTTCGTCTCGTATAATAACTCATGAATATTGCAGAAACTTTTAGCGTTTGGTTCCAAACCTTGGCTTCTCACAGCCCAGACAAACACCCCCATTCTTATGATGGCTTCGGGGGTAATTTGATGAAGGTAGACTTGAAATGTCTTTAGGACTTCAACAACAAAGTTGCTTAGGGGGAACCGAAGCCCAGCCTTGAGAAAGCTTCGGAAGATTACGACTTCATCTTCTTCTGGGGTGGGAGAAGTCTTTTCTCCAGCGTCAGCCCTCACAATAGATATATCTCGAAAATACCTCCCCCTCATATTATCAATATGACTCTGCTTGATAGTGGTCTTACCGAAAACCGTGTGACTTGGCCGCCATGGTCGATCTTCGGCCTCTTCCCCACCACTTTCTACATCATAGCTGTCGCTGTCACCAGTATCTTCGGACAAACCTTCCAGAATCTCCTTGGTGATTTTCTCTGTATTGGTCTCCGCCATCGCTATCAGGAACCCCAAATTCTTCTCTTCTTCGAGACTCAGCTTCGTCTCAGCAGGGATCTTCTTACCTTCAGACATCTTCGGACACGCTAAAAAACTGTTTTCAGGGCCGAAGCTTCGAAATCAAAAAGGTCACCAATCTTAATGCTCAAGAGCTAAAAATTTAGTGGACCGAAGCAGATGGCAAGTGTGCGTACCAAATGAGTTGGCGGTGTGATCTTATTTATACGCCCAGGGCGCTGAAAATTGAAAGACCCCGCTTGTCAGTGAATGTTGCTATTTTAGCAAAGGGAAGGTGTTTTTTCGGACCTTCAGCTCAAGGCCTTCGTCCATATCGCAATCTGAATTTATTATTAACAAATTAATGTTGCGAGGGGCTACTGTTGGGGGCCTTCGTCTTCCGAAGGTCCTCAAAAACATGATTTGACAATGTTTTCCAAGTGGATTATGTGAACAGGTATCTTCGGACTCAGAATTATGAACATAAAGCACGGTCAGGACGAAGCCTGAGCCAGACGAAGGACGAGCTGATTACCAAGTTCCGCGAAGGACGGTGCACAGCCGAAGCTGTGTGCAGGGAAGCTTCGTCGCGATAGCGGAAAGGGGAACCGACTTAAAGATGAAAAGACTACGTGGGCCTCGACAGATTTCCATAAGCCGTTAACAAATGTAATGGACATGGATGTAATTTTACGTGGGCTGCGTCCCGCGTCTATAAATAGATGAACAGTACTCCCGTACTGTTCACGCTGACTTGGCATCTGCTTTTGCGTCACGCTTGTACTTTCTACCTTCTCTCAGGACCGAAGGTACATTTGTAGTTTGAAATCATTTCTATTTTTCCATGTTAATAAAATAGAAATGATTCTATGATGGTGTTTATATTATATTTCATGCCCTATATGAATCCTTCGTCATTACTTGTTATGTTTACGAAGGTATGTCTCTCGTGACCTTCGTCCGAAATACATTATCTCCCGAAGGGACATAATGTTCCGAAGGACGAAGGACTTTAACACTTAACATTTTTTATGTTGCCTTGTTCTTAATTCTAAGCCTTTGAGAACAAGTCCCCAACAGTCACCACCCTGAGGAGGAAGCAACTTGGTAGAGTGAAGATGATATGATGGCCATGTATCCTGAGCTCTTTGCTGGCCAACCTTGAATCTCGATGGCGAGATTCTTTTAAGGGGATAGGTTTGTAAAACCCTAAATTTGGGGGTACAAATTTTCATCTTCAATATTTACCAAATTTTGGCGTTACTCTCTTTTTCTCTTCTTATTTCGCTCCTTCCTCCTGTTTTCAAAGCAATATAGAGACTGGTGTCCGTATAACGTGTAACCAAAACCGAAGTTGATATTATTGTTGCATCATGCCAAGCATATTAATTTTGTCTCATGTTGTGCCTAGGCATGCGTTCGTCTAGTTTTGGTTTTCGATTCGCGTATTGATCTCGATTAGAAGTAGGCAAGATCGAGTAGAGGGAAGTCGGCCCGGCCCGCAGCCAGCCTAGCCCTAGGCGCACGCCCAGGGGCCCCACCTCCCCCATATGCGCCCCCTCCCCCTCATTCTCTCTTTCCCACGCAAAATAATCTCCCTCTCGCTCTCTTCCACCTCTATCCACCCCTCTCCCTGCCTAGGGTGGATCCCGATGAGCGGTTGCTGCCGCCCATCGAGCCTGCAGTGAGCTCCCCTCTCTCTCTCCTCCCCCTGGCCGATCCCCTCCCCGTGTGTGTGCGCAGCCCCTGGAGCACAGCCCCCTGTCCCGGCGGCTCTCCCCCAGCGCGCCGTATCCGGCCCCGGCATGGCCCTTTCCCGGCACGCGATCACCGGCGCGTGGCCCTCGGTGCGTGTAGCCCGGCCCCGGCGTGCCCTAGAGCGCGTGGCTCGGCGCAGCCCCGGCCAGGGCACGGCCCTGCCCCCAGCACGCGCAGCCTTTGCGCGCGTAGTAATTGTTGGGGACTTGTTCTCAAATGCTTCAGACTGATGTAAGGCAAAGGTACAAGTCGAGATGCAAAAAGACGTTAGCCCAGTCAGCGTGAACAGTACGAGAGTACTGTTCACCTATTTATAGGCACGGGACGCAGCCCGTGTAAAATTACATTGATGCCCTTTACATTTATCAATAACTCTATAGTAATTCTTCGAGGTCCAATTTGGCCTTTCATCTTTAAGTCGGTTCCTCTTTTCTGCCGTTATGCCGAAGCTTTTCTGCATATGGCTTCATGATCGTCTTATCCTTCGTCATGACCGCTTTTCATTCCAGCTTCGTGTTAAACATGCCCTTATATATTCGCGACCTGACTCCGAAGGTTCCTGTTCCGAAGGTGCCTGTTCACATTTTACACTTGGAAAACATTGTCAAACTGTGTTTTTGAGGACCTTCGGGAGCCGAAGGCCCCCAACAGTACCCCCTCGCAATATCAATTTATTGTAAAGATAAATTTATATTACGACATGGACGAAGGCTTTAAGCCGAAGGTCCGAAAAAACACCTTCCTTTTGCTAGAATAGCAACAGTCATTGACAAGCGGGGCCCTCCAGTTTTCGACATACTAGGTGTATAAATACAAGCTCTCCGCAAGTTTATTTGACACGCCCTTTTGCCACCTGCTCTTTACTCACCAGCTTTCAACCTACACACCCTGCCCTTAGCCTGCGCGCGACAGCATTTGCTCGGTCTTAAATTTTTAAGCTTCGGCTTCAAGTCTAGTTTGCCAGCATTCGCGAAAATGTCTGAAGATAAGACAGCTGCTGGTGCTTCGAAGCTAAGCCTTTCGGAGGAGATGCATCTGGGTTTTCTTGAGTCAATGTCGAAGACCAATACTGAAAAGATTGTCAAGGAAACTTTGGAGGGTTTATCTGAAGACACTGGCGATAGTGATAGCTATGATGTGGATAGTGGCGGAGAGGATTCCGAAGATCGCCCATGGCGGCCTAGTCACTCAAACTTCGGAAAATCAACTATAAAGCAGAGTCACCTTGAAAACATGAGGGGGAGATACTTCCGAGATATATCCATCGTGAGGGCGGATGACGGAGAAAAAACTACGCCGACCCCCGAAGATAATGAGGTTGTGATCTTCCGAAGCTTTTTAAAGGCTGGGCTACGATTCCCCTTAAGCAAGTTTGTAATAGAAGTTCTGAAAATATATCAAATTTACCTTCATCAACTTACCCCTGAAGCAGTAATAAGATTGGGAATCTTCGTCTGGGCCGTGAGGAGCCAGGGTTTGGAGCCAAGTGCTAAAAGCTTTTGCAATATACACGAGCTAGTATATGAGACGAAACCATGGGGCAAGGAACAATATCATAATAATTTTGGTTGTTATAGCTTTGGTGCCCGCTCTGGGTCGAGCTGTCCCGTGCCAACCTTTCGGAAGAGATGGCCCGGGGAATGGATGAAGGAATGGTTCTATGTGAGAAACGATTTGACGGTTCGGGAAGATATCAAGGATATCATCATGCGCCCTATCTGGCAGCGCTTCGGACTTCGGAAACCAAAGGTAGAAATGGACGAAGCAGCTGAAGAATGTCAGAGGGCCTTCGGCGTAGTCTGTTCCTTTATTAGGACCAGGGATTTAATGCAAGAGCACATTGCCTTCAGAGTGTGGCCACTTGTAGATGACTAGGAAATGCCGAAGGAGACCATCAAAGAAGCTGACGAGGGTGGACTAATTAGACTGAAATATACATTCAAGTATGGAGATAAATTTGTTGAACCGGATGATGATTGGCTGAAAAGTATTGAGAATGTAAGTGATGAATTGCTTGGGACCTATTCAAAGGCTGAAAACGTTGCATTATCAGCGGCTTTCGGAGGCCGAAAGAAGAAAAGGCTCAACCGAGTATTTGATGCTATTGGGTTTATCTATCCCGACTATTGTTATCCAATGCGAGGTCAAAAAAGAAAAAATATTGCTCCTGCAAAGGACACTACTTCGGCTGCTCCCGGGAAGCCAGCACCGAAGAGGAAGAAAGTAAAAGTGTCCACACACCCTCCACGTTGTATTGAGCCGGCCATAGTGCCCGAGTTTATTAGCGAGGCCTCTTCGGCCACCGAAGCCAGAGAACCAGCTGCAGCGCTAAAATCCGAAGAAATGGCCGAGGCACCAGTAATAAGAAAGGAGAAATCTGAAGAAAGAGAAACACCAGATATTATAAGTCCTTCGACAAAAGTTGAGACAGCTAAAAGCCAGAAGGGGCCAGCAGCAACCCCGAAAAGAAAAAGAATGGTTAATGTGCTGGATGTCCTGGAGACGATTAAATCTTCAAGCACAACTCCAAAGAAAATTATTGAGGCGCCTATTGAAGCCTTTGCTGCTGAAACTTTGAAGCAGCAAACTGAAACTGAAGCTGGGCCTTCGGAGTCCACCAAGATACAGCCTTTGGAGGTCGAAAAAATGTCAAAGGCAAGTTTAGGAACTGAAAAAGCAACAATAACAAAACCGATTCTGATTGGAAAAATTGATACTGCCACCCCCGAAGCATCCTCCAAAATACATGATTATATTGTGCGACATGCTTCGGGGAAGAAACTGTCTGAAGAAGAAATTTTTGAAGCCAATCACTATGCCCGAGAACTGAAATATCCGAAGGGGTCGTAGTATTCAACGGGACAAACGAAGATGACTTCTTATATTGCCTCCCAGACAATAAAGAATTATCCGTGTGCCGGGAAATGGCTAGAAGCATGGGATTCCCGAAGCTTGAAGCTGGTCTTTGCGCCATGACGAAGGAGGATCTTGCGGATAGTCTTGCATATAACAGTCTAAAGGTACGAAGATTGTAAACTTTGAATTATGCGGATTTTGAATGAATCCTTTACTGTTGTGTTAATCCATTCATTCTTTTTGAATAGGGCTTAATTCTCAGCAATGCCTTAAGGGCACAAAAGAATGCTGAAGACGAGAGCTGCACCATTGCTCTCAACAACCTTCGAACAGAGGTTATTAGGCTACGAAACGAAGCCTTGGAGAAAGACAGAATTCTGCTTACATTAGTGGAAAAATGAAGGAGGACGAAGCTAACTCTAAAACTCAAGCCGAAGCACAGAGGCGTGAGATTGAAGATCTTCGTAAACAACTAGCCCGAGCCAAAGAAGAACGTATTCTTGAAGAAACAAAACGAGAGTTAAGTGAACAATGGCCAGATCATTTGGAAGTTAATGTTAAAGAGCTTCGTGCTTCTCAAAGAAAATGCTATGTTAAATCCATAGAGTGCGTTAAGAAGATAAAATCCAGCTTTGCCAACGTTGTTGGCGCATTCTCTAGCGAGGAGAATTTCTCAAGGGGCAATCCCGAAGGTCCGATGGAATGGATTAGTAACGAAGCTGAGGCCTTCGAAGAAATCCTGAATAGCCGCAGAGACATATGTGCTTTTTCGGGTGCTAGAGGAATTGCTACTGTTTTGGAGAAGAAAGGTTGTGAGCATGTAAAATCTTTAGCGCAATCCGAAGCTACATTGTCCTTCGAAGACATTAAAGACCAATCAGCCGAAGCAAACATGATCGGCGGAAAATTTTTCACTGATATCTGGGACAATGGCGGCCGAGAAATGGCACAAGAAATTATTCAAAAAAGCGAAAAAGGCATCCATGATGCTAGAAAAGTAGCGGCGGCTGCCGAAAAAAGTACCGAGCCCGAAGGGCAAATAGGTATTAATTAGTGATTTTTATTATGTTGTAATTTTTGATTCCAGACTTTGCTCACGGTTTGTAATAGTAATATAGCCGTATCTTCTCTTCGCTCAGAACCTGCTGAGGCATCTCCGGGCCCCCACCCGAAGGGGGACGATGAAATTAGAAAAATGGCCGAAGCCATTATGGACAAGGTTGTTGACCAGCTACTGAACGAAGCTGCAGAAATAGTTCGAAAATAGGATTAAATGCTACTGTAAAAACATTTGGAACGTAACGTATGTAATATATTGTAACTTTGAATGTAATATATAATCCATGTACAGTTTTAATTCTTTACGATGCATGAAATCTTGCGTACATACCATTTTTTGAGCCTTCGGCGAAAAAACACCTTCCCTTCTTTTCATGCTTCATGAAGAAAATTTTATATCACCAGAAGTTGCATTCGTTTGTGGTGAAGATTATCCAAGCTTCATGAAATATTCTCCGAAGCTATAGAAAAGTTTTTGTTGCCTCTCTAATGAAGCTACACTTTTTCTCTTTTCCGAATTATTCTCCGAAGATCAATACTGTATCCCCTTCTTGTTCCATATGCAATATGTTGTATGATGCTTATGTTATGCAGAATGATGTGATGATGTTATGTTATGCAAGATGACGTTTGTGCCACAGATACATATCCCTGTAATAGAGCATAGACACTTTTTATATCAGCATTGACTTTTCACTGTAAGCCTCCCTTAGGAGCTTCTTCGCCTTTTACTTTCAGCGGAATCAGCGTTTATTTTTCGCTGTAAGCCTCCCTTAGGAGCTTCTTCGCCTTTTACTTTCAGCGGAATCAGCGTTGACTTTTCGCTGTAGGCTCAGAAAACTTACACTGCGCTCGCTTAGGAACGACTTCTTACTGCTTCGAACAACTTGCTCTGTGTCTATTAAAACAAAATTTTGATAATACAAAGGTCCTTCGTGCCACCATAAATTCGTATGCTTCAACGATTCAAGCCTATGAAAAAAGACACATTTTTATTAAAGTGTTACAAGGAATTAAAAAATGATAAAGGGCACTTGATCTTCCCATAATTGTTCCTTATTAACAAAAAAGTAATATGGAATGTAAAAATGCAAAAAAACTGCTGTCGAGGTAGGATATTTATCAGTAAATGTGCTTCGACTCTGGCACAGTGCTATTGACTGTACGAGCTTCGGAGTCCTCTCTGAAATCCCTCTGATTGTGGTGACTCCCTTCTGGCTGGAGCCCTGGCTGCGTCGGTGGCGGCGGTGGAGGCTGTTGCCAGGATGCTTGGGGTTGACTTGCCGAAGCAACAGAAGATGCAGGGTGATTGCCTACATATTCTAGAATGTAAGGCGAATGGTACGAAGCAGTATGCAGGACCTGCTTCGACTGATTCTGTTGTGCAGCAGCTTCTGCTAGCTCCTTTTGCTTCTGGATGGTAATGTGACACATCCTGGTGGTGTGGCCCTTACCTTCACCACAGAATAGGCAGTATATTTTTCTTGGTTGATCCCCAAATCTTCCCCCGAAGACCCTGGTGCCTCTGCCCCTTGGCACTGGCGGCCGGAAGGAGCTTTGCTGCTGCCCCGAAGCTTGGGAGGAGCACTGTGGCCTTTGCTGTTGACTCGCTTTGTCGTCATTTTGAGTAGAATTGTGAATTGACCTGACGTGCCTTGGATAAAATCTTCCTGTGAAGCCCCTAGTCATTTCAGAGAACCTGAGGGCTTCCTCCCTTCTTTGGCGAAAATCATTGTCAGCTCGAATGTACTCGTCCATCTTCTGGAGCAGCTTCTCCAGAGTTTGAGGAGGCTTCCTGGCAAAGTATTGAGCTGCAGGTCCTGGCCGAAGCCCCTTGATCATGGCCTCAATGACAATTTCATTGGGCACTGTTGGTGCCTGCGCCCTCAGACGTAGGAACCTTCGGACATACGCTTGAAGATATTCTTCATGATCCTGGGTGCACTGGAATAAAGCTTGAGCAGTGACTGGCTTCGTCTGAAAGCCCTGGAAGCTGGTTATCAGCATGTCCTTCAACTTTTGCCATGAGGTGATTGTCCCTGGCCTAAGAGAAGAGTACCAAGTTTGTGCGACGCTTCTGACAGCCATGACGAAGGATTTTGCCATGACCGCCGTGTTGCCACCGTACGAAGATATAGTTGCTTCGTAGCTCATCAAGAATTGTTTCGGGTCTGAATGTCCGTCGTACATGGGGAGCTGAGGTGGCTTGTAAGACTGTGGCCAAGGAACAGCCTGCAGTTCTGTTGACAAGGGAGAAGCATCATCAAAAGCAAAATTTCCGTGATGGAAATCTTCATACCAGTCATCCTCGTTGTAGAAACCCTCTTGATGAAGCTCTCTGTGCGGGGGCCTTTGGTTCTGGTCATCTTGAGCGAGATGTCGAAGCTCTTCAGAGGCTTCGTCTATCTGCCTTTGAAGATCAGCTAGACGAGCCATCTTCTCCTTCTTGCGTTGGACCTGTTGATTGAGCATCTCCAAATTTTGGATTTCTTGATCCAATTAATCCTCCGGGGGCGCTGGACTGGTGGCCTTTCTCTTCTGGCTTCGGGCCTCCCTAAGAGAAATGATATCTTGATTGTGGTCTAGCGGCTGCAAAGCAGCAGCCCCTGTTGCTGAAGCTTTTTTCGGCGGCATGACGAAGGTGATGCTTGCCGAAGATTTTCAAAACTCAAAAAGTGGAAGTGAGTTCACCGGAGGTGGGCGCCAATGTCGGGGACTTGTTCTCAAATGCTTCAGACTGATGTAAGGCAAAGGTACAAGTCGAGATGCAAAAAGACGTGAGCCCAGTCAGCGTGAACAGTTCGAGAGTACTGTTCACCTATTTATAGGCACGGGACGCAGCCCGTGTAAAATTACATTGATGCCCTTTACATTTATCAATAACTCTATAGTAATTCTTCGAGGTCCAATTTGGCCTTTCATCTTTAAGTCGGTTCCTCTTTTCTGCCGTTATGCTGAAGCTTTTCTGCATATGGCTTCATGAACGTCTTATCCTTCGTCATGACCGCTTTTCATTTCAGCTTCGTCTTAAACATGCCCTTATACATTCGTGACCTGACTCCGAAGGTGCCTGTTCCGAAGGTGCCTGTTCACATTTTACACTTGGAAAACATTGTCAAACTGTGTTTTTGAGGACCTTCGGGAGCCGAAGGCCCCCAACAGTAATGTTTTAAATTCGGTTTAGATCGTGTGGTGTCACGCGCATCGTCACGCGACAATCCATTTTAATTTCAGTTTAGATCGTGTGTGGTGTCGCGCGCTTCGTGGCATGACAATCTGTTTTAATTTCAGTTTAGATCGCGTGTGGTGTCGCGCGTTTCGTCACGCGACAATCCGTTTTAATTTTAGTTTAGATCACGTTGTGTCGCGCGATTCGTCGCTTGACAATCCATTTTTGAATTCCATTTAAATCATGTGTTGTCTCGTGCGCTTCACTGCACGACAATCCTTTTAATTCCATTCGAGTAGTGCGTTGTGTCACGCGCTTCGTCGCGCGACAATCCTTTTTATTTCCGTTTAGATCATGTGTTACGTTGCGCGCTTCGTCGTGCGACGATCCTTTAAATTTACCTAGGATCACGTATAATAATTAAAGTGTGTAGTGTAACGATGGTTAATCAAATACTGAACTAATTAAGATCTGGTGCTAATTTTATTTATGCATTGTGTGATTATTAATTAATATGATTATGTTTAGATAAGTATTTTAATCCATAGCTGCCTAATGTAATCACTATGTCTTTCGGTCGTATCATCGACCGTTATAGTTTCTTTTCTTGCATAGCCATAGATGCAAGCCCTGCGCCACACGTCTGTTTAGTTGTTATATTTTATTGTGTGGTGTATTGTTTCTATCTTTGTTAAGATTGTGGAACGTATGTTTGAACTCATATAGATAACGGTCCATTGGCGGAGTCCGAAGGAGTTGCAGGCAAAGACCCTGAGCAACAGTTGGTTGGTGAAGGCAAGTGTCATCTGACCTATTTATGTTCTAATCATTTTATAATTCACTCCCCATATTTACACAATTTATACCTAAGGATTTACTAGTCTTTTTTATTATGTCCTTGTTCACCTATTTGGGTTGGATCATTTTGGTTTAGCTCTATGCTAGTGCTTTACTCTAATCAATGAACATGATAAGATTATTTATGATACGAGGTTTACTTTTGATTATGATGATGACATTGTGACATTTAAGGGGGCTCAAGCGGTTTCTCGAGTGCCTCTCCGTAAGGGCTGGTTTGTTGGATGACCACCTGGAACATAGTATAACCATGAGGGTGGTATGGGACGCCCATAGCCAAATAATTAGAGGAACTGAGGTGTAGTTTGCTTCGCCATCGTGCCGTCAATGGGGCTTGGTGTATGCGGTTCGCTCTGTCGAGGGTGGTTTGCCCCTTGGGGAGGAGTGCGGTACATTTAGGAAACCTAACGGACGGCTACAGCCTCAGGGAATCTTTGTAAAGGCTACGTAGTGAAACCTTGCCTACTCACCTTGTTAGTGTTTAAGGGTTTGATCGGTCCAAGACAAAAAGGAATCACAGCTCGTGGATAAAATGTGTAACCTCTATATAGTGTTATGAAACTAATATATCAGTTGTGCTCACAGTTGTGCGGCCTTGGGAGCTCCATTGATTAGAGATACTATGATTATAGATGATGAGGATAATTATGGTTTTGATGATTATGATTATGGTTTCTGGTATTCTTTCCATTTGGAAGGAGTACTTTTGGGTTAATAACTTGGGTTTAATGCTGAAACATGGCTCTCTACTAGTAATAAATACCTGACCAACTAAAAGCAACTACTTGATCTTAACCCCACATATAGCTAGTCCACCACAGCCAAATGGGACAATTGCTGAGTATGTTGATGTGTACACACCCTTGCTTTACAACACCAAACCCCCCAGGTTGTCCACATTGCAACCACTGCTCAGGAGAAGATGATGTCGTGGTGGAGGATTTCCAGGATTTCCAAGATTATGATGAGTTCTAGGCATGGGTTAGCGGCAACCCCCAGTCGGCTACCTGTGAAGGCTATGTTTTGCTACGTTTCTTTTTCGCACTTTGATTTATGTTAATGACTCTGTGGATGTCTCGGGGATCATGATGTAATCAAACTATTACCTCTTTTATGTTATTATTTGAGGACTGTGTGATGATGTCCGGTTATGTAACTGTTGTGTACGTGAATTGCTGATCCTGGCACGTACATGGTTCACATTCGGTTTGCCATCTAAAACCGGGTGTGGTAGTAAGGCGAAATCACCTAGTAAATGTGAAACAACTCCAAAGTTTTTCCTAACAGAACACAGAGCTCAAATCTGATCACCTAGTAAAGGTGAAAAAGCTCCAAAGTCATTTCTAAGGGAATGCAGAGCTCGAACCTAATCACCTAGTATAGGTGAAAGTGCTCCAAAGTCGTTTCTAAGGGAATGTGAGATAAAACCTAATAGTCTAAATATTCATAAGGAGGAAGGTACTAAGGTAAAAATGTAGGAGATGACACCTCCATGCAGTTGCTAATTCAAAGCTTCAGTGGCTTTGTCAGGAGTGAAAAGAAGGGAAGGTGTTTTCCCCCTTCGGCTAAAAAAACCATTAAGTTTTGGTTTCACACGCAACAAAGCATTCAAAACTAAAAGGCGACAAAAAGTAAAATGTTATAATAAAATAGCAGCAGTTTGGTTGCATAAATGTTATTTACAAGCAAAAGTTCCTTCAACCTAAAATGTATATATATCAGACAAGTCAAATCTTCAGTTAGGCTTCAGCTTTCTATCATTTCTTTGTTCTCGTCTTGGCTTCCTTGCTCTATAGAAAGGAAACACTATGGCTATCAAGGAAAAGTCATAATGAAAGCTTCGAGAATACAGGCTTAAAAACAAACCTTCTTTGTATAAGCCTCAGCCTCCAAAGTAGCAAGTTGATTACCACCCTTGTTCCAGATCTCAAAGAACAATCTCTTCATAGCATTTTGCATGTTCTTTAAAGGCATCTTTATGTCTTCTACAGACATGCCAAAGTCAATTTCCCTACTGTCTCGATGTGTTCACAGCCCGCCTTTTCTAGCATTGAAGTCATGCCGCAAGATCCAATCATCATGTAGTAGTCACTTCAGGCGTCAATTATAGCTTCGAGCTCTCCCAATTCCTTCTCAGCCCATGTAGCCCATGTAAGCGCCCCTCCAATATCCTCGCTAGCATATGAACTTGCCCTTGATGTTGCACCAACAAAAGAGCAATCACAGCACCGGGAGACGACATTGAAGCAATGGTCCCAAAGCTAACCTGGAGTTTGAAGCAGTTTTTGATTATTTTCTTTTTCCTTTCAAAGTTGGTGCAAAGCTCATTGATAGCATCACCTTGCTCTTTCATCTTTACCATATCATCATTATGGACTTTTTCTGGTTGCTTCGTCTCTTCTTTTTCTTCGGCTAGATGGCTCTTCAAAGATGTTATTTCATTTTCCATCTCTTCCAAAGAATCCCGAAGTCTTGCTACCTTGTCCTGAAGCTTCATAATACTTGCTTCGTGCTCGTCATCCTCTTTATCTTGCTGGAATTTCAAAGCCTTGCTTAGCATAAGCCCCTGCATTAAAGTCTCAAAGGTAAGCAAGTTAGATGCATGCAATTTTCTTCTAAAGCTACATTAACACAAAAACCTTTTTTTACCTTAATGCTCGTATAGGCCAAACTATGTGAAAATCTTCGTTTATTGATTTTGCTAAGCCGATCTTTGATCTCCAAGAACCCGATGCTTCGGGTAATATTTTTCACAATCTTTAATTCATCAACATCGGGCACGCACATCAAAATTTCATCTCCCCTGCCAAACAACATAGCCCCAGAGTTGTAGCCCATAGCTTCAGCTTTACCTTCTAGCTTCAAAGCTTTCTCTTCACTTAGCTCCCCTCCGACAAGGTGTATTATGAAAAATCCAAGCACATCTATCATGGTTTCGGAAACCTAGGGACAATGAGATTTGTGTTCGACAGGGGTGCTAGCATGGACTCACTCCTAATGGTGAGCCACAGGGGGGCACGAAGGTGGATCTGAGATAGGGGTTATACTGGTTTAAGCTTGCACCCTAGTCCAGTGTAGTGCTGATTGTAGTATTGCTTAGAGTGCGTTAAAGTTGAGTGCTTTGTCTGGTCATGTGCCTCTCCGAAGGAGGAGGGGGTTCTGCCCTTTTATATCTCAAGGATAGGACCTTATAGTGGGACTTGTATTCTACTAGAGAGAAAGAGAGAGAGAGAAAAGAGAAAGAGAGAGAGAAAGAGAGAGAGGGACGTCTACTTCTTGGGTTGTCATGGTGGGTCCTCCGTACGGTCATGTGTAGCCATACTCATAGTATGGCATCATCTATTACCCTGGCTCCTATAGTGAGTCCATCGCTGACGTCTTTGTAGTGGTGCACGACAGGTCCCACGAATCAGTCTCATGGTGCCGAACAAAGTAGGCGTGCTAAACTGCACACTAACCACCAGTGCACTTGAGACAATTGCTCAATGCTGATTATTAATCCTTGCATCATGTTTTAAATTCAAGACCTCAGCTAACAACTAAACCCATTGCACATGGCTACCATTTCAACTACCACAGATTTAGGTTTGTAGACAACAGTCATAGAATAAATGGAGGATGCTTTTTAACAAGAAATGATATTCTAGCATAACTCCATTTTCAGGTGGTTTGCTTGTATTCATAAATTGATTACTTGGGATAAAAAAGTGCATACCTCCATATCCTTTATTGTATCCTCATTTCTCAGTATCACCTCCACATCGTGGTAAGCAAGACATGGTTGGACAACAGGACTGCATTATATGTAGATGGATTTAAGAAGCCAAAACAAGTTGTCGACCCCACTAAGGAACAATAAAGTATTATATGTTGACAGGTTTCCTGCTCCAATAGCTGCTTAATTTGAATAGATCATTCAAGTACTATTTTGTTTGGCATAATCCTATGCTGTTAGAAAGGATAGTGGATTGCATATACTAAATACACTTAGCAAAATCATGAATACTTGTGCATAAAATGCATTTTGATCAAATACATGATACAAATCGCATGCTAATCATAGTGCATGATAAGGTGGAAGAGGTGACAAGTCACAGAACGCACAACAACAATTGTAGTATTTAACACGAATCTACGCTGGACTGGTAGGAATATTTTTTTAGTTTTCATGGACAGTCCAGAGAAAGTAATGTGTTAAAAAAGGAGAAGATGGTAACAGGGGGTTAATCATCATAATACCATAGCTAGACAACACAAGCAATCATAATATTTAACAAAAAACTATGGTGGGTCGGTAGAATTTTTTTAGTTCTCATAGGTAGTGCAAGAGAAAGCAATATGTTTTAAAAGATGAAGATCATAATGGTCAGGGGTGGGGGTAATATCGCAATGCCATAGTAACCTAAGGCAACACAAACCGAAATTCACACATGTTGCTGCTGCACAATGCTCAAACTCAACAACTATTAGCTCACATGCTTGGATTTGTGTCAGTAAAAATATGTATAACTACTCTACTACAGATAAAATTCAGAAACTTACCAGAACAATCTAGGGTGAATATCTCATGCATTATCCCCCTTTGCTTGTGTTGCTGGGTGCATAGCCTGCTACAAGTGAAACCACTATCAGTGCTGAAACAGGCAAAAGAGGAGCATGTCTTTCTACTTTCTTATAACGAAACCAAAAAGACAACATTGCAAAATCAGAAGCAAGCCAGGGAAAATCTTGCGTGGAACATGATGATATATGAGAAATTACAAAGAGACAACATCTAAAGCAGAAAAGGCACATAAACATTTTTCCTTTTGATTCAATGAAATATGTGTACAACCCTTCTCCATTTCAGTAACGGACATATTTCTTAACTGAAGGAATGTTCTAAAATTTCAAGGACTATTTTTTTGTCGATGGCTGCTATGGAGATTGTTAATGGGGCTGCGAAAGGATGTTTCTTGGTGTATAATCAGCAAGCACCGACTTTTCGTAAAAAAGGAAAAAGTCTACTTAAACCTTTCCCCAACTATTGATGGATGTTTACTTCATCTTCTCACCCATAAAATCAGTCATTCTATCCTTTGAACTATTAAAAACCATAAAATAACCCTCTAAGACAGTTTTAAAAAATGGTTTAGCTAGCATGGCATACTTATAAGGGGGTGTTTGGATCCACACTAATAAATTTAGTCTAGCTGTATCGGATGTTTGGATGCTATTTAAAAGTAGTCAATGTAGTAAATTAAAAAACTAAGTAGACAATTGAGAACTAAATGGCAAGACAAACAATTGAACCTAATTAGTGTTCATGGTTTGTACATGTGATGCTACAGTAAACATTTGATCGTGGATTGATTTGTCTCGCCATTTAGCTCATATTTGACATTTAAACATCTGATATGACATGGACTAAACTTAGTCAGAGGAACCAAATAGAACAAGCATAACAAAAAATATAAAAAGCTAGAGATGCATATAAGTATAAGCTGAGGTGTGCTAGTAATCTGAATAATAGAGATGACCTTTTCTTTAGCTTCTTTCTCATATTTATGCATTTTTGAAATATCCCAAAGCATGTCATAATCGACCACATAGAGTTGATTTCCCATAATCAACATGACCAACCAAGAAAATTGTTTCAGTCAAACTTGAGTAGAACAAATAAATTAACTACATGTAAACAATTGGGAAAAAATAAATGCAATTGTTGCTTACAATGGCAAGACTTAACTGATTACAGATTTGTTTCAGCAAGAATCTCACCTCGCTTTGGATGTTGGAGAATCTGTGTCTCGTTGCAGCTCTTGCACAGCGACCAGCAAAAGGGGGCCAACAAGCGGCAATGGGGAAGGGACCCTTGAGCACCTTGCTGCTGCCGAAGCAGACGTCCACGATGCCTCCATCGAACGACCACCGCGAGGAAGGGCCGACATGGCCCGGCGCGTGCACTGACTCCATGGAATGCTGACCGAGGACCCCCCCCCCTCCCAAACGGCGTGGGTGTCGAGCAGAACAGCAAGAGGCGGAGCTGGCTCTCTGGCCTCCACTCCCTACCAAGCATCGCCGCAGCCCACATACTCTAGCAGATGTCGCAGTGCTCGTGCGGTCCTTGGCCGGATTCCTTGACCAGCGTCGTCCTCTCACTATAGAAGTTGAGCGTGATGGGCTTGATGGCGGCATTCTACTCCCATGACCCCCTACGCGGCGCTGCGGGGTCAGCTACGCCTTCGGGGAGCGCGACAGGGACAGCAACAGGGAGGCCCCTCCATCGTCGTCCATGGCCGGAGATCTACTGGCCGGCAACACGGAAGGAGGGGGCGAGGATTTCCTTGGGGATATGTCCAGAATGGGGAATGTGGAAGCAAGGACGAGGATCACCGGGTTCACACTCGTAGTGGGTGGACACGTCGAAGCCGTTGTTCTAGCGCAGTAGGGCGCAACCGTGGAGGGCATCCAGCGGGCGCCACCCGCTGAGGAAGAGAATGCCGTCCAAGGACGCGTGCGTGGTGGACGGCGCGGGAAGGAAGGATGGTGGAGCTGGCCTAGCGCGGGCAATGCAGGGGACAGGGCGACAGGCTCGACGGTGATATCAGGATGAGGGCAGGGGTGGCACAGTGGGATAGGGATGACACGAGGGAGGAGAAAAGCCAGGACAGGAGGGAGAGCAGATCAGACGGCTAATTATTTCTGGGATTCGTGGCTACTCTCACGCACCGAGAATCCTCAATTTTAATTAAAGAGATTACTAGTGACATAACTGTTGCCATATTCTAGTTAATCAATAAATTCCGCTAGCAACACATATTAAGTGTTGCCACATCCTATTTAAATAACAAATGGTGCTAGCAACACATATTAAGCATTACCACTACTCTAATAACTTAATAGATGATGCTTGCAACGCATATTAAGCATTGTTGCTAATTTCTTACAACGCATAAAACCATGTGTTGCTGCAGATGCGTTGCTATAGGGGGTTTGTGTTGTAGTGGGGGCTCAAAGGTGGATCTGAGATAGGGGTTATACTGGTTCAGGCTTGCGCCTTGTCCAGTGTAGTGCTGATCGTAGTATTGCTTGGAGCATGTTACAATTGAGTGCTTGTGTGGTCATGTGCCTCTCCGAAGGAGGAGGGGGCCCTGCCCTTTTATATCTTAAGGGTACGACCTTACAATGGGACTTGTATTCTACTATAGAGAAAGAAAGAGAAAGAGAGAGAAAGAGAAAGAGAAAGAGAGAGAGAGGGTGAGGGAGATCTGCTCCCCGGGTTATCGTGGTGGGTCCTCGGAAGGGTCATGTGTAACCGTACTCCTAGTATGGCTTTGTCTATTACATTGGCTCCTGTAGTGAGTCCATCATTGATGTCTTTGTAGTGGTGCGCGGTGGGTCCCATGGATTAGTCTCATGGTGTGGTCGTACGCAGCGTGGCTTCTCATATCGTCAAGAGCCCTTCATCACCTATCAACGTGCGTAGGCGTACACTTGGTATGGCATGTTGTCTCGTCCTTCTGATGTATGGGTCATTGTAGTGACCCTGATGCCCATTCAGTGTGTTGTGCGCATGTCCGGGTGTGGCTCAATGGTGACGCATCCCGTCATAGCTGACATGGATTAGTAGCGCTGGACTCAGCTCTTTGACTCGTCGGGTTGCTCTACAATGAGTTGGTGGGAGAGTTGGTCAGCTGGTCCTCTTGCAGAGTTGGTCGCCTTCGGGAGCATCACCCAAGACGCCCTCAGGCGAGTCAGAGATTTGGTCGGTTGGTCTGTCACACCCGGCTTTAAGGAACAAAGCCAGGTGCATCTCATACATGCGCCAAGAAGACAACATATATAATAACAGAGTGTATAGAGATAAATGTCACAATAACATCAGAGTATTTATTACATAGTGGAAGTCTTATTACAAAATAAAAGATAAAAATAAAACAAACTAAGGATCGTCGTTGGTGCCAATGTCAACTGAGAAACGCCACCTAGATCAGATCAAACTCCTCGCCTTGTGGCTCCTCCTGAACCACCTGTTCTTCTCCTGTTGGGGGGTGAGACAGCAAGTGTGAGCTCACACATGATCATAGCTCAATAAGTTGTGGGGAACCAGTGGGCATGAACTTACCAAAGGTGGGAATTCATGTGATGTGTAAGGCTAATCAATGACATGGGTTAAAGCTGAGCATTGCTTTTAAGTAGTTGGTCAAAATTTTATTAGCAGTTACTAAATGTAAGTAAATACCAAACCTTAAATAAAAGTAATAGAACAAAATTAAGAATAACCCATGCAATGCAAATGACAAATTGAATTTAAGTTCCATAATTTAATCATCAGAGAGTCCTGAGCTGCTCATGACCGTGAGCTCAGCTAGTATACCAGTTTTACATTCTGCAGAGGTTGTCCCCTTTACCCACAAGTCATGTTACCCATCTACCAAGGGGTCGCGACTCCCATACACCTCTACCTAGGAGGCGAGGCAGGGCAACACTACGAGGCCTTTACAAAGTTCCACTAGCTTCCGAAAACCTGCTACAGTTTATGGGAAGAGCACTTGCAAGAATCCCCCGTTTGACCGCTATCGCCGTAAAATCAACCTGAGAACCTCCTTGCATGCAACTCCCCTACTGCCCTTGCCCCTTTCGGGTAAGATAGTCTTCCACTAGCTTTCCTAATAAGTTAGCCAAGGGGTCCCATTCCTCCCTTGTGGTGGCACGTGTTTCTTTAACATTAATGATCTTGAAATGAACATAAATAGAATAACAAAAGAATTGGAACATAGATATAATAAATGATTATCCCAAAACCATGTAAAGCAATAGCAAACTACCCAAGTGATTCAGGGATAACAAGGTAAAGAGATAAACAATCTAGGGTGACCTATCGAGTCCCATCAAAATTAAACCTATGCATGAATAAGTGATATTAAAGAACATTATTGGGTAAAAAGTGGTCAAGGGCACAACTTGTCTTCAATGAGCTCCTGCTCAGCTACTTCTATCTGCTGCTCACCAGTATCCTCAGTCACGGGTTCTTCTACTCGCCACAATACAGACAAGCACAGTATATAGAGAAAATTAACATCACACCAAACATGTAAACAAATTACATAATAATAATCTACACATTAAAATAAAATCCTAGGAATAGGAATCACTAAATTTGGAGTTATATTTATTTAGTTATGAATTTCTGAAGTTATTAAGTGCTTAGAATAGATTAATTCAAATGAACGATTTTAGTCCCAGTTTCATGGCTAAACAGATGCACTAAGTGATAAACAATATTAAAACAAAATTAATGCCACTGGAATGAATTAATTTGGAGTTAAAATGAATTTTATATGAATTATACAAGTTTCTAGAATTATTTTTGTATTAAAAATCAATTTCTATAATTATTTCACTATTTTTCCTGCTCTCTGGACTAGGCGCCAAATCCTGGAAAGTGCAGGGTTCCTAGCGCAAAATAAACCGAGACTCAGAACACTGGGATATGGATCGTAGGTTCAAAACCCCAAACCCGAGGGTTTTATATGCAATATGCGCGACTGAAAGGGGTTCGGATGGATCTCAGCCATTGGATCTCCACGCGACGGCTAAGATTAGAAGGATGTTTAAAACGAACCGGTATCCATTCTATGCCCTCGGATTCGAATCTGACGGTGGTTATTTTATGAAAGCGAGATCAGATCGGGTCTATCAGATCTCATCCAACGGTTCACGATCAATAACCGAAAGGGTATCCCCGTGTACTATCTCGACCGTAAGATGGTTATCGGACGGTGCCGATCACTGCCCCGATCTAATCTTCTCTCCTAGCTCTCTCTCACGGCCACTCCGATGATCTGCGCCCTTTACCCACGGCGGCGCCATGGCCGGCTCCCACAATCTAGGTGTCCTGGCCCCAAAACTCGAATATGAACTGCGCTACGTGTTGAGAGAAATGAAACGAACAAGATGGCAAGGCCTCACCACCAATTACTACGCGGATGCCACTGGCCACGCGGTGCGGTCCCAATTGAAGTCCGACGAGAAATTGTCATTGCTCAGAGCACCAATCCCGCCAGCAGAGGCCACACGCGCACTCTAGAGACCGTGTAGGAGTACACAGGCCAACAATTTCGACCGCGCCGGTGATGCAGTCGCAAAGCCAGGCGGCGGAACTCCCGCTCTCCCAAACCCACCGAGTTCTCGTAGCTTTGTGACGCTAGGGCGAAGGAAGAGAGAAGGGTCAGATGTCTGGGTCTTATGGCTGAGCCACGACCGTGGGGAGGTTCATGCCCCGCGATTTCCCCCGGGGAGCAGCGCCGTGCGAGCCGCGCGGACTGCGGACTCCATCAATGGCGTGCCCATGGCGCTTGACGAGCATACCCCACCTGGAAGCGAGTCACACGCAAGGAGCATGCCGATAGCGACCGATAGGCGGGCCCTGGGCATCGGCTGAGTGCGTGCGGCTGACAAGGAGATCCCCCATGTCGGCGCCACGATGGTGACTCGGCCGCGCGAAAAAAAGTTTAGTGGGCCGAGATTGAACAGAAACGGCCCAGGTGCACAATTTCTCTTTTTCTTTTCCTTTTTCCTTTTCTCTCTCTTTTAGTTTTCAAATTCCATTTTAAATTCAGGTTTAAATTCAAATCTTGTGCCAGATTATTCTCAAATCATATTGTGAAATAAAAAGTACCAATTTTAGAAAGGTAATTATATATATGTTATTTTTATATTTTCATACCCCTTTATTCCTTTTCTCCATATTTCTAGAATTTCCTTTAACTCTTAAATTCCCTCTTTGGGACTTTAATATTTTTCTTGTCACATTATCTTTATATTTGAAAGGGAAAGAGGGTCAAACCTTTTCCAATAAGAATTTTGGTGGTTGAATTGCCCAACACAAATTATTGGACTAACTAGTTTGCTCTAGAAAATATGTTCTACAGGTGCCAAAGGTTCACAACAAACCAACACAAGTCAAAAGAAAGGGTTCAAACAAAGGGAACAAAGTTAAACTGAAGGCAGCCCTGGTCTGGCGCACCAGACTGTCCAGTGTGCCACCGGACAGTGTCCGGTGCACCAGGGAATCCAACTCCAAACTTGCCAGTCTCGGAAGTTCTAGGAGTCGCTCCGCTATAATTCACCGGACTGTCTGGTGCACCACCAGACTGTCCGGTGTGCCAGCGGAGCAACGGCTACTTCGCGCCAACGGTCGTCTGCAAATCGCATTCAATGCGCTACAGTGCGCGCCAGAGTCAGAGCAGCGCCAGAAGGCGCACCGGATAGTGTACAATGACTGTCCGGTGCAACACCGGACTGTTCAGTGACACAGAAGACAGAAGCTCCAACGGTCGAACCCTAACGGTCGGGTGACGTGGCTGGCGCACCGGACAGTGTCCGGTGGCTTTCCGGACTGTCCGGTGCGCCATGTGACAGACAGCCTCCCAACGGCCACTTTTGGTGGGTGGGGCTGTAAATACCCCAACCACCCCACCATTCAATGCATCCATGTTTTCAGACTTCCTACACCTTACAAGAGCTATAACATTCAATACAAGACACACCAAAGAGATCAAATCCTCTCCCAAGTCCAAAGATCATTCCAAAACAAATTAGTGACTAGAGAGAGTGACTTGTGTTCATTTGAGCTCTTGCGCTTGGATTGCTTCTTTCTTTCTCATTCTTTCTTGTGATCAACTCAATTGTAACCAAGGCAAGAGACACCAATTGTGTGGTGATCCTTGCGGGGACTTTGTGTCCCGTTTGATTCAGAAGAGAAGCTCACTCGGTCTAAGTGACCGTTTGAGAGAGGGAAAGGGTTGAAAGAGACCCGGTCTTTGTGACCACCTCAACGGGGAGCAGGTTTGCAAGAACCGAACCTCGGTAAAACAAATCACCGTGTCACACTCTTTATTTGCTTGTGATTTGTTTTCGCCCTCTCTCTCGAACTCGATTTTAATTCTAACGCTAACCCCGGCTTGTAGTTGTGCTTAAACTTTGTAAATTTCAGATTCACCCTATTCACCCCCCCTCTAGGCGACTTTCAATTGGTATCAAAGCCTGGTGCTTCATTAGAGCCTAACCGCTCGAAGTGATGTCGGGAGATCACGCCAAGAAGGAGATGGTGACCGGCGACAAGTCCGTTACAAGCCACGGGAAGGCTCCATCGGGAGAGTCCCACAACAAGGGGAAGGAGAAGGAATCCCCTTCACATAAGTCGCATCAGAGTGGCAAAAAGAAAAAGAAGATGAGGAAGGTGATCTACTACGAGACCGACTCTTCATCACCATCGACCTCCGGCTCCGATGCGCAAGAAGTTTAGTAAGATTCCCCTACACTACCCTCGAATTTCTAAATGTACTCCATTACTTTCCGTTCCATTAGGCAAACCACCGGTTTTTGACGGTGAAGATTATAACATGTGGAGTGACAAAATGAGGCATCACCTAACCTCACTCCACACTAGCATTTGGAACGTTGTTGAGTTTGGTGTACAGGTACCATCCGTAGGGGATGAGGACTACGATTTGGACGAAGTTGCCCAAATCCGGCACTTCAACTCCCAATCCACCACTATACTCCTCGCCTCTCAAAGTCGAGAGGAGTATAACAAGGTGCAAGGGTTGAAGAGCGCCAAAGAGATTTGGGATGTACTCAAAACGGCGCACGAAGGAGATGAGGCGACCAAGATCACCAAAAGGGAGATGATCGAGGGGGAGCTCAGTCGATTCATGCTTCACCAAGGGGAGGAGCCACAAGCAATGTACAACCGGCTCAAGACCTTGGTGAACCAAGTGCGCAACCTCGGGAGCACCAAATGGGATGACCATGAGATGGTCAAGGTTATTCTAAGATCACTAGTTTTTCTTAATCCTACTCAAGTACAATTAATTCGTGGTGATCCTAGATACAAAATAATGTCTCCCGAGGAAGTGATAGGTAAATTTGTGAGCTTTGAGCTAATGATCAAAGGCTCCAAAAAGATCATCGAGCAAGGCGCATCCTCCTCCGTACCCGAAGCACAACCCGTTGCATTCAAAGCAACGGAGGAGAAGAAAGAAGATTCTACTCCAAGTAGAATCCCCATTGACGCCTCCAAGCTCGACAATGAGGAGATGGCGCTCATCATTAAGAGCTTTCGTCAAATCCTCAAACAAAGGAAGGGGAAGGATTACAAGCCCTGTTCCAAGAAAGTGTGCTACAAGTGTGGTAAGCCCGGTCATTTTATTGCAAAATGTCCATTATCTAGTGATAGTGACAGGGGCGACAACAAGAAGGGAAAGAGGAGAGAAAAGAAGAGGTACTACAAGAAGAAGGGCGGTGATGCCCATGATTGCTGGGAGTGGGACTCTGACGAGAGCTCCACCGACTCCTCCTCCGATGAGGACGCCGCCAACATCACCGTCAACAAAGGGATCCTCTTCCCCAACATCGGCCACAAGTGCCTCATGGCAAAAGACGACAAAAAGAAGAAGGTGAAATCCAAATCCTCCACTAAATATGCAACATCTAGTGATGAGGCTAATTCTAGTGATGATGAGGATGATTTATTTACTCTCTTTGCCAACTTGAACATGCAACAAAAGGAAAAATTAAATGAATTGATTAGCACTATTCATGATAAGGATGAACTCTTGGATAGCCAAGAGGACTTCCTAATTAAAGAAAACAAAAAGCATGTTAAAGTTAAAAATGCTTATGCTCTAGAAGTAGAAAAATGTGAAAAATTAACTAATGAGCTAAGCACTTGCCATGATATCATTTCCAACCTTAGAAATGAGAATGCCAATCTAGTTGCTAAGGTTGGGAAGCTTGATGTTTGTGATGATTCAATTGTTAGTCTTAGAAATGATAATGCCAACTTAATTGCTAAGATTGACAAATTGAATGTTTCTCTTTCTAGCCTTAAAATTGAAAATGAAAAATTAATTGCTAAGGCTAAGGATTTAGATGTTTGCAATGCTTCCATTTCCAATCTTAGAGATGAGAATGATATATTGCATGCTAAGATTGTTGAATTAAATACTTGCAAACCCTCTACATCTTCCGTTGAGCATGTTACTATTTGTACTAGATGTAGGGATGTTAACGTAGATGCTATTCATGATGACCTTGCTTTAATTAAACAACAAAATGATCACATAGCTACATTAACTGCTAAAATTAATGAGCATGACTTAGAAAATGAGAAATTTAAATTTGCTAGAAGCATGCTCTATAGTGGGAGACGCCCTGGTATTAAGGATGGCATTGGCTTCCAACAGGGAGACAATATCAAGCTTAATGCATCACCTAAAAGATTATCTAATTTTGTTAAGGGCAAGGCTCCCATGGTTTAAGATAACGAGGGTTACATTTTATACCCTGCCGGTTATCCCGAACACAAAATTAGGAGAAT
Source organism: Zea luxurians (assembly GCA_029449295.1). Classification (NCBI taxonomy): domain Eukaryota; kingdom Viridiplantae; phylum Streptophyta; class Magnoliopsida; order Poales; family Poaceae; genus Zea; species Zea luxurians. The sequence continues at coordinate 7,634,124 of JAOPSE010000002.1, forward strand.
TCATTCTAGGAAGTCTCACTCTCGCCCTAATCATGCTTTTATGTATAAGAGTGAGGCATCTAGCTCTAGGCAATCAACCCATGCTAAATTGCCTAAGAGGAAAACTCCTAAAGCATCAAATGATCACAATATTTCATTCAAAACTTTTGATGCTTCCTATGTGCTAACTAACAAATCAGGCAAGGTTGTTGCCAAGTATGTTGGGGGCAAACACAAGGGATCAAAGACTTGTGTTTGGGCACCCAAAGTTCTTGTATCTAATGTCAAAGGACCCAAAACTGTTTGGATACCTAAAATCAAGAACTAAATCTGTTTTGTAGGTTTATGCATCTGGGGGCTCAAGTTGGATCATCGATAGCGGGTGCACAAACCATATGACTGGGGAGAAGAGAATGTTCTCCTCCTATGAGAAAAACCAAGATCCCCAACGAGCTATCACATTCGGGGATGGAAATCAAGGTTTGGTCAAAGGATTGGGTAAAATTGCTATATCACATGACCATTCCATTTCCAATGTTTTTCTTATAGATTCTTTAGATTACAACTTGCTTTCTGTTTCTCAATTATGTAAAATGGGCTACAACTGTCTTTTTACGGATACAGGTATCACTGTCTTTAGAAGAAGTGATGATTCAGTAGCTTTTAAGGGAGTATTAGAGGGTCAGCTATACTTAGTGGATTTCAATAGAGCTGAACTCGATACTTGCTTAATCGCTAAGACTAACATGGGTTGGCTCTAGCATCACCGACTAGCCCATGTTGGGATGAAGAATCTTCACAAGCTTCTAAAGGGAGAACACATTTTGGGACTAACAAATGTGCATTTTGAGAAAGACAGGATTTGTAGCGCATGCCAAGCAGGGAAGCAAGTTGGTGTTCATCATCCACATAAGAACATCATGATGACTGACAGGCCACTTGAGCTACTCCACATGGACCTATTCGGCCCGATCGCTTACATAAGCATCGGCGGGAGTAAGTACTGTCTAGTTATTGTGGATGACTATTCTCGCTTCACTTGGGTATTCTTTTTACAGGATAAATCTCATACCCAAGAGACTTTGAAAGGATTCTTAAGACAGGCTCAAAATGAGTTCGGCTTGAGGATCAAGAAAATTAGAAGCGGCAATGGAACGGAGTTCAAGAACTCACAAATAGAAGGCTTTCTTGAGGAGGAGGGCATCAAGCATGAGTTCTCTTCTCCCTACACGCCACAACAAAATGGTGTAGTGGAGAGGAAGAATAGAACTCTATTGGACATGGCATGGACCATGCTTGATGAGTACAAGACTTCGGATCAGTTTTGGGCCGAGGCGGTCAACACCGCTTGCTACGCCATCAACCGGTTGTATCTACACCGAATCCTCAAGAAGACATCCTACGAACTCCTCACTGGTAAAAAGCCAAATGTTTCATATTTTAGAGTCTTTGGTAGCAAATGTTTTATTCTTATTAAAAGAGGTAGAAAATCCAAATTTGCTCCTAAGGCTGTAGAAGGCTTTTTACTAGGATATGATTCAAACACAAGGGCATATAGAGTCTTTAACAAGTCCACTGGACTAGTTGAAGTTTCTTGTGACATTATGTTTGATGAGACTAACGGCTCTCAAGTAGAGCAAGTTGATCTTGATGAATTAGATGATGAAGAGGCTCTGTGCATCACGCTAAGGAACATGTCCATTGGGGATGTGTGTCCTAAGGAATCCGAAGAGCCCATTCAAGCACAAGATCAACCATCTTCCTCCATGCAAACATCTCCACCAACCCAAGATGAGGATGGGGCTCAAGATGATGAAGAAGAAGATCAAGAAGATGAGCCACCTCAAGAGGAGGACAAGGATCAAGGGGGAGATGCCGATGATCAAGACAAGGAAGATGAGTAAGTTCAAAGGCCGCCACACCCAAGAGTCCACCAAGCAATCCAACGAGATCACCCCGTGAACACCATCCTCGGCGATATTCATAAGGGGGTAACTACTCGATCTCGTGTTGCTCCTTTTTGTGAACATTACTCTTTTGTTTCCTCTATTGAGCCACACAGGGTAGAGGAAGCACTTCAAGATTCGGATTGGGTGATGGCGATGCAAGAGGAGCTCAACAATTTCAAGAGGAATGAGGTATGGCATTTAGTTCCACGTCCTAACCAAAATGTTGTAGGAACCAAGTGGGTCTTCCGCAACAAACAAGATGAGCATGGTGTGGTGACAAGGAACAAGGCACGACTTGTGGCCAAGGGATATTCACAAGTCAAAGGTTTGGATTTCGGTGAAACCTATGCACCCGTAGCTAGGCTTGAGTCAATTCGCATTTTACTTGCCTATGCTACTTACCATGGCTTTAAGCTTTATCAAATGGACGTGAAAAGTGCCTTCCTCAATGGACCAATCAAGGAAGAGGTCTATGTTGAGCAACCTCCCGGCTTTGAAGATAGTGAGTATCCTAACCATGTTTATAGACTCTCTAAGGCGCTTTATGGGCTCAAGCAAGCCCCAAGAGCATGGTATGAATGCCTAAGAGACTTTCTTATCGCTAATGGCTTCAAAGTCGGCAAAGCCGATCCTACTCCCTTACTAAAACACTTGCAAATGATTTGTTTGTATGCCAAATTTATGTTGATGATATCATATTTGGGTCTACTAACGAATCTACATGTGAAGAGTTTAGTAGGATCATGACTCAAAAATTCGAGATGTCTATGATGGGGGAGTTGAAGTATTTCTTAGGATTTCAAGTCAAGCAACTCCAAGAGGGAACCTTCGTTAGTCAAACGAAGTACATTCAAGACATACTCACTAAGTTTGGGATGAAGGATGCCAAGCCCATCAAGACACCCATGGGAACAAATGGGCATCTCGACCTTGACACGGGAGGTAAATCCGTCGATCAAAAGGTATATCGGTCGATGATAGGTTCCTTACTCTATTTATGTGCTTCACGACCAGATATTATGCTTTCCGTATGCATGTGTGCAAGATTCCAAGCCGATCCTAAGGAAGTTCACCTTAGGGCCGTAAAACGAATCTTGAGATATTTATTTTATATTCCTAAGTTTGGCCTTTGGTACCCCAGGGGATCCACATTTGATTTAATTGGTTATTCCGATGCTGATTGGGCAGAGTGTAAAATTAATAGAAAGAGCACATCAGGGACTTGCCAGTTCTTAGGAAGATCTCTGGTGTCTTGGGCTTCAAAGAAGCAAAATTCTGTCGCTCTTTCTACCGCCGAGGCCGAGTATATTGCCGCAGGCCATTGTTGCGCGCAACTGCTTTGGATGAGGCAACCCCTTAGGGACTATGGTTACAAATTAACCAAAGTTCCTATTCTATGTGATAATGAGAGTGCAATCCGCATGGCAGACAATCCCGTTGAGCATAGCCGCACTAAACACATAGCCATTCGGTATCATTTTCTAAGGGATCACCAACAAAAGGGGGATATCGAGATTGAATATGTTAACACCAAAGAACAATTAGCCGATATCTTTACCAAGCCTTTAGATGAGCAAACATTTACCAAACTTAGGCATGAGCTAAATATTCTTGATTCTAGGAATTTTGATTGATTCCTTGCACACATAGCTCATTTATATACCTTTGATCATATCTCCTTTTATGTCTATGACTAATGTGTTTTCAAGTATCATCTTATGCTTAGTCATAGGTATTGAAAGGGAAATGGAGTAGTCGGCAAAGAAGGCGCTTCCACTCAACTCCAATTGTGTTTGCCGGTACTCCGCTTCGTTCTCCACTTTGGTATAATCTTCACTCATTTTTTTGTGTATGCCAAAGGGGGAGAAAGTTTGAACAAGGGCTTATATCTCACTCACAAGTATCCGTTTTTGGCGATTCATGCCAAAGGGGGAGAAAGTATGAGCCCAAAGCAAAAGGACTGCACCACCACCAAATTTAAAAATGAGGTTTTCAATTTGATATCTTATTGTGTTCAAAAGGGGAGAAAGTAGTATCTTCAAAAATTGCAAAACTCTCTTGAACACTAAGAGGAGAATTTTATTTAGGGGGAGTTTTGTTTTAGTCAAAGGAAAAGCATTTCAGACAAGGGGAGAAATTTTCAAATCTTGAAAATGCTTTCTTCAATCTTATTCATTTACCTTTGACTATTTGCAAAATGTTTTTGAAAAGAATTTTTCAAAGAATTTGCAAAACAAAACTCGTGGTGCAAACGTGGTCCAAAATTTTAATAAAGAAGAAAACAATCCATGCACATCTATTTGAGATAAGTATATTGGTTTCAACTACAAGCAACCTTTGCACTTACATTATGCAAACTAGTTCAATTCTGCACTTTTTATTTGCTTTGGTTTGTGTTGGCATCTATCACCAAAAAGGGGGAGATTGAAAGGGAAATAGGGTCAAACCTTTTCCAATAAGAATTTTGGTGGTTGAATTGCCCAACACAAATTATTGGACTAACTAGTTTGCTCTAGAAAATATGTTCTACAGGTGCCAAAGGTTCACAACAAACCAACACAAGTCAAAAGAAAGGGTTCAAACAAAGGGAACAAAGTTAAACTGAAGGCATCTCTGGTCTGGCGCACCGGACTGTCCGGTGTGCCACTGGACAGTGTCCGGTGCACCACCGGACAGTGTCCGGTGCACCAGGGAATCCAACTCTAAACTTGCCAATCTCGGGAATTCTGGGAGCCGCTCCGCTATAATTCACCGGACTGTCCAGTGCACCACCGGACTGTCCGGTGTGCCAGCGGAGCAACGGCTACTTCGCGCCAACGGTCGTCTGCAAATCTCATTCAATGCGCTACAGTGCGCGCCAGAGTCAGAGCAGCGCCAGAAGGCGCACCAGACAGTGTACAGTGACTATCCGGTGCAACACCGGACTATCCGGTGACCCAGAAGACAGAAGCTCCAACGGTCGAACCCTAACGGTCGGGTGACGTGGCTGGCGCACCGGACAGTGTCCGGTGGCTTTCTGGACTGTCCGGTGCGCCATGTGACAGACAGCCTCCCAACGACCACTTTTGGTGGGTGGGGCTGTAAATACCCCAACCACCCCACCATTCATTGCATCCAAGTTTTTAGACTTCCTACACCGTACAAGAGCTATAGCATTCAATACAAGACACACCAAAGAGATCAAATCCTCTCCCAAGTCCAAAGATCATTCCAAAACAAATTAGTGACTAGAGAGAGTGACTTGTGTTCATTTGAGCTCTTGCGCTTGGATTGCTTCTTTCCTTTCTCATTCTTTCTTGTGATCAACTCAATTATAACCAAGGCAAGAGACACCAATTGTGTGGTGATCCTTGCGGGGACTTTGTGTCCCGTTTGATTGACAAGAGAAGCTCACTCGGTCTAAGTGACCGTTTGAGAGAGGGAAAGGGTTGAAAGAGACCCGGTCTTTGTGACCACCTCAACGGGGAGTAGGTTTGCAAGAACCGAACCTCGGTAAAACAAATCACCGTGTCACACTCTTTATTTGCTTGTGATTTGTTTTTGCCCTCTCTCTCGGACTCGATTTTAATTCTAACGCTAACCCCGGCTTGTAGTTGTGCTTAAACTTTGTAAATTTCAGATTCGCCCTATTCACCCCCCTCTAGGCGACTTTCAATATTGTCACAAAAATGCACACAAAAATAAAATCCAGCTTGATGCATAGGTTATTTATGAGTGTCTTTTGTCACTTATTTATTTGTTTAATTGTGATGTTCACATGAAATGATAAACATAGATAACTCATATGTGTATAACGGAATATAATTTCTCTGTTTAGACTCTGCTTACAAAGTGGGTGTTACATGGTCCACCTCATAGAGCTGGTCGGCGGAGTCGAGCACCTTCCGGAGCACCACCCGAGATGCCCTCGGGCGAGTCAGAGAGTTGGTTGGTAGATCCATCTCGCAGAGTTAGTCGGCGAAGTCGAGCACCTTCCGGAGCATCGCCCGAGATTCCTTGGGCGAGTCGTTAATGCACAGCTCGTCTTGAGTTGGCCTCGGGCAAGTTGTGACTGTGTCTCCTGCCCTGCGATGGGTTTGAGCGAGCCATGACTTTGTGTCCCGCCCGAGGATGGCCTCGAGCGAGCATTGACTACGGCTGCCTGCCTTAGGGTTGGCCTCCTTCTCACCTAACAAAGACTTGGTCGAGGTTTGTGGGCCTTTGTGATATCCTGGCCCCTGGGACAGTGATATCCTGGCCCAAGACTTAATAGAATTAATACAGTATCTATACAAACGAGGCACATCTTCTTTTTTGGAAACCTGTCTCGTAATAACCTCCAAGTTAAGCATGCTTGGCGTGGAGCAATTTGGGATGGGTGACTGACCGAGAAGTTTTCTCGGGTGCGCATGAGTGAGGACAAAGAGCACACAAAAGGCTCATGTTGGTTTGTGGGGACAATATATGATCCTAGATAGCTGCCAGGAGTAAGTACCGCCGGTCCAGGAGGGGATGGGGGTGTTACAAGTGGTATCAGAGCCGACCCTCGCAGTTTCATAGCTGTGTGTGGGTTAGGTGTTCGGTTATATGGCGCATGGCGCATGTGGGCCTGGAGCGGTCACATGGCATGCCATATGACGACACTAGAAATACAGACGTGGCCAAGACAGAAGGTTCCTAGATTAGGGTTGACCGACGAGGACGTCGGTCTTCTAAGGGGTGGATTGTGATATCCTGGCCCTTGGGATGGTGATATCATGGCCCAAGGCTTAATAGAATTAATAGAGTATCCATACAAATGAGGTGCATCTTATTTTTCGGAAGCCTATCTCGTAAGAACCTCCAAGTTAAGCGTGCTTGGCTTGGAGCAATTTGGGATGGGTGACCGACCAAGAAGTTTTCTCAGGTGCGCACGAGTGAGGACAAAGTGCACACAAAAGGCTCGTGTTGGTCTGTGGGGACAATATATGATCCTAGAGAGCTACCAGGAGTAAGTACCGCAGGTCCAGGAGTGGACGGGTTGTTACAGCCTTGCCTTGGGTACCCCATTCCTAGGTACCCGACATCATCCATTTCCTCACGAGTAGAGTGCGTGGGGTCAATTGTGTCTATCTCTAAGACGAGGCTTAGCTCTTCGGCTAATTTTTTGTGCCCCGAAGATCCCCCTCCTTCGGTGCCTTTTCCCTCATCTTTCTCCTCCTCTAATGATGATACCCCAAAAATAGCATTTGTAAGACTTTGAATGCGTAGGCTATCCACTTCTTTCTTAGAAAAGGGATCCTTGCCCTTCACAACTTCCGAAGCCTAGCCACCTTCATCGGTGCCCATTGTAGTCATTAATAATCTAGTCAGTTTTGGTCCCAAGGGACTTAGAGTGGAAAATAGCAGTGCTTGGGTCATTCCTTATGGATTTGTGTATAGCCCAATGACGAAGTAGTAGCGGCGCTTCCTTTTCCTTGTTCTTGTGAATCCTCTTCTTAGAAATTTTAGCCTTTTCTTCTTTGGAGATGCAGCTTTACTCGAAGGTGACCCTTCGTCATATTCAGATTCGTCATCTTTCGTATCATCATTGGCAGTCTTCCTTAGCGCCTTTCCCCACTGGTTTTTGTGGCCCTCTTCCTTTTTTCCCTAGCTTTTGTGCTAGTTGCAGGATTCCTGTAATCATGGCATTCAAACTCTATGGCATTTATAACTTTGTTTATCCTAATCTTTCCCTAGTTCTTGAAGGTGGATGGCATATCTTCGTGTTCCCTCATAAGATAGTTTCCAACAATCTCATTGCACCTTTCTTATATTAATTTCAGCCACCTAGCGGAAGGGGCGTTGTACGAAGCTTGTTACTTGAACTCAAATGCTAGTGTGACAAGCTCATCTTCCTTCATCTTTACTTCATTCAGTAGCTTCCATCCAGTTCGGGTGGGGAAATATTCTAGGCAAGTGCTTCTTGAATCTGGTCCCGAGAGACGATTCTCTTGGCACCGTGTTGAAACTTTTGTAACACTTTTCGGTAGCTTTGCCCATGTGACACTTTGGCGTCTTCAGACCAAAGCTAGTCCTCAAAGGACACACCAACATGCTTTTGAAATCCTCATGGTGTTCAGAGTCTACTTCCATGTAGAACCATTCCTTCGTCCAGTCCCCTTGCCGCTTCTTTCGTTACGCAAGAACTGGGGCAATAGTGTCTTCATGATACACAAAATTGTAACACCTGAAGTTGTTGTGGAGGCTATCCGGGGCTATAGCCTTCGTCTGGTAATGCAAATCATGAACTCTGCAAAATGCATCAACTTCGGTGCGACCATCTTGGCTTCGTATAGCCCAAATAAAAACGCCAAGGTGAACTATAGCGTTTGGTGTTAGCTGTTGCATGAATACCTGGTACTTTTGCAATATTTTCGCAATCAACTGATACATTGGCAGCCGAAGTCTGGCCTTAAAGAAGCTTTTGTAGATGACAACTTCGTCTTTCTTGGGGTTCGGAGTCGTCTCTTCTCTAGGAAGTCGTACTTTTACCTTGTTGCTAAAATAACCAAGCTTCTTCATTGTTTGCAAATCTTTTTTCCTTCGGAATGGATTGGCCTATCTCGATGTAGCTTGGTTTGGATGGCTTATCTATGGGCAACTCCTCTGTAGGCTTCATTGATGACAAAGCCTTCATGGCTGCACAAATCGGCAAAGTGTCTTGGAGCACCACTGAAGAAGTCGAAGTGATCAGCTTATCAGTTGAGCGAATTCTAGCCATCCAGGGAATTTTTACCTGAAGATGTTTGGCCAAAACTAGTCTTCGAAGCGGTAGTGGAGGAAGAGCTTCGGAGTCACAGAAAATTTTGGTAGCAGGTGGTTGAGGGTAGTAAATGTGACTCCCCCACCCACTTCATCACATTTATACTGAGAAATGAGCGCGAAATGATGTGGGCTGCGGAAGAATTCCCGTGCGTCGACGACAGCACTTCCACCTTCTCCCATGTCTAGTGGAGCACGAGTTTGCCTTCATTTGTACCGAAGTATTTGTTTAACCTTTTCTATAACGAGCTTCACGAAAGTGTTTTTCAGACATTTGGGACAAGGCCTCCTAGATATATTTTTGCATTCCGAGCTCATTATGAAAAAAACGAACTCATCCTGCAATGGGCTACTGTTGGGGGCCTACTTTGCCGAAGATACTCAAAACACCTAACCTTCAGCATAAGAAAATGTGTTGCAGGCACATAACGAAGTGTGCACGAAGATGGCCTTCGGCCGAAGCAGCCTGCAAAGAGGCTTCAGCTGCACTCATGTGTTGAAAGGTGTAAGCAGATGTCCCTATCTTTAGCATGGCAAAGGCTTCACGTGTAAAGTGACGAACTGGAAGAAGTCGAAGACTTGCGTAGCAAGAAAGAAAGACAAAAGACGTTGATGCCCATGTACTATATGTAAATCATACTTGTATACTTTGTAGGCATGTCTGTAATTTCATATGAAGTTGTATATCTCTCCTATAAATAGGTGAACAACGTCATGCATAAATTCACCTTTTGGTGAACCCTAAGCTTCATCTTTCTTAGCCTTCGAAGTATCTTCGAGCTGTCTCGCTTGTGAAGCTAAAGGTACGTCTGTAAATTTATAATATATGGAGAAAAATAGAATGAAGAGTGCTAAGGCATATAAGATGAGTAACAAACTTTATCATTCGTCACATTTTCTTGCATTTTTAATTTGTCTTCATTCCCTCTATTTTATCTTCTCCTTAGGTCACCCTTTTAAGAAGATGTAATAAAAAGTTGTTACTCCCTAACTTATGTTGCCTTATTTTTGATACCATATAGTAATCAAAAGTAAGTGACCAATAAATACTTTTGAGATATGCTTTACATTATTACTATACAAAGAAAGAACTGGATTCTAAACTCTTTCTTCCTCAATCAGACGATCGTTTAGTCGTTTCCTTTCAAATGCTCAAATTTTCTTTTGTGGCCGAAAACCTCTTCATGTTCCTCAGCAATTTTGGTACGAAAGCTCCACAATGAAAAATAGGTGACTTCTTTGCACCAGGCCTCCAGGGATTGGTTCCTTGATCGTAAGAATTCTCCTACATCAACATCAAGGGTTCATCCATCCATTTTACATGTACTATTGTACTGGAAACACATATTTTCCGAAACACGATATGATTAATTTCCTTCTTAGCTTTGGTAGGCAACAGTTGGTAGTCGGCGCCAATGTGCAGGGATTGATTGTGACAAAGGATGCTGCCACTGCCAGTAGGCACCGCTAGCTGATAGCGAACGCAGAATTTTACCAGCTGGCCCGGTGCATGAATCTGTTGACATTTTGGTACATGGAGAATACTGATCGGCCTTTCCCGCTTCCTCCTTAGTGCGGTAGTCTGTTCGTTGTGGCACTTCCTTTTGTCGTGTTTTGCATTAAAGACGATCTGCTAAGTTTTTACGTAAGTATGTTTGGTTTGCTGTCTAATGTTCTATTCAAACGATTAAGATAGATAAATTGTGGCGTATTAGGTAGGAAACAAAACAGCACTAATAACTCAATATATCGTAATTTGAGAAATTAAAAAAGCTAATAGCTCAATATATTGTGGCATGACTCTTCATTTTCCTGTGCTAGACTGCATTGTCAGCCGTTCAAAGTGATGCATGTGAACCTACATATCTAGCTATTTTTATTCGATGATATTGACCGGTTAATTTTCTAAGTCTGGTACTACGTTACGATGATTGGCTGACCCGATGATGAAATAAAAATTAGGATCTTTCATTTTAAAGGAATTAAAATATACTTAATAGAGTAGATTGTTTGGTTTGGAATTTGGCATTTACTTAATAGAGGGCTGGAACTTAATTTTATGTATCATTAGTATATGTTTGTACTTTGCAACTAATAACATGCTCATCGGCTCTCTGTTCTATTGTAATATATAATATTCCCCTTATGGCCAACAATAATATACGATTATATTTTGTATAAAACTATATTAGCTTAATTGATTTGTCTAAATTACGATTATTATAATAGAATCCAATTTCAAGGGTCGAAACGGGGGCGAAGGGAAATCTTACAAGAAACAATTACATTTAATTTGGATATACGACTTATATTTTATTTAATCAAATTAAATAAATTTTAGAAATGAATTTAACGCTTTGGGCCATCGGCCTATGTGGGGTTGTCAGGACATTCAGGGTCCTCGGTTGCCATCCGAGCTATCAGGACCATTGAGGCATACCATGACTGTGACCTTGTTGTATAGATTGATTTGTTCAAACACTCGGGATGGTTAATAAAGAAGATAATGGATGGAATGATAGCCGAGTTGCCAAGACCATCGAGGCATGGCATGACATTGTCCATGACCTTACTGTATACTGAGTTTGTTTTGCAACTTGAATCGGTTAATGAGGAAGATATTGGTTGGATTAATAGATGTGAAATAGACATGTAATATGGGAAGTCATGGGAGGACAATATTGTCTTTCCATGTTCCTGTAACTCCAGCTATTCTATCATTCGGCACGTACGAAAGGGCACACAACAATAAAAGATCACCGCTCACTTCTCGGTCGTGTTGTATCTAAGTCTTCCCAGAGTATTGGGAGAGCAGCCTCCATAAACATCGTCTGGACATGTGACAGATATGTTGGTGATCAAGTTTTTATGGAGCATTTCTACAACAACACATTGATTGTTGTCTTCTTTTCAATGCTTCCTCAGATTGCCTTCCTCTTCATCTTGGTGGTCGCCAGAGAGATGACTATGAATTGTCTACTCCGCAACTTCAAGCAACACATGATGTTGACTCATGTGAATAGAGCCACCAATGCCTTTAGCATGAGTCTCTCTGTTAGGTTTATTTTACTCTTGAATTTGTTAAATTCAATAGTTTTTTGGTTACGGTGTGGTTTTGCATATATGCATCTACTATTGCAAGTAGTAGTATTACATATTTACACATATATGTGGTCAAGAAATTGCTATGTTATATTAAACATGAAATTGTCTAAATTCCTAACAATATGAAAACCTAAAATTAGGCAATTTTATTTTAGTGGTTTTGCAAACACAAGGTTGATATGTGCCATTATGGTTCGGGTTGTGAGATGAAAGATTGTCAACAAGTGTAGCTTCTTGGGTTAAGTTGGGTGAACTAACCGGGGGCGTGAGTGTGTTGGTGCAACATGTCTTTTGGCTTGTGGTCCGCATGCGTGGAGTCCGGAGGTGGTGGTCGACGGAGAAGGTGAAGGTCGCATGGATTCGTACGGATGAACTAGGAGTGATGAAGGATGAGCGCTGAGTCTTGACCAAGGGACTAGAGAAGTTAGGTGACTATCCGTGGTGACTGACACCTAGGGACATCAAAAGGCGCAAGGACATGGGGAAGCAGATCATGTTGCCGACGACGTTGCAGACCGGTGAGACACATGCCTAAGACGTGGGGGACATGTATGGAGTACACTATCCACGAGGTTTCGGTGGCTGATCCTCAAAACCAACTATCACGACCGTTCACAACATGCATCGGGTTTTGGCCTCAAAACCCGGCAATACGGTTCCGAAGCGAATTGGAGGCTAGGGGCAAAGCTACATTGTAGCTTGTGAATGCACATGCACCCCCAAAAAATCTAAAGTAAGTTATAATAGTCAATTTTTTACCATATATGCATCACCCACATCTCATACCTATGCACCCACAAGAGAGGTGCACCTCTTATATTTGCTCTAGCTTCGCCATAGTTGAAGGCAACACGTGGCATCATCGTGGAGGGTGCTCAAGGTGTAGTAACTTCGTGAAGACTGTGTAATCGTTAGATCAAAATTTTAGGAGTTGGTCAATTTCATCATGGCTAAGTCGATAGACTCTATGTATCTAGGAGTAGTTTAGTAAAGAGGAATAACCCTCTATAAAAAGGACAGGATGATTGAACCATTCAACCATGCCTTTTAGCATTTTATTTTCAACACTTAGTTTGTAATGTCCATTTTTGCTCTCATGTTTTAGGAGACCCTCAGATGGCAAGAACCATGGCATCTAAGTTCATGAAATTTTGAGGAAGTATGGTTGTATCTACACTTTGACCTCTAGATTTTTCATTTCATATCAAATCTAATGGTGTTTGATCTTGAGTTGTTTGTCTCCTCTCTATCCCTCTAGTTTGAGTTTTGAGTTGATCTTTGCATACACAAGTCCAGGAAGTGTTTTGAGGTTAATCTTTGAATTAGAAATTGTTCTGGATTCATTACAACCTATGGTATTAGCTAATCTTATTCATAGGTAAGTTTTCTAACAGATTTGCTCTTTTGAAAACCCCATCTCAAGTTTGAGTTTTTGGATCTGACTTTAATGTTTTGATTGTTTTGGGTTCAAATTTTGTGGACACCTTTGAAACTCTCTTGTGAAGGTGTCTACGAAATTTTAGTTCAATCAAAGTCTGTTTGGATTGATTTTGCATTTTAGAACTTCAATTCAAGATGATGAAAACATTGTGAGTAGGCGGCACAGTTTTGAGTTGTTTATAATTTTTTGGTGTCCGTTTTGCAATTTTTCTATTTTGTTGAACTCGTGTGTGTCCTAGAAACATTTCGAAAGAATGAAATCACTGGTTGGTTGATTTGTTTTTGGTTTGAGCAATTCTTTCATATCCAAAGAGTTAAGCGCACATTTTCTCGAGTTTGAAATATTTCTCTTGCAATGATATTTCTAATCGATTCAAGTGCTTTGTTGTGTTCTCCGGTCATCATCAAGAACATTTAGCCACTAGTTGGTGCTTCCACATCTCTTGTGTGTTATTTGAAGTTTTGGAGGTTAGGGGTAATACTAGGAAGTAAGTCAAGAGTGTTTTAGCACTTAAATTTTTATTAGCTCCCATTCAACCCCCTTGGGTTGCCTGATTTGATTAGTTAGGTTTTTCCTACTGCATTAATAGCTAAGCGAATTTAAGGGACTTTTTACAAGAGATGACATGGTAAGATGATTATGTGGTTGGTAGCAATGAACTACTATCACATGACACAAGAAAACCCAAATAGTTTTTTTTGAAGAGGAAAATCATTAGGGGTTGCTAATAACCTATTTTGAAGAGCCATGATTAACACTGTTGCCGACAAATACGCGAGTTCTTACATAACATGCATACCTAGCAAATAATAATGGGGTGCACTTGATAAAAAGCTTTTATTTCTAATGCAGGTGACGGGATATATATCATAGGTCAGCTATATGACTATAGAATGGTTGATAAATATTTAATAGTGGAACATGCTTATGAGATACATGAACTAGCTAAGGTTCTCAATCAATTTTCATAAATATTTCTTAAAAAAAGCTTGTGGCTAACAATATTATTATAAAGTTGTCACCTTTATGGATGAATTTTGCTACCTCTCTAAAACATAAAAAACAAGAGTTTGGTGTGGCTAGCTTATTGGGTCTCTTGATGTTGAAAAATGGGCGAGAGCAAAAAAACACTTGTGACAAAAGAAGTTAACTCTTGAAGTGTCGATATATTATATAAAATACTCTATTGTATATTGTAACAATAAGAAGAATAAGAAGCAAGAGAATAACTCAAAACCCAACCAATCAATCACTTTTAAGAAAGAAAGAACAAAGAAAGTGGATGCTCTGTTGCAGAAGCGACGAGCATTGGGCAAGTGCCCATCCAAAGTGTAAATTTAAGTGAGACAAAATGTCCTCAAATAAGGTTATTAGCAAGGTTGAAGGAGAGAACTCTAGATATGGTTATTCTTTTCCAACTATTATGTCAACCTATCATTCTCCTAAATGATGGATGGACACTGAGACTAATATTCAAGTGTGTGAGGATGCTTCTTTTTTCTCGTCTTACAAGGTTCATGTGACTAGAACCTTGTTGATGGGAAATGAATATCATGTGCATGTTCTTGGTATTAGTACTATCATTCTAAAATTAATTTAGAAAAAAGTGCTATTAAAGAACGTGTAACATGTCCTTCCCATAAAAAAGAATCTAATTAATGGCTCTCTATTGTGTAGAGATGGCTATAAAATTGTATTTAAGTCAAACAAATGTGTACTATCAAAAAGTATGAAATATTTGTTAAAAAGGCTATAACTATAGATGTTTGTTCCACTTATCTTTTCATGCCAATGTGTATATTAAGCTTGTGACAAATGTTAATATTTCAGGTGTGTCCAATATTTTGATTATTTATTGTAGTTGTCCTTAATTTAATCTCAAAATTTAATTTAGCCAAAAGTGCCAAGTGTCATGTGTGTGTGCAATTTAAAAACTCACAAGATGAGGAACTTGGCACAATTATAACCTGTTCATTTTGATTTGTGAGAGATGCGCGGTGAATTGACTAAAGGTGGCAAGATATACTCTATGACTTTTATAGATGATTATACTAAATATTTATATTTGTTAAAATCAAAAGATGAAGCGTTGTAATATTTGAAGACCAATAAATCTTAAGTTGAAAACCAATTTTAGTGGAAAACTAAATGTTTATGATATGATCAAGGTGGAGAATACTTTTCTAATGAATTTTCTAAATTCTACATGGAACATAGGATTATTCATTAGAGTATACCGCCATACTCACCATAATGCAATGGGATTGTCGAAAGAAAGAACCACACTCATCTCCATGTTTGAGGCAATGGGACTGTATAAAAATGGTAGGGTGCAACCATTTTGACAGTATGACATATACTTAATAAAGATCCTATAGAGAATAAAGAAATTACACCATTCGAGTAATGAGAAAATAAAAATATGTAGTCTCTCCTATTTGTGCATTTGGGATTGCCTACCCAAGTTGAATGTGTCAGTCAACAAGAAGTCAACAAGCAGTGAAAACTTGGATCTAAAACTATTGTTTGATACAGGTTCTTAATAATAAATTTTGGAGTATGAGATATACATGGTGGTGCCGGTATAGAGTCCAGAGATACTATGTATTTTGGAAGTGAGTTTCATATGAAAAATGCATATAGCTTGCTTGGTCATGAATTATAATCCTTTATGACTTTTTATTGCAGTAGAACTTATTGAGGAACCCCATGAGCAAAATCCTAAAGATGATGACATTATGCAAACCGGAAACAGTAAGATACTACAAAGTATTTTATTGATGACTACATTGTGTACCTCTTATTATTAGCAAAAAGATTTTGAAAACGTCTAACAATGAGACGCTAGGAACTCACATGGTTCTTTTGACCCAGATCTGCATGATACTGTCATATGGTCTTAAGCATTTTCAGTTGCTCATGTCACTGTGTTCTGTTCTGAATAAAGAAAGCTAAGAAATGAATAGGTTGTCCACTGGCAGACAACCACTCTGACCCGGCAACATGGAAAGTAAAATCAATATTTAAATCTGTGGATGGCATGTGGTTTCACTTTATAGACTGGACGACACTAACGTCCCATGGATCTGCTAAAAATATCTTTTCACAGATTTTCAACAGAAAATAAAATAAATACACCTACCCTCACTAAATTACTAGAAACATCATTCTCTTCCTCTGTTCATATCATTAGTAGCAGCAGATGAACAATTTACTGACCGAACAGTGAAACTGCTTATATAAGGTTTGCTCACATATTCCTGACCTAATAGTATGTGCAGTGAACAAGTTATAGCATAACCCAGCAATCGTAATGACCAATTAAATAAACCTTTTGGCAATTGTACCAAGATGCCAGGGCCCCAGCAGGAGCAGCCCACCATCACCTCTCCTTTCCCTCCCCATGTTTCTGTCACCAGTCACCACCCACTGCTTTCCGTTCCACCACTATGATTTGCATTGATCTTTTTTTTTATCCGTCTCTCAGAAAACTCACCGCATCTCCATCTATAAATGAGCCCCTCTTCCAAGCCTCAATTCCCTTTTCCCCTCCTCCCTCGCTAAGGTTCCTGTGCTGCAGCCCTGTTGCATGCCATCTTCCTAGCTTAGCTAGCAAGAATCTCTTGCCCTCCTAGCTTCCTGATCCTGCGCCCTTGGATCACCTTCCATGTGTTCTTGGCCTTGTTCTCTCGTGCATCTGACCATCAGTTCTTAAGAGTATATTTCCATTGGAAGCAAATTTTAGGGTTTCCTGGGAGAGACTCTGCCAACCTTTTTTTTTTTTGCCCTGGTGCATCTGCATCAACTTGTTCGTTTCTCTCTCGTACAAAAAAAAGAAGCTCACTGTCGTAAACGTTTTCGCCAATTGATCCATGATAGACTAACGTCGTGTAGATGTCACAAATCCTCTCCGAGGTTAGTCACCGCTGCAGATTTATGATCAACTCGACGCTCCGGCGAGGCACCCATCTTGTTCTCTCTTTCTCCGTTGTGTTCCTCTATTGGTTCTATGTGTTCTCAGTAAGATCCTAACCACCAATACGACATACTAGTATATCATATCCTTGGAAATTATAAGCCTCTACATACAACTTAATTAGTCAGAAGAAAGCTTTCAAGTCTAGATATAACTTGGGGTACTTCAACTCGAAGTATCTTTTGATGATGACCCTGTCCGGTGGGGCCTGGGCCTCGTCTGGGTCTAGTCATGGGACCCGCAGCTTGGGGTCAGAGGGTGACATGGTGCACCAGATGGAGCTCAGGCGCAAGAGAAGGATGGAGTCAAACCGGGAGTCCGCGAAGCGATCGAGGCAGCGGAAGCAGCAACATCTCGACGACCTCAACTCGCAGGTTCGTACGTTGTTTGTGCCACAGCTCTTGTTTACCTTTGTGTCTCTTTCTGCATGCATGTTTGATCTGAACATATTTTAATCGGCATGGTGAATTTGCTGCTGTGCTCTGTATATATATAGGTCACTTTTGCTTTTTATGTATTGAAGCTTGCACTCATGTGCAGGTGAATTTGACACAAAGCAAAAGTCAGATGAAAAAAAGGAGACTTGTGCTTCAGGATCTGCTGAAGCAAGCAAACTCCGATAATGCGCGGTGCCCCTTAATTTTTCAGGGTCCACCACCCAATAAAATTTTTTCAAAAAAAGAACGATGCACGACGTCGAAATCTTTCTCAAAAAATATCGTCGACTAAGTCTGCACGAATTGAACTACCACTAGCTGGTTCTCCTAAACAAAAAAGAAGGGGAAAAAATTGCACACCAATTCATTGGCTGTCGGCAAAATCAACACGGTCATATATATATCAATCATTTTTTTTCTTCTTCTTCTACCCGACGTCGCGTTTATATCGGAATAATTTAATCGTCTTCTGTATAAAACAAAACAAAATAAACAGGTGGACAAGCTGAGGACAACGAAACAACAACTCATGGTAGCACTGAACATGACCAGCCAGAACTACGCGGCAGCAGAAGCTCAGAACTCGGTGCTGCGCACCCAGATGATGGAGCTGCAGAGCAGGCTCTGCGCACTGCGTGAGATCATATGCCATATGTACGCAACAACAACGAATGTCCATCCAGCAACTGTCATGGGCGGTGCTCCTACCTACCATACTTTTGGCGAAACTGCGTGGAACTCTGGCAGCTGCAGCATGCAAATGGTCGACCACTTGTTGCACCAGTGCTTCTAGGCTCTAGCTACGTACAAGGAGGTAGAGGCCAAGACAAACAAAGGCATGCATATATATATTTATTCCATGTTTTGTATGTCACAACTCACAAGTAGTGTGTACGTCATTTGATTTAATGTATAAAAGGGTTTGTGCAATTAATTGTGCACCTGCATGTGGGTTAAAGCCAACATTATTGTTGTTGCCTTTAATTTGCTCATGCGTGAAAATACACATGGCAACTGGCAACTTGTGTTTTG
Source organism: Zea luxurians (assembly GCA_029449295.1). NCBI lineage: Eukaryota > Viridiplantae > Streptophyta > Magnoliopsida > Poales > Poaceae > Zea > Zea luxurians. Next base: position 7,652,805 of record JAOPSE010000002.1, read on the forward strand.
TTCACAACTATTGCTAACTGCAATATTAATGATGATGATCAAGTATCCTATGTAAAAATTAATTTTTGTTCTCCTTTAGTGAAATTTATATCGCTCTTAAGCACCCATCTTCCAAGTTAAAAAGGTGATCGGTTTATATGGACTAATTTTTAGTCCTTTCATTGTATTTCATTTTAGTCTATAAATTACCATATATAGAAACGAAAACTCTATTTTAGTTTTTACTGTTTAGGAACTAAATTGAAATAAAATAAAAAGACTAAAAATTATTTCCTATAAACCAAACATTTCGTATATACCGGAACATTTATGACGTTGGACTCACAAGTCGCAAAGCATGGATCCTAGGAGCCGGTGGGTAGGGATGGCAACGGGGAATTCCCCGTCGGGTTTTAGCTCCCCAAACCCGTCCCCGCGACAAAAAAATTTTCCCGCGGGGATCCCCACGAACGCTTGCGGGGGACATTTCTTTCCCATCCCCGTTCCCCGCGGGGATAAATCCCCGTCGGGGATCCCCATCCCCGCTTAAATTATAATTAAATCGTACTTCATTTGTTATTAATGTAAAATATTGTCACTTATACACATTGTTAGATGTAAAATTCATTATGTGCACATTAAAATCAATGTATTTGTACAACGGGTGATCTCTTGACAAGGTAATTCTTTACTTTTATCATTAACTATTACATGAAAACATTGTCACATGTAAGTTTAACGGGTCCCCGCGGGGAACGGGGATGGGGAATGCTTCCCCATCCCCGTCCCCGTTTACCCGTCGGGGGAGAACTTTTCCCCATTTACATCCCCGTGGAGGAAGAAACTTCCCCATCCCCATCCCCTAATAGAGGAATTCCCCGCGGGGAATCGGGGATCGGGTCCCCGTTGCCATCTCTACCGGTGGGAGTGCTTGGCACTGGTTTCTGGATGACGCCTCTTGTATTCTCCTTTGCAGTAGCCTTAACATTATATATATATATGTCGTGGTCTTAAGGAATGTTTAAATATATTAGAGCTAATATTTAGTTAGCTAAAAATATACTAATAAAATTAGCTAGCTAATAAATAGTTAGCTAACTAATAACTAATTTACTAAATATAGCTAATAGCTGAACTATTAATTAGAATGTTTAGATATCTTTAGCTAATTTTAGCCACTAACTATTATCTCTAATGTATTCATACAACCCCTTAAGCTGCTGCTTGGCCAGGTCCCTTCGATTTCCATTTCCCAGAAAATCCAGAATCTTGATGCGTGGAAGATCCTTAGTAGTCTTAGGGGGTGTTTTAATGCATTAGAGCTAATAGTTAGTTAACTAAAAATATACTAGTAGAATTAGCTAGCTAACAAATATTTAGCTAACTAGTAGCTAATTTACTAAAATAACTATTAGCTAGGATGTTTAGATTTCTCTAGCTAACTTTATTCACTAACTATTATCTCTAGTGCATTCAAACATCACCTTAGCCTCTAGCTTAGGGGGTGTTTGAATGCATTAGAACTAATAGTTAGTTGGTTAAAAATTGATAGTGAAATTAGCTGACTAACAAATAGCTACCTAAATATATAACAGACGATCTTCCTTTGTAATGAAATTCCCCAATACCTAGCAATGGTCTCAATGATGTCATTCACTCTCTTGAAGGAAGGTCCGCTAAACTTGGTGAAGCGTTTAAATTCACATGGTAACAGAAGTAGCTCACGCTTGTCAATTGTAACAACCACTTTGTAATTTGTTAGAAATAATACCAATAGAGAAACAATTTCTCTTTATGTGAGTTTGATCTTTATACATCATCACATGTGAACACTATATTCAAAAAAAAAACAAATAAGTAATAAAAGGATATAGTATTAAATTGTGCATCATGCTAGGATTTTATTCTTGAGTGCATTTTGTGACAACATAAGATAATATGAAAAGAAATATGATGAAGTGGAATTTAAAACTTAAAAGAGATTCCAAAATTTGGAGAAGAGAGAAAGGAAAACCTAGATAAAAATAAAGAAAAATATATGCATAAATGTGTCTTCTCATACTAACAGTTTTGATTTGAATATTTAACCTAAAATACAAAAGTTCACAACCAAGTATGGATTTAAAACTTGGGATACAAAAATAAAGAGAAAATCAAAAGGAAAAGGAAACAAAGATGAAACAAAAAGGAAAAAAAACAGGAAAGAACAAGACACTGCGCCTGGGCTGGAATCGTCGCTCGGCCCAACTTGACTCCACTTCGCGCGGCCCATCCAGCCAGCCCAGCTCCCTTCCGCACACTTGCCTCAATTTCGCTGACTTGGTGGGGCGACCGTGTCAGAAGCTTCCTCAACAAACTCGTCGTCGCTTCCGGGTTGCTCGCCGGGTCATACTCTTTGGCCGTTGCTCTCGCCCAGACATGCAGTGGATCAAACCTTCCCTGACCGTGGATATCTATGCGCGCCGCATCCTCCCCTTGGCCACGTCAAACTACGACCCTGAGCAACATCAGTGTAGCCTGAGTGCTTGTCACCGACGGCAGAGAGAGAAATAGGAGAGAGAGGGAGAAGGTTGTGGCCACCATTGATCCGACCTCCTCTAAGCCATCGCTGAGTGGAGAAGATTGCTGCATCCATGATAGCGCCTGCCGTCGACCTCCCTGGCCGCCGTCAACCATCCGCCATCCGTGCAGACATCGGGCCAGGAAGACAGAAGGGGAGTGCCGCCACGGGCAAAAACTGGGAGCCCTCCGCCACCGCCACGGGACTTCATCGCGCCAACCATTGGCTGCTGGGCGTGACCACGTGGGTGTGGTGCCATGCTTGGAGCGCGCTCAGCCTCGCGATTTTGTCCGTGGGCGGCTGCCAGCGCATGGGATTCGTCGTCGGGATTACCTCCTCCACCAACAGCGCTATGTGCCGCGCTAGTTCTGGTATGGAACCGTTCCAAAGTTTGCGCTTATTACCGCAATAAGAACTTAGCGGATTGAGGTTTAGAGCACCTTGGTTGAGGGATCACCTCACCGGCAATGGTGTTCGCTGTCACCACTGCGCGGGCGTCGTTCTCTGTTGAGCGAGGTTGCCTGGATAGGAGAAGACGACCGCTTGCCGTCCGATCCGTCTGGGACGGCCACGATCGCGCCCAGGGTAACAATGCGATCTGGCCGTTGATCTGTGATGCACGGTGGGGAATTGATCCAGCGCACTCCTTGGTGATTTAATATCTGGGCCATAGATCAAGGATTCGATGGTTGCAATTGATTCGTGATATAATCGGATCTGGACCGTGGATCGGCGATCCAGTGGTCTAGGGCGCGTAACGGTTCGGATTTGCAGTGGATCTAATCTTGGCCCTCTGAGTTGGATCCAACGGCCAGAATTTACTAATACCCCTTCGCCCTGCCATTTTTACATAAGAGACCTTATGAAATTAGAAAATCAACCCGCCATCCTCTGGCACTATACCCTGAGTCTGCGGATTATTACCCCGAAACCCCTGTGCTTCACAGAAATTGAGGCCCAGTCCAGAGCAGTGTAAAACCACAGAAAATAATTTATAAATGGATTTTCAATAGGAAAATAATTGCTAGAACTTTGATAATTCATAGAAAATGTATATGAAGTCCAAATCACTTCATTCCAGATCCTAAAATTTTGTAATTTTATTCTTTATCACCTAGAGCCTCTGTTATGTCATGAAAACAGTAAGAAATTTATTTATCACTTAATCCTATCTAAAGCACATAAAACCTTTGAAAATGCATAACTTAAAATCTATAACTCAGAAAATTATGATTCCTGTTCCTAGAATTTTATTTTAAGGTGTAGATTATTACTGTGTATTTTATTTATATGTTTGGTGTAATGTTAATTTCTCTATATGCACTGTGCTTGTTTGTATTGTGACGAGTAGAAGAGCCCGTTGCTGAGGATCCTGGTGAGAAGCAGGTTGAAGTAGCTGAGCAGGAGCTCATTGAAGGCAAGTTGTGCCCTTGACCACTTTTTACCCAATAATGTTCTTTAATATCATTTATCCATGCATAGGTTAATTTTGATGGGACCCGATAGGTCACCCTAGATTTGTTTATCTCATTACCTTGTTTACCCCTGAATCACTTGGGTAGTTTGCTATTGCTTTATATGGTTTTGGGATAATCATTTATTACCTCTATGTTCCAATTCTTTTTTTGTTATTCTGTTTATGTTCATGTTGATATCATTAATGTTAATTGGAACATAGAGCTTAACTTGAGAACCACGTGCCACCACAAGGGTTTAATGGGACGCCCTTGGCTGACTAATTAGGAAAGCTAGTGGAAGACTACCTTACCCGAAAGGGGCAAGGGCAGTAGGGGAGTGGTCAGTGTAGGGAGGTCCCTGGTTGATTTTGCTGCGATGGCGGTCAGCCAGGAACCCTGCATTGGAACTTCCTATAAACTGTAGCGGGTTTTCGGAAGCTAGTGGAACTTTGTAAAGGCCTCGTAGTGTTGCCCTGCCGCGCTTCCTAGGTAGAGGTGTATGGGATTCGCGACCCCTTGGCAGATGGGTAACATGACTTGTGGGTAAAGGGTACAACCTCTGCAGAGTGTAAAACTGGTATACTAGCCGTGCTCGCGGTCATGAGCAGCTCAGGACTCTCTGATGTTTAAATTATGGAACTTAAATTCAATTTTGTCATTTGCATTGCATGGGTTTATTATTAATTTTGTTCTATTACTTTATTTATGGTTTGGTATTTACTTACACTTAGTAATTGCTAATAAAATTTTGACCAACTACTTAAAAGCAATGCTCAGCTTTTACCCCTATCATTGATTAGCCTTACACATCACATGAACTCACACCTTTGTGAGTTTATGTCCACTGGTTCCCCACAACTTGTTGAGCTATGATCATGTGTGAGCTCACCCTTGCTGTCTCACACCCCCCCACAGGAGAAGAGCAGGTGGTTCAGGAGGAGCCGCCTAACACTGAGGAGTTCGATCTGATCTAGGTGGCGTTTCTCAGTTGACATTGGCGCCAACGATCCTTAGTTCAGTTTTATCTTTATTATTTTATTTTGTAATAAGTCTTCCGCTATGTAATAAATACTCTGATGTTTTATGACATTTATCTCTATACACTCTGTTATTATATATTTTGTCTTTTTGGCGCATGTATGAGATGCACCTGGCTTTGTTCCTTAAAGCCGGGTGTGACAGAAGTGGTATCAGAGGAAATGTTGACTGTAGGACGAGACCTAGATAGAAATGGACAAACCCTCTCCTACTTACCCTACTCTGACTCATTCTATACTCATCTCATCTTGGTCTTGTCTCACCTTCTACTGTTCTACTCTGATTAATCTTATCCTTTCTACTCTAAGACAAGATGGATTTCACACCTTGGAATCCTACATTTATGAACTTTTTAAGAGATAGGAGACCTAAGACAAAAAAATTGAAACTATTTTCTCTATTAAAAAAATGTTGGTTGATTGTGCTGATGCTAAATGCCTGATTTGCTTCTTTGATTGATTGAAACATTATAGTTGGGCATCTTCGCATGTACCACCATAAGGTAATGTATTAGCATTAGTAGATATCACACTAATCCACTTAGCTAATAAATCCCCCACAGAAACATGCCTCGTAATTACTCGCCTTGTCTATAATCCTTTCTTTCTTACCCTGTGTTCCTGACCCAAATGGGCTACCCCTATACTGTTAGAAGAGAGCAGTATAGATTTGATCCTTGGTATGTCAGGGTTAAGAAAGACAAAGGCAGTATATACACTGTGCTAAGGGAACCGTAGAACTCACCAGTTTCAAAGGACAAAGATTTGAAGTTGAAGTTGCAGTAACTACCACCATCAGACTAGCGGCATTCTTAGTAGATGAGAAGTTTGTTGGTGACAACATCCGGTTGGTTAGAGATTTTTCGGATGTCTTTCCAGAGGAGTTATTAGGGAGGCCGCCAGATATGGAAGTTGAGTTGGTCATTGATCTCTTACCTAGGACTGCTCCTATTTCTAAACGGCCATACAAGATGTCCATAGCAGAATTAAAGGAAATTAAGAAGCAATTAATGGAATTACAAGAGGCTGGGTACATTCGTTCGAATTCTTCACCTTGTGGAGTGTCGGTTCTATTTGTACAGAAGAAAGAAGGATCACAAGGGATGTGCGTGGATTATAGGACCCTTAATGATGTCATCGTGAAGCATAAGTATCCATTACCCCACATTGAGGATTTATTCAGATGAGAGGTGCAAGGGAATTCTCGAAGATTGATCTCTGGTCGGGTTACCACTAAATGAAGATTAGGCCATCGGATATTCCCTAGACAGATTTCTCGACTCAATATGGATTATATGAGTTCACTGTTATGTCGTTTGGACTAACTAATGCACCAGCCTATTTTATTGATCTAAAGAATGAGGTGTTCATGATTTGGACAGATTCGTCGTGGTTTTCATCGACGATACTCTTATTTATTCCAAGAGTGATAGTGATCATGAGAAATATCTGAGATTGGTGCTACAGAAGCTACGAGCAAATGCGAGTTTTGGATTGGCGAGGTGCCCTTTCTTGGACATATCATTTCTAATGGAGGAATATCAGTGGATCCTGCTAAAGCCAAGGAAATAGTGGCGTGGAGCATACCCACTACAGTTACGAAAATTCGGAGTTTTTGGGACATGCAAGATATTATCAGAAATTTATCGAAGGATTTTCTAAGGTCGCTAAGCGTATGACCTCACTTCTAGAGAAGGGCAGAGAGTTTAAGTGGGACGAGAAGTGCCAAGACAGCTTCGATCAATTGAAGAAAAGATTGATGTCGCCACTAGTATTGGTTATGCCAGACCTACAGAAAGGATTTGATATCTATTGCGATGCATGTGGCCAAGGCTTAGGATGTGTGCTCATGCAGGAAGGTCATGTGATCGCTTATGCTTCTCGTCAGTTGCGGAAACATGAATTGAACTACCCTACTCATGACTTGGAATTGGCAGCCGTTGTGCATGCACTTAAGATTTGGAGACATTACATCATGGGGACCAAGTGCCAAGTGTACACGGATCATAAGAGTTTGAAGTATATATTCACTCAGAAGGATCTCAACCTTAGGCAACGCCGTTGGTTGGAGCTTATTAAGGATTATGATTTGGAGATTCACTATCACCCGGGCAAGGCAAATTTGGTTGCAGATGCCTTGAGTCGCAAAGAGCATGTTCATTCAGCTATGGTTGCCCAGCTACCCGATGAGATTGTTGAGGACTTCAGGAGACTTAACCTGGGGATAGTTGCTCATACTGAGGGAGTTACTATTGATGTGGAACCTACTTTGGAGCAAGAGATCCGCAAAGGACAAATGGGTGATGCTAAAATAAAAGAGATTAAGGATCTGATTACTGAAGGTCGAGTTCCGGAATTTACGGAAGATGAGCAGGGCACTGTATGGTTCAAGGACAGGATGTGTGTCCCTGATATTAAAAGCCTTCGGGAGACTATTTTAAAGGAGGCCCACGACTCGGATTATTCTATTCATCCTAGTAGTACTAAGATGTATCAGGACTTGAAGCGAAAGTATTGGTGGTATGGATTGAAGAGAGATGTGGCCGCACATGTGGCTATGTGCGATATATGTCAAAGAGTTAAGGCTGAACATCAGAGGCCAGCTGGACTATTGCATCCATTGAAGATACCCGAGTGGAAATGGGAAGAGATTGGTATGGATTTTATTACTGGATTGCCTCGCACCTCGAAAGGATATGATTCGATATAGGTTATTATGGATAGACTGACCAAAATGGCTCATTTCATTCTGGTCAAGACTACTTATAAAGGTTCTCAGCTAGCAGAGTTATATATGGCTCGAATTGTGTGTTTACATGGGGTACCAAAGAAGATCGTGTCCGATCGAGGTTCACAGTTTACCTCAAGATTCTGGAGAAGCTTTCATGAGTATGAGTACGAAGTTGAATATTAGTACGGCTTATCACCCTCAGACTGATGGACAGACTGAAAGAACTAATCAAGTATTGGAAGATATGTTGAGAGCATGTGCCCTTCAGCATGGAGGAAGTTGGGATAAAAGTCTACCTTATGCTGAATTCTCATACAATAATAGCTATCAAGCCAGTCTGAAGATGTCACCTTTTGAAGCTTTATATGGGAGAAAGTGCAGGACTCCTTTGTATTGGGATCAAACTGGAGAAAGACAGTTCTTTGGGCCTGAATTGATTCAAGAAGCAGAAGAACAAGTTCGTATAATTCGAGAAAATTTGAGAGTGGCTCAAACCAGGCAAAAGAGTTATGCTGATAATAGAAGAAAACCATTGGAATTTAAGGAAAGGAATCATGTGTACCTCAAGGTTTCACCACTTCGTGGAATGAGGAGATTCAAAGTTAAGGGCAAATTGTCTCCTCGCTTTATTGGACCATTCAGAGTTTTTAGGCGAGTTGGAGAGATGGCCTATCAACTCGAGCTACCTAATAATCTATCGGATGTGCATAATGTGTTCCACGTGTCTCAACTAAAGAAGTGTCTCCGTGTCCCTGAGGAACAATTACCAATGGAAGAGCTCAGTGTTCAAGGTGATTTGACTTACACGGAGTACCCTATCAAGATTTTGGATACTTTGACTCGAGTTACAAGGAATAAGGTGATAAAGATGTGCAAAGTGCAATGGAGTCACCATAGCGAGGATGAAGCAACATGGGAAAGAGAAGAAGAGCTTCGTATAGATTTTCCCCACCTTTTCCCTCGTTCTTCCTAAATCTCGAGGACGAGATTCTTTTTAAGGGGGGTAGGATTTGTAACAACCACTTTGTAATTTGCTAGAAATAATACCAATAGAGAAACAATTTCTCTTTATGTGAGTTTGATCTTTATGCATCATCACATGTGAACACTATATTCAAAAAAAAACAAATAAGTAATAAAAGGATATAGTATTAAATTGTGCATCATGCTGGGATTTTATTCTTGAGTGCATTTTGTGACAACATAAGATAATATGAAAAGAAATATGATGAAGTGGAATTTAAAACTTAAAAGAGATTCCAAAATTTGGAGAAGAGAGAAAGGAAAACCTAGATAAAAATAAAGAAAAATATATGCATAAATGTGTCTTCTCATACTAACAGTTTTGATTTGAATATTTGACCTAAAATACAAAAGTTCACAACCAAGTATGGATTTAAAACTTGGGATACAAAAATAAAGAGAAAATCAAAAGGAAAAGGAAACAAAGATGAAACAAAAAGAAAAAAAACAGGAAAGAACAAGACACTGCGCCTGGGCTGGAATCGCCGCTCGGCCCAACTTGACTCCACTTCGCGCGGCCCATCCAGCCAGCCCAGCTCCCTTCCGCACACTTGCCTCAATTTCGCTGACTTGGTGGGGCGACCGTGTCAGAAGCTTCCTCAACAAATTCGTCGTCGCTTCCGGGTTGCTCGCCGGGTCATACTCTTTGGCCGTTGCTCTCGCCCAGACATGCAGTGGATCAAACCTTCCCTGACCGTGGATATCTATGCGCGCCGCATCCTCCCCTTGGCCACGTCAAACTACGACCCTGAGCAACATCAGTGTAGCCTGAGTGCTTGTCGCCGACGGCAGAGAGAGAAATAGGAGAGAGAGAGGGAGAAGGTTGTGGCCACCATTGATCCGACCTCCTCTAAGCCATCGCTGAGTGGAGAAGATTGCTGCATCCATGATAGCGCCTGCCGTCGACCTCCCTGGCCGCCGTCAACCATCCGCCATCCGTGCAGACATCGGGCCAGGAAGACAGAAGGGGAGTGCCGCCACGGGCAAAAACTGGGAGCCCTCCGCCGCCGCCACGGGACTTCATCGCGCCAACCATTGGCTGCTGGGCGTGACCACGTGGGTGTGGTGCCATGCTTGGAGCGCGCTCAGCCGCGCGATTTTGTCCGTGGGTGGCTGCCAGCGCATGGGATTCGTCGTCGGGATTACCTCCTCCGCCAACAGCGCTATGTGCCGCGCCAGTTCTGGTATGGACCCGTTCCCATGTTTGCGCTTATTACCGCAATAAGAACTTAGCGGATTGAGGTTTAGAGCACCTTGGTTGAGGGATCACCTCACCGGCAATGGTGTTCGCTGTCACCACTGCGCGGGCGTCGTTCTCTGTTGAGCGAGGTTGCCTGGATAGGAGAAGACGACCGCTTGCCGTCCGATCCGTCTGGGACGGCCACGATCGCGCCCAGGGTAACAATGCGATCTGGCCGTTGATCTGTGATGCACGGTGGGGAATTGATCCAGCGCACTCCTTGGTGATTTAATATCTGGGCCATAGATCAAGGATTCGATGGTTGCAATTGATTCGTGATATAATCGATCTGGACCGTGGATCGGCGATCCAGTGGTCTAGGGCGCGTAACGGTTCGGATTTGCGTGGATCTAATCTTGGCCCTCTGAGTTGGATCCAACGGCCAGAATTTACTAATACCCCTTCGCCCTGCCATTTTTACATAAGAGACCTTATGAAATTAGAAAATCAACCCGCCATCCTCTGGCACTATACCCTGAGTCTGCGGATTATTACCCTGAAACCCCTGTGCTTCACAGAAATTGAGGCCCAGTCCAGAGCAGTGTAAAACCACAGAAAATAATTTATAAATGGATTTTCAATAGGAAAATAATTGCTAGAACTTTGATAATTCATAGAAAATGTATATGAAGTCCAAATCACTTCATTCCAGTTCCTAAAATTTTGTAATTTTATTCTTTATCACCTAGAGCCTCTGTTATGTCATGAAAACAGTAAGAAATTTATTTATCACTTAATCCTATCTAAAGCACATAAAACCTTTGAAAATGCATAACTTAAAATCTATAACTCAGAAAATTATGATTCCTGTTCCTAGAATTTTATTTTAAGGTGTAGATTATTACTGTGTATTTTATTTATATGTTTGGTGTAATGTTAATTTCTCTATATGCACTGTGCTTGTTTGTATTGTGACGAGTAGAAGAGCCCGTTGCTGAGGATCCTGGTGAGAAGCAGGTTGAAGTAGCTGAGCAGGAGCTCATTGAAGGCAAGTTGTGCCCTTGACCACTTTTTACCCAATAATGTTCTTTAATATCATTTATCCATGCATAGGTTAATTTTGATGGGACCCTGATAGGTCACCCTAGATTTGTTTATCTCATTACCTTGTTTACCCCTGAATCACTTGGGTAGTTTGCTATTGCTTTATATGGTTTTGGGATAATCATTTATTACCTCTATGTTCCAATTCTTTTTTTGTTATTCTGTTTATGTTCATGTTGATATCATTAATGTTAATTGGAACATAGAGCTTAACTTGAGAACCACGTGCCACCACAAGGGTTTAATGGGACGCCCTTGGCTGACTAATTAGGAAAGCTAGTGGAAGACTACCTTACCCGAAAGGGGCAAGGGCAGTAGGGGAGTGGTCAGTGTAGGGAGGTCCCTGGTTGATTTTGCTGCGATGGCGGTCAGCCAGGAACCCTGCATTAGAACTTCCTATAAACTGTAGCGGGTTTTCGGAAGCTAGTGGAACTTTGTAAAGGCCTCGTAGTGTTGCCCTGCCGCGCTTCCTAGGTAGAGGTGTATGGGATTCGCGACCCCTTGGCAGATGGGTAACATGACTTGTGGGTAAAGGGTACAACCTCTGCAGAGTGTAAAACTGGTATACTAGCCGTGCTCGCGGTCATGAGCAGCTCAGGACTCTCTGATGTTTAAATTATGGAACTTAAATTCAATTTTGTCATTTGCATTGCATGGGTTTATTATTAATTTTGTTCTATTACTTTATTTATGGTTTGGTATTTACTTACACTTAGTAATTGCTAATAAAATTTTGACCAACTACTTAAAAGCAATGCTCAGCTTTTACCCCTATCATTGATTAGCCTTACACATCACATGAACTCACACCTTTGTGAGTTTATGTCCACTGGTTCCCCACAACTTGTTGAGCTATGATCATGTGTGAGCTCACCCTTGCTGTCTCACACCCCCCCCACAGGAGAAGAGCAGGTGGTTCAGGAGGAGCCGCCTAACACTGAGGAGTTCGATCTGATCTAGGTGGCGTTTCTCAGTTGACATTGGCGCCAACGATCCTTAGTTCGTTTTATCTTTATTATTTTATTTTGTAATAAGTCTTCCGCTATGTAATAAATACTCTGATGTTTTATGACATTTATCTCTATACACTCTGTTATTATATATGTTGTCTTTTTGGCGCATGTATGAGATGCACCTGGCTTTGTTCCTTAAAGCCGGGTGTGACATCAATCTTCTTCCTTGTCTCCACTTTAGCTTTCAGCTTCGAGATTGACCGCTCGTCTTTCACAAGAAACACCTGGTATGTTATATTCTCTTGAACAAGATCTTGAGTATGGCACTAGTAGAAAAGATCTCTAAATTAGCGGCATGCATAAATTTTCAATGGCGGTTTCAGTTATCACGCGCTAGTAAATATAAAAAGGTAGGAGAACTGCCAGTGGAAAGTTATTTCCACTGGCGGTTCTCTTAACATAACCACCAGCGAAAATGGGCTCTTTCCACTGGCTATTGGTAGGCAGTTCTTTTATACCAACTCTAGTGTAAATAGCCCGTTTCCACTGGCGGTTCTTTAAGCCAACCGCCAGTGAACTTTGTGTTATAAATACACCTTCTTCCTCCCGACAGGAACTATTGGTTGAAGCCAACTTGCATTGGAGACGATTTTGGAGGTCTAGATTTCACAAAATATAAGGGATGAGGTTTTGATCTTCATTTTTTGGAAGAAGATTGCTAAGAAAGGTTGGTTTATGTTTCTCTTGTAATTTTTTATTCATTCTAGCTCAATTTTAGTCATATTTTGGATCTAGGGTTTCGCCATGGAGAGAGAAGAGTATAACTAGGTTATTTTCTCTATTTCCTCCAATGAGGTTGCTTAAGATGGTTAGATTTTTTTATCCTCTCTCCTTTTTTATGTTTAGTTCTCAAATTTGTTTATTCATGACATATTTAGTTGTTTAATGAATGGTGCATGTGTTGTATTATATTTAAGATTGTTTTTTGTAGTTGCTACTGAAAGGTTGGTATTAAGATTTTTTTGTTTATTAGTTGTTAGGAAAGTTTGGCTTAGGTTTCTATTGCTAATTTTTGTTCATTTTTCATCAATTTTAGCTACGTTTTGGATCTAGGGTTTCACCATGTGTTAGAAATAAATTAGTTAGGTTGCCTAATCCAACCGCCTATGACCTTTGTTGTATAAATACCCCTTCATCCTTACCGACAATAGCACTTCCACAACCATGACAATGGCTTCGCAAGTCAACCAAGTTGTGGCACCTTCGGCTACGAAGCTGTGCTCCCAATCACAGGCACCTCAAGTTCTGAACCAGGCAACAAGAAGGAAGCACAGAGAAGGGTGCAAAATGTTAGAGTGCAAGGACCCTTCATCAAGTCCAAATGGTCTCATATACCAATTACCTTCTCCCAGGAAGACCTTCAGCTAAAGGATTATCCCCACAATGATGCAATGGTCATATCTTGTGTCATCAAGGGATTTCTGGTCCACAATGTCTTAGCGGACACGGGCAGTGTGGCAGATATCATCTTCGCGAAGGCTTTCAGGCAAATGCAAGAGTCGGATGATAAGAAACATGATGCAACACATCCCCTTTGTGGCTTCGGAGGAAGACAGATTCTGGCGCTCTGCAAGATAACTATGCCAGTCACCTTCGGTTATGTTCACAACACAAGGACATAATAGGTTGTCTTTGACATTGTTGATATGGAGTATCCCTACAATGCAATCATTGGTCGTGGGACGCTGAATGCCTTCAAAGCAATACTTCATCCAGCATATCTTTGCATGAAGATACCTTCGGAATAAGGGCCCATTGCTGTGCATGGAAGCCAAGAGGCTGCCAGGAGAGCTGAAGGAAGCTGGACGGATTCGAAGGCCATCCATAATATAGATGAAGCCGAAGCTCATCGGTAATATAAGCATAAAAGAGAAAAGGTTGCTTCAGCAGATCAACCAAAGCCCATGCTTTTGTGTGAAGACATAGCCAAGCAAAAAGTGCTATTGGGATCTCAATTATCTGATGAACAAGAGAAGACCTTGTTGAGATTTACGTTCAACAACAAAGATGTTTTTGCTTGGTCGGCCAATGATCTCTGTGGTGTCAATAGAGATATCATTGAGCACTCACTCAACGTAGACCTGACCTTTAGACCAAGAAAGCAAAGGCTTCGAAAAAATGTCCGATGACAAAGACGAAGGTGCATGAAACGAAGTGAAAAGACTTCTGAGTGCAGGTGTTATCAGAGAAGTGACATACCTAGAGTGGCTAGCTAATATTGTCATGGTAAAGAAAGCCAATGGAAAATGGAGAATGGGCATTGACTTTACAAATCTCAATAAGACATGCCTGAAGGATGAATTCCCATTGCCAAGAATAGATTCCCTGGTGGATGCAGCAGCCATTTCAGAACTCATGAGCTTATTGGACTGCTGTTCAGGCAATCATCAAATCTGGATGAAGAAAGAGGATGAGCCGAAGACAAGCTTCATAACTCCTAGTGGAACCTATTGTTACCTTTGGATGCTCGAGAGGCTCAAGAATGCTAAAAGAAGCTTCAGCAGGATGACTGCCAAAGTTCTTCACTCCCAAATTGGCAGAAATGTGCTGACATATGTTGATGATATCATAGTAAAGAGCACAAAGCAAGAAAACCATGTTGCTGATCTGCAAGAGACATTTGCCAACTTTAGACAGGGTGGTCTTAAATTAAATCCAGAAAAATGCGTCTTTGTAGTGAAGAAGGACAAGTTTCTTAGTTGCTTGGTATCAACAAAGGGTATCGAAGCTAATCCAAGTAAAATAGAAGCCATACTTCGAATGGAGCCACCGAAGTCAAGGAAGGGTGCCTAAAGATTGACAGGGAGGCTAGCATCATTGAACATATTCATTTCAAGGTCAACAGAGAGGAATTTGCCATTCTTCGAAGTTTTGAAGTCAGCCGAAGTCTTTCAATGGGGACCAAATCAGCAGAAAGCCTTTGAAGAACTGAAAGAATACTTAATAGAGCTGACAACCTTAACTCCACCTTCATCAGGAAATCCATTGCTGTTGTATGTAGCTGCTTCTCATGCTGTGGTTAGTGCAGCACTGGTGCAAGAGAAGCAGGAGGGCCAGGCAAGAAAACAAGTGTCAGTTTACTTCGTTTCCGAAGTACTCAGTGTGATGAAACCTTCCAAGTTATTAGGCCCACCTACAGTTGTCCTTGTCCAACGGACCTTGGACAATCCTGTAGATGCACCTAATTACTCGACAAGTTCGGTATTTGTATCCTTATTTCCTCGCCCAAGAGCGTTTGACTCGTCACGCAGATATTACAACACATCGGAAGAACGAATAAGCGGAAGCAAATTACAATAACTTAATTTACATTTATTCAAATATAGAGAGAGTGTTATAGTTATTACAAAACCAGGGTATATGAGTGCATAAGTATTATTATTACAAACTTGGGAGGCAAAAACCCCTCCCGCATAAAAGTATATTGTTTTTCAAATGGGAGGCCAACATCCTCCCGCGGCTTCACTGTTGAGGTTCTTCTTTAGGCACCACCTTAGAGCAAAAACAGCAAAAGTCTGCTGTTTCCTCACCTACAACAACATGGGTTCAAAAACCCTGAGTACGGAGTGTACTTTCGCAAGGCTTACCCATCAAAGAAAAGACTCTCAAGGATATGCTGGCTTGAGGGAGTCAAGGTAAGGCTATTCAAGAATCAACACTCTGTTTACAGAAATGCTTACAAATAGTGGATCCTTAAAAATCCAGTTTTATTAGCAAGTTAAGTCATTACCTATCACTAGAGTTCTTTCTACCCTAGACAAGCACTTGCCTGCACTAGCCATCTTTTATCACCCCTTTTAGTTCACTGGAATGCTATGTGTAAGTTAGTGACCAAGTCTTCATGTCCGAGAAGTAACGACGATCCGACGATTAATACCTAGCTGGGGATCTCCAATCACACAACATATGTAGCACTTAACCCTTGCATATGTCAACTCGCCACCGGGTTTCTTAAGACCAGACCGGGTTCACGCCAACAGAGAGCACAGATACACCACCGTCCAGCCTTTTGCCCTGGAGGGTACATGCTACTCTCGCCATCTCTCCACTCCCATTGCGTGTTGGCCTTTCTTGTTTTAGTCTGCTCGGGGCAAAGCTTACCCATGATGAGGCATGTGACCAGTTAAAAGGTCCTCGATCACCAGGCCCACATCGAGACAGTCCTTAATTGACTCAGACGGAGACACTACACCGAGACTCTCTTCTCATGCAAGTCACCTGCCCGGTCTCAGCTTTATCATTTATAAACCCAAAGTCTGGTACGTGACAGAGGTACATCTTTTCTGATGTTGAATCCATCGTGGCCATGACGGATCCACCATCAAGTTTTATTTTTAAAAACATCTCAATCCACCTGAAGCATCATATTTTGTTTAAAACAAAACATCTGTTTTTCTAAAGCAGAACTAAGCACCAGAAAAACCTTTTTTATAAAACAGGTAATCAAGGATTGGTAATCACTTCCAAAGAAGGAAATGCAGCAATTGGTTTAGCACACAACTCCTATCACCTAATGCATCATATAAGGTGATAAATATTTTAAAACAGCAAGGAGGTGGCAAATGCACCGGGGCTTGCCTTGTGTTGTAGGAGAGTCGGGCTCTGCTCCATAAATATCAAAATAAAAGCAGTTCTCGGTAGGTGGATTTTTTGTTGATGGAGTAGTCTCCTCTTCTTCAACAGTCACTTCTTCTTCGTTTTCTATACATAACCATATATAACCATGAATGCTTATGTAATGCTTATGAAAATGAAATAATAGAAGAGATACACCAAGTTGTATCTTGAATACAACTTTCCTTCACGGTGCACAAGGGAAACTATGGTCTTCTAGGTCAATACCCTAGTAGGGTTAGATAGTTTTACCCTAAGGAGCTAGGGTTTTGGGTTTAGGAATCAAACAATGTCCAAAGCAAGTTAAACTTCACTTATGGGATTTAAATATCATATTAGGCTTATCCAAAAAGTTTAGTGATTTTTTTGGAGTTATTAAATAATTTCTAAAATTCCAAGAGACTAGGTTTTGACCTTCTTAAATACTACATAATTCCTAGTTTGTACTAAAAATCTTGGAACTATTTTTATTAAATACTAGAGAAATTTAGGAGTCCAACAAAATTAGTCTCATATTTTTAGCATTTTTCTGGAATTTTCTATGATTTCTCTAATCCCGGTAGAAAAAGAAAAAGAGAAATGCTGAACAGTGGGCTGAATCTGGCCCAAGTCGGCCCACACACAGAAGAAAGCGCGCCCACACGCACCCGTGGTGTCAGATTTGCACAAAGGACCCTGGCGATTTGAAAAAACCCTTAAAGAGCCCGCAACACTATTGCTTTGTCTCACTAACATTCGCATCAAGGTCCCTCCCCTTTCTATTTCTTCACAACCTGAGATCCCCGACCATGGAGGCAGAGCAGTGGCTCCGGCGGGCAAAGACCGGCCGGAAAACGCAACGACTATGCTTCTCCGTTGCTCAACACCTAATTCTACCCTTAGTGACACTAATCCCTCACTCAATTACAAAGTTCTAGCTTACAATCACTCTGTCCACAGTGGCGATGGAAACCGGAGATAACTAAACGTGTTCTAGGTGATTCAAATCGGTCTAGTTCAATCGGATGGTTCTGTGAGCAATAGGGGACATGAGGGAAGCTAGAGCATCAATCAAAGAGGCTTGAGCTAACCTGCAAAAGGCTGGCCACGATGCGGTGGTTCAAGGCATGCAGAAAATCGATTTGGGGAGAGAAAGAAATTTGAGCTCTCTGGTGGCTAATCGAAGGTAGGAGCGGGTGCTCTAGCTTCGTGATTACCTAACGGAGCTGATGGCACGCTTAATTTATAGGACCCGAGGGTGGTGGCTCTTGAATTTGTAATGGCGCGCTGGTGGCCGGAGAGAGGGGAGAGCCCTGGCGCAAGAGATGCGTGGCTTTCACTGTGGCAAGCTTACCGGCGACGAACCAGCTATCTTAAAGCGGCTTACTATGACGTGGTAAAGCTTCAAGGCACGTGGCCATCGCGCGGCAGGCGGCCAACTCCGGCGAGGCTATCTAGACCGGCCGTAAGGCAAGGGGGTACGACGGCCAAGGCGAAAATAGTGTCCCGAGCACATCCCCAACGCGATATTTCTTACCCCGAGCAGTTATCTGCACTTCACTAAACATAAATCACAACGGCGGCGACGATCATGGTGTGGGATCACCGGCGGCGATACACTGAATCTGACGATCTTCGTCAGGTCACTGTACCATGGGGACTTGATTCAAATGCCTGATAGAGCAAGTTTTAGGGTCTTGATCTCAAATTTTTAAGTAACAACTTGTTAACCTTCCTGTAACAAAGTTGTTGATCTATACTCCAGCTTTAATCTTGCTATAGTAATCATAGTCAAACAATCACTGGATTATCTTCAAAATAACTCCTAACTTGGCTCTGGTTCACTGTTAGTCCAGTTTCAGGGTTACACTCGACTTACAGACCAACTTTAGGTCTGTTTTTCTCCCACTTTCATGTAGCACTAGGGCTTACTTAATAAAATTTGTTCTCCTTACATAGCTCTACAAGTTTGCTATATTGACCAAGAGCAAAATCCTCAAGAATTCTGAGATATAGAGCTCTGAAGTCGACCCCATTCATGTAAATTCAGACTTAGGCTCATAGAGTTCATGGGGTACTTTTTGCAAATAAGTCCAAACTTCATCATTTTACTTGGAAATCCTCAAAAGTGAAAAGTACTTGATTTGTAATGTTCTAGTACATTAACATTTGCACTTTGGTCCAAAAGTGCACAAAATTTACAACTAACCCCCTAGGGTTTCAATTAGGATTTCTAGGGTTTGTTTTTAGAGTTTTGGGCACATTAGGGTTTTGATACCACCAAAGTCTATAAAAATGATATCTTATGATCAATCCTCATGTCTTTTGAGGTTTTAACTTACTTGAGCTTCACTTACCTCCATAGGACATATTTTAGGGTTAAGCACTCTACCCTAGGGTT
Organism: Zea luxurians; assembly: GCA_029449295.1. NCBI lineage: Eukaryota > Viridiplantae > Streptophyta > Magnoliopsida > Poales > Poaceae > Zea > Zea luxurians. The sequence goes on from JAOPSE010000002.1 coordinate 7,671,883, forward strand.
AACCACATATCAAGCCAAATCATTACAACTTATTTGAATTTTTTACCTGGTGAATGCACTTCTAGGTGTAACAAAAACATGATATGCCAATGCTCATGATGTTATGCTCAAGTTTTAGTGACAGTAACACCAAGGGTGTTACACTCAGTGCATCAAAGAAAAATTACACAGAGATTGAGAAGGTACTATATGCTGTACTAAGCTTCCACGAAGCTTCAGCATTATCTTCAAGCATACCACATCATAGTACCTTTTTTGCATCCTATCAAGGACATAATGAGGAATAGAGAGGCCACAAGAAGAGTTGGAAAATGGGCTGCAGAACTAAACGAATTAATTATTGATTTCGTTCGTAGATCTTCGATCCATCCCAAGCGTTAGTAGACTTCATTGCAGATTGGACGCTAGGGGCTCAGGACAAAGAGAAAACAACCGATGCCGAAGCCTAGACAGTATTTTATGATGGGTCTTGGGGAACCTTCAGCGCAGGAGCAGTAGCTGTCTTGATTTCACCATCAAAAATCGAAACTTGCTATGCAGCAAGATTGGACTTCAGTTGCACAAATAATATTATAGAGTATGAAGCCCTTCTTTTGGGGCTTCGGAAGCTTAAGGCGATGGGAATAAGAAGGGTAGTTCTCAAATCTGACTCACAGGTCATCATAGGCCATGTTGATAAAAGCAGTACAGTAAGTGATCCAGAGCTAGAAAAATATCTAGATGCAGTCCTGGAAGCCTCCTTCGAAGGTTTTTCTGTAAAAAATATTCTGAGAGGAGAAAACGAGCACTGCAGATTTGCTAGCCAAATCAGCGGCACAGGGGCTTCCATTACCTTCGGAGGTTTTCTTCGAAACAATAAAAGCACCTTCGGTTGAGCTCATGGAAAGAGCGGTGCTCACAATTTCACCAGTACATAGTGAAGATTGGAGGACTGAGATTGTATCTTTACTCCAAGGCAACTGTCTTTCGGATTATGAAGTTTACAATAAAAGAATGGAAGCAAGGACAAGACCATATGTAATCATAGAAGGAGAGTTATACAAGCACAGAGTCTGCTCTCCATTGCTCAAGTGCTTGTCCAGAGCCGAAGGTCAAGAATTGATGAAGGAAATACATGCAGGATTATGTGGGGCTCATATTCGGTCTAGGCCTCTACTGGGGAAGGTTTTTAGACAAGGTTTTTACTGACCTGAAGGCAGCTTCGGATGCGGCAGATTTGGTTCAAAAATGTGAAAATTGCCAAAGATGCGCCAGAGACCAGAAGCAACCTTCATCTCTAACCGAGCTAATACAGCCAACGTAGCCATTGCAAAGATGGGGCTTGGATCTATTAGGTCCACTTCCACCAACACAAGGTAACTTGAAGTATGTTATGGTGGCAGTGGAGTACTTTTCTAAGTGGATTGAGGCAAAGCCCTTAGCTACAATAATTTCGGCAACAATACAGAAATTCTTCTGGCAGAATATTGTTTGTCGCTTCGGCGTGCCGAAGGCTATCACCGTTGATAACGAAATTCAATTCGATGCTGAAACCTTCAAAACCTTTTGTAACCAGATTGGTACAAAAATACACTTCACATCAGTGAGGCATCCGGAGTCAAATGGACTGGTAGAAAGGGCAAACGGAATCATAATAACATGAATAATGAAGTCAATCTTCAATCAACCCAAAGGGAAGTGGCCAATCGAATTAATAAAGGTAGTGTGGAACCATAACACTTTTGTTTCAAGGTCAACATGATTTACTCCATTCAAGTTTCTAGTTCGGTGACGAAGCAATAACACCAGAAGAAACAAGAACGGGTTCAATAAGAACCTTAGCCTCGATAGAGGATGAAGGTGATTGCCAATTAACAAAAGACACCATAGAAGGGACCAGACACTTAGCAATAGAGCACATCAATAAGTACCAAGCCGAAACAATCAAATGGCGTGACAGGAAGGTAAAATTGAAGAATATTAAGCCAGGACATTTGGTGCTTCGAAGAGTGGCCAACCCTGATACAGTGGGGGAAGCTTCAGCTCAAGTGGGAAGGTCTCTTTTTGGTGGTGTCTTCGTCAAGACCTAGATCTTATAGATTGAAAGATAGACGGCAACGACATACTAAGGTCTTGGAACGCAGATGAGCTTCGTCGGTATTATGTGTAAACAATGTAATTTTCTTACTTTTTTCCTATGGCACCCTTTTCCTTTCAAGAGGGGAGAAAGGTTTTTAATGGGGCCATAGGTTGTAATTTTCATTTTTTGTTTAGCCCTATGCAATACTAGGGCCAAATTCCCCCACATGTAAGATGTAACAAAAAGGAACGCACCATCAAGTGCAAGAGGCCCTGGAGAAACTACAAAGTCATTCCTAAAGGGACGCAGAGTAAGTCACGAAGCTCTGAAGTTGTTCCTAAGGGAATGCAGAGCTAAAATACCACCTAAATCAAAGGTGAAGAAGCTCCAAAGTCGTTCCTAATGGGATGCAGAGCTTAGCTCAAAAGTCATTCCTAAGGGGATGCAAAGCTGAAATACCACCTAAGTAAAAAGGTGAAGAGACTCAAAAGACATTCCTAATGGGGATGCAGAGTCTGGGTGTGTTTTTGGCATACATTTGCATATTTCATCACATCATCCTTTGCATTCATGTGAACATACATTAAACATTCATAGGCTCATCATCATGGCATAAAGCATAGACATTATGGGGAAAACAGGAAATGCCTATCCTTGATGAGAAAATGCTTCGTTACATACGAAGATGCTTCGTTTTCAATGAAATGCTTCGATGCGAACGAAAAGAAGGGAAGGTGTTTTTCGCCTTCGGGTCAAAAGATTACAAGTATTGGTTTCGTCCACAACAAAGCAATTCACACATGAGCGAAAGGTAAAATGGTATTGCAAGGTATTAACAAATATGTACAATATCTTGTCCAATTGTCAATTACAATTCTTAACCATATGATACAGAGAGTTGCTAAGTCTTCCAACAGATAAGTACAAAGGGAGATTCTAGAGTCTTCTGTACTCCGGCGCAAGCTTTAGCTTAGCGACCTTCAGCGCCACCATCCTATAGTCAAGACAAGGTATAAGGTAATTGGAAATTTAATAAGGAAAAATCAAGGTAAAAAGACAAAGGTAAAGTTTCATACTGAATTAAGCAGTTTTCGTGCTTCGTCCCCGACCAATTCAAGCCCGCCCTTTGCCCAAATTTTGTTAATAAATTTATTTCCTATGCTTCAGGCCTCGGTTGGAATGTCAACCAAGTCTGATGATAAAATATTGAAATTTGGCTTGTTGACGGCCCTCGCGTGATTGCACCCGGCCTTCATAAAAGCTGCAACTATGCTTGCGTGAAGCCACCAGAGCACAGAAATCTCCATGCTCGGTTATAACTTCATCAAGGTCTTCAACTTCATTTTCAATATGATCGAAGGCCCTGGGGATGTCTTCGGCAGAATGGGTGATCTCTTCAGAAGTGGTTCTGACTGAGTTAAATATTTCCTTCAACCGATTGATGCATCGGGTGGCAAAGCCAGAGCATTTGTCCCGAAGATTCTTAACATTTTTGTTTAACTTCACATTGCTTTCAGCTTCGGCTTCGACCTTCGCTTTGAGCTCCTTCGTCTCATGGTCGAAGCGCTCTGACCTTTCGTTCAAGGCTGCTCGAGCTTCGTCTAGCTCTCCGTTCAGCTTATCGTTCTGAGATCTTGCTTCTGCGAGAGAGCCTTTGGCTGATTGCAGTAGGATGTATTTTTCTCTTAAAGAATCTTCAAGTTTCTTAATCTTATCTTCTAAGCCTTCAATAATAACTTTGTTTCTTCTATCTTCAGTATCCTGCTGCATTTTCAATGCCTTGCTTAATAACATACTCTGCAAAATAAGTTAAAATTAGAATACTCAAATCGTTACGAAGGTAATATAAAAAAGAGAGTTTACAGAAAATCCTCACCTTGAAATTGGAATAAAACAAGCTACCGACAATATGTTGTCGTCTGTAATAACTAATGTCAGATTCCAACTTCGGGAATCCAATGCTCTTGGATAAAGTGCCCACAATCTGCACCCCGGCACGGTCGCGAATGCATCCTACGATTTCTTCATCGACCCCGCCGAAGAGCATGGACCCCGGTTGGTAACCGCAAGCTATAGCGAATTCTTTCAGCTCTAGTTTATCTTCCTCCAAATGTTCCTAGCCACCCAGGTGCCGAAGGTCGAAACCCTTCTCTTCCGAAGGAGTATCATCAAATTTCTTCCCTTTGTCAGGCACTGCGGCCATGCCTCCCTCCACAATCACACCTGCCTTCTCTGCAACCACATCTAATATAAGCTTATCAATTTTTAACATTGTGGCTGCGAGTTCTTCAGCTTTGGCTCCGCCAGCATCTTCAGTATCCGTAGGAATTGCTGCTTTCACCGCCGAAGCTGAAGGCGGTGTTTGCTCAATTGCTTGCATTACGTTCACAATCCGCCATTTCTTTTGCCCTCTGTCCTTCTCCGCAGCTGAAGGCACCTTCATCTTCTGAAAAGGTTGGTCAGTTCCGACCTCAGAGGACTTATCAACTAGAATGGTGGGGATTCAGTCATTATCTTCAAAATTTCCGCCACCTCGACAATAGTGGGCTACGAAGGGCTCAAGGTTTCTTTCGGCGCTTCATCTACCTTCAGATCGGCAGAAGGAATTTCATCAAGTTCTCTTTTCTTAGGGGCTTGCACCTTCGGCTCCGGTGCTATTTTCACTCTCTTCAGAGCCTTTTCGTCTGCCTTGACGGACCGGACAGCTTCCCTGTTCAGAATGCTGACAACCCTTTTTCTCTTCGCTCCCTTGGCCCCTTTGTCAAGTCTCTCATAATCTAGATATTCAAAATTCAATGCATACATTACTCGGTTTAGCCTTCATTTCGATCGGGTGCCGAAGGCAGCAGTCATTAGTTGATCCTCTTTCTTCGTATAATTGCCAAGAATCTCGTTCCACATAGTTTCGATCATCTCTAGCCATTCATTGCACGGTTTCTTGAATTGCTTCTCAAATTTAAAGCGATAGGGGAGCTGGACAAGTTCATATTTCTTTCCCCCTTCTTTCTTCTTTGGCATCCCCTAGCCGCTAGAGGTCGGAAAATTCTTGTTTGTCAAGTACTCTTGTACTAAATCCCTGGTGCTGATTTCGGTAGCCACCACTCTGAATTCAACCTCGGCCAGCTGGTCGAAGATAGTGAAATTCACACACAAACACGCACACAGACTCTGCATCCCCTAAGGAACGACTTTGGAGTCCCTTCACCTTTACTAGGTGGTAGTTTAGCTCTACATCCCCTTAGGAATGACTTTGGAGCTTCTTCTCCTTTATTAAGTGGTATTTTACATCTGCATCCCCTAAGGAACGACTTTGGAGCTTCTTCACCTTTATTAGATGGTATCTTAGCTCTGCATCCCCGTAGGATGACTTTGGAGCTTCTTCATATCTTACACTTGATGGTGTAATCCACGTTTTTACATTTTACATGTGGGGGAAATTTGCCCTTGTATTGAATAGGGTTGTGAAAAGAAAATGAAAATTACAACCTATGACCCCATTAAAAACCTTTCTCCCCTCTTGAAAGGAAAAAATGGTACCATAGAAAAAGAAAAATTACATGATTGTTATACATAGTATCTCCGAAGCTCATCTGTGTTCCAGGACCTTGGAATATCATTTCCCTCCATGTCGCTTAATCTTTATGATCCTAGTATTGATGAAGATGCTACCAAGAAGGGTCCCTCCCACTTGAGCTGTAGCTTCCCTATAGTTTCTGGGTTAGCTATTCTTCGATGTACCTAATGTTCTAGCTTAATGTTCTTTAATCTAACTTTTGTGTCTCACCACTTTGCTGTTTTAGCTTGGTATTTATTAATATGATCAATTGCCTGAAACCTAACACCTTCTATAGAGTCTTTTGACACTTTGCAAGTATCTTCATCCTCTATCGAAGCTAGAGTCCTTATTGATCATGTCTTCGCTTCTTCTGGAGTTATTGCTTCATCGCCAAACAAGAGTTTAAACGGAGTGAAACCCTTTGATCTTGAAACCACAGTGTTATGATTGCACACCACCTTTACTAATTCATCTGGTCACTTTCCCTTTGGCAGATTAAAGATTGACCTCATTATTGTAGTGATAATGATTCCATTTGCTCGCTCTACTAAGTCGTTGGACTCTAGGTGTCTTACCGATGCGAAGTGTATCTTTGTTCCAATCTGATCACAGAAAGTTTTAAATGCTTCGAAGTCAAACTGTGCTCCATTATCAACTGTGATGGCCTTCGGCATCCCAAATCGGCAGATGATATTTTGCTAGAAAAATTTCTGGACTGTGGCTGATGTTATTGTAGCTAGTGGTTTAGCTTCGATCCATTTTGAGAAATACTTCACTGCTACTACAACATATCTCATATTTCCTTGGGCTGGCGGTAGTGGTCCCAATAAATCTAATCCCCATCTCTGCAATGGCCAAGTGGGTTGAATTAGTTGTGTTAGAGATGAAAGTTGCTTTTGATCCCTAGCACACTTCTGATAATTCTAACATTTTTGCACTAGGTCTATTGCATCTGAAGCAGCCTTCGTGTGACACCCCAGTGTCACTCAGGGTTTTTCTTTCAAAAGCCAAACCAAGAGCCATTATTTTATGTGAACCAAAGTAAGCATGAGCATCAAAGTAACTTAAGTAACAATGAAGTCACCAAGTGTATACTCAAAAGTGTCATGATCAAAGCAATTAAGTCCCTTAAAAGATCAGATTATGCAACCCTAGTTTAAAAACCCTAAATGAGCCCCATGAGCAAAAATTCAAAAAGTAAGGAAAAGGGAGTGAAAAGTTTAAAATTTTGAGTTGAGCCAATTACAAAAATTGAAGTATATTTAATGAGTAACAAGAAAGGTTGAGAAAGCTTAACCAAAATAGCTCAAATAAAACCCCAAATCAAGCTTTCCATGTGTGGACTTAATAAGAATTCTGAATTTCAGATTTCTGAAAATCAGACCTTGATCCAAAGATCAGGGATGTTCACCTTGATCCCTAACTCGAATCCTAATGGCCCCATTGACAAAAATGTGCCTAACTAACCCCTCTGTCGTGTGCCAGAAGATGGCATTGGGACGCGAGCCCTAGACACGACTAAACCTTGGATTTGCCTCGGATTTGTGCAGGGAGACAGACCAGATTTCCTGGCTCCATATCTCTGCAACCAGTAGGCAAAATCCTATGACCTCCACACAAGAATGGTAGCTTGTAGGGAGCGGAAGAGGTTTTGTGCATTGACCAAGGCGAGAGCAGGCTCGGATGAGCGACTACACGCGCCAGAACTTGGGCAGAACGCGTGCTCCCACGTGTTCGACCCTGGCCGGCGTGCCAGAGCTCGCCCAACCCGCGCACGCGCGCTCCCCGGCGACCAGTCGCGTCCGCCGCGCGTCCTCGCCCTCGGCCGTGCCCGCCCGCGCCTATAAAGCCTCCCCAGGCGCGCCTCACTTCGCCCCGCACTCACCCTCTTCGGCCAGCCACTTCCCTTAGCTCCGGCGAGCTTGTTTTCCGCCCGCCATTGCCGCCCGAGCTTCGGCCGTCGTGGCCAGCCCACACCAGCCGTCCTCAAGCCAAGCCAGTGCTTCGGCCAGCTCCACCAGTAGCCCGTGAAGCTCGCCAAGCCCTCGGACCCAGCCGGACTTCACCGGAGGCCCGAGATCGGCTTCGCCGGACTTCGGTCATCCGCCGCCGCGCGTGGACCGAGTTATCCAGGTGAGTCTCCGCCCAATTCCTCTCGCTCATGTCTTCTCTGGCATCCCGTGGACCTCCCTAACCCGTTTGATTGAACTATCTCGCCGTGACCAGGCCGGTCTCCTCGCCGCCGACGAGTATCCCCGCCTGCGCGCGTGGACCGACCGACTCCGGCCATCTCCGACGGCGTTCCGCACACCGTTGTGATCCCCAGGACCTCCCCTTCATCCTCGACCACTTCACCGGAACAGTCTCGCCGCCGGTAAGCCCCTCCGCCCTTTTCCCCGCCGCGGCTACTGTTTAAGTTAAACTAAGGACCTCGGGTTAGGAGGTGAAGAACCCGAGGGGTTTTCTGCAATGTCAGAGACCCTGGTGAATAGTAGCCTGAGGACTGATTCGCGAGGAAAAACTTAGAAAACCTCCAGGGACCCCAGTGCAAAGTAGTTTTCATTTAAATCGATTCTGAAATTCTTTTAAATAACCAGAGAACTTGTAAAATTCATAACTTGATGAATTCTTACCCAAAAAATGTCAAACCAATTTTGCTAGCCTCTGTATATTACAATCTATCATTTAAAAATAGTAAACCCTATGCTTTCTGTTCAAAATTTTAGAGTTTAAAATTAAAAACAGAAACCCCCTAAACCTTATTTAATCAAGGAAAATTAGTTTTTCTTCTGTACTAGACTTAAGAAAATTTGTGGGTATTCAAACCTCTTTTAGACACTGTTTAAAAATAGTAGGAACCCCAGCATTAGAAATTATGATGTGTTTTCTCATTTAAAGATGTTTTGTCCAAAACTTAGAGAAAATCAGAAAGGTATTAGAAATTGATGAACAGTGACTAATATTATTTTTCCTAGTTTACTTATGAAACAAAGAACCTAGGAAAAATACAGAGACTATTAATTTGGACAAGTGTTAAATTACAATGAATTATTTAGCATAAATAAGACTGGAAATCAATTATTAAAGAGGCAAAACTATAACCAAAATGCTTAACAAAAATCCAGTGAACCTATAACCACCAGAGCCCCACTACAAAAATACAGAGCACCTCAGCCCAACTTTCTAAGTGAGGAAAATAAATGTAAAGTGATAATAAGGCATTTTCCAACTAAATCATGAACAACCTCAAATAATGTGATAATGGGCAACCAAAAATCAACTAAGTCCATGATGAGGTAGACTACCAAAGAAAAATGCAAACCCAAGAAAAAGAAGCAAACTCATACCAATTGCTAATGATTTAAGGGAAAGGCCATTTAATCTAAATAATGCACCCCACCCCTTCCCTTAAGCAAAAAGATGCCAAACTTCAGAATGATTGCTCTTGCACAAAACAATAACTAAGGAAAATAAGAACTCTGTTGTTTGATATTTTTCAAATATAGTGGTAGTAGAAAGCACCCATTTGGCTAGAAACTTGAGAAAACCATAGGAAAATAATAAAAAGGTACTAATGGCTAGAAATTTGTATCAAGTCATATTATAACACCTAAAAGCCAGCAAAAATAAGTTCTGAAGAATTATCCACTGTTAAATAGTAGTTGTAGTTCAAAGCACCTCTTCTACCCTAGAGTTTAATAATTTTGTGCAGAGAAAACTATTCACCTTCTGATCCCCAAATTTTAAGACAGAGAAACATACACCAGTAGCAAGCCACTGTAATTGTTACAGAATTTTTAGAATTTTATAAAAGCAACTTGTAGTTCAAACCTACTCCAAAGCATTAAAGAGAATAAAAAGAAAAGGAAAGAAGAGCTAAACCCCACTTCAATCAGTCTAACTTGAGTACTTATCAACCATCCCTAAGACTTAAAAAGAATTCAGTGGAACCCCTAAAAGTAAAATCTACCACTTGCCTTAGCTAAAGTTTAACTTAATTTACCAAGTATACCACCCAAGGGTCTTGCATAAGTAAAGTTAACTTTGTTTAACTCAAGAAAGATCATACCCCTTTTAAGTTGTGAGTTCTAAAAGCACATATCATATCATGCATATATCTTACGCATTGCATTCATTAGATTGTAATATTGCCGACGGAGAGTACGTGCTCATCCCCGAGCAAGGACCTGTCCAAGAAGAGGACCAGGAGCAGGCTTCAGAGGCTGCCATTGAGGATCTCCCCGCAGCCCCAGCAATTGAAGGCAAGCCCCGGTTTTATGCATAACCGTTTATATATGCTATTTTACTGCACTTAATGTTTGTAGGTTTGTAATGTGCACTTAAGTGTAGGAATTGCTTGAAACCTCTAGATGCATGAACTTAGGACTCCTTTTTGAGATGAATACTAGTATGCTAGGTCGAGTAGTTGCTTGCTAATCAGGATCTCGGTAGAAGTCGAGTGATTTTTCTAGCACTCGCGCGAGGTCAGGAATTGATTGTATTCATCTTGATAAACGGGATAGATGTTGGTCTATGGCCTTGGATCCAGGGAGGATGCCTTGTCCATGAGACGGGAAAATGAATTAAGGATTAATGTGTGGATACCTGAGTCAAGCTTTTGAACGTACTAAACACATGCCGGGAAAAATGGTAACCGGTAAACCTAGTACCTGAGTGAAGCCGGGCGCGGACTTTATCCCTCATGCGACCTGAGACTGGGTCTCCCATGCTAGCTATGGTGGGTACAAGTGCGGTCACTGCACGGCGGTAGCCGGGGTCAGTGGAGCATTGTATGCCAAGGCGGTGAGGCCTGGACGCGAACGGGGAATCGATGGGGACGGTTGTCATGTGTAGGGTCGGAGTGCCCTGACATGCCGTGTGTTTAGGTTTACCTTGCAAGGTTTAAAACTCGGTTCGAATCGTCTGCTTCTCGCAGCTAATGAGACTGCTTGATTCCTTGTACTGCATCGAGTAAGAAGTGAAATGTGGTTATATGAGATAACTTGTTGTTTGAACTAAATGATTGTTACCATGTATGCTTAGAAAGAGCAAACTTAGCTGAATTAATGATACTAGAATTGGAAAAGCTAAAACTTGTTTTTAGACTCGGCTAGTGCTTTTGGCAAACCAAACCTCTCAGCCAAACAACTGCATAGTCTAGAGGTAGAGGAGTAGACTCCTCACACCGGGTAAGTCTAGCTGAGTATTAGTATACTCAGCCTTGCTTGTGGCACCATTTTTTGCAGGTACCATGCAGGATTTGGTTGATGGTGTGACTTGGCCAACCACCCTGCCACCGGGTTGGACGGTCGAGTGGGATGTTGCTCCGGCAGGAGAAGAGCATGAGGAGTAGTGGGCTAGGCCTTGCCCATTTCCTCATTACCGACGACATCGATTATCCGCTTGCACTTTACTTAATGAACTTTATTTGCTACTCCAGAACTCCGATTTATGTAATAATCCAGTACTTAATTTGAGGTTTCCTATTTTATTGTATTTCTTCTGTGACTCACCTTCGAGTGAGATTGTGGAATTTGATCCTGGTTAAGTGGCTCTATCAGACTAGATCTGAAGGACTAACGGGTTATTCCGATTTAAGTGTGTCACGGCCCAGTGAGGCATGACTTAGGCACTTAAGCTGGAATAATTCGGGTGGTTCTGCCACAGCTGGTATCGGAGCAAATTCCACCACAGAGAAGAACAATAAACCATGAATACCCATTTTCAAAATCTAAAACTTGCCTAGAAACTGCTATAGATCGTCAGGACTAGACCGCTAGACCTAGGACGAAAGGCCTTAGGCATAGAGGGAAATAGGTGGCTAATTAATTAGGCCCCGTGGGCCAATACCTATATATTAAGGATGCCCTAAAAAGGCACCCTATTTTCTTTTTGAGAGGCAACGTTTCTTCCAGCATGCATGCATTATAAAACATAAGGAGGAATTAAAATTGGAGCTAACCCCTTTTTTTTTCTTAAAACCATTCGGGCTCTCTTTTTTTCTTTTTCCTTCCACCATAATCTTTATCTTTGATTCCCTTCCGCAGATGAATTCACCCACCCCCGCTAGTGGAGGAGACTCTCGTTTCAGTTCCGACTTCCTTTCTCGCGATGGCTTTCCCTCCATCTTGTGGGAAGTGCTTAACTCCGCCGGTTACCCTACGCCCCCTTTGTACACGGTGCAGTTGTATGAGGAGCATCGGGTACCTCGTTGTTGGGTCTGGCTGACTTTGGAGGCTCATCCCCTTCAGCCGGGTTGGCGTTCTCTTGACTCTGAGACGATTGGACTCAGGACGGACGACACCGTTGAGGCAGCAGCCATGAAGGCTCTGACGACTTTCTGTGGCTACCATCCCCTGGAGATGGTGATGCACCCTTTGGGGCTCTTCCCTGCTGAGAGGAAGGATGATCCCATGTGGTGTAACCGCGTGAGCCATGTGAAGGATGTGTGGGCCATGTATCCTGACTTGGTTGGGAGGGTCACTGTTCAGTGCATGAGTGCGCTGTACCGCCTTCAGGCCCTTCAGAGCGATGCTATGACACTTCTTGCTAACACCGCTCGGACTGCCAAGCTCACTCTCGACAGTCGGGAAGATTTTGTGGTCGACCTATCCACAGAGTTGGTGGAGAAGGATCTGCAGGTGGAGAGGCTGAACCAGCGTATCGCTACCCTGGAGCAGCAAGTGGAGATCCGAGACAACACTATTGATGTCTTGGAGAACCAACTTCACGATGTGCAGAGGGAACTCGAGGAAGCAAATGACCACTTGGACATGCACCACCTAGAGATGGAGGCCAATGAAGCAGGAAGCGAGGGAGAAGAGGCTCCCGAGGAGCTAGGACCAGCCCCTGGTGCCAATGGGACTACCTCCGCGATGCCCCCTTCACCCGTATCCAGTGTCGCTTCCACCGCTCAGGGTTAAGCAGTCACTTCGACATTTTAGGTGGATAGAAACCTATGCGAGCTTAGTAATATCATATTTTGGACTAGGCTTGTGGGTACTTTCCCCTGATTACTGTAATCCTGTGAACTTTTGGAATCTGTGGGATCCTTGTCACCATGTTATCTTCATTTCGAACCTGATATTATGGTCATGGCATTCTTTTTCTTCTATATGAAATGATATCTTGCCGTTCGAAATTGTGAGTTGGGATAACAATGGCGACAATCTCTGTTTTCAGATGGCAGCTAGGCAGCGTCGCGGGCAGAACGAGCAGGTTCCCCCGCCACCTCCTCCAGCTCCCACAGTGCAGGAGCTGATGGCCCAGCAGAATGAGATTCTGCGACAGCTCTTGAAGCGGCAGCCCCACCCCCAGCAGCATGGTGGAGGCCAGCCTCAGCGACCTCCGGCTATGGCAACATACCTAGGAGTTTCTGAGCACGCAGCCGCCCTTGTTCACCAAGGCAGAGGATCCGTTGGACGCCGACGTATGGCTTCGCGTCGTCGAGTCCAAGTTTCCCCTCCTCACGGGAGACTGCCCTGATGCTACCAAGACCCGCTTCGCCGCGCAGCAGCTTCGCGGATCTGCTCGGACTTGGTGGGATCACTTCCGTGCTATGCTCCCTGATGATCGTGAGGTATCTTGGGAGGAATTCAAGACTGCCTTCAGAGGACACCACATTCCAGCTGGCATTCTTGATCGGAAGTTGAATGAGTTTCTGGCCCTCAATCAAGGAACCCGCACGGTACTGCAGTATGCGCAAGCCTTCAACGACTTATGCCAGTATGCAGGGTATCATGCTGACTCTGATGAGAAAAAGAGGGATCGCTTCCGCAGGGGTCTCAATACCAAGCTGCGGGAACGACTCAACACTGTCCGGGCTGATAGCTTCAATGAGTTGGTCAACATGGCCATCTCTCAGGAGGATTGCATTGTTGCTCACCGGGCAGAGAAGAAGAGAAAGGCACCGATGGCAGCACCATCCGCTCAGGCTCAGAGGTTCCGGATTGTTTCTCATAATCAGAGCAGGGGTTTTCAGCAGCAGGCAGGCAGATGGGTGATCAGGCCACTTCAGCAGCAGCAGCAGCCGACACCCAACCGCTACCCAGCTCCCGCCCCAAGGAACAATCAGCCTCCACAGCAGCAGCAGTTCCGCCAGGGCAATGGACAAGTGTTTCACTTGTGGCAATGTGGGCCACTATGCCAAGAATTGTCCCAGGAACCAGCAGAGGCAGCTGCCAGCACCAAATCAAGACAAGGGAAGAAAGCAGAAAGTGCAAGTCAGGCAAGGGAAGCTCAACTTCACTGCTCTTGAGGAAGTGCCAGAAGGAGCTCCTATCATGACTGGTATCTTTTCAGTTTACAATCAACCTGCTTAATTCTGTTTGATTCTGGTGCATCTCATAGTTTCATTAGCCAAAAGTTCAGTGCTAAATGCAAACTGCCATTCTCTCACTCAAAAGGGTCATTCATGATAGTCACACCTGGGGGTAAAATTGCAACTAATCAATTAAACCAAAGTGTGCCTATTCAACTGGGAAGCCACATTATCAAAACCACTCTTCTTGTGTTGGGATTGGAGAATGTGGACATTATCCTAGGGGCAAATTGGATGACCTCGCACCAGGTTGTGCTTGATGTAGCCAACCGTACCGTGGAAGTTAATTCTCCTTTCTGCGGGAATTTCACCTTGATTTTGCCTAGTCAGGGTTCTTCTCAGTCATGTGCTTTCTCTATGACGGAGATACCCCTGAAGAAGATCCCAGTGGTCTGTGAGTATGCAGATGTCTTTCCTGATGAATTGCCAGGAATGCCACCGGACCGGGATATTGAATTCGCCATCGAGTTGCAACCGGGAACGGCCCCAATTTCCAAGAGGCCCTACCGAATGCCACCCGCTGAGTTGGCAGAATTGAAGAAGCAATTGCAAGAGTTGCTGGATAAGGGTTTCATTCGCCCAAGCACTTCGCCTTGGGGATGTCCTAGCACTATTTGTGAAGAAGAAGGATGAAAGCTTGAGGCTGTGTATAGATTACCGCCCTCTTAATGCGGTAACTATCAAGAACAAGTATCCTTTGCCTCGTATTGATGTTCTCTTTGACCAGTTGGTCGGAGCCAAGGTGTTTTCCAAGATAGACCTTCGCTCTGGCTACCATCAGATTAAAATACGAGCAAGTGATATTCCGAAGACGGCATTCTCAACCAGATATGGGCTATATGAATTCTTGGTGATGTCATTCGGGCTGACTAATGCACCAGCATATTTCATGTATCTGATGAATTCTGTTTTTATGCCGGAATTGGATAAGTTCGTGGTGGTTTTCATCGATGACATCCTGGTGTACTCAAAGAACGAAGAAGAACATGCCGGGCATTTGCATGTAGTACTTCAACGTCTGCGAGAGCACCACCTTTATGCCAAGTTATCCAAGTGTGATTTTTGGCTAAAGGAAATCAAATTCTTGGGTCACACTATCTCTCAGGCTGGAATAGCTGTTGATCCTGACAAAGTGCAAGAGGTGATGAACTGGAAGCCACCAACGACCGTTCGCCAGATTCGGAGTTTTCTGGGATTAGCTGGTTATTACCGAAGATTTATTCCGGACTTCTCTCGAATTGCGAAGCCTATTACTGAGTTGCTAAAGAAAGAAGTAAAATTTGTGTGGAGTCAGAAGTGCGAAGATGCTTTCCATGCATTAAGGCAACATCTGACCACGGCACCAGTATTGGCGCAACCCGACAGCAGCAAACCTTTTGATGTATATTGTGATGCCTCGGGCACAGGGCTAGGTTGTGTCTTGATGCAAGACAACCGAGTCATTGCTTATGCGTCGAGAGCACTCAGGCCTCATGAGCAAAATTATCCCACTCATGACCTTGAGTTAGCAGCAGTGGTTCATGCATTGAAGATGTGGAGGCACTATCTAATGGGAACCCACTGCAACATCTTCACTGATCATAAGAGCCTTAAGTACATTTTTACTCAGGCTAACCTTAACATGAGGCAGAGAAGATGGCTAGAGCTGATCAAGGATTATGACCTGGAGGTACATTATCACCCTAGGAAAAGCTAATGTGGTAGCTGATGCCTTGAGTCGGAAGTTGCAGTGCAACTGTGTTCTGATGGATTCTCGCATTAACACCTTGTGTGATGAGTTGAGCAAGATGCAAATTGAAGTGATTTCTTCTGGTTCTTTGTCTCACGTTTCTGTTGAGCCAGCTTTGCAAGACCAGATCATCACGGCCCAGCTCAATGACAAGGGAGTGCAGATTATCAAGAAGAATCTCCATCAGAAGGTTGAGAAGTATAATTGTTTCCGCCAGGATGAGAAGGGTGTGTTATGGTTCAAAAGCAGATTGGTAATTCCTAAGGACCGGGATCTCAAGAGGAAAATTTTGGATGAAGCTCATCTCTCCAAATTCTCTATGCATCCAGGAAGCACCAAGATGTACCATGATTTGAAGCCTTTGTACTGGTGGACCAGAATGAAGAGGGAAATAGCCCAGTATGTATCAGAATGTGACACCTGTCAGAGGGTAAAGGCAAGCCACTTAGAAGTCAGCTGGAGCTTTGCAACCACTACCCGTACCTTCGTGGAAGTGGGACGACATCAGCATGGATTTCATTGTGGTTCTGCCCAACACCTCTCGTCATCATGATTCAATTTGGGTTATTGTGGACCGATTGACGAAAGTGGCACATTTTCTTCCTGTGCACACCACTGATAAGGCTCAGAAATATGCAGAATTGTATATTGACCGGATCGTGTGTTTGCACGGATTACCTCGGACCATTGTTTCTGACCGAGGAGCCCAATTTGTTGCCAGATTTTGGGAACAATTGCAAAAGTCTTTGGGAACCAAGCTAAGCAGGAGTTCAGCTTACCACCCACAGACTGATGGTCAGACGGAAAGGGTAAACCAAATCCTGGAAGATATGCTGAGAGCTTGTGCGATCGATTGTGGCAAGGACTGGGATAAGCACCTCTCCTTGGCAGAGTTTGCTTATAACAATAGTTATCAATCCAGCCTAAAGATGGCACCTTTTGAAGCTCTCTATGGAAGAAGGTGCAGGACACCACTCAATTGGTCTCAGTCTGGTGAAAGAGAAGTTTTTGGACCTGATTTAGTGACTGAAGCCGAAAGAAAAGTCAAGCTAATCAGGAGGAATCTAGAAGCTGCTCAGGCCAGGCAGAAGAGTTATCATGATAAAAGAAGGAAACCTCTCCAGTTCGAGGTGGGAAGTTTTGTATACCTCAAGGTATCCCCCACCAAGGGAATGCAGAGGTTTGGGATCAAAGGCAAGCTAGCCCCTCGTTACATTGGACCTTATGAGATCATAGAAGCATGTGGACCCGTGGCATACAAGCTGAAGTTACCTTCAAAGATGTCTGCCATTCACAATGTTTTCCATGTGTCTCAGCTGAAGAAATGTGTTCGATTGCCGACTGAAATCTTAGCAGAGCCAGAATTAGAGATAGAGCCAGATCTCTCGTACAAAGAGTACCCCTCCAAGATTCTGGATTGCAAGGAAAGATCAACTCGGGCTAAATCGATCAAGATGTTCAAGGTCCAGTGGAGTAATCACTCAGAGGAGGAAGCTACATGGGAAACCGAGGAATTCCTGAGATCCAACTTTCCCGATTGCCTACCTAAGGAAGCTGGTATGTAATCACCCCCAACCCCTCCTCCTGCCTTTCGAATCTAATTTCCAAAAATATGATCTTAAATCAGAATGAAGTAACTATAAGGAAAAACTTAAAAGGACTTCCTTCTGAAGTTGCAAAGAGAATGACATTCGAAGAGCAGTTTATCCTAGTAATGACAATAATCACCCATTTCCTATAAGTCTCACCCTTCGCTTTACCCCGGGA
Organism: Zea luxurians; assembly: GCA_029449295.1. Lineage (NCBI taxonomy): Eukaryota > Viridiplantae > Streptophyta > Magnoliopsida > Poales > Poaceae > Zea > Zea luxurians. Next base: position 7,689,314 of record JAOPSE010000002.1, read on the forward strand.
GGACTCTGGCCCGAATCTCGGGACGAGATTCCTTTAAGGGGGGAAGGCTGTGACACCCCAGTGTCACTCAGGGTTTTTCTTTCAAAAGCCAAACCAAGAGCCATTATTTTATTTGAACCAAAGTAAGCATGAGCATCAAAGTAACTTAAGTAACAATGAAGTCACCAAGTGTATACTCAAAAGTGTCATGATCAAAGCAATTAAGTCCCTTAAAAGATCAGATTATGCAACCCTAGTTTAAAAACCCTAAATGAGCCCCATGAGCAAAAATTCAAAAAGTAAGGAAAAGGGAGTGAAAAGTTTAAAATTTTGAGTTGAGCCAATTACAAAAATTGAAGTATATTTAATGAGTAACAAGAAAGGTTGAGAAAGCTTAACCAAAATAGCTCAAATAAAACCCCAAATCAAGCTTTCCATGTGTGGACTTAATAAGAATTCTGAATTTCAGATTTCTGAAAATCAGACCTTGATCCAAAGATCAGGGATGTTCACCTTGATCCCTAACTCGAATCCTAATGGCCCCATTGACAAAAATGTGCCTAACTAACCCCTCTAGTCGTGTGCCAGAAGATGGCATTGGGACGCGAGCCCTAGACACGACTAAACCTTGGATTTGCCTCGGATTTGTGCAGGGAGACAGACCAGATTTCCTGGCTCCATATCTCTGCAACCAGTAGGCAAAATCCTATGACCTCCACACAAGAATGGTAGCTTGTAGGGAGCGGAAGAGGTTTTGTGCATTGACCAAGGCGAGAGCAGGCTCGGATGAGCGACTACACGCGCCAGAACTTGGGCAGAACGCGTGCTCCCACGTGTTCGACCCTGGCCGGCGTGCCAGAGCTCGCCCAACCCGCGCACGCGCGCTCCCCGGCGACCAGTCGCGTCCGCCGCGCGTCCTCGCCTTCGGCCGTGCCCGCCCGCGCCTATAAAGCCTCCCCAGGCGCGCCTCACTTCGCCCCGCACTCACCCTCTTCGGCCAGCCACTTCCCTTAGCTCCGGCGAGCTTGTTTTCCGCCCGCCATTGCCGCCCGAGCTTCGGCCGTCGTGGCCAGCCCACACCAGCCGTCCTCAAGCCAAGCCAGTGCTTCGGCCAGCTCCACCAGTAGCCCGTGAAGCTCGCCAAGCCCTCGGACCCAGCCGGACTTCACCGGAGGCCCGAGATCGGCTTCGCCGGACTTCGGTCATCCGCCGCCGCGCGTGGACCGAGTTATCCGGTGAGTCTCCGCCCAATTCCTCTCGCTCATGTCTTCTCTGGCATCCCGTGGACCTCCCTGACCCGTTTGATTGAACTATCTCGCCGTGACCAGGCCGGTCTCCTCGCCGCCGACGAGTATCCCCGCCTGCGCGCGTGGACCGACCGACTCCGGCCATCTCCGACGGCGTTCCGCACACCGTTGTGATCCCCAGGACCTCCTCTTCATCCTCGACCACTTCACCGGAACAGTCTCGCCGCCGGTAAGCCCCTCCGCCCTTTTCCCCGCCGCGGCTACTGTTTAAGTTAAACTAAGGACCTCGGGTTAGGAGGTGAAGAACCCGAGGGGTTTTCTGCAATGTCAGAGAACCTGGTGAATAGTAGCCTGAGGACTGATTCGCGAGGAAAAACTTAGAAAACCTCCAGGGACCCCAGTGCAAAGTAGTTTTCATTTAAATCGATTCTGAAATTCTTTTAAATAACCAGAGAACTTGTAAAATTCATAACTTGATGAATTCTTACCCAAAAAATGTCAAACCAATTTTGCTAGCCTCTGTATATTACAATCTATCATTTAAAAATAGTAAACCCTATGCTTTCTGTTCAAAATTTTAGAGTTTAAAATTAAAAACAGAAACCCCCTAAACCTTATTTAATCAAGGAAAATTAGTTTTTCTTCTGTAGACTTAAGAAAATTTGTGGGTATTCAAACCTCTTTTAGACACTGTTTAAAAATAGTAGGAACCCCAGCATTAGAAATTATGATGTGTTTTCTCATTTAAAGATGTTTTGTCCAAAACTTAGAGAAAATCAGAAAGGTATTAGAAATTGATGAACAGTGACTAATATTATTTTTCCTAGTTTACTTATGAAACAAAGAACCTAGGAAAAATACAGAGACTATTAATTTGGACAAGTGTTAAATTACAATGAATTATTTAGCCTAAATAAGACTGGAAATCAATTATTAAAGAGGCAAAACTATAACCAAAATGCTTAACAAAAATCCAGTGAACCTATAACCACCAGAGCCCCACTACAAAAATACAGAGCACCTCAGCCCAACTTTCTAAGTGAGGAAAATAAATGTAAAGTGATAATAAGGCATTTTCCAACTAAATCATGAACAACCTCAAATAATGTGATAATGGGCAACCAAAAATCAACTAAGTCCATGATGAGGTAGACTACCAAAGAAAAATGCAAACCCAAGAAAAAGAAGCAAACTCATACCAATTGCTAATGATTTAAGGGAAAGGCCATTTAATCTAAATAATGCACCCCACCCCTTCCCTTAAGCAAAAAGATGCCAAACTTCAGAATGATTGCTCTTGCACAAAACAATAACTAAGAAAAATAAGAACTCTGTTGTTTGATATTTTTCAAATATAGTGGTAGTAGAAAGCACCCATTTGGCTAGAAACTTGAGAAAACCATAGGAAAATAATAAAAAGGTATTAATGGCTAGAAATTTGTATCAAGTCATATTATAACACCTAAAAGCCAGCAAAAATAAGTTCTGAAGAATTACCCACTGTTAAATAGTAGTTGTAGTTCAAAGCACCTCTTCTACCCTAGAGTTTAATAATTTTGTGCAGAGAAAACTATTCACCTTCTGATCCCCAAATTTTAAGACAGAGAAACAATACACCAGTAGCAAGCCACTGTAATTGTTACAGAATTTTTAGAATTTTATAAAAGCAACTTGTAGTTCAAACCTACTCCAAAGCATTAAAGAGAATAAAAAGAAAAGGAAAGAAGAGCTAAACCCCACTTCAATCAGTCTAACTTGAGTACTTATCAACCATCCCTAAGACTTAAAAAGAATTCAGTGGAACCCCTAAAAGTAAAATCTACCACTTGCCTTAGCTAAAGTTTAACTTAATTTACCAAGTATACCACCCAAGGGTCTTGCATAAGTAAAGTTAACTTTGTTTAACTCAAGAAAGATCATACCCCTTTTAAGTTGTGAGTTCTAAAAGCACATATCATATCATGCATATATCTTACGCATTGCATTCATTAGATTGTAATATTGCCGACGGAGAGTACGTGCTCATCCCCGAGCAAGGACCTGTCCAAGAAGAGGACCAGGAGCAGGCTTCAGAGGCTGCCATTGAGGATCTCCCCGCAGCCCCAGCAATTGAAGGCAAGCCCCGGTTTTATGCATAACCGTTTATATATGCTATTTTACTGCACTTAATGTTTGTAGGTTTGTAATGTGCACTTAAGTGTAGGAATTGCTTGAAACCTCTAGATGCATGAACTTAGGACTCCTTTTTGAGATGAATACTAGTATGCTAGGTCGAGTAGTTGCTTGCTAATCAGGATCTCGGTAGAAGTCGAGTGATTTTTCTAGCACTCGCGCGAGGTCAGGAATTGATTGTATTCATCTTGATAAACGGGATAGATGTTGGTCTATGGCCTTGGATCCAGGGAGGATGCCTTGTCCATGAGACTGGGAAAATGAATTAAGGATTAATGTGTGGATACCTGAGTCAAGCTTTTGAACGTACTAAACACATGCCGGGAAAAATGGTAACCGGTAAACCTAGTACCTGAGTGAAGCCGGGCGCGGACTTTATCCCTCATGCGACCTGAGACTGGGTCTCCCATGCTAGCTATGGTGGGTACAAGTGCGGTCACTGCACTGGCGGCAGCCGGGGTCAGTGGAGCATTGTATGCCAAGGCGGTGAGGCCTAGACGCAAACGGGGAATCGATGGGGACGGTTGTCATGTGTAGGGTCGGAGTGCCCTGACATGCCGTGTGTTTAGGTTTACCTTGCAAGGTTTAAAACTCGGTTCGAATCGTCTGCTTCTCGCAGCTAATGAGACTGCTTGATTCCTTGTACTGCATCGAGTAAGAAGTGAAATGTGGTTATATGAGATAACTTGTTGTTTGAACTAAATGATTGTTACCATGTATGCTTAGAAAGAGCAAACTTAGCTGAATTAATGATACTAGAATTGGAAAAGCTAAAACTTGTTTTTAGACTCGGCTAGTGCTTTTGGCAAACCAAACCTCTCAGCCAAACAGCTGCATAGTCTAGAGGTAGAGGAGTAGACTCCTCACACCGGGTAAGTCTAGCTGAGTATTAGTATACTCAGCCTTGCTTGTGGCACCATTTTTTGCAGGTACCATGCAGGATTTGGTTGATGGTGTGACTTGGCCAACCACCCTGCCACCGGGTTGGACGGTCGAGTGGGATGTTGCTCCGGCAGGAGAAGAGCATGAGGAGTAGTGGGCTAGGCCTTGCCCATTTCCTCATTACCGACGACATCGATTATCCGCTGCACTTTACTTAATGATCTTTATTTGCTACTCCAGAACTCCGATTTATGTAATAATCCAGTACTTAATTTGAGGTTTCCTGTTTTATTGTATTTCTTCTGTGACTCACCTTCGAGTGAGATTGTGGAATTTGATCCTGGTTAAGTGGCTCTATCAGACTAGATCTGAAGGACTAACGGGTTATTCCGATTTAAGTGTGTCACGGCCCGTGAGGCATGACTTAGGCACTTAAGCTGGAATAATTCGGGTGGTTCTGCCACACTTCGGCCTGTAGAAACCTTGTCTAAAGACCTTGCCTAGGAGTGGCCTAGATCCAATATGAACTCCACATATTTCTGAGTGTATTTCTTTCATCAACTCTTGATCTTCGGCTCTGGATAAACATTTCAGCAGTGGGGAGTAGACCCCTTGTTTAAACAATTCCCCTTCTATGATCATATATGACATTGTTCTGGCCTGCATCCTTTTTATGTAAACTTCATCATCCGAAGGGTAGTTGCCCTGGAGGAAGGATACAATTTGTGTTCTCCAATCTTCGCTACGCAGAGATGACATTGTGAGTACAACTCTTTCCATGAGCTCAACTGAAGGTGCTTTCAGAGTTTCGAGGAACACTTCCGGGGGGGAGCGGGAGCCCCTGTGCTGCTGACTTAGTTAGCAAGTCAGCTTATTCATTATCCCCTCTTGGGATATTCTTTGCTGAAACTTCTTTGAAGGAAGCTTCCATCCTTCGGACTATATCAAGATATTTTTCGAGTGTTGCGTCCTTTGCCTTGTTGCTTTTGTCGACATGACCTATAATTATTTGAGAGCCAGACTTAAGTACCACCCTTCTGATTCCCAAGGCCATAAGCTTTCAAAGCCCTAACAATACTGCTTTGTATTCTGCTATGTTGTTTGTGCACTTGAATTCTAGCCTGGTCGCATAGCAGGTTCTTACTTTTATGGTGAAATCAAAATAGTTGTTGCGAATGCGTCGAAGGTTCCCCATAAGCCATCACAGAACACTGTCCAAGCTTCTTCATCTATAAGTGTCCTTCTTCATGAGCCCCTGGCGTCCAATCAGTAATGAAATCTGATAGTGCTTGAGATTGAATCGAAGATTGATGGACAAAGTCAATAGTGAATTCATTCAGCTAGATGGCCCATTTGCTAACCCTTCCTACGGTTTCTCTATTTCTTATGATGTCTTTCAAGGGTTGAGACAAAGGTATTATTATATGATAAGATTGAAAATAATGCTGAAGCTTCCTAGTCAACATGGCATATAGTACCTTCTTCAACTCTATGTAATTTCATTTTGACAGACTCAAGACTTCAGAGATGAAGTAGACTGGGACTTGTCTCTTCGTCTACCCGTCCTGCTTTTCTTGGACCAACGCCGCACTGACTGCATAATGAGAGGCAGCTGCATACAGTAACAGTGGAGCTCCTAATGAAGGTGGAGTTAAGGTTGTTAACTATATAAGATACTGCTTCAAGTCTTCGAAGGCTTTTTGTTGAATTGGTCCCCATTGAAAGACTTCACCTGAGTTTAGCACTTCAAAGAATGGTAGATTCCTCTCTGCCGATCTTGAGATAAATATATTCAATGATGCTAACCTTCCTATCAATCTCTAAGCACCCTTTCTTGACTTCGGCGGCTCCATTCAAAGTATGGCTTCTATCTTGCTCGGGTTGGCTTCGATCACCTTTGTTGATAGTAGACATCTAAGGAATCTTCCCTTCTTTACTCCGAAAGGCACATTTTTTTGGGTTAGCTTAAGGCCAGCTTTCCTGAAGTTGGCAAATGTTTCTTGCAAATCAGCAATGTGATTTTCTTGCTTCGTACTCTTGACTATGATATCATCAACATATGTCAAGACATTCCAGCCAATTTGGGTACTCAGCACCTTGGATGTCATTTTGATGAAGCGTCCTCCAGCATTCTTGAGCCCCTCAGGCATCCGAAGATAGCAATATGTTTCACTAGGGGTTATAAAGCTTGTCTTGGGCCCATCTTCCTTCTTCATCCAAATCTGATGATAACCTGAGTAACAGTCTAGGAGACTCATGAGCTCCGAAGTGGCTGCCGCATCAATAAGGGAATCTATTCTTGGTAGAGGAAACTCATCCTTCGGGCACACCTTGTTGAGAACTGTGAAATCAATACACATTCTCCACTTCATGTTGGCCTTTTTTTACCATTATGGTGTTGGCTAACCATTCTAAATATGTCACTTCTCTGATTACTCCAGCACCTAGAAGTCTTTTGACTTCATTTCTTGCTCCTTTGGCTTTATCATCCGACATCTTTTGAAGCTTCTACTTCCTTGATCTGATGGTGGGATCTACATTGAAAGAATGTTCAATGACATCTCTGTTGACACCACATAGATCATAGGCTGACCAGGCAAAGACATCTCTATTGTTGAATAAGAACTTTGATAGTTTTTTCTTGCTCCTCAGATAACTGGGATCCAAATAACATTTTTTATTTGACAATGTCTTCACACATAAGCATGGACTTTGGTTGGTCTGCCAAAGTTGCTTTATCTCTTATGTATTTGTGCTGCTAGTGAGCTTCAGCTTCGTATATGTTGTGAATAGCCCTAGAATCTGTCCAATTTCCTTCGGCTCTTCTAGCAACCTCTTGGCTTCCATGTACAACAATTGGGCCCTGATCTGATGGTATTTTCATGCATAAGTACGCTGGATGTAGTATTACTTTGAAAGCATTCAATGTTCCTCTTCCAATGATTACATTGTAGGGATAATCCATGTGTACAATGTCAAACACAACTTGTTCAATTATGGTATTGTGCATGTAACCGAAGCTGATTGGTGTTGTTATCTTTCAAAGTGTTGCTATCTATTTTCCTTCGAAGCCACACAGAGGATGCGTTGCATCATGTATCTTGTCCTCTTGCTCTTGCATTTGTCTGAAAGCCTTTGCAAAGATAATATCTGCTGCACTGCCTGTATCCACCAAGGCATTGTGGACCAAAAATCCTTTTATGACACAGGATATAACCATGGCATCATTATGGGGATAATCCTTGAGCCGAAGGTCCTCTTAAGAGAATGTGATTGACACATGAGACCATTTGAATTTGATGTAGGGTCCTTGCACTCCAACATGTTGTACCCTTCCATGGGATTCCTTATTTTGCTTCTTGTTGGCTGGTTCAAAGCTTGAACCGCCTGTGATCGGAAGCACAAGCTTCATCGCAGAAGGTGGCACTACTTGATGACTTTGCGAAGCCATTGTGTGACAGCCCTCCCAAGTTATAGGCCCACATGCACCAATCCTTGCCATTAACGGCCTCAGATGGCTGTGCACGTGTACCAGATAACTTAACAGGGCTATCAAGTTCATCAACTCGAACTCATCATCCCAAGGATCTCTCACATAACAGGTATATTACAGCAATCACATTTGATACACGCACATTTCGGAGATAGGGCAGAAGTCTTTACAAAACATACTTTACATTTCCAAAGCTCAAGTTTTACAACATAAGAAGTGTTGGGGGCCTTCTTCCTTCGAAGGTCCTCAAAAACACGACTAACCGTATGTTTTTAGTGTGATATGGGTTATTTCAGAAGGAAGCTTCGTCTTCATGATATAAGCCTCTTATGACGAAGACACACAAGATGAAGACAGATCCAAAGAAGATAAGAGTAAACGTCGAAGCTAGCAACAGACGGAAAAGCTTCGGCTCGCGACGAAGCGGAGAAGTAATGATGCTGACCGAAGGAGGAAAAGACCACCTAGTCCTTTACAATTTGTATTTTGATCATGTGTAAACATTGAGGACATAAATGTACTTTTACCCTGGGCTGCGTCTCGTGCCTATAAATAGATGGACAGTAACACCGTACTGTTCACATTGGATTGTATTCACTCTCTCGCATCCTCGCCTTCGAGCAAGCCGAAGCTATCACTGTAATATTAACATTGTTGATATTCATATATGTTTTATAGAATGCAAGAATAAATGAATTATTAAGATATAATTATCATATTTATTCCTTCACATTCTTATCTTTGAATTGATATGATGAAGGTATGTCCTTCTTGACCATTGTCTGAGAAGCATTATACCCGCAAGGAGATAATGCTTCGGAGGACGAAGGTCCTTAATGATTAACAATTGTGTTGCCTTGTTCTTGACTTGCAGCATTTGAGAACAAGTGACCAACTGTGACACCCTAGGTGTCTATTTCGTGTTATGTCGGGAGATTTATCCTAATCTCGGATACTCAGTGAAAATTTCTATTTCTTGATCGCATCTATCTCCATTCATCAAGTTACTCATGAATGTTTCACCAAATTTGGAATTTTTTGATCTCAAGAACAACCAAATTTGGAGCCTGTTAAAACTTTTATTTCTCGGAGCAAATGCAAATTCGAAAGTCAATCTCGTCTCGACAGTTGTGATATTATCCGAACTATGTTCAAATCCGCATTCTCCAGCGGAATCTCTATTGTGTCAACCTCTAATTATTTTTATGCAAATCAGCTTGTTATCTTTATGTCATCATTCATCTCTATCTATCAAGTGTCTTCTAAAGATTTCTCGAAGTTTGAAACAAATGCTCACATAAAAAGATAAATCATATACATGCTTGAAACTGCTCGTCTGAACAAATACAAATTTTGAAATTCAACGAAACATTATCATCTTGCTCTAACAACTCTATATCAATTCTACAACAAAAGTTATTAAGGGTTCATGTAGAAAACATGCCAAGGAAATGTCGACAAAATACCCCAATTGCCTTAAAATATAATTTGAAGCCTTATAATGATGCTACCTTGACCTAAGTGGAATTTCTATTTTCAGCCAAGATATAAGGTTTGACCTTTAATAAAAGTATTTTGAACCTGTGTTATACAATAAATTTTATATTTAAACCAAGCCTTGATTCAATTTCTAAGTACCTCAAACAGTGCCATCAAGACATAATAAAAATCTGATTTCAGGATTCGAATTCTTCTAAGTCTGAAATCAACGTCATTCGAGTTGACGTCTCGCGTTCCCAAGTTTTTGTTGAACAACTCAAGTTTCCTCAAATATAAAATTTGTTAATAACTAATAGAGGCACAACATATTAAAAGATGACATTAATCTGATTCCGTTTGACATGCTTTGACACTCAGTTTTTGTATGTTTCCACTGATTTCTAACCCACTGACAAACCAATTCTCGTGGGTCTATAACTCTCTAACCAGTGCCCGAATCACCTCAAGTGTTGTACAAGGTTTGTAGAGTGTACATCAAGGAAGATATCTTCTATAGTGACCAAGGTCCGATTCCAAGCACAGACAGCCAAAAACGGCCAGCCAAAGTCGCTCTGCCACCTGCTGTAGCTGGCTGAGGTGACCTGAGCTCTGCAGCAGCGACCCATGCCCACCAATGGATGAAGCCTGCATCCTCTATTTATACCCCTTGCCCCTCCCTGCTGCTGCCATGGCGGAGCACCTCCCCCTATCCACAGCGCCCTCTCCCTCCTTGCTCCCTCTCTAGCGTAGGGAGCTCTCTCCCATGGCTGCAGCGCCCCTCCCCAACAGCTTCCTATGGTTTACGTGAAGAAGACCCCCCTGAGACTATGACAGGTGGGTCCGATGCGAGATGTGAGTACACAAAGTTGCAGATTTCTGTGTTGTGTTCTAAAATTCATATCTCGAGTTTTAGAGCTCCTAAAATCGTGAAATTTGTTTTGTTTCGCTTCCTTATGAAATGCTCTAACTATTGGATCTATAAGTTTGCATGTTGTAGTTGAAAAGTTTTTCTGTAAAAATTCGTATTTAAAACTGGTTTACAAAATAAATGAACTTGCTTCTCTCCATAGTTTTAATTATAAAAATCCAAAAATGGTGAAACTTGTTTAGTTAGTTAGATGTTGTCATACTCTAGCTAAAAACAATATAAAACATATAGGTTGTTCACTGTTTTCTTGGTGTGTTAATTAAAACATGTTAAATAGGAAAAATGATTGTTTTGCTTGTTATTTTTGGATCTGTAGCTCTTGTGCTCCGAAGGGATTCAAATTTTTACGGTAGACTCTTGGTGTGATTCTTGGTGACTGGTAAAAATTTCATGAATTGTTGTGCATGTATGATTAAGTTAGTGATTTAACTTATTTAGTGCACCTTAAGTGGTTTGAAATGATTTAAAAATAGTGTATAAATGTAAAAATGGAAAATGGTATTCCACTGTCCTTGCATGATATTATAGTAGCTTACGAAAACTTAATATGGTCATGCATCCACAGAAAATAATTAGTTTTAGATTTAACTGCTCTCACATGCTTTATTGCATTAACAATTTGTTATTTTTGTATTAAATAAAATATAAAACCTGAGCATGTGAAATTTATACATTAGCCATAATTTGTTATTACCTATGCCTCATAAAAATTCCAGCCCCAAATTAGATAGTTTCATATGGTGCTAAAATGACACACATTTTATAAATATAAGAAGAATTGGTGACAAATTAGAAGTAAACAAAAGCGTGTATGTCACTTGAAATATTTAAGTGTCTTCATATAAATTGAAAATTTTCAACTAGGTAATAATGATTTGAACTTGAGAAATTGATGGTAGTTTCTCTCTATGAGTTGGCTTGGTGATTTAGTTAAGTGCTCTTGTGCTAGCAAACTGAAATTCCTGCACGTATAGTTTTTGTTGTGCGGGTAATCTAGTAAAGTAAATTGTGTTTTCTGCAGACCTGTGCTATATGAAAGTTATAGTTAACTTAGATCTCTAGCTTGTCCTAAAACTTCATGAGCTTAGGACTAATGGTCTAGAAGTCATGCTTGTAGCAAGTTTGTTGTGAGGTTTTTGGATGTTTTTGCTCCGATCTGAATGTTGTGTTATTTGACTGAGTTAGACTTAGAATCACTTGTTAGGGGTATTATAAGAGTTTAAGTAATGTTCCTAAGCTTTCTAAAAAGTTTAGAACCATATTTACTGGATATATAGAACTCTATTCATGACTATTTAAAGTTGCATGTTGAAATATGTCCAAACATAAATAGCAATGTTTTTTTGAGATGTTTAAGCCAGTTAATCACCAAATAACCTTAAGAAGATTATAAGAAAGTTGTAGATAACTTTATTATATTACTTGTGTTAAAATTTGACAGCCATAAGTCTGATCGTTTAGAAGTTATGTTTTTCACAAATTCAGTAACTGGATCTGTCCAATTTCTATACAGATTTGAGAGATTGCATTGTTCGCTTAAGTTAATGTTAGAATCAGTTCGTGGTCGTTATAAAAAAGTTGTATATGCTTTGCTTATCTTGCTTGTGTTAAAATTTCATAACCATAGGCCTGATAGTTTGAGAGTTATGAATTTTATAAGAGGATTGCAGTATTCTGTCCACTGTCAGAACATATTTCGAAAAGTGTATTGCTTGATTTAGTTAAACATAGAATCACTTCTTGGTGATTATAAAAGTTATGTAGTAATTTTGCTAAGCTTGCCAAAAAGTCTTGGATCACTCTTTTTGGTGGTCTGAAGATTAAGTTGTAGGCGTTTGAAGTGTGAAGTCTGAATCTGTCCAAATCTGGAGAGCAAAGCCTTCCTGGTGTCTTTTAACCTTGAAACACTATAAATCAACCTGAGTTGTTTATAAATGATTTGTAAACAAGTTAATTATCTTTCTATAAAGTCTATGATCAAATGATTTGGATGTCTGAGTCTCTAGTTATGAATTTTTGAAGGAGCAAGTATGAATCTGTCCAAATCTGAAAAGAACTGTCGTTTGTCACGATTTAACCTTGTTAAGTGTCTAATCAAATTGAGACAACAGTACTAAAGTCATAGATAAATTCTTATACTTTCCAAAAAGTATTTGACCAATATTTTTAGATGAATACCTTGTGAGTTATTACTGAAACAAGTAACTGTTGTGCTGCTGTCTTAGTCATGTTGATTGTGATTAGTTACTCTACTCTATTGTGTTTGCCTTGAGTGACTGCTTGCTTGTTTTGGTGTTAAGTGAATATGAGTAACAATGATAGTAACTAATATAATTGGGTTATATGTAAGTAACTAGTCCACGTCTATGTAAGTAGTAATTAAATTGTTGAAGTCTAGGAAGTAATCAGCTTCAATCAACGTTATTTTAGCAAGTGTCGTTATATGGATAAGAAACACAATAAACGAGATGTTACCATTTTTAATACTTGCGTGGCAAATCTAATATTGCTAAATAACCAACCTCATTAGACTAGTATAAGAAGCAGTGTGATTAGGCCATCGCTTTCTGTGTGTTCTCTGGGGTGTATGCTTACAGTAGAGTGTTGTGAATGATTGTAAAACCCAATTAAGTAACTATTCCTTTTTAACTAAGTCTGTCTATGTGTAAGTCATCGTGAATTTATGTGTACTTAACTAGTTTAATAATAAGTAGCCAATGAACGATTAAAGTGAACATGGTAAATACTTGTACTCGTGATGTCGTGTTTGTGTTGGTCAAATATATGAAGAAATGTTTGTCGTCTTTCGAGTAATGTTGACATGTTGTGCCCAATGATGTATAGATAGCTAGCGTTAACGTATGCATGTTTATGCGTCTTACTAGTTAATGTTGGTTCGCTATCATGTACTTTCAGTATCATGTGATAATATTTCATTATATTCATACATATGCATACTGCATTTCATTTAGGACCAAGAGATGATCGTGCTAGTGATGTCGTGCCAACCACAAGATGCAGTTGGTGGACGACCGAAAGAAGGATGGACTTAACAAGTGGATGCTCGCCAAGCGAGTGTCATCTAGCAAACACTATCTAGTGTTGAATTCCAGGCAAGCCCCGATTTTATGCATAACCGTTTATATATGCTATTTTACTGCACTTAATGTTTGTAGGCTTGTACCGTGCACTTAATTGTAGGAGTTGCCTAAAACCGTAGTTGCATGAACTCAGGATTCCTTTTGAGATGGATACAAGTATGCTAGGTCGAGTAGCTGCTATGCTAAATCAGGATCTCGGTAGAAGTCGAGTGATTTTTCTTGCACTCGTGCAAGGTCAGGAATTGGTTGTATCCATTTTTTATAACATAATGATGATGGTCTGTGGACACGGATCCATGGGGATGCGTTGTCTACGAGACGAAATTGGAATAAGGATTAATGTGGGGATAACTGTGTCAAGCGTTTGAACATACTAAACACGGGTCAGGAAATATGGTAACCGGTAAGCCTAGTACCTGAGTGAAGCCGAGCGCGGACTTTACCCCTCACTCGTCCTGAGACTGGGTCTCCCATGCTAGCTATGGTGGGTATAAGTGCGGTCACGGCACGGCGGCAGCCGGGGTCAGTGGAGCATTGTATGCCATGGCGGTGAGTCCTGGCCGCGAACGGGGAATTGATGAGGACGGTTGACATGTGTGGGGACGGAGTGCCCCTACATGTCGTGTGTTTAGGTTTACCTTGCAAGGTTAAAACTCGATTTGAATCGTCTGCTTCTCGCAGCTGACGAGACTGCTTGATCCATTATACTACATTGAGTAATAAGTGGAAATGAGGTTACTTACAAAAGATGTTGGTTGACTAAATTGCTTTATACCATGTATGGATAGTTAGATGCTCATCTAGTCTAAATTATTATTCTAGAACTTGAAAAGCTAAAACTTGATTTTAGACTCAGCTAGTGCTTTTGGCAAACCAAACCCCTCAGCCAAACAACTTCATGGTCTAGAGGTAGAGGAGTAGACTCCTCACACCGGGTAAGTCTAGTTGAGTATTAGTATACTCAGCCTTGCTTGTGGCATAATTTTTGCAGGTACCTCCTTGATGTGGTTGATGGTGTGACTTGGCCTCCATCCCTGCCACCGGGATAGACGGTCAAGTGAGTTACTGCTTCCGTAGGAGAGGACCAGGAGGAGTAGCATGGCCAGACTTCGCCATGTTACTCGGTTTTCTCTGTTAGTTATTTCCGCTGCATTAAAAATTATGGTTACTATTTCTGAAACTCCGATAATGTAATCAATACTGATACTTATTAAATTTATGGTATTATGCTTTATTGCATCTCTCTGTGCCTCACCTTTGAGTGAGCTAGTGGTATTCGATCCTTGGTAAGTGGCTTTATCCGACTAGATTCGAGGGACTGACGGGTTATTCCAATTTAAGTGTGTTGCCGCCTTTAAGGTGCGACTTGGACACTTAAGCTAGAATAATATGGGTGGTTCCGCCACACCAACATTGGAGCCCACCTCCGGTGAACTCATTTCCACAACCTTCGGCAAGCATTCACCTTCGTCATGCCACCAAAGAAGGCAACAGTGTCAGGGGCTGCCCTGCAGCCACTGGACACAAATCAGGATGCACTCTACCTGCGAGAGGTTAGGAGCCAAAAGAGGAAGGCCACCAGCATGACTCTTCAGGAGGAGCAGATTGACCAGGAGATTAGGGATTTAGAAGCAATCCATCAGCAAGTACAAAGAAAAAAAAGGAGAAAATGCTCCGGCTGGCTGATCTTCAGAAGAATATTGACGACGCAGCTGAGGAGATGCGTCATCTTGCCCAAGATGACCAAGACCGAAGGCCTCAGCACAGGGAGCTTCGTCAGGAGAGCCCATTCAACGAAGATGAATGGTACAACGACTTTCATCATGGTAACTTTACTTTTGATGATGCTTCTCCTCTAGCATCAGAATTGCAAGCTACCCCATGGCCACAATCCTACAAGCCACCTCAATTGCCCATGTATGATGGGCACTCGGATCCAAAGCAATTTTTGATGAGCTACGAGGCAACAATATCCTCGTATGGGGGCAACGCTGCTGTCATGGCAAAGTCCTTCATCATGGCAGTCAGAAGCATGGCCCAGACATGGTATTCCTCCCTTCATCCAGGGACAATCACATCATGGCAGAAGCTGAAGAACATGCTAGTCACCAGCTTCCAGGGCTTTTAGATGAAGCCAATTACTGCCCAGGCCTTGTTTCAATGCACGCAAGACCAGGAGGAGTACCTGCAGGCTTACGTCCGAAGGTTCCTACGTTTGAGAGCTCAAGCGTCTACAGTGCCCAATGAAATTGTCATTGAGGCCATGATCAAGGGGCTTTGGCCAGGACCTACAACCCAATATTTTGCAAGGAAGCCTCCACAGACTTTGGAAAAAATCCTTCAGAAGATGGATGAGTACATATGGGCTGATAATGATTTCCGCCAAAGAAGGGAGGAAGCATACATGTTTTCTGAAATGACAAGGGGCTTCGGAGGAAGGCTTCATCCCAGGCATGTCAGGTCAATCCATAATTCCAATGCCAACGATGAAAGGGCCAACAATGCTTATAGCAGTCATCATAGCTCACAGTCTTCGGCCATGCAGCAAATTTCTTATAGACCACCAGCTTCGAGAGGCAGAGGAGGAAGAAGCTTCAGTGGAGGAAGATTTGGTAATCAACCCAAGAAGTTGTACTGCCTTTTCTGTGGTGTGGACAAGGGTCACACAACGAGGACATGCCAGGTCATGATCCAGAAGCAAAAGGAAATTGCTGAAGCCGAGGCGCAGCAGAATCAGCCGAAGTAGGTCCTCCATACTGCTTCGTGTTACTCTCCATACATCCCAGAATACGTAGGCAATCAACAGCCTACGGCTTCAGCAACTTCAACAAGTCACTCCTAAGCCTCCTGGTCTCAATTACCACCACCCCCACCAATGGCGCCTGCCCCAAGTCACGATCAGCAGCCAAAAGGGCACCTTCGGCCTCAACAACAACGTGACCTTTGGGAGCAGTCTAAAGATCGCACAATCAATAGCACTGTGACTGAATCCACGCATATCTACTGAAGACGACACAATGTTTTGGCCAAAAGAAATCTCTGATGTGTTTCATTTCTACTATTTTCTGCTTTTATATTTCTGTTGCAAAAGACAATACACGAAGGTTTGACGTTCAACTCGAGGTAATAAACCTGTGGTTACACCATCGAGTGTGACAAAAACCATGTTTCGAAGCTCCAAAGACATTCCTAAGGGAGCGCAGAGTAAGTTCTGAAGCTCCAAAGACGTTCCTAGGGGAGCGCAGAGTAAGTTCTAAAGCTCAAAAGACGTTCCTAAGTGAGCGTAGAGTAAGTTCCGAAGCTCAAAAGTTGTTCCTAAGGGAATGCAGAGCTAAGATGCCACCTAAATCAAAGGTGAAGAAGCTTCAAAGTAGTTCCTAAGGGAATGCAGAGCTTAAATACCACCTAAGTAAAGGTGAAGAAGCTCCAAAGTTGTTCCTTAGGGGATGTAGAGCTTAGCTCCAAAGTCGTTCCTAAGGGGATGCAGAGCTGAAATACCACCTAAGTAAAAGGTGAAGAGACTCCAAAGTCGTTCCCAATGGGATGTAGAGTCTGGGTGTGTATTCGCGTCGGTTTTTACCTTCGGCATAAACATCATTTTGCATCATACCATCATATCATATCGCATAGCATCGCATCATACATCATTTTGCATCAGCAAAAAGCCGTGGAGAAGAAGGAAAATTACTCCTTCGAAGATACTTACCGGATCATGAAAGAATGCGATGTGTCACAACATCTGCCTTCGGCATATATATTGTACTACACGAAGCTAACCTTCATCAATAGTGGTGGAAGAAAAATTCTTTTCTTTGCAAAGCATGAAAAGAATGGAAGGTGTTTTTTCGCCAAAGGCTCAAAACGGTACGTACGTAGATTTCATGTATCGCAAAGTGATATATTACATTAATGTACATACAAATACTTGAAGTTCATTTTTTACACAAGGCGACAGCCATACAGAAGCATTACATCTTCAAACACACAAAAATTTAATCTTCCTTTAGCACTTTTCAGCAGCTTTGTGTAATAGTGTGTCGACGACTTCGTCAACGATGTCGTTAGCAACCTTCATTATATCTAAAGCTTCTTTCATAACCGGGTCGGCTTCAGGATTGTACGGCTCCGGTGGTGGTGAAAGGCTGGCTTTAATAAAGAATATGTTGTTAAATTTCGAAGCTAGAAACGAACAACGTAGCAAAAATTTAAATAGAAGTACCTATAATCATGGCGCGTTCAACAGCTTCTTCAGCTTGTTTAGCCTCTTCTCGGGCGTCGTGAGATTCTTTCTCATTCTTTTTAATGGCTTCATCAGCCATCTCACGACCACCCTTCATCCAAACATCAGAATAAAACCTCCCACCCAGCAAAGAGGCTTCGGCCAAGGGGTCCTTGGTGTCATCTGCTGAGAAAGTAGATTCCAGCTGGGCTGCGGCCTTGACATGCTCACAACCAGCTTTCTCGAAAATGGTCGCGACCCCTCGTGCACCGACGAAAGCGCAGAAATCCCAGCGATCGCTAAGTATTTCATCAAAAGCTTTGGCCTCTTCGCTGATCCACTGGATAACCCCTTCGGGATCACCACAAGTCAATTTTTGTTCCGAAGAGTATGCTCCCACCTTTGCAAAGCTATCTTTTAGCTTTTTCGCGCATTCTAAGGATGTTTCGTAGCATCTCACCTTGGAATCCTAAAGCTCTTCAACATTATTTTGTATCCTTGATCTTTCAATTTCACTTATTTCCTGCTTTGCCTTTGCAACTTCAAAATTTTCATTCATTTCTGCAAATTTTTTCTTCAAATCTTCGACTTCAGCTTTGTGGGCTTCGTTTCGAGCACTAAGCTTGGCTTCACAAGCTTTCAGCTTGTCCACTAAGGAAAATAGTATTTTATGTTTCTCAAGAGCTTCATTCCTTAGTGCAATGACCTCTGATCGAAGATTTCCAAGAGCCATCTGGCAGCAATCGTCGTCTGCTTCCTTTTGAGCCCTTAAAGCTTTACTTAGAATTAAGCCCTAATAACAAAAAATGTGTGTGAGAACATAAAGACAGTAAGAAAACCTACAAACATAGTTTATTTTACAACAAAAGTATATATATACCTTCAAGCTATTATAAGAAAGGCTATCTGCAAGATCATCCTTTGATATTGCAGATAGGCCAAGCTCAAGCTTCAAGAATCCCATGTTCCTCATCATTTCTGGCATACGGATATCTCTTTATTGTCCGGTAGGCAATAGAGAAAATCATCTTCATCAGTGCCATTGTACACCAAGGATCCTTGTGAATACTTTAGATCCATGGCATATTGTCTAGCTTTGGCAATCTGTTCTTTTGAAAATTGCTTCCCTGAAGCAACTCGCACGATAAACTCCAGCTCTTCAGTAGGTGCTTTGAGAGCAGGAGACTTAAGTTTCTCAGGCACATTTTCTTTTTCTACGGTTAGAGGAGTGGCCCCGAAGGATATGCTTCGGCAGTAGCTGAGGGTCCAGCCTCAGAAGTAGCCTGCGCTATACCAGCTTCGCCAGATTTCTTTAAGGCTTCATCCTCTGTATCAGGTGCTGAAGAAGGAGTTTGTACCTTTACAGATTCCATGACAGTGTCTAGCACGCTGGCCATTCTCCTCCTGCTCTGAGTTGCTGCAGGAATCTTTGATGCCTTCGGCACCTCTGTCTCTCGCAATGGACTTAGAGCCTTCGGTTGCTCTGTTGTTTTCTTCAGTTCAGGCTCTTCGGCCGATTCTGTCCTAGCTTCGATAGGAGCGGAGCGACTTGGCTCAGGTACGGGAGAAGACCCCTCAATAGGCCTCGGCACTTCAACCGTTTCAATGCGCTTGGGGCGATGTGTTAAAACCTTAACTTTTTTCGACTTCGGCGTACTAGAAATCGCCGAAGCAGCAGCCTTTCTCTTCTTTCCTTGCTTTCGCGAAGGATAACAGTAATCTAGGTATACAAACCTGATGACATCAAATACTCTATTCAGCCTCTTTTTGCCTCGACCCCTGAAGGCCGTTGTCATAGCATCATCTTCAGCCCTCGAGTAGGCACCAAGCAATTCATCACTGGTTGCCTCAATGGCATCTAACCAGTCATCATTTGGCTCATCAAACTAGCTCCTGTATTTGAACATGTACTTCAGGTAGACCAAACCGCCTTGGCTAGACCCAGCAGCAGCTTCCTTCGGCATCACTCACCCACTTGCGAGTGGCCACACTCTATAAGTTATATGCTCCTGCACTAAGTCCCTTGTGCCTATGTAGGTAAATACTGTATGGAAGGCCATCTGGCATGCTTGTATGTCATTCCCAAGGGCATCAGACGACCTCCTAATACCGAAGCGAGACCAGATAGGGCGTTGAATAATCCCCTTAATATCTTCCCTTTCAACTAGGTCATTTTTTACATAGAACCACTCCTGCATCCAGGCCCTCGGCCATCTCTTCCAAAATGTCGGAACTGGGTAGCTCACCTCAGAGTGAGGCACGAAGCTGTAGCAACCAAAGTTGTTGTGATATTGCTCCTTGCCGGTAGCCTTCGTCTCATAGGACAACTCATGAATGTTGCAGAAGCATTTTGCATTTGGTTCCAACCCCTGGCTCCTCATGGCCCAAATCAAAATCCCCATCTTGATGATAGCTTCGGGGGTAAGCTGATGAAAGTAAATTTTGAAAGTCTTCAAAACTTCAACTAGCAATTTATCTAGAGGGAACTGAAGCCCTGCCTTCATGAAGCTTCTATAAACTACCACCTCGTCAGCTTTGGGTAGAGGGACATTATTTTTCCCTCTAGCCCTCACAATTGAAATATCACAGAAGTACCTTCCCCTCATTGCATCAATTTGCCCTTGCTTGATGGTTGATTTCCCGAAGACAACAAGGCTTGGTCACCAGGGCCGATCTTCGGTGCCTTCATTCTCGCTTTCTACATCAAAGCCTTCACTGGAACTTTCAGATATCCTAGCTAACGTCTCATGTGCAATCTTCTCTGCGTTGGTTCTCTCTATAGTTTCGTAAAACCCGGACAGCGCCGGCTCGACAACCTTCTTCTCATCAGCCATCAAATCGAAGGTCGTTGAAATATCGAAGCTTGAAATCAAATTAAACTCGGCAAAGCAAGAAAGTTTAAAATGACGAGCATAGTGTAAGCAACTGAAATGGCACAAGAAATGCTTTCAATGCAACCTCATATTTATGTGCATAGTGCCGCACAGTTTGGTGGGTCCTGCATGTCAGTGTCAGTCGCTATTCTAGCAAAGGGAAGGTGTTTTTTCGAACCTTCGGCTAAAGGCCTTCGTTCACGTTATAGTGTAAATTTGTTACAAAGAAACAAATTAATACTGCAAGGGGCTACTGTTGGGGGCCTTCTTCATCCGAAGGTCCTCAAAAGCACGTCTAACCATATGTTTTTAGTGTGATATGGGTTATTTCAGAAGGAAGCTTCATCTTCAGGATATAAGCCTCTTATGATGAAAACACACAAGATGAAGACAGATCCAAAGAAGATAAGAGTAAACATCGAAGCTAGCATGAGACAGAAAAGCTTTGGCTCGCGATGAAGCAGAGAAGTAATGATGATGACCGAAGGAGGAAAAAGACCACCTAGTCCTTTACAATTTGTATTTCGATCATGTGTAAATATTGAGGACATAAATGTACTTTTACCCGGGCTGCATCTCGTGCCTATAAATAGATGAACAGTAACACCATACTGTTCACACTGGATTGTATTCACTCTCTCGCATCCTCGCCTTCGAGCAAGCCAAGGTATCACTGTAATATTAACATTGTTGATATTCATATATGTTTTATAGAATGCAAGAATAAATGAATTATTAAGATATAATTATCATATTTATTCCTTCGCATTCTTATCTTTGTATTGATATGATGAAGGTATGTCCTTCTTGACCATCGTCTGAGAAGCATTATACCCGCAAGGAGATAATGCTTTGGAGGACGAAAGTCCTTAATGATTAACAATTGTGTTGCCTTGTTCTTGACTCACAACATTTGAGAACAAGTGACCAACAAGAAAAATTGTAATTATTACAAGTCCTGATAGTACCCAAAGTGCATAACTTATTATAATAATTGGAAGGGTGAAGTCTTTCCATAAGAGATACACATAAACATTCTAAGCTTCAAGGCCTCCACATGAATTAACTAACCAAAAGATAAGGGAATAAAACTTCTCCTGCAAAACCAACAGGTGATAAAAGATAAGGGAATAAAACTTCTCCTGCAAAACCAACAGGTGATAAAACCGTGAGTATGCAATTACTCAGCAAGACTTACTCGAATAAAGAACAGACTCTCAAGGGTATGCTAGCTGATTGGGATTCAAGGTTAATTTTATCAATGATCAAAGACTCCTTTTTGCAGAAAAGCTTGCTACCAGTTGATCCTTAAGCCAAGTTTTATTTCACTAGTTAGGTTATTACCTGAATCTATATTTGCCTGGTCTAGTTCAAGCACTTGGCCTATACTAGCTGTATTTTATTAATTCTCATATTTCACTTGCTAACTACGATGATGGTCACCGGGATGAGTCTCCATAATCAAGGAGCAACGACGATTCGAACCGATTATACCTAGCTAGGGATCTCTTACCACACGACTTATGTAGCACTTAACCCCTGCATATGTCAACCCGTTCCCACGGAGTCCTCCACTACATGAACAGGTCCGCGAGACCTAAGAGCACATTACCCTACCAAGCGTGCTACTATGCTAGGAGGGTACATGCTACTCCCGTCATCTCTCCACTCCTAGTGCGCGATTGTATCTTCACGTATGGAATAGCTGGGATCAAGCTTACCCTGTCCCATACCAGGGTATGTGGCTAGTTGCAAAGTCTCAACCACAATAGGCTAGTCAATGGTACGGTCCATAATCGACACAGACGGGCAACATTGTCTGCTCAGCGTCTGGTATAGATTTATTCGAACCCTTTCCCCATTTTTGGTACCCGACAGGGATACTCTTTTCGAGTGACGTGTCCACTCCGGTCATAGAAGATTCATCACCTTAGTCTGTTTTATTTTTGAATCAAAAAGCCCATAACCAATGTTCCACATCATTCTTTTTGAAAACAAAGGATTTTTTCAGTTTCTAAGCAGGGTTAAGCATTATCATTTCTTTTTATAAATCGGGGATCAAGGTATAGTATTCAAATTCCAAGGAATGGTTATGCATCAATTGTTCATCACACAACTCATATCACCTAATGCATCATTTAAGGTGATAAAGCATTTAAAACACAAGGAAGGGGCAAATGCAATGGGGCTTGCCTTATTACAGGAGGAGATCTGAGATCTTCTATTACGATAAGTAGTTAGATGGAGTCCACCACTAGATCAACAACGTTGGAGTAGACTCCTTTACAAATCACTTCTTCTTGGTATTATACATGAAACACCATGATTATGAATGCCTGTGCATATGCTACTTGCAAGGAAGGTATTACAAAGCATTACAAGATTACAATTACAAGCTATCACCATAAGTCATAACTACCAGGGAGCTACTTATCCTTAGAAATCATCTAACCATCTAAAACTTGCTAAGCAACTCCATTTTTCACTAAGTCATTAGGTGCTTTAATCACCCAGGGTAAAACTCTTTTCCTTTTTGAGCAATAATTAATTTGCTAAGCAAATTTTGTCCAAACAGAATTTTACCAGGTTCACATGTTCAACATAAGCTTACACAATTTTTCTCATAATTTTTAGTGCTCTATTTTTATTACTAAAATTTCGGATAAGCATTTTAAGGCACCTTTTATTCCTATAAAATATCTATTTGCTAAAAAACTCCAAATCTATTTTTACTTAAAACTCTACTAATTTACCCACCTAACAAAACTTTTTTCATTATTTTAGTACCTTTTCACAATTTCTGGCGCAAATAAACAGACATGACACAAAAGAAAATTCTAAACATATGAACATCGTGAACCAGAACTAAGTCAACAGGCCCAACTCTAAGCAAAACCAACCCAGTGCATGTGTAAATGGACGGAATAGAACTATTTTAGCACAATGCGATATCCATAGGGAACGAACCCCCAACCTATACACATGTGGCACAAATTACCATAAATATTACTACGACGACGTCCAACGATGAAGCGACGACGACTTGGCAATAAGGCGAGTGTGACGTCGCAACACGTGGAGTATGCTTAGGGTGACTTTGAGAGCACCTACTACTGTTCCATGGTGAGGACGAGGATGGTGATACCAAAATAGTAGGACGACGACGATTCCTAAGGAAACGACAAATGCGTAGGGTTCGAGGCCAGAGCGAGATGGTCGAATGGCACTCTTGCATGGCGACCAGAGAAGGGGCTTCAGCACCTGGGGCGTCAGTGACAAGACGCGCGTTGAGGCTTGGAGCTAGGCGTGCGAGAAGGGGCGGGCCCACATTGAATCAAGGGTATTCAATTGAATACCTATTATTTTTTGCAAGAAAATTTATATATACATACATATACTATATATACACACATGAAATATTGTAAAAATCATAAACTACGTGTATTTGGTCTCAAATTCGTATATGTGCACATGCTACTTCGCTAAAGTGCAGCCCATGAGGCCCTTCATCGAACATTTGGATGAGCGAGCATAGTTGCTTCCTTGCTTGTGGCGTTCTAGCCAGCTTTCTTATGCTATTTAATGTTGTTCTTTATATATTTAAGCACTAGCCACTGGGTTATGTCAAACAATTAATACTTTGATATATTGAGTGCTGAATAACATCATCTTATGATATATTTTTTGTTGTATATTTTATGATTTATTTTACTGGTTGTGTAATATGTATGTTTAATTATATGTTATATATTTTATATGCTATGAAACAACTTCTACGTGATACTATAATCAATTATGTATGTCTAAAGGCTACTAAGATAGACTTTAGGTCATTATCTTTTTTACGCTAGTAAAATTTTGAATACCCATTCTCTAAATCCTAGGCCCGCCCGGTGCGAGTGGCAAGGCAAGCACTGGGGAGACCAAGTGCATATCAAGTGAAGGGGTCGATCAACGTCCAGACTTCACCGGGTGTTTGGCAGCTGTTGCTCTAGCGTTGGGGAGGAGGAGAGAGAGATGGCGAGGAGGAGCTGGTGTCGAGCAGCTGCTGCTGCACCAAGCGATGGGATGAGTGAGGGAGATGGCATGGAGGAAGAAGTATTGAGAGCCAAGCGTTTTGGACTTCCAGAGAGCTAGCGTGAGGAATGGAGCTTTCCAAAGGAGTGATCGTGCTTTGGCTAGGAAGCAGGAGGTGGCGTTGAAGATCACCAGGGACTAACGCGTGCATGTAGGGATAGAAGATGCTAGGAGATTGCAGCATACGGTAGACAAGGAGGACTAAACATGGGAGGGGAAAATGGGATTTTTCTTCCTTCTTTCATTTGTGTACCCTTTCATTTACCACCTTTTCGGACCTCTATCCAATGCTGCAGCTCCAACTGGCAGCAGTGAGACACAACTGAGACGTGGGAATGCTTCTTTCTCCCCGAAACTGAATCAGGTTTTAGTTATCTGAAATGAAGTTCAGTGCACACAACTTGGTTGACAGCTCGAATTGGAGCGAAGCTTTCTCCCAATTCCATATACTAACTTGATATACATTCTTACTAGTAGTTGTTCCTCAATGATCACTCTCTAGCTTTGTTAGAATGGTTACTAGCTAAAAATCAATAGTACTCAAGTTATAGAGCTCCAAATCTAGAACAACACCACCAAATTGCAACCATTCAGCTAATTGTATTAGGTTAAGCACACACCTTTCTGACAAAGCAACTTTGACCTCAATTTACTCACCAATATCAGTGGTAACAGGGAGATCTCCGTTAACCAAACTTGTTGACAAAATATAGCTCTACAAAATTTATGGAGCAACCTAAGTTCGAAATCTCACAAATCGAGAGCTATAGCGCTCCAAATTTAGGTGAAAATACTGCAACTCGGCTTCAGCTAACTGAACCTGAAACTGCACATCGCACGCCTGATAGCGAACGTTCAAGCACATTTTACTCCACTTTTCATGCGCCATCTTGCCGGACTCACTTCGTCAAACTTTCTCACCTTTTATGCACTTTAACTTTGCTTTAGATACTACAACACATAACTCTATGGATTAGTCGCAAGAAAGCTCCAAAGTTGAGCAAAACTCACTAAAATTCAGTTTCAGTGAACAGAACTAAGTCTGAAACTCAATGTTTGACAACATGTTTTTGCACACCATTTTCTCCCATTTCAAGGCAAGGTCAGGGGGATTAACCTTAATGAAAATTACTCACCACACTACCCTATAACACTTTTTTATAGAGAGTGCTGGCCACAACACCATGGATCGATCACAACAGAGTTCTAAAGTTTGGTGAATAATGCAGAAACTGCACTTCAACGTACTGAACAAATTTCAGAACAACAGAATCTGACATCAAGGTTATGAGCCTCTTTTGCTCCCTGTTCAATATTGTTTTAGGGCTACCACACTAATAAAAGTTGTTCTCATATAGATACTCTACATGTTTACTATAGTGATCTTTTACCAAAAGCTCATGGATTACAAGATATACAGTTCCAAATTCAGCTCATCATAATAATTTTTAGAATTCCAAAAGTTTACCACAATCTGAACTTATGCAATTACTCCAAATTTTTCCACCCAACATGGAAATCTCCAAATAAGAACAAGTTACTCTAGGTTCTATGTTTACCTTTAGTACTTAAGACTCCAATTCAACTTGTCACTCGCCTAAGAGATGATTCTCACCTACTTAGCTCAAGCAAAGCCCTAATACTAAGCCCTACACTCAATACAAAACATTAGGATTTTGCAAATTGTTGACCTAGTGATGCATTCTAGGTGTATCAAGCAAGTTAATGCAAATGTTGATGATGACATGTCAGAGTTTTAGTAATCGTAACACCAGGGGTGTTATAAATTGTTGTAGTCGTAGAAGTAAGTTCACCGGAGGTGGGCGCCAATGTTGGTTACTTGATTTCAATTGCCGTGAATCAAAAAGAAAGGCAACACAAATGTTAAACATTAAGCACCTTCGTCCTTCGAAGCATTATCTTCTTTTAGAGATAATGGATCTTGGATGAAGGTCACGAAGAACAGGTCTTCATATTTCATATGAATAATATTACAATGTAATATTATAACAAGTATTCATTTCATATTGCATGTAAGAATAAAGTCAATATCTGTTTTATGTGTTAATGAAGTGATACAGTATGCATATTACATTTGTACCTTCGGCTTGCTCGAAGGAGAGAATGCGAGTACAACCTTCCAATAAAAGCATGAACAGTACAGAGGTACTGTTTATCTAGTTATAGGCATGAGACACAACCCAAGCAAAAGTACAATTATGACCCTGATATTTATACATTGTTCTAATACAATAACAAGGATAAACAAGTCTTTTCATTGTTGGCTTGATTTTATGTATGACCTTCGTGATCATCTTAAGCCAATCTTTAATCCTTGTTGAAGCTTCACTGCATTTCTTGCGTGTCTGTTTCAGCTTCGGCACTTAGTTCCTTTGACGTATCTTTATCAAAATGAATTACAAATGATTTCTTCATCCTAAGGATCATCGGTAGAGAAGTAGACCCCCAACAACTAGGTAGAGCAATAGAAAGTATACCCAATAGTTCATTTGTTTGCAAGGTGTGGGGTAAACAAAATTAGGGTAACCTATTAGGTCCCATAAAATTAACCTGAGCATGTCACAGAGATTAATAGGAACATTATTAGATAAAGAAGAGTGATCAAGGGCATGACTAGCATGATACTTGTGATAACCTGCTTGTAGTTGACCCAAAAGTTGGCTTCGGGTTCCTCGTCACATTACCTCTACTGGTAGTAATACATACAATCAAGCAAATAATGGGTATAGTAACATTACACCAAAGCATATAAACAAACTGCGTAAGATCATTTTACGTGTCGCTACGAGATCGTTGGTTCGAGAACCACTAAGATCAAAGTTATGGCTAAAAAGAGAGATGATTTTCATAAGTTTTAGGTGATAGAATAGTAAAACAATATTCTATATAAATCATGTTAGAAAAATATTAAAGAATTAAATAATTCTATTTTATTCTAAATTATATCTTGACCGGAAATCATATTTTAGTCAACTTATAATTATAGACAAATTAATTTTGATTATAAAGGTTAACCTACTAACATAGGTTAAAAAATATATATTTTTGACAACATGTTACATGGTAATATAACGTTACTATAGCATAGGCAATATCATTGCGAAGCTAATGCAACTAGAACGGACTAAATCAGAGTTAAGATGAGCGAGATATGAGTTTCCTAAGTTTACTCATTTATTTTGTACTTAAACTTAAATTCGGAATTCATTTTATTATTTCCAGGAATCCCATAGAACGGTGGCACAATTTATTATAAACACAAGGTGCAACTTATAAAACTCTAGGCCTCTTTGTAATTACTTTTGTCTATGGTCGGACCGCAGGTTGATTCTGCCAGAACCGAAGGGTTCTTTAACAAAAATAACCGCGGTAAAGGGGTACCGGTTAATATGAGCCACTCAGATCTAAATCAACGACACATATTAGACCCTTCATCCAAGTAAATCGGTATGCGCTCGGGACCATCGGATCTTGATCTGACGACCACATTTTTATTAGTCTTGACATAGGTTGACACCCGCCCACTCACTGATCAACGGTCTCGATCTACTCTTTGAAACGGTATGTCATCTATTAATCCTGGCCGTACATCATGGATCCGACAACACGCGCTCCACACGCTCCCTTCCCCCCACACTTATCATCACCGCGCGGCGGCCGACGGCAGTGTCCATGCTGGAGAGCGGTGCTCCGTGGCCTAGGTGCTCCTATCCTAACGCCAATAAGTGAACATTGAGGAGATCAACGTGAACTTAGTAGGGGATGACTTATTGGTGGTTATGTGATGTTGGTACCTGCCCACGGGGAAGTGCGGTCCGCAGCGGGCCCCTGCTCTACTGAGCAATTCGCTCCGAGCCCGCCACAATTTCTCGCTCCGCTTACCCCGCACACGCCCCACGCTATCTACCGAAGTGCCTGATCCTTTTCCATAGCTTGATTGACGGTGTAGCCACGGATTGCTATCGGCGATGCCTGCTCCCTCTCTCTCTCTCTCTCCATTTCCTTGCAAATTCTCGATGCTTTGCTGCAACCCTCAGTCTCGAGGAATTCCGGGACTCGTAGGTCAATGGGCACCTTGGTTGACATATATAGGCGCGGAGAGGCGGATCGGGCTCACTGAATCCTAACCACCGCGATTGAATCGCTACAGCTTCGTGTTTCTACTCAAGCTCGGACTCCATAGAGGACGGTCTGACATTGTTGTAACACCCTTGGTGTTACTGCCACTAAAACTTGAGCATAACATCATAAGCACTATCATATCATATGTTTGTCACAACTAGAGTGCATTCACTAGGCAAAAATTTCAAACAAGTTGTATTGACGTGACATTTTGTGGGTAAAACCCTAGATTAGGGTACTTAACCCTAAACTGGACTTGAAAGAGCAAACAAAGCCTAAATAGAAGAAAACGTCAAAACTTATTAGAAATGGTCATGAGATGTCCACTCTAAAAAGATTTGATAGCATCCAAATCCTAGAAGTATCAAAAACCCTAAATAGAACCCTAGAAAGCCCTAGACTTAAACCCTAGGGGGCTAAGTGCAAAACTAGTGCACTTTTGGACTAAAGTGCAAAAACCATGAAATTAAGGCATCTTAACTCATATGGTTCATAAGTATGTGGATTTGCAACTTAAACCCTAAGTTTTGGGCCTATTTGCAAAAAGCCACATTTGAGCTCTATTGGGTTAAATCTGAAATTCAGTGGGATTGGCTTAACTTTGGGGCCCTATATCTTCCAAATTGTGCATATTTTGCCCTAGGTCACCACATCAAGTTTGTAGAGCTATAAAAGGGGAACAATTTTGTTATAGAGATTAGGCTTTGGTTACATAAGAAATTTGGAGATAATTAGACCCAAGGATGGGCTGTCAGACTACTTGGAGTCTGAATTCAGACTGACAGTGGAATTGCATGAACTTAGGGCTCGAATTCAATCATGATCTAGTGGGAATTTTACTAGGGATGCTATAGCAATAGTGAAAATGGTTTGTAGAGCTACAACATTGCTGCAGAGCATTGGTTGTGTTGCCATGGAAAATTGGAAGAAAATCTGCCCTAAACATCGACTGTCAGGCTGACTGAACAAGATTGCGATGGTACAGTGACTGAAATAGATTGCAGATGCATCCCCATCGCCGCCGGTGATTTTTACGCCGTGATTTACGCCGTCGCTGCGATTTGTGCTTGCTGGTGAGGGGATAACCACGACGGAGTAAAAATCTTGGCACCAGATCAGCTCGGGCTCGGGCAGGGATGAGATTCACCGTACCCACTTGCTCATCGTGCGACCGGGATAGACTTCGCTGCCGTTGATCGCTCACTGTTGTGCGCCACGTGCTTAAGCGCTAGTCCACGTCACGGTGAATCATGGTATGCATGTTCGGTGATTGCCGGAGGACTGCCACGGTGAAAGCCACTCATCCCGAGCGCCAGTACCCCTTTTCCCCTCCGGTCGCCAGCACATCCTCGTGAAATTGGATGCCACCGCCGTTGGAAGCTATAAATTGCCGCCCCCGTCCGCTCTGCTAGGTAATTGTGCAACCAGTGCAGCAACCCGTGACTCGAATTGTCCACTAGATTTCCCCAATTTGGGATTTTCCCAAATCAACCAAGAACACCGTGCCTTGAGCCCTCACCATGGTCAGTGACTTCTAGGTCTGTTCATGCTCCATGCTATCTTGTTTCAACATTCTTGTGTTCCCCTGATGCTCCTCGACCAACTCAATTGAGCCAAGTCACCCTAGATCGCCGGGAACGCGTTCAGTTGGTCGTTGTCCATACGGTCACCGTGGTTAGGGCGTGTTAGTGCGCCATTAGTGGAATTAGTTGAGGGGAAACTTCGGTTAAGGCTTGAATTAGGTGCCAGTCGATGGAGAGTGCCTGTTTTTCCGTAATCCGGCCGGTACAAGCTCATCGGAGCTCTACGCAGCACCGCTTGCCGTCAGGGACTTAGGTCCGTAAAGGAATAGAAGCACAGGGATGTTTTCGTAAACTATCAGCGACTCTAGGAATAGTGATGTGACCCCACTTCAGGTTATTCAAAAAGACAGGGCCTTTCTGCAAAACCTGCAACGCGGGCGCGTGTGGGCGCGCTTCTGCCCTAGCTGGGCCGGTTCGGGCCGGATTCAGCCTAGAACTATTCATCGTTTTCCTTTTTATTTTTCTGCCAAAGCTAAAGAAATTCTAGAAAATTGTAGAAAAATGCTAAAATGCAAGACCAATTTTGCTAGGCTTCTAACTTCTTATAGTATTTAATAATAATAGTTTCATGATTTTTAGTCCAAATAGGAAATTATAGAGCACTTAAAATAGCCAAAAACCATGCTTCTGGATTTTTAGAGAATAAATAATAAATCCAAAATTCACTAAACTTTTAGGGTAAACTCTAAACAGTATATAGAAGCCTTGGGTAATGTTTGGTATGATTTGGACCATGTTTGATACTTAGAACCAAAAACCCTAGCCCTTGCCCTATGAACTTCACTATTGACTCCAGAAACCCTAAGTTCTCGGAGATCCGTGAAGGAATGTTGTATTCAAGACCTTAGATAATAAACTTTTGTTATCTTTGCATCTTCATGAGCATCACATGAGCATTCATTATTATATTTGGCTATATTTAGAAAACCAGGAGGAAGTGGAAGTCGAAGAAGCAAGGACTTCACCACCACCACCTAAAGAACATCACGCAGGCAACTGCTTTTATTTTGATATCTACGGAACAGAGCCTGATTCACCAGTAACACAAGGCAAGCCCCGATGCATTTGCCACCTCCTTGTTCCTTTTAAAATCTTTCTCACTTGCTTGATGCATTAGGTAATAGGAGTTGTGTGCTAAACCAATTCCTGCATTTCATTCGTTGGATTTGATTACTTCTCCTCAAATCCCTATTTTACAAAAGGTTTTTCTTATGCTTAGCCTTGCTCTAGAAAAACAAATTGTTTTGTTTTCACAAAAAATGATGCTTCAGTGGGTGGGAATGTTTTCAAAAATAAAATTTGATGGTGGATCCATCACGGCCATGATGGGTTCAACATCGGAAAAGATGTACCTCTACCAGGTACCAAACTTTGGGGTTTGAAATGATAAAGCTGAGACCAGGCGGGTGACTTGCACGAGAAGAGAGTCTCGGTGTAGT
This sequence comes from Zea luxurians, assembly GCA_029449295.1. NCBI lineage: Eukaryota > Viridiplantae > Streptophyta > Magnoliopsida > Poales > Poaceae > Zea > Zea luxurians. The sequence continues at coordinate 7,720,929 of JAOPSE010000002.1, forward strand.
GTCTCCGTCTGAGTCGATTAAGGACCGTCTCGATGTAGGCCTGCTGACCGAGGACCCTTTAACTGGTCACATGCCTCATCATGGGTAAGCTTTGCCTCGGGCAGACTAATACCAAAATAAGATAACACGCAATGGGAGTGGAGAGATGGCGAGAGTAGCGTGTACCCTCCATGGCAAGAGGCTGGACGGTGGTGTATCTGTGCTCTCGGTTGGCGTTAACCTGATCTGGTCTTAAGAACCCCGGTGGCGAGTTGACATATGCAAGGGTTAAGTGCTACATATGTCATGTGATTGGAGATCATCAGCTGAGTATAATCGATTCGGATCGCCGTAACTTCGCGGACATGAAGACTTGGTCACTGACTTACACGTAGCAATCCAGTAAAGATGAAGGGTTGTGAAGAAATTTGCTAGTATAGGTCAAGGGTTTGAACTAGGGTAGAAAGAACTCTAGATACAGGTAATCTTACTGAACTTGACAATTAAAACTGGATTTTTAAGGATCCACTATTAGCAAGCATTTCTGCAAACAGAGTCATTGATCATTGATAAGCCTTACCTTGACTCCCTTAAAGCCAGCATATCCTTGAGAGTCTTTTACTTTGACGGGTAAGTCTTGCGAAAGTACACTTCATACTCAAGGCTTTGTCCCATGTTGTTTTAGGTGAAGAAGCAGCAAACTTTTGTTGTTTCTGTTCCAAGGTGGTACCAAAAGAAGAAAATCAAGACTAAAGCTGCGGGAGGAAAGGTCCTCCGTTAAGAAAACTTTTACTGTTTATTCGAGAGGGGTTTTTTGCCTCCCATGTTGTGTAATAATAATACTCAACACTCATATATTTTGGTTCTGGTCTGTAATAATCCAACTCTTTCTTACTTTAATATAAGTAAGTTATTGTAACTGCTTCTGCATTTCCGTATCTCCGATGTATGGTAATGTCTGCGTGATGGGTGAAACGCTCTTGGGAAGGTAAGGAATTCAGATACCGAACTTATCAAGTGATTAGGTGCACCGGCAGGGTTGTCTGTTGTCCGTGGGACAAGGACAACTATAGGTGGGCCTAATGACTTGGGAGGTTCCGTCACACCTGGTATCAAAATGAAGCCCATCTCTGCAGATATTATGAGACATTTTCAAAAAGAATTTTCAAAGACTTATCTAGAAAATTTCTTTCCTTCTTATCCAATCTCCTTCTGAGGTACTTATTTTAAAGACCAGATAGTAGAGTGCAATGTATAGAAGGTGTGAATCAACTAAGGTTGATTCTATAATTATACATGCATCATGCTAAAAACTATGCTAATAAGATTTTCCCCTCATGGAGATATGCTGCCGCGCACAAGAAAGACCGCGCGCAAGTCTACTGGGCCAATTGGCGTACCCCGCCATCAACTTGCCCCATAGCATGAAGACAGTAGCAGTGGAGATAATTCCGATTTGGTGGAAGTAGACCCTCACGATCTGACTACGACGAGCGAACCCGAAGCGCCAATGCAATCGCTGAACCAACTCCCAATGGTTACCGACCTTGCTGATGCGAGATCGGCCTGATCACGAAGATCGTTTCCTGTGCGCAATCGAAGAACGAGCAAGAAAAAGATGCGAGCAATCTTAATATCACTCGAGGTGGAGTTCTGAATCACAGAGGACAGTACGTATTTGTGCGTGTTCTAGGGTAGCTAAAGCTAGATGTGAAACAAAACTCAAGTTCTAAATGAAACAGGACTCTGACTAAATAGAGGAGAGGCGTGAACAGTAGGGCCGGCGCTACAGTACCGCGGTTACTGTTCACGACTTCCCTAGGCGCCCCATCCGGGCCTTCCTGTGGGGCCATCTTCTAATCTTCTGGGCCTTCGTTCTTTAACAGCATGATGTAGTTCAATTCTCTTGCACGGGCCTGAGTCACTGGCCCAGGTGGAAGGGGTGGTGCCTGGACTTGGGAAGATGGTGCCTGGGCTGGAGAAGGTGCTGCTGGTGTAGATGTACTCGTGTTGGTGTTGATGTCCTCATCATTCTCCCCTTCTTGAACTGAAGTCATCCTCGACGGCAACTCCTCATCTTCTCCTGCATACGGTTTCAAATCTGCAACATTAAAACTAGTGGAAACACCAAACTCCGCAGGCAGGTCAAGGATATAAGCATTAGCATTAATCTTGGTTAGTATCATAAAAGGACCAGCAGCACGAGGCATCAATTTAGAACGGCGCAAAGTAGGAAAACGATCCTTTCTCAAATGCAACCAAACCGTATCACCAGGTTCAAAAGTAACTAGTTTCCGGCCTTTACTACTAGTAATCTGATATTTAGCATTAGCAGCAGCAATGTTTTGTTGAGTTTGTTCATGGAAGTTAATCATTTGTTCAACATGTGCAACAACATCTATGTGTGGGGCGTCCGTAGCATCAAGCGAAAACAAAGCAATAGGCGCCCTAGGAATGTAACCATAAACAATTTGAAAAGGGCACATCTTTGTAGAAGAATGTGTTGCATAATTATAAGCAAACTCAACATGAGGCAAGCAATCCTCCCAACGTTTCAAATTTTTGTCTAAAACAACCCTAAGCGTGGTAGACAAAGTTCGATTAACTACCTCAGTTTGACCATCAGTCTGAGGGTGACAAGTGGTGCTAAACAGCAATTTAGTTCCCAATTTATTCCACAGAGATCTCCAAAAATGACTGAGAAACTTAGCATCACGATCCGAGACTATTGTATTGGGAATACCGTGCAAACGAATAATCTCTCTAAAAAACAATTCAGCAACATTGCTAGCATCATCAGTCTTATGACAAGGTATGAAATGAGCCATTTTGGAGAATCGATCAACAACCACAAAAATGCTATCCCTCCCCTTCTTAGTTCTAGGCAATCCCAAAACAAAATCCATCGAAATATCAATCCAAGGGGAAGTAGGAACAGGCAAAGGCATATACAAACCATGGTTGTTCAACCGTGACTTAGCTTTCTGACAAGTAGTGCAGCGTGCAACAAGGCGCTCAACATCAGCGCGCATCTGAGGCCAAAAGAAGTGGGCAGCCAACACCTCATGTGTCTTGTAGACGCCAAAGTGCCCCATGAGACCGCCTCCATGCGCTTCCTGTAACAACAAAAGACGAACCGAGCTAGCTGGAACACACAGCTTGTTAGCGCGAAACAGGAACCCATCCTGTATGTGAAATTTGCCCCATGGTTTCCCATTAATACAATGGCCGAAAGCATCTTTAAAATCAGCATCGTCAACATATTGATCTTTCACAGTGTGCAAACCAAAGATTTTAAAATCTAACTGTGACAGCATGGTATAGCGACGAGACAAAGCATCAGCAATAACATTGTCCTTCCCGTTCTTGTGTTTAATAATGTAAGGAAAGGACTCAATGAATTCTACCCATTTAGCATGACAACAGTTCAGATTTGTTTGGGTACGAATATGTTTTAAAGCCTCATGATCAGAATGAATTATGAACTCACGATGCCAAAGATAGTGCTGCCATGTATGCAAAGTGTGGACTAAAGCGTCAAGCTCCTTATCATAAGTAGAATATTTCAGATTAGCACCGCTTAATTTTTCACTAAAATAAGCAACTGGTTTTCCTTCTTGTAACAAAATAGCACCTAGCCCAATACCGCTACCATCGCATTCAAGCTCAAACACTTCATTAAAATCAGGCAATTGCAATAGGGGAGCTTGGGTTAACTTATCTTTAATAGTGCTGAACGCTACCTCCTGCGAATCACTCCAAGCAAACGGCACATCTTTCTTTGTAAGCTCATGTAGAGGCACTGCAATGGAGCTAAACTCACGAACAAATCTCCAGTAGAAACCGGCAAGTCCAAGAAAGCTCCAAATTTGTGTGACCATCGTCAGTGTAGGCCACTCCCGAATGGCAACAATCTTGCTGCTATCCACCTCGATGCCCTGTGGAGTAACAACATAACCAAGAAATGAGACACGTCGTGTGCAAAAGATGCATTTTTTCCATGTTAGCAAATAACTAGGCAGCACGCAATGCATCAAAAACAACACTTAAATGTTCCAAATGCTCTTTCATAGATTTGCTGTAAATAAGGATATCATCAAAATAAATAACCACAAACAATCCTATGAAGGGCCTCAGAACTTCATTCATCACTCGCATAAAAGTGCTGGGAGCATTAGTCAATCCAAACGGCATAACCAACCATTCATATTGTTGGCGTTTCGAGACCGGGGGGTCCCTGAGCCGACGAGTGAAGTGTCGCCGCATGCCCCAGCCCAGATGGGTCGACGCGAGGCCGAGCGCGAAGGGGGGAAAGCGAGGTGGCCGGAGATGGGCGTGAGAGAGGTGGAAATCCCGCGGCCTTCGTGTTCGTCCCGCGCCCAGGTCGGGTGCGCTTGCAGTAGGGGGTTACAAGCATTCGCACGGGGGAAGGAGCGAGCGGCCTCATGCGAGCGCCCGTCTCGTCCTCGTCCCCGCGCGGCCAACCCTCTCTAAGAGGGCCCTGATCCTTCCTTTTATAGGCGTAAGGAGAGGATCCAGGTGTACAATGGGGGGTGTAGCAGAGTGCTACGTGTCTAGCGGAGGAGAGCTAGTGCCCTAAGTACACGCCATCGTGGCGGCCAGAGAGATTTTGGCGCCCGGTGTGTGATGTCGTGGCCGTCGGAGGAGCGCTGGAGCCTGGAGGAGGGACAGCTGTCGGGGCCGTCGAGTCCTTGCTGACATCTTCTTGCTTCTGTAAGGGGGCCAAGAGCCGCCATCGTCAGGGAGCGTGTGGGACGCCATCATCGCCTATCTGGCGGAGCGAGCCAGATGGGACGCCGGTCTTGTTCCCCGTAGCCTGAGTTAGCTTGGAGTAGGGTAATGAAGGCGCCTCCTGTTGGCGTGGCCAGTCCGCGCCCTAGGTTGGGCGATGTGGAGGCTCCTCTGAGGTCGAGGTCGAGTCCGTCTTCCGTGGCCGAGGCCGAGTCCAAGCCCCAGGGTCGGGCGAGGCGGAGTTCGTCGTCTTCTGGGGCTGAGCCCAAGTCCGAGCCCTGGTTCGGGCGGAGCGGAGTTCGCCGTCTTCCGAGGCTTAGCCCGAGTCCGAGCCCTGGGTCGGGCGGAGCGGAGTTCGCCGTCTTCCGGGGCTTAGCCCGAGTCCGAGCCCTGGGTCGGGCGGAGCGGAGTTTGCCGTCTTCCGGGGCTTAGCCCGAGTCCGAGCCCTGGGTCGGGCGGAGCGGAGTTCGTCTTCTTCCGGGGCTTAGCCTGAGTCCAAGCCCTGGGTTGGGCGGAGCGGAGTTCTCCGTCTTCCGGGGCTTAGCCCGAGTCCGAGCCCTGGGTCGGGCGGAGCGGAGTTTGCCGTCTTCTGAGGCTTAGCCCGAGTCTGAGCCCTGGGTCGGGCAGAGCGGAGTTCGCCGTCTTCCGGGGCTTAGCCCGAGTTCGAGCCCTGGGTCGGGCGGAGCGGAGTTCGCCGTCTTCCGGGGCTTAGCCCGAGTCCGAGCCCTGGGTCAGGCGGAGCGGAGTTCACCGTCTTCCGGGGCTTAGCCCGAGTCCGAGCCCTGGGTCGGGCGAAGCGGAGTTCACCGTCTTCCGGGGCTTAGCCCGAGTCCGAGCCCTGGGTTGGGCGGAGCGGAGTTCGCCGTCTTCCTGGGCTTAGCCCGAGTCCGAGCCCTGGGTCGGGTGGAGCAGAGTTCGCCGTCTTCCGGGGCTTAGCCCGAGTCCGAGCCCTTGGTCGGGCGGAGCTTCCTATGGTGTGCGGCTGGGCCTGACTGCCTGTCAACCTCACTTTGTCAAGTGGCACCACAGTCAGAGCGGCGCAGGCGGCGCTGTCTTTCTATCAGACTGGTCAGTGGAGCGGCGAAGTGACGGCAGTCATTTCGGCTCTGTCAGCTGAGGAGCGCGCGTCAGGATAAAGGTGTCAGGGCACCTTTGCATTAAATGCTCCTGCGATTTGGTCGGGGTTGCTTCTTGGCGAAGACAGGTCCTTGGGCGAGCCGGGAATGTATTCGCCGCTGGAGGGGGGCCTCGGGCGAGGCGGAGATCCTCCGGGGTCGGCTGCCCTTGTCCGAGGCTAGGCTTGGGCGAGGCGTGATCGAGTCCTTCGAATGGACTGATTCCTGACATGATCGCACCCATCAGGCCTTTGCAGCTTTATGCTGATGGGGGTTACCAGCTGAGAATTAGGAGCCTTGAGGGTACCCCTAATTATGGTCCCCGGCAGTAGCCCCCGAGCCTCGAAGGGAGTGTTAGCACTTGCTTGGTGGCTTTCGTCGCACTTTTTTGCAAGGGGACCAGCCTTTCTCGGTTGCGTTTTTGTTCCGGTGGGTGCGCGCGAGCGCACCCACCGGGTGTAGCCCCCGAGGCCTCGGAGGAGTGGTTTGACTCCTCCGAGGTCTTAACGCCTCGCGCAAATGCTTCGGCTGGTCTGGTCGTTCCCTCATGCGAGCTGGCCGTAGCCCGGGTGTACGGTCGGGTCCCAAGTTCTCGGGCTGGTATGTTGATGCTGTCAACGGTTTGGCCGGAGCCGGGTTTGCGAGAGCAGCCCCCGAGCCTCTGCACAGGGCGAGAGGGTGATCAGGGATAGACTCGACTTTTTTATATACGCCCATGCGTCGCCTTTCCACAAGGAGGAGGGGGGAGAGCGCCATGTTGCCCTCGGTGGGCGACGAACATGGTGTCTCCGGTGAGCTGCAAGCGGGTGATCCGAGCGGATGCCCATGCCCCATTCGTTAGGGGTCGGCTAGGGGCCCAGAGGCACGACCAAAAGTACCTGCAGGTGATCTGCCGGACCCGGTCCCCTGGCGACGGGGTCCGAGGGCTCGATGCCTCCCTCTGATGGGATTCCGTTACAAGATCGTTCCCGCTGGTCTCGGAAATGTCCTAGGGTACCTCAGGAGCGCAGCCCGAGCCTTGGTTATGTATCGAACGTACCCATGGTCATCCCTCGCTCTGTGTCTGAGGCGACTGTGAACCCTTCGGGGGCCAGCCTTCGAACCCCTGATCAGTAGTGGGCGCGGAGACCGAGTAGCCAGAGGCGGTCGTTGAACCCTTCCGAGGGGCCGGCCTTCGAACCTCTGACCAGTAGTGGGTGTGGAGCCCACGTGCTCTGAGGCGGCTGTTGAACCCTTCCGAGGGGCCAGCCTTCGAACCTCTGATCAGTAGGGAGGCTCGGAGCCTGGTTCCTTCTCAGGGAAGGATCCTTTTCGGGGTATCCCCCTTTCCCGGTCCCTGTTGCAAGAGAGAGAAAGAGGAAAAATGGAAAAGGATACGAAATCGAACGATGCGGCGTACCTTTTTCGACGCGGTCATTATGGCGAAGGCGAAGCGTCGCTCGCTTCTCCTGCCAGAGGCGCCGCCTGTCCCGCCGCGGAGTTAATGCGACGGAGCGAGTGGTTCGCAGGGTAGCCGTTGCGCGTGCGTGTGCCGTTCGAGGAACGGAACCCGGGCGCGTTGTCCTCATGCCGTGAGAGAGGGTTCTCTCGCTGCCCCCGGATGGGACGTAAGCTCGGCTGACGACGTGACCGCTGCTCCTGCCCGCCTGCCACCGCCATTACTGCCGGCCCGTTTTCGGCCGCATTGACCGTCGCGCCAGGCTGGCGCCGCTGGGTCATGCGCTGGGTCGCCTCGAGTCGTGGTATTGGTTCCGCAGTCGAGGAGGCGCGTTGGTGGCGCAAGTGGCGGTGCGGTTGCATGCACGAAGCATTCGGCGCGCCGGTTGCATGACGCGTGGGTCTGGGCCACCCTGCCGGGCGTGTTGGGAGTTGGAGAAGTGCGCCCACTTGGCGCGGTTGCATGCCGCCTGCATGGCTGCCTGCCCTTTCGCCCGCTGGCTTGGGCAAAAGTGGAGAGCCGCTTGTAACCGCTGGGCGGTTGCACGCACCGCGCGCGGCGGTTTGGCCTCTTCTGCCCTGGGCTGGCTTGCATGACGTGTGGGACCCAGCCCCCGCGCCGTGGGGGAGGACCTTGGAGCGTGTTGGAGAAGACTCAGCCCACAACGGCTGGGGACGCAAGTAGGGAGAGCCGCCTTTAAAAGGAGGGTGTCCCTCTTGGAAGGCGACCGTGTCTTTGCGCTCCTTTATGCATCGTGTCTTTCCATCTTCCAAGCCCCCGGATGGGGGACATCCGCCGTCTTTCCGCTTCGTCGTTGGAGGAACGCAACTCTGCGGGAGTTGGTACCTTTCAGCCGTCGTTCGGCTTCAAGGATTTTCATCATGCAGCCCGGCTGCACCCCCTCGCCGGTGGTCACCCAAGACGGTGACCACCAGCTCCTGGATGGGGAGAGGCAAGCCGGGCTGCGATCTTGGTCCCAGCCTCAGCCCCAAGGGTGTTCGTCATCCTTGCTGGGGCGGAGGCCGGGCTGAGCCGGAGCTCCACCTCCTGCGTGGGCCGGCTGGTCACCTCCTCTTCCAGCTTCTGGTGGTGGAAACCATCCTCCAGCCTTGCGGAGGAGGCGTCCTCCAGCCATGCTGGGGAAGGCGAACTGTTGCTATCCAGCTAGGATGCAACATTCCGTCCTTCTCCTCGCTTTCGCGGCGAGGACGGGAGTGAGGACCTGCCGGTGCGCCTTGCAGACCGTCAGCGTTGGTGGAGAGGCGGACGCCGCCGTCCGTGCTGATGTGGTGGCAGCCAGAGGAAGCTCCCCCTCCATTGAGGCCGTCGGCGCCGCCCACGGGCCGGCCCCCAGCTCTTTGGCTTTGATGTCTGTTTCGCGTCCCTTGAGTGGGGACGCGAACGAAAGCCTTCCGGTGGCCGCGCCCGTACTGGGATCATGGCTGCTGCTGTGGGGTCGAAACCGGAGTTCCGTTTGTAATGGCACCTTGAGTGCCGGTGTTTTCGTTCATTGCGGCCGTCGAGGCCTGAACACGTATGTATTTTTGGCACGGAGCTATGTTTTTTCCTCATTTTCGAGCACTAAGACTCGCCTGTTGATTGTCTGAACCACTTCACCAATCGCGAGTCGCCCTGTGTAAAGGTGACGAGTGAGGTATCCGTATCCCGGAGGCGTAGGAGTCCCTCGGCTCGGTCAGCCTTGTTGTTTGGGGCTTCCCTTGCTTAGTTAGAGGAAACCCTCGACCGCTCTTCGATGAGCCGAGGCCAGGGGTAGCGGCGCCAGCGCGAACAGAGGCAGAGTCGGCTCGAAAAGAAGACCAGGTCGGTCGGAGCCTGGCCGGGTCGTCCGTTAGTGGGACCGACGCCGGAATTGACCTGCCGAGGCCTCGGGCCGGGCTGACGTCCTTGGGGGACAGCTAGCCGAGGCCCCGGGGTGACCGGCCGAGCCGCCTGCTCGGACCGGATTCTTGGAGAAGACCCTGGCGGCGATGGCCCGGGCCTGGTGATGACGTTGTCCTTCAGAGCGGAGACCCTTGGACCGCGTCGCCGTCCGAGGCTAGGTCGAACCTCGCCAGAGGTGTTGTCGATGCCGAGGGTGCTGCCGCTCCCTTTAGCCGTCAAGATCCGAGCCTGCAGGATCGGATTATCTTGTAGCGCGTGTTTTCTGCGGCCGCCGAGGCCGAAACACACCCTCTCCGTATTGTAAAGCCGCGTCTCTTTTCCTCTTGTTTCGAGTATCTGGACTTTTTTGTCGGTAACAGAACTGTTTGTGCGAGCGAGAGTTGCTTCTCACGGAAGGTGATGAGTGAGGTATCCGTATCCCGGAGGCGTAGGAGTCCCTCGACTCGGTCGGCCTTGCCGCTTACGCGCACTCTTACTCGTCCATGGGGTTCTGTCACCGACGCAGTCGAGAAGGCTCGAAGAATCGCTCTGGCGGAAGAGCTTCCGAACATGAAGACTTGTTCGGTCCGCGGAATCACTTATCCGATCGTGAGTTACTTATGGCAGAAGGTGATGAGTGAGGTATCCGTATCCTGGAGGCGTAGGAGTCCCTCGGCTCGGTCATCCTTGGCTGCTTACGTGTACTTCGTCGTTTTCAGGATCCACTTTCAAAGTAGTCGAAAAGCACGAAAGACATTCCGGCAGAAAAGATCTTTTTTCGAGGAAAATTTTGACGCAGAGGGGGTTCCCCCCTTTTAGCCCCCGAGGGAGGGTCGGGCTTTGCCGAGGCAAGGCTGACCCTTCTTTGATGACTAAACTTTGCGTGGGAGCGAGGTATATGGACAACTTGAAAACATCTTAAGGGTAGAAGCGACATAGCTGTTGGATGTTCAAAGCGTTGCTGTAGACCTCGCCTTGACTGTTGGCCAGCTTGTATGTTCCGGGCTTCAGAACTTTGGCGATGACGAACGGCCCCTCCCAGGGGGGCGTGAGCTTGTGTCGACCTTGGGCGTCTTGTCGCAGCCGAAGCACCAGGTCACCCACCTGGAGGTCTCGGGACCGGACCCCTCGGGCGTGGTAGCGTCGCATGGACTGCTGGTACCGCGCCGAGCGTAGTAAGGCCTTGTCCCGAGCCTCTTCCAGCTGGTCCAGCGAGTCTTCTCGACTAGCTTGGTTGCTTTGGCCGTCATAGGCCCTCATCCTTGGGGAACCGTATTCCAGGTCTGTGGGCAAGATGGCCTCGGCCCCATAGACTAGAAAGAACGGCGTGAAGCCCGTGGCTCGGCTCGGTGTCGTTCTCAGGCTCCAGACCACCGAGGGGAGTTCCTTCATCCATCGCTTGCCGAACTTATTGAGGTTGCTGTAAATGCGAGGCTTGAGCCCTTGCAGAATCATGCCGTTGGCACGCTCTACTTGCCCATTTGTCATGGGATGAGCCACGGCGGCCCAGTCTACCCGGATGTGGTGATCCTCGCAGAAGTCCAGGAACTTTCTGCCGGTGAACTGGGTGCCGTTGTTGGTGATGATGGAGTTCGGGACCCCGAAACGATGGATGATGTTGGTGAAGAACGCCACCGCCTGCTCGGACCTGATGCTGTTCAGGGGTCGGACCTCGATCCACTTGGAAAATTTGTCGATGGCGACCAACAGGTGCGTTTAGCCCCCGGGTGCCTTCTGCAAGGGGCCGACGAGGTCCAGACCCCACACAGCAAAAGGCCATGTGATGGGTATCGTCTGTAGAGCCTGAGTAGGCAGGTGGGTCTGCCTTGCGTAGAACTGGCACCCTTCGCAGGCGCGGACAATTCTAGTGGCGTCGGCCACCGCCGTTGGCCAGTAGAAACCTTGTCGGAAAGCATTTCCGACAAGGGCTCGAGGTGCTACGTGGTGGCCGCAAGCCCTCGAGTGTATTTCTCGGAGGAGTTCCTGACCTTCGGTGGTGGAGATGCATCGCTGGAGGATGCCTGAAGGGCTGCGGTGGTAGAGCTCCTTCCCTTCTCCCAGCAAGACGAACGACTTGGCGCACCGCGCCAACCGCCGAGCTTCGGCTCGGTCAAGGGGTAGCTCTCCTTGGTGGAGATATTGCAGGTCCGGGGTCTGCCAGTTTTGATCAGGCGTGACCTCGCTTTGCTCCCCCTCGACGCGCAGCGTTTCGCCCTCGGGGGCCAAGGGTACCTCGGGCCGAACCGAGGTTGCCTCGGGCCGAGCCGAGGGTGCCTCGGACTGTGCTGAGGGTACCTCGGGCTGGGCCGAGGGTGCCTCAGGCTCGGGCGCGTCGTCGATCTTGACGGAGGGTTGATGCAGATCTCGGGAGAAGACGTCCGGGGGAACCGTCGTTCGCCCCGAGGCTATTTTAGCCAGCTCGTCCGCAGTCTCGTTGTAGCGCCGAGCGATGTGGTTGAGCTCAAGCCCGTAGAACTTGTCTTCCAGGCGCCGAACCTCATCGCAGTAGGCCTCCATCTTCGGGTCGCGGCAGTGGGAGTTCTTCATGACTTGGTCGATGACGAGCTGCGAGTCACCACGAGCGTCGAGGCGTTGGACCCCTAGCTCGATGGCAATCCGCAACCCATTGACCAGAGCCTCGTACTCAGCTACATTGTTGGACGCCGGGAAGTGGAGGCGTAGCACGTAGCGTAGGTGCTTCCCGAGGGGCGAGATGAAGAGTAGGCCTGCGCCGGCCCCTGTCTTCATCAGCGACCCATCGAAGGACATGGTCTAGAGCTCCGGTTGGATCGGGGCTATTGGTAGCTGGGTGTCGACCCATTCAGCCACGAAGTCCGCCAAGACCTGGGATTTGATGGCCTTCCGAGGGGCGAACGAGATAGTTTCGCCCATGATTTCCACTGCCCACTTTGCAACCCTACCCGAAGCCTCTCGGCAATGGATGATCTCCCCCAGGGGGAAGGATGACACTATAGTTACCGGATGAGACTCGAAGTAGTGTCGCAACTTCCGCCGTGTCAGGATCACTGCATACAGCAGCTTCTGGACTTGTGGGTAGCGGATTTTGGTTTCGGACAGTACCTCACTGACGAAGTAGACTGGCCTTTGGACGGGCAACGCATGCCCCTCTTCTTGCCTCTCGACCACAATCGCAGCGCTAACCACCTGAGTGGTCGCGGCGACGTAGACCAAGAGGGTTTCTCCGGCAGCTGGGGGCACCAAGATAGGCGCCTTCGTGAGGAGCGCCTTCAGGTTCCCGAGGGCTTCCTCGGCCTCAGGGGTCCAAGTGAAGTGCTCGGTCTTCCTTAAGAGGCGGTACAGGGGTGGACCTCTTTCGCCGAGGCGTGAGATGAAGCGGCTCAGAGCCGCGAGACATCCCATGACCCTCTGTATGCCTTTCAAGTCCTGGATGGGCCCCATGCTGGTGATGGCTGCGATCTTCTCTGGGTTGGCTTCGATGCCCCGCTCGGAGACGATGAACCCCAAGAGCATGCCTCGGGGCACCCCGAAGACACACTTTTCGGGGTTGAGCTTGACACCTTTCGTCTTGAGACATCGGAATGTCACTTCAAGGTCGGAAAGGAGGTCGGAGGCTTTCCTCGTCTTGACTATGATGTCATTGACGTAGGCCTCGACTGTGCGGCCAATGTGCTCGCCGAACACATGGTTCATGCACCGCTGGTACGTCGCGCCCGCATTCCTCAAGCCGAACGGCATGGTGACATAGCAGTACATGCCGAAGGGTGTGATGAAAGAAGTCGCGAGCTGGTCGGACTCTTTCATCCTGATTTGGTGATACCCTGAGTAGGCGTCGAGGAAAGACAGGGTTTCGCACCCAGTAGTGGAAGCCACAATCTGATCGATGCGAGGCAGAGGGTAGGGAACCTTCGGACATGCTTTGTTCAGACCAGTGTAGTCTACACACATCCACCATTTCCCCCCTTTCTTTCTCACAAGCACAGGGTTGGCAAGCCATTCGGGATGGAATACCTCTTTGATGAACCCTGCCGCCATTAGCTTGTCGATCTCCTCGCCTATGGCTCTGCGCTTCTCCTCGTCGAATCGGCGCAGAGGCTGCTTGACGGGTCGGGCTTCGGCCCGGATGTCCAGCGAGTGCTCGGCGACATCCCTCGGTATGCCGGACATGTCCGAGGGACTCCACGCGAAGACGTCGGCGTTCGCGCGGAGAAAGTCGATGAGCACTGCTTCCTATTTGGGATCGAGCCCAGAGCCGATCCGGACTTGCTTGGAGGCGTCGCTGCTGGGGTCGAGGGGGACGGACTTAACCGTCTCCGCTGGCTCGAAGTTGCCGGCATGGCGCTTCACGTCTGGCACCTCCTTAGAGAGGCTCTCCTGGTCGGCGATGAGGGCCTCGGACTCGGCGAGGGCCTTGGCGCACTCCACGCACTCCACGTCGCATTCGAACGCGTGTTTGTACGTGGGGCCGATGGTGATGACCCCGTTGGGGCCCGGCATCTTGAGCTTGAGGTAGGTGTAGTTGGGGACGGCCATGAACTTCACGTAGCAGGGCCTCCCCAATACCGCGTGGTAGGTTCCTCGGAACCCGACCACCTCGAACGTCAGGGTCTCCCTTCGGAAGTTGCAGGGTGTTCCAAAGCAGACGGGAAGATCGAGTTGTCCGAGGGGCTGGACGCGCTTCCCGGGGATGATCCCATGGAAAGGTGCAGCGCCCGCCCGGACCGAGGACAGATCGATACGCAGAAGCCCGAGGGTCTCGGCGTAGATGATGTTGAGGCTGCTGCCTCCGTCCATGAGGACCTTGGTGAGCCTGACGTTGCCGATGATGGGGTCGACGACGAGCGGGTATTTCCCCGGGCTCGGCACATGGTCGGGGTGGTCGGCTTGGTCGAAGGTGATGGGCTTGTCGGACCAGTCTAGGTAGACTGGCGCCGCCACCTTCACCGAACAGACCTCCTAGCGCTCTTGCTTGCGGTGCCGAGCCGAGGCGTTCGCCGCTTGCCAGCCATAGGTCATGAAGCAGTCGCGGACCTCGGGGAACTCTCCTGCCTGGTGATCTTCCTTCTTGTCGTCGTCGTGGGCCCTGCCACCCTCCGCGGGTGGCCCGGCCCTGTGGATGTGGCGCCGAAGCATGACGCACTCCTCAAGGGTGTGCTTGACGGGTCCCTGGTGATAGGGGCACGGCTCCTTGAGCATCTTGTCGAAGAGGTTGGGACCTCCGGGGGGTTTCCGAGGGTTCTTGTACTCAGCGGCGGCGACAAGGTCCGCGTCGGCGGCGTCGCGTTTCGCTTGCGACTTCTTCTTGCCTTTCTTCTTGGCGCCGCGCTGAGCTGACGCCTCGGGGGCATCTTCCGATGGGCGGCCCTGGGGCTGCTTGTCCTTCCGGAAGATAGCCTCGACCGCCTCTTGGCCGGAGGCAAACTTGGTGGCGATGTCCATCAGCTCGCTCGCCCGGGTGGGGGTCTTGCGACCCAGTTTGCTAACCAGGTCGCGGCAGGTGGTGCCGGCGAGGAACGCACCGATGACATCCGAGTCGGTGATGTTCGGCAGCTCGGTGCGCTGCTTCGAGAATCGCCGGATGTAGTCCCGGAGAGACTCTCCTGGCTGCTGTCGGCAGCTTCGGAGGTCCCAGGAATTCCCGGGGCGCACGTACGTGCCCTAGAAATTGCCGGCGAAAGCTTGGACTAGGTCGTCCCAGTTGGAGATCTGCCCCGGAGGCAGGTGCTCCAACCAGGCGCGAGCGGTGTCGGAGAGGAACAGGGGGGGTTGCGGATGATGAGGTTGTCATCGTCCGTTCCACCCAGTTGGCATGCCAGACGGTAGTCCGCGAGCCACAGTTCCGGTCTCGTCTCCCCCGAGTACTTTGTGATAGTAGCTGGGGGTCGGAACCGGGTCGGGAACGGCGCCCGTCGTATGGCCTGGCTGAAGGCCTGCGGACCGGGTGGTTCGGGCGAGGGTCTCCGATCCTCCCCGCTGACGTAGCGTCCCCCACGCCTGGGGTGGTAGCCTCGGCGCACCCTCTCATCGAGGTGGGCCCAACAATCGCGGTGATGGTGTTCGTTGCCGAGGCAACCCGGGGCCGCAGGCGTTGTGTTGCTCGTGCGCCCGGTGCAGACCGAGGCTTCCCACATGAATTGGGAAGTCGCGGCACAATGTTCCGAGGGGTACCCCTGCCTCCGGGAGGCGGAGCTCTCGGCCCGCCGGACCGCGGCGCCTTCCAGGAGATCCTTGAGCTCTCCCTAGATTCGCCGCCCCTCGTTGGTTGATGGCTCCGGCATCATGCGGAGGAGCATTGCTGCTGCAGCCAGGTTCTGGCCGACCCCACTGGATGCGGGTGGCGGCCTGACCCTGACATCGTCGGTGATGCGGTGCTGGAAACCCTGGGGTAGATGACGCATTTCTCCGGCCGGAGGTTGGCCCGCCCATGCCTGCCCGACATCCCGGTGGATTGGCTCAAGCGCTCCTGCTCCCTCGTCGAGCCTGGCCTGCACCCCGCGGATTTGCTCGAGTTGTGGGTCGTGATCCCCCGCCGGAACGGGGACCACAGCTAGCTCCCGCGGGATGTCAACGCGAGGTACCGGCCTAGGGAGATCACCGTCCTCCAGCATGCCGAGATGGTTTCCTTTGGAGGGACCCCCTAGATCGACGTGGAAACATTCGCGGCTCGGGTCGCAGTCCTCGTCGCCGAGGCTACGGCTACCATCGGAACAGTCGGAAAGGCAGTAGTCGCATGCGGTCATGAGGTCTCGCATGGCACCGGGGTTGCCAAGTCCGGAGAAATCCCAACAGAAGCTGGGCTCGTCGTCTTCCTCGGACCCAGAGGGCCCGTAGGTCGAGACGTCCGCCAGCCGGTCCCAAGGTGACCGCATACAAAACCCCAGGGGGTTCGGATTCGCCTCTACGAGGGCGTCCACCAAAGCGGAGCCGCTAGGCGGGTCGAGGCTAAATCTGAAAGGCGTGGGATGGGGGTCGGTTGGTACCTCTTGGTCGACGGGCGGTGATGAGGTCACGTCGGGGACTGACTGCACCGTCGTCTCAGGTACGAGGGCGACACCCAGCAAGCCTTTCGCGAGCGTGCTGGCGTCGTCTGTTTGCTCGGGGTTGACGCGTCGCGGGGAGAAAGTGCTCGTCTTTGTCTCAAGTGCGAGGCCGGTGCCCGGCGCGCCCCCCGTTGGAGTGCTGGCGTTGTCGACTCGCTCGACGGCCGACAAGGCGCCGCCTCCTGCTTGGCCTTGGTTGCCCCGCCTCCTCCTCCTCTGTCGACGGGGAAGAGGACAGGGCGAGCTCGAAGGTTGTTCTTCCACCACGCGGGGAAGACGTCGTCGATACCGCCGCCGGCGGGCGGACTGTCGGCCGCCACTGTCGCTGTCGCCCGGCGATGGAAAGAGTGTCATGTCGTAGCTGCCGTCGAGGGACATGAACTCAAGGCTCCCAAAACGGAGCACCGTCCCAGGCCGGAGAGGTTGCTGGAGACTACCCATCTGGAGCTTGATGGGAAGCTGTTCGTCAACACGCAGCAGGCCCCTACCTGGCGCGCCAACTGTCGACGTTTCGAGACCAGGAGGTCCCTGAGCCGACGAGTGAAGTGTCGCCGCGTGCCCCAGCCCAGATGGGTCGACGCGAGGCCGAGCGCGAAGGGGGGATAGCAAGGTGGCCGGAGATGGGCGTGAGAGAGGTGGAAATCCCGCGTCCTTCGTGTTCGTCCCGCGCCCAGGTCGGGTGCGCTTGCAGTAGGGGGTTACAAGCGTTCGCACAGGGGAAGGAGCGAGGGGCCTCACGCGAGCGCTCGTCTCGTCCTCGTCCCCGCGCGGCCAACCCTCTCTAAGAGGGCCCTGGTCCTTCCTTTTATAGGCGTAAGGAGAGGATCCAGGTGTACAATGGGGGGTGTAGCAGAGTGCTACGTGTCTAGCGGAGGAGAGCTAGTGCCCTAAGTACACGCTATCATGGCGGCCGGAGAGATTTTGGCGCCCGGTGTGTGATGTCGTGGCCGTCGGAGGAGCGCTGGAGCCTGGAGGAGGGACAGCTGTCGGGGCCGTCGAGTCCTTGCTGACGTCTTCTTGCTTCCGTAAGGGGGCCGAGAGCCGCCATCGTCAGGGAGCATGCGGGACGCCATCATCGCCTATCTAGCAGAGCAAGCCAGATGGGACGCCAGTCTTGTTCCCCGTAGCCTGAGTCAGCTTGGAGTAGGGTAATGATGGCGCCTCCTGTTGACGTGGCCGGTCCGCGCCCTAGGTTGGGCGATGTGGAGGCTCCTTCGAGGTCGAGGTCGAGTCCGTCTTCCGTGGCCGAGGCCAAGTCCGAGCCCCTGGGTCGGGCGAGGCGGAGTTCGTCGTCTTCTGGGGCTGAGCCCAAGTCCGAGCCCTGGGTTGGGCGGAGCGGAGTTCGCCGTCTTCCGGGGCTTAGCCCGAGTCCGAGCCCTGGGTCGGGCGGAGCGGAGTTCGCCGTCTTCCGAGGCTTAGCCCGAGTCCGAGCCCTAGGTCGGGCAGAGCGGAGTTCGCCGTCTTCTAGGGCTTAGCCCGAGTCCGAGCCCTGGGTCGGGCGGAGCGGAGTTCGCCGTCTTCCGGGGCTTAGCCCGAGTCCGAGCCCTGGGTCGGGCGGAGCGGAGTTCGCCGTCTTCTGGGGCTTAGCCCGAGTCCGAGCCCTGGGTCGGGCGGAGCGGAGTTCGCCGTCTTCCGGGGCTTAGCCCGAGTCCGAGCCCTGGGTCGGGCGGAGCTTCCTATGGTGTGCGGCCGGGCCTGACTGCCTGTCAACCTCACTCTGTCAAGTGGCACCGCAGTCGGAGCGGCGCAGGCGGCGCTGTCTTTCTATCAGACTGGTCAGTGGAGCGGCGAAGTGACGGCGGTCATTTCGGCTCTGTCAGCTGAGGAGCGCGCGTCAGGATAAAGGTGTTAGGCCACCTTTGCATTAAATGCTCCTGCGATTTGGTCGGGGTTGCTTCTTGGCGAAGACTGGGCCTCGGGCGAGCCGGGAACGTATTCGCCGCTGGAGGGGGGCCTCGGGCGAGGCGGAGATCCTCCGGGGTCGGCTGCCCTTGTCCGAGGCTAGGCTTGGGCGAGGCGTGATCGAGTCCTTCGAATGGACTGATTCCTGACTTGATCGCACCCATCAGGCCTTTGCAGCTTTATGCTGATGGGGGTTACCAGCTGAGAATTAGGAGCCTTGAGGGTACCCCTAATTATGGTCCCCAACACATATAAACCAAATTTCGTTTTAAAAGTCGTTTTCCATTCATCACCCAATTTCATTCTAATCTGGTGGTAACCACTACGCAAATCAATCTTAGTGAAAATAATGGCACCACTAAGCTCATCTAGCATATCATCAAGGCGTGGTATAGGATATCGATAACGAATAGTGATGTTATTAATAGCACGACAGTCTACACACATACGCCATGACCCATCTTTCTTGGGAACAAGTAACACAGGAATAGAGCAAGGGCTAAGAGACTCACGAATGTATCCCTTGTCAAGCAACGCCTGTACCTGGCGATGAATCTCCTTTGTCTCATCCGGATTTGTACGGTACGGTGCGCGGTTCGGAAGCTATGCGCCGGGGATGAGGTCGATCTGGTGCTCAATGCCACGAAGCGGTGGGAGACCCGGTGGTAAGTCTTTGGGAAAGACATCAGCGTACTCCTGCAAAAGGTTAGCAACCACAGGGGGAATAGCCAAAGATGGTGCATCATCAAGTGAAATGTGGACACTAGAGCATACAAGTGCATAGCATGGCAAATGAGCACCGTGTAGATCATCAAAATCAGCACGTGTAGCAAGTAAAACAGGAGCCTTCAACTTGATTTCAGAAGGAACAGAGGGTGATGGATCAAGTTGTTTAGCAGTTATAGCAGCCCGGGCAAGATCATCTTTAACAATTTGTTCAGGTGTCATTGGATGTATAATTATTTTCTGACCCTTAAAAATGAAAGAATAATGATTCGAACGACCATGATGCAAGCTATCAGTATCATATTGCCAAGGTCGACCAAGTAACAAAGAACATGCTTCCATGGGAATAACATCACAATCAACAAAATCAGAATAAGCACCCATGGAGAAAGGAACACGCACGGAACATGTGATTTTTATTTTACCACCATTATTAAGCCATTGAATGTGTTATGGGTTTGGATGCTTACGAGTGGGTAACGACAACTTTTCGACCAGCATGGTACTCGCCAAATTGTTGCAACTGCCGTTGTCAATAATGATGCGAATTGACCGCTCCTGCACAACACCCTTTGTATGGAACAGAGTGTGTCGCTGATTCTTCTCGGGCAAAGCGACCTGTGTACTAAGAACACGCTGCACAACAAGACTTTCATACCTATCAGCGTCGCCCGGGTTGACATGTACCTCCGCCTGAGCTGCATGGTTAGTGGCAAGTAGTGCATGTTCAATTTCTTCAGAACCACTAGCGAAAGAGTACTCACCATCGTCACGAATGAGCAAGGTGCGCTTGTTTGGGAAGTCCCGAATCACATGGCCAAATCCTCTACAGCGATGACACTGAATATCCCGTGTACGACCTGTGGGTGGGGCAGTGCTAGCTAGTTTGGTCGTCTTCTCGCGTGGAGTAGTGGTGGACGTGGATGGCGTAGGGGGAACTGGTGCTGAGGTGGATGTCGAGCTTCGTCCTGCAAAAGGGTTAGAATATGGCTTCGAGCGGCGTCCCTGCACTTCACGTTCAGCTTTGCAAGCATATTCAAATAAAGTAGTCATATCATAATATTCCTTATAATCAAGTATATCCTAGATTTCGTGGTTTAAACTACCACGAAAACGTGCCATAGCAGCGTCGTTGTCCTCCAATATCCCACAACGAATCATACCTTTTTGTAACTCCTGGAAATAGTCCTCAACAGATTGAGAACCTTGCTGAAAACGCTGCATTTTATTAAGCAAATTACGAGCATAATACAAAGGCACAAATCGATGTCGCATCGCAGCTTTCAACTGATCCGAAGTGGTTGGAATGGCAGTGGGATGTTTTATTTTATACTCACGCCACCAAATTAAAGCAAAATCAGTAAATTCACTAATAGCAGCTTTAACCTGAGAATGTGCAGCAATATCATGGCATGAAAATTTTTGTTCAACCTCTAACTCCCAATCAAGATATGCATCAGGATCATATTTGCCATTAAAAGGTTGAAGCGTCCCCAATCCTCTGGGACTCAAATGTGATACAATTACTAGTCCCAGGAGGCTAGTAAACACATTTATACATCAGATGATACCAAATCTGCTTAAACGAGACAAACCTACAAAGGTGGCGAACAACTTTAAGAGTTGGTCCACAACTCGGGACATATCATCAGAGTGGGGCTGAAGCAGCCCGATATACGCAGCGAAGCAAGTCAGCGGTCCAACAGCCACAGGCAAGGTTGGGAACAGTCGTAACTCTTACCCGATCTCCTTTTTCTGAAAAACAACAAATAAGCAAGGGTGAGTACAAACGTACTCAGCAGCCCACCTTCACCCGCGGAATGGGGAAATCAGATATAATGCATGGAATATGTGGAGCTCGGGATATTTTGCAGAAACAGCAATATTTAATGCAGAGTTGTTTTGAAAAACATTTTGTATTTTTGCAAAGCGCATCCTCTCCAAAAGGAGCAGGAAGTTTTTCAGTATTATAACAAAATCCCCTGGACTAAACCATCCAGGCATCTCAGCAGTTTCCCACTGGTTTTCCTTTTCAAAAACCGCTACTGGACTTCCCGTCCACCATAGCTCACGGCTCAACCGCCGAACCTTTTTAAAAACCACTTTTCTCAAAACCATCTCTGTTTTTGGAAAACAAAACATTAATTGCCATACCATACCAGACTCGTCCATTCCTGTGGACACAGACTATTCGAATAGGTTTTCAAACTCTGCGCAGAGGTGTACACTTTACCCACTAGTCCGGCTCTGCGATCTCATGATCAATGAGATCCGAATCCGAATCTCTTTCTTTCCCCGCACGTCCTAACCTTAACGGTTATCCAGAAGGAGTCAGGCCACCACCATGTCCAAACCGGACAAAACTTTCCCCCTCCTTATCCTCCCGGTGCTCCCCAGCCTTCATAACCCTGGGGTTGGACCGTACGAGTTCAGATTGAGTGACTGCCCACACAGTCTCGAGTGGTTGTACTGTTAAAGAGTACAGGTAGTGAAGATGACAAACCGGTCCTTATATGAGGGGACAATCCTTCTGCTCACGCCTAAACCAGCTGAGCCAACACCTTAGGCCCTCCCCTAAACCAGGGAGTCCCTGATTATCCCGCTCACAAGGTGATAAGGGTGAAAACCCTTCATCACACACATTTTGAAAAGCATTTTCTTTTGAAAACTCACACCTGTTCTCAAATCATTTGGAACATATATATCAGGGATTGATTGCGGCAAGCGGCTGGGTGGCCATAATAACTTATCTCAAAATCATATCATGCATAAAATAACAGGCTAAGGGTTGTGGTTGAAAAATCATAGGTAATTTATGCATCAAAGGGATCCAGTGAGCTTGTTGTGCTTATTCGGCGAAGGGGGAAGGAGAGCTCGCGGAACTGGCTTCTGGCTCCACCGCCTGGCGTAGACTTGCAGATCTGGCCTCCACGAGATGGCACGAACGCTCCGATAACTATGCAACATGAACAAGCAAACATACAAACCAGCAAGTATACCAACAAATATTTAGTATAGTGGTCAGAAAAGCGATATATGGATGGGTAGAGTCTTGAGTAGAATCTATGTCATGTGGTGTTGTGATATTACTGGTGGTGGAGCGGAGGTGCTTACCAGGAGGGTGGACTGGAGGCAAAGCGACACTATGCGTGTAGCCGGCAGAGCGGAGTAACTGAGTGGGTGGGGTGTTTGCTTTGGCTGAGGGTGTTGAGTGTGTGTGGAGAGGGAGAGGGTAGCTGGGTGTATTTATAGCTGAGTGTAGGTGGTGTAGCACAGTGAAGTTCACTGTTGGTGAGAATAGTGACGAATGAATCGTCTGACTTGGTATGAACATGAGAGTTATAGGCAGAATATGGGACAAGAGTATTTTGGGAGTTTTCTGGAACATGAACCATGCTTAAGGGGTGACATGGCTGGATAAAGAATAGTTTGATAAAAATTTAGAAACGAGAATTATTGGAATCTGAGTTTGGGAGCCTGGTTCGAAGGAATCTCAAAGTTAAGCGTGCTCAACTCGGAGAAACCTGGGATGGGTGACCAGATGGGAAGTTCCCTACTGGAAGGAAAATCACAGTCACCGGAGTTCGTATGACTGGAATATGGGTCTGGCTGGTCTTAGGTGGACTGGACAGCATGATGTATGAGTAGTTGAAATTTGGGGTGATCGGCTAATCGATGAATAGTAACGATGAATAGTGGCGATGGAAAAGTAATTATAGATATCATCTATGAATAGTAACGATGATGAATAGTAATGGTAAATAGTAACGATGATGAACAGTGTATGTGAATAGTAACGATGAATAGTAACGGTGAATAGTAATGGTGAATAGTAACGATGAATAGTAACGGTGAATAGTAATGGTGAATAGTGACAGTGAATAGTCGTATGAACGAACGATGAACGATGAATAGGAACTATGAACGAACGGACGAACGATCGAATGATCGGACGAACGAACGATTGGAATTTCGGCAGCATAACGGCAGGAAAAGATTATTTGGACGAACGAACGGACGAACGATCGAATGATCGGACGAACGAACGATCGGAATTTCGGCAGCATAACGGCAGGACAAAGATTATCTGGAAGAACGATGAATAGGGGCTATGAACGAACGATGAACGATGAATAGGGACTATGAACGAACGATGAACAATCGAATGATCGAACGAACGAACGATCGGAATTTCGGCAGCATAACGGCAGGAAAAAGATTATTTGGAAGAACGATGAATAGGGACTATGAACGAACGATAAACGATGAATAGGAACTATGAACGATCGAATGATCGAACGAACGAACGATCGGAATTTCGGCAGCATAACGGTAGGAAAAAGATTATTTGGACGAACGAACGGACGAACGATAGAACGATCGGACGAACGAACCATGAACGATCGGACGAACGATCGGACGAACGAACGAACAAACTAAGAACAGGGGACGAACGATCGAAGAACGATCGAACGATCCTTGTGCTTGTGTGGAACATGGAGTGGGTGTGTGTGGGGGGGGGGAGAGAGTTGCCATGAAATGGCTTGGGGTGGGAAGAGAGGAGGCCCTTGCCCCTCTATTTATAGCCATGGTGGGGGGATTAGGGGGAGGGATGAGAGGATTAGTGGGAGGGATGAGAGGATTAGTGGGAGGATGAGATGATTAGTGGGAGGTTAGCATGTATTTGTCTTGTATAAGTGTAATTAGCTTGTAGAGCTCACCGTATGACACTGGAGGCATACGTATACATATGGGCATGAGGAAAGTTATGAAGAAAATATTTGTAGGGTCTTGAAAAATGATTCTGAAGGTATTTCTCAAGAGGAAAATACCTGGTGATATATCGGTGGAATATTTGGGCAGTATTTCTGGAAAGAACTTGAAGGGGATTACTCGGGAAATATCTGGGCGGTATTTCTGGAAACAAATTGAGGGTGATCACTGGGAAATATTTGTAGGATATTTGAGGAGGATTTTGGAGAGAATATAGACCACTATATTTTATTTGCTGATATCAACTCGCAAACAAACATTTTGAAATGAAATTTGAAATTCATTTTGAATTTAGAGGGAGTTCGAGAAAATTTCAGGATTTGAATTTTTGGGATGCTACAAATCTACCCCACTTAAAAGGAATCTCGTCCTCGAGATTTGGCTTAGAAGGGTTATGGGTATAGCTTTACTTCAACTACATATCTTCACTTTGCAACTCTTCGAGGAGATGGAACTTCAACAAAATCCGGCCTTTGAGGTGCATCCGGTTGCTGATTGCAAACGCTGATTCTGGCTAGTCAAAGATCATCTTCAGGCTTCTAGCTTTCGCTTGGCAGCTAGCGTATTGAGGAAGCATTGATGCCAACACGCAAACCTTTCTCTTGCAAACTCCCACATGGATTCCTTCCTTGATTGGTCTTCTGATGCTTCATCAACGGAACTTGGGTGACCACTTCTCATCCAGAAACTTATATGCTTTGATGATCTGGTCCTCGACAAGCTTGCTTCAGGCCTTCTTCTTTTTCTCCATAGCAGGAACTTGGCTGGAACACTACCCCACTTAAAAAGAATGAGGGTAGATCTCTTGAATCTTGGGGATTTGAACTCCTTGAAGTACCTCATAACAAGGGTGTTACGGGGCCTTCTTCTGTTGTTGCTGCTTGAGCAGGCTGCGGAGAGATGACTGACACAGGGTTGATTTTGGGAGAACCTTCTTCTTATCTTCTCTTCGCTATCTTTTTTTCTCTTTTCACTGCTCCTTTCTTTCTCTATGCTCTTCCCACTGGAGGATTCTATCAAAGAGTATTACCATCATACAAAGGAGGAAACCAAAGATGTTGAACCATATACAACAGTCTTCAACCCAAGAATTACCAAGCATTGTGATCTTAGGGGCAAGGGAGTGGAAAATGGAGTTGCTTGCGATTTGGTAGAGGGGATTTATCTGGAGTGTGCTTTGAGCGAGTTGGGAGTTGAGGGGGGGCTGGTGGGGGGGATTTATAGGCGAGCGGGGGTGTCCGGTTGCGGAGTAGTGGTGATGGAGTAGGTGCTACGCGGCAGCGGGTGCGACAAGGGGAGGGGGGTCTGGTGTTGCCGGCGATGATGGTGGCGGTGGGTGCGCTGCAAAGGTGGCGTGGGCGGCGGTAGTGCGCTGCAAAGGGGGGCGGTGGGTGGCGGTGGTAGTGCGCATGGAGGCGAGGCATGAGTGCGGGGGGGGGGGGGGCACGGGTGAGTGGTGGGGTCAATGACCCTGATGTTTGTGGTCTCTGGTTCCAAGAATCTTTGCATCTCTGTATGGTAATAACTCCTTCTGTCCTCTTTTCCTGTTTACTTTGACTCAGGGGCAGTGCTTTGATTCCCACGGTCAGTCCTTTTGACTGAGCGGCTGGACTGGTTTCTTCTGTAGCTTGTTACAGGCTTCAAGGGTGAGCTTCCCAGTGTCTTCTTGGGTAAGGCACTTTTTTCTTCAGATGGGTTAAGATGAGAATGGAAGCATAAGGTAAGGATTAGCTCTAATTTGTGATCTATGTTTTTAGAGAAAACCTTTTTAAGAAAAACGAAAAGAAAACACACTAGCTCAGCAATGATAAGCACAAACAAATCAAATGTTTTGAATAAGGGAAGAATAGAGTTTTTCCAAAGCACGGGCTACTCAGATTCGGGGGCTAAGCATAACTACTATTGCTTGGCTCCTGAATTGAGAACTATGCTAAATGCAACTTATGAGCACTAACGTTAAAGCATCACATATGCACTCAAAAGGGGAGAAAACATCAAGCGAAATTCATTTTGAAATGCCCTAGGGGGCCACACAAATAGAGTTTTTCAAGGCACGGGACTACACGATTACCTCTCATACATGCAGGGCTCTAGCCAAAGTGAAGAAAAACTTCACTACCTAATGCACGCAGAGGACTGGGTATAACTAACTCAGATCTGGCAGCTTCTCTTCTGGCAAGGCTGACGCACAACTTCAATCTGAGATATCTCCTGGATGGGTCAACAGGGAGCTGATGTTGATAACTTCTTCTGGCGGCGACTGAGATGGCAAGACTGGGTCAAACTCTTCTTCAAGCTGGACTGGCTCTTGTAGCTCCTCTGAGGGCGGCGGTGCTGGCGGGGTGCTTGCAGCTTCTTCCTTGACCTCAAGGGATGGTGCTGGAATCTTCTTCATGGTGAGGGGCTCAGACAACTCTGGCGGGGGATCTTGGGAGGATTCAGGGTGCTCTTGTTTATCCATAGCCTTAGGGGAGACTGGAATTCCTTCCAAGACTATGGTTCCTTCCGGGAGTTCCCAAGCCTTCTTCTCTCCTCTGATAGAGACCGGGTGACCTTGAAGAATCTGGGGATCTTCAGCTCTCCTGGGTTGAACTGGATTGGATGGAGCGGGCTCTCGGATCCGCAGGGCTCTACGTTGGTTATGGGTTACCAAGTAGGCCTCCATCAGCTTCTGGACATGCTCATCCTTAGCTTGCTTCAGGGCTTCAACAGTAATGACTTCACGACTTTCTAAGGCAGCTACACGGGCTTGAGCTGAGGTGAGATCCACATGGAGCTGACGGTTGCGCTTCTCTGCATCTTCTGCTCGAGCAATCATCTGACGGTGGTGCCGAGCCAAGAAATCATACTGGGCATCTAGGGTGAGCAGGTATGCAGTGAGGTACACGACTGTGGGGTCGTCCTCAAGCAGCTGCTGCTCTTCCAATGCACGCATCCTGGCCATCCAAACTGGACGGTCTCTCTGAAAGGGCGGAAAGAATCTGAGCGGGGTGTCGGCCACTTCTTCTTCATAGATCTGACACAGGGCCCTCAATGCCTTGCGAGCGACGACTTGGCAGGTGTCTTTGAATCTGTGCCCAGCAGTAGTGACACTCCATTCCACATGGTGCGGACTGGATCCAATGTATACAGTCACGACACACTTCTCTGTGCCATGCTCGATGAATTCACGACCATCATACTCTGGCTGGCTCCTGATTCCAAGGCGGACTGTGCATGCTCTCAGCAACTTGGGGAAACCATCTTCATTCTGGCAGAAGCTGGTTTGGCACTGAACCTCCATCTGACTTCTGAAAGAAGGAAAGGGGGAAAACATTTTTGAAATGAAGGGATGAGAGCAAGAATTTTTTTAAGAAAATAGTTTTGACTCAAAAACTTTTGATCAGGCTAAGGGTTACGTCCTGCGGCCAACCTAACAGCTCTGATACCACCTGAAGCGTCCCCAATCCTCTGGGACTCAAATGTGATACAATTACTAGTCCCAGGAGGCTAGTAAACACATTTATACATCAGATGATACCAAATCTGCTTAAACGAGACAAACCTACAAAGGTGGCGAACAACTTTAAGAGTTGGTCCACAACTCGGGACATATCATTAGAGTGGGGCTGAAGCAGCCCGATATACGCAGCGAAGCAAGTCAGCGGTCCAACAGCCACAGGCAAGGTTGGGAACAGTCGTAACTCTTACCCGATCTCCTTTTTCTGAAAAACAACAAATAAGCAAGGGTGAGTACAAACGTACTCAGCAGCCCACCTTCACCCGCGGAATGGGGAAATCAAATATAATGCATGGAATATGTGGAGCTCGGGATATTTTGCAGAAACAACAATATTTAATGCAGAGTTGTTTTGAAAAACATTTTGTATTTTTGCAAAGCGCATCCTCTCCAAAAGGAGTAGGAAGTTTTTCAGTATTATAACAAAATCCCCTAGACTAAACCATCCAGGCATCTCAGCAGTTTCCCACTGGTTTTCCTTTTCAAAAACCGCTACTGGACTTCCCGTCCACCATAGCTCACGGCTCAACCGCCGAACCTTTTTAAAAACCACTTTTCTCAAAACCATCTCTGTTTTTGGAAAACAAAACATTAATTTCCATACCATACCAGACTCGTCCATTCCTGTGGACACAGACTATTCGAATAGGTTTTCAAACTCTGCGCAGAGGTGTACACTTTACCCACTAGTCCGGCTCTGCGATCTCATGATCAATGAGATCCGAATCCGAATATCTTTCTTTCCCCGCACGTCCTAACCTTAACGGTTATCCGGAAGGAGTCAGGCCACCACCATGTCCAAACCGGACAAAACTTTCCCCCTCCTTATCCTCCCGGTGCTCCCCAGCCTTCATAACCCTGGGGTTGGACCGTACGAGTTCAGATTGAGTGACTGCCCACACAGTCTCGAGTGGTTGTACTATTAAAGAGTACAGGTAGTGAAGATGACAAACCGGTCCTTATATGAGGGGACAATCCTTCTGCTCACGCCTAAACCAGCTGAGCCAACACCTTAGGCCCTCCCCTAAACCAGGGAGTCCCTGATTATCCCGCTCACAAGGTGATAAGGGTGAAAACCCTTCATCACACACATTTTGAAAAGCATTTTCTTTTGAAAACTCACACCTGTTCTCAAATCATTTGGAACATATATATCAGGGATTGATTGCGGCAAGCGGCTGGGTGGCCATAATAACTTATCTCAAAATCATATCATGCATAAAATAACAGGCTAAGGGTTGTGGTTGAAAAATCATAGGTAATTTATGCATCAAAGGGATCCAGTGAGCTTGCCGTGCTTATTCGGCGAAGGGGGAAGGAGAGCTCGCGGAACTGGCTTCTGGCTCCATCGCCTGGCGTAGACTTGCAGATCTAGCCTCCACGAGATGGCACGAACGCTCCGATAACTATGCAACATGAACAAGCAAACATACAAACCAGCAAGTATACCAACAAATATTTAGTATAGTGGTCAGAAAAGCGATATATGGATGGGTAGAGTCTTGAGTAGAATCTATGTCATGTGGTGTTGTGATATTACTGGTGGTGGAGCGGAGGTGCTTACCAGGAGGGTGGACTGGAGGCAAAGCGACACTATGCGTGTAGCCGGCAGAGCGGAGTAACTGAGTGGGTGGGGTGTTTGCTTTGGCTGAGGGTGTTGAGTGTGTGTGGAGAGGGAGAGGGTAGCTGGGTGTATTTATAGCTGAGTGTAGGTGGTGTAGCACAGTGAAGTTCACTGTTGGTGAGAATAGTGACGAATGAATCGTCTGACTTGGTATGAACATGAGAGTTATAGGCAGAATATGGGACAAGAGTATTTTGGGAGTTTTCTGGAACATGAACCATGCTTAAGGGGTGACATGGCTGGATAGGGAATAGTTTGATAAAAATTTAGAAACGAGAATTATTGGAATCTGAGTTTGGGAGCCTGGTTCGAAGGAATCTCAAAGTTAAGCGTGCTCAACTCGGAGAAACCTGGGATGGGTGACCAGATGGGAAGTTCCCTACTGGAAGGAAAATCACAGTCACCGGAGTTCGTATGACTGGAATATGGGTCTGGCTGGTCTTAGGTGGACTGGACAGCATGATGTATGAGTAGTTGAAATTTGGGGTGATCGGCTAATCGATGAATAGTAACGATGAATAGTGGCGATGGAAAAGTAATTATAGATATCATCTATGAATAGTAACGATGATGAATAGTAATGGTAAATAGTAACGATGATGAATAGTGTATGTGAATAGTAACGATGAATAGTAACGGTGAATAGTAACGATGAATAGTAACGGTGAATAGTAATGGTGAATAGTGACAGTGAATAGTCGTATGAACGAACGATGAACGATGAATAGGAACTATGAACGAACGGACGAACGATCGAATGATCGGACGAACGAACGATTGGAATTTCGGCAGCATAACGGCAGGAAAAGATTATTTGGACGAACGAACGGACGAACGATCGAATGATCGGACGAACGAACGATCGGAATTTCGGCAGCATAACGGCAGGACAAAGATTATCTGGAAGAACGATGAATAGGGGCTATGAACGAACGATGAACGATGAATAGGGACTATGAACGAACGATGAACAATCGAATGATCGAACGAACGAACGATCAGAATTTCGGCAGCATAACGGCAGGAAAAAGATTATTTGGAAGAACGATGAATAGGGACTATGAACGAACGATAAACGATGAATAGGAACTATGAACGAACGATGAACGATCGAATGATCGAACGAACGAACGATCGGAATTTCGGCAGCATAACGGTAGGAAAAAGATTATTTGGACGAACGAACGGACGAACGATCGAACGATCGGACGAACGGACGAACGAACCATGAACGATCGGACGAACGATCGAACGATCGGACGAACGAACGAACAAACTAAGAACAGGGGACGAACGATCGAAGAACGATCGAACGATCCTTGTGCTAGTGTGTGCTTGTGTGGAACATGGAGTGGGTGTGTGTGTGGGGGGGGGGGAGAGAGTTGCCATGAAATGGCTTGGGGTGGGAAGAGAGGAGGCCCTTGCCCCTCTATTTATAGCCATGGTGGGGGGATTAGGGGGAGGGATGAGAGGATTAGTGGGAGGGATGAGAGGATTAGTGGGAGGATGAGATGATTAGTGGGAGGTTAGCATGTATTTGTCTTGTATAAGTGTAATTAGCTTGTAGAGCTCACCGTATGACACTGGAGGCATACGTATACATATGGGCATGAGGAAAGTTATGAAGAAAATATTTGTAGGGTCTTGAAAAATGATTCTGAAGGTATTTATCAAGAGGAAAATACCTGGTGATATATCGGTGGAATATTTGGGCAGTATTTCTGGAAAGAACTTGAAGGGGATTACTCGGGAAATATCTGGGCGGTATTTCTGGAAACAAATTGAGGGTGATCACTGGGAAATATTTGTAGGATATTTGAGGAGGATTTTGGAGAGAATATAGACCACTATATTTTATTTGCTGATATCAACTCGCAAACAAACATTTTGAAATGAAATTTGAAATTCATTTTGAATTTAGAGGGAGTTTGAGAAAATTTCAGGATTTGAATTTTTGGGATGCTACAAAGGTGGAATTTTAAATTTAATCTTAGAAAATAAGTCATTAGGGGGATGACGAACCACACGGCGTGCACGACCACGGCGATCTCCATCGTCCAGCTCAGTGTCACCGCCGTAGTCCTGCTCCATCTTTGTGGTCAACACATCAAGGCGTGCCAGGATGGTGTCGAGTGTGGTGCGAGTCACCGTTTGAGCAAGGTCAAGCTGGTTGAAACGCTCGGTCGTCGAAGTGACCGTTGAATCAAGCTGTTCATGCATCGTCCTAATGTCAGCAGCAAGTCCATCAACTTGTCCCCTTACTTCCAGCAACTGGGCATCCACCGTGTCGTGTGCTCCTGCCATAGTTAGCGCAAACACCAAAACACCAAAAGGAGAAAAACTGACGACAACAGGGAAATGGTGGTGACAACTCGCTCAATGGAATGCTGTTATCAAGTTCTTATCTGTTCTTACCAAGGCACAGTGGTGAACTGCAACCAACAGGTGGAACCGGTGAAAGTAAATGGGAGGATATAAGCATGGACTTTATTGTGGGATTGCCCAGGACAGCAAAAGGGTATGATTCTATTTGGGTTATAGTTGATCGACTTACCAAGATAGCCCATTTTCTGCTAGTCAAGACAGATCACCCGATTACTGTCTATGTCCAATTATACATTGCTCGTATTCTTAGTCTGCATGGGGTTCCAAAGACTATAGTGTCGGATCGTGGACCAGAATTTGTAGCCAAGTTTTGGGAAGCATTTCATAAATCTCTAGGTACCAAGTTGCTTCATAGTTCGGCCTACCATCCCCAAACCAGTGGGCAGACTGAGAGGGTAAATCAGATACTTGAAGATATGTTGCGAGCATGTGTTTTGGAATTCCCACGGAAATGGGATGATTGTTTACCATTAGCGGAGTTCTCATACAATAATAGCTATCAAGAGAGCATCAAAATGGCACCTTTTGAAGCCTTGTATGGACGACGGTGTCGTACTCCGTTAAATTGGTCTAAACCAGGTGAAAGAAATTTCTTCAGTCCTGATATGGTAAAGGATACTGAAGAGAAAGTTCAACGAATAATTCATAATTTGAAAGAAGCTCAAGCTCGTCAGAAGAGTTACGCAGACAAGCGACGACAACCCTTGTACTTTCTAGTTGGAGATTATGTCTACCTGAAAGTTTCACCAATGAAGGGTGTATCGCGTTTCGGGGTAAAAGGGAAACTTGCACCTCGATACATTGGTCCTTTTCCTATCCTTGAAAGATATGGACCAGTGCCATACCGACTTTATTTACCCGAAACCTTGTCTACAATACATAATGTGTTCCATGTGTCTCAATTAAAGAAGTGTCTTTGGTTCCCGATCGAACCGTTGAAGTAACGGATATTGCCCTAGAACTAGACTTGTTATATTCGAAGCATCCTATTCGAGTCTTGGATCAAAAGGACAGAATTACCCAAAGAAGAACTCTCAAGTTTTACAAGATACAGTGGAACCAACATACAGAAGATGAGGCTACATGGGAAACTCAAGACTTTTTAGAGAGAATTTCCCAGGCTTTTTAGCCTCATGTAATTTGTAAAGTGTATACAGTTGTTGTAATAAAGGAATGAGCCCAGACCACCCTTGCCTTGTACCAAAAATAAGGAAATAAAGATATGTCGCGTTTCCTTTTCCATTACTTACCCTAGGACTTTTAATCTCGTGACGAGATTCTTTTATGGGGGGAAGGATGTAACACCCCTGGTGTTACTGCCACTAAAACTTGAGCATAACATCATAAGCATTGGCATATCATATGTTTGCCACAACTAGAGTGCATTCACTAGGCAAAAAATTCAATCAAGATGTATTGACATGACATTTTGTGGGTAAAACCCTAGAGTAGGGTACTTAACCCTAAACTGAACTTGAAAGAGCAAACAAAGCCTAAATAGAAGAAAACTTCAAAACTTATTAGAAATGGTCATGAGATGTCCACTCTAAAAAAGATTTGATAGCATCCAAATCCTAGAAGTATCAAAAACCCTAAATAGAACCCTAGAAAGCCCTAGACTTAAACCCTAGGGGGCTAAGTGCAAAACTAGTGCACTTTTAGACTAAAGTGCAAAAACCATGAAATTAAGACATCTTAACTCATATGGTTCATAAGTATGTGGATTTGCAACTTAAACCCTAAGTTTTGGGCCTATTTGCAAAAAGCCACATTTGAGCTCTATTGGGTTAAATCTGAAATTCAGTGGGATTGGCTTAACTTTGGGGCCCTATATCTTCCAAATTGTGAATATTTTGCCCTAGGTCACCACATCAAGTTTGTAGAGCTATAAAAGGGGATTAATTTTGTTATAGAGATTAAGCTTTGGTTACATAAGAAATTTGGAGATAATTAGACCCAAGGATGGGCTGTCAGACTGCTTGGAGTCTGAATTCAGACTGATAGTGGAATTGCATGAACTTAGGGCTCAAATTCAATCATGATCCAGTGGGAATTTGACTAGGGATGCTATAGCAAAAGTAAAAATCGTTTGTAGAGTTACAACTTTGCTGCAGAGCATTGGTTGTGTTGCCAT
Source organism: Zea luxurians (assembly GCA_029449295.1). Lineage (NCBI taxonomy): Eukaryota > Viridiplantae > Streptophyta > Magnoliopsida > Poales > Poaceae > Zea > Zea luxurians. The sequence goes on from JAOPSE010000002.1 coordinate 7,754,156, forward strand.
GGAAAATTGGAAGAAAATCTGCCCTAAACATCGACTGTCAGGCTGACTGAAGAAGATTGCGATGGTACAGTGACTGAACTAGATTGTAGATGCATCCCCCTCGCCGCCGGTGATTTTTACACCGTGATTTACGCTGTCGCTGCGATTCGTGCTCGCTGGTGAGGGGATAACCACGACGGAGTAAAATCTTGGCACTGGATCAGCTCGGGCTCAGGCACGAATGAGGTTCATCGTACCCACTTGCTCGTCGTGCGGCTGGGATAGACTTCGCCACAGTTGATCGCTCACCATTGTGCGCCACATGCTTAAGAGCTGGCCCACGTCGCGGTGAATCATGGTATGCATGTCCGGTGATCGCCAGAGGACTGCCACGGTGAAAGCCACTCATCCCGAGCGCCAGTACCCCTTTTCCCCTCCGGCCGCCAGCACATCCTCATGAAATTGGACACCACCACCGTTGGAAGCTATAAATTGCCACCCCGTCCACTCCGCTAGGTAATTGTGCAACCAGTGCAGCAACCCGTGACTCGAATCGTGCACTAGATTTCCCCAATTTGGGATTTCTCCCAAATCAACCAAGAACATCGTGCCTTGAGCCCTCACCGTGGTCAGCGACTTCTAGGTCTGTTCATGCTCCCTGCTATCTTGTTTCAACATTGTTGTGTTCCCCTGATGCTCCTCGACCAACTCAATTGTGCCAAGTCACCCTAGATCATCGGGAACACGTTCAGTTGGCCGTTGTCCATACGGTCACCGTGGTTAGGTGTGTCATTGCGTCATTAGTGAAATTAGTTGAGGGGAAACTTCGGTTAAGGCTTGAATTAGGTGCCAGTCGATGGAGAGTGCCAGTCTTTGCGTAATCCGGCCGGTACAAGCTCGCCGGAGCTCTGCGCAGCGCCGCTCGCCGTCGAGGACTTCGGTCCGTAAAGGAACAGAAGCACATGGATGTTTTCGTAAACTATCAGCGACTCTAGGAATAGTGCTGTGACCTCGCTTTAGGTTATTCAAAAAGACAGAGCCTTTCTGCAAAACCTGTAGCGCGAGCGCGCGTGGGCGCGCTTCTGCCCTAGCTGGGCCGGTTCGGGCCGGATTCAGCCCAGAACTGTTCATCGTTTTCCTTTTTCTTTTTCTACCAGAGCTAAAGAAATTCTAGAAAATTGTAAAAAAATGCTAAAAATGCAAGACAAATTTTTCTAGGCTTCTAACTTCTTATAGTATTTAATAAAAATAGTTTCATGATTTTTAGTCCAAATAGGAAATTATAGAGCACTTAAAATAGCCAAAAACCATGCTTCTGGATTTTTAGAGAATAAATAATAAATCTAAAATTCACTAAACTTTTAGGGTAAACTCTAAATAGTATTTAGACGCCTTGGGTCAAGTTTGGTATGATTTGGACCATGTTTGATACTTAGAACCCAAAACCCTAGCCCCTGCACTATGAACTTCACTATTGACTCCGAAAACCATAAGTTCTCGGAGATCCGTGGAAGGAAAGTTGTATTCAAGACCTTTAGATAATAAACTTTTATTATCTTTGCATCTTCATGAGCATCACATGAGCATTCATTATTATATTTGGCTATATTTAGAAAACCAGGAGGAAGTGGAAGTCGAAGAAGCAAGGACTTCACCACCACCACCTGAAGAACATCAGGCAGGCAACTTCTTTTAGTTTGATATCTGCGGAACAGATCCTGATTCACCAGTAACACAAGGCAAGCCCCGGTGCATTTTCCACCTCCTTGTTCCTTTTAAATCTTCTCACTTACTTGATGCATTAGGTAATAGGAGTTGTGTGCTAAACCAATTCCTGCATTTCCTTCCTTGGATTTGATTACAAAAGGTTTTTCTTATGCTTAGCCTTGCTCTAGAAAAACAAAATGTTTTGTTTTCACAAAAAATGATGCTTCACTGGGTGGGAATGTTTTCGAAAATAAAACTTGATGGTGGATCCATCACGGCCGTTGTGTCTCGAGAAGAGAGTCTCGGTGTAGTGTCTCTGTCTGAGTCGATTAAGGACCGTCTCGATGTAGGCCTGCTGACCGAGGACCCTTTAACTGGTCACATACCTCGTCATGGGTAAGCTTTGCCTCGGGCAGGACTAATACCAGAATAAGATAACATGCAATGGGAGTGGAGAGATGGCGAGAGTAGCGTGTACCCTCCGTGGCAAGAGGCTGGACGGTGGTGTATCTGTGCTCTCGGTTGGCGTGAACCTGATCTGGTCTTAAGAACCCCGATGGCGAGTTGACATATGCAAGGGTTAAGTGCTACATATGTCGTGTGATTGGAGATCCTCAACTGAGTATAATCGATTCGGATCGCCGTAACTTCGCGGACATGAAGACTTGGTCACTAACTTACACGTAAGCAATCCAGGAAAGATGAAGGGTTGTTAAGAAATTGGCTAGTATAGGTCAAGTGTTTTGAACTAGGGTAGAATGAACTCTAGATACAGATAATCGTACTGAACTTGACAATTAAAACTGGATTTTTAAGGATCCACTATTAGTAAGCATTTCTACAAACAGAGTCATTGATCATTGATAAGCCTTACCTTGACTCCGTTAAAGCCAGCATATCCTTTAGAGTCTTTTACTTTGACGGGTAAGTCTTGCGAAAGTACACTCGTACTCAGGGCTTCGTCCCATGTTGTTTTAGGTGAAGAAGCAGCAAACTTTTGTTACTTCTGTTCCAAGGTGGTACCAAAAGAAGAAAATCAAGACTAAAGCTGCGGGAGGAAAGGTCCTCCGTTAAGAAAACTTTTATAGTTTATTCGGGAGGGGTTTTTTGCCTCCCATGTTGTGTAATAATAATACTCAGCACTCATATATTTTGGTTCTGGCCTGTAATAATCCAACTCTTTCTGACTTTAATATAAGTAAGTTATTGTAACTGCTTCCGCATTTCCGTATCTCCGATGTATCGTAATGTCTGCGTGATGGGTGAAACGCTCTTGGGAAGGTAAGGAATTTAGATACCGAACTATCAAGTGATCAGGTGCACCTGCAGGGTTGTCTGAAGTCCATGGGACAAGGACAACTGTAGGTGGGCCTAATGACTTGGGAGGTTCTGTCACAATTGTGGTCCCCCTGATAGAGGCTCACGCGAGCGCACGTAGGACTAACGAATGGGGTCCACTGGTCGGTGGCTCTGAATGTGTGGTGCATTTGCCTCCCAATGAAAGCGTGTTTCTAGGATATGCATTCGATGCCATCCGTGGACGGGCGCAAAGGCTAACGCGCGATGGGCCGATATGTGGCCCTCGTGGGTGCGAATGTGAGTGGGGACTGCTGGGCCGGAGCAAGGAAACATCCCAGGTGGCAGGTAAGTCCTTTCTTTTTTTTCCTTTTTCTGGTTTCTATTTTCAACCTATATTTCAAATTTGGTCAAACTTATTTTCAAATGCACAGTCAAAATTCTAGTCCGGGATGCAAAAGAAGTATTCTTTATGTATTCATTGTTCTATTTATTTAGATAGATGCTTCTACATGAAAAATTAATGAAAGAATTCTTCTCCCAATAAATAAAGCATGAAAGATTTATCTCTATTTCGTGCTCCGATTTTATTTATTAAAATATATGTCTATTCCCTTCGAATTTTCAAGATTCAAATCGAACAGAAGTCAAATCTTATCTCAAAATATATGCACAATCAAGAATACCAGCATGATGCATAACTTAAGATTTTTATTTAGTATTTTAGTGGAAAATAACATGTCTCAAAATTAAAATGCAAGTTCAAATAGACTTTATTATTATTCTTAAAATAATAAAGAACTAGCTAAATCTTCATAAGGCATTATTCAGGGTTTACATATATAAAAGGGTGCGGTAGCCAACGTTATAGTGTACGACTTTCGTTGCTTGTGTTCATTGCCTATATGCTCCTAAACCAGCCTTAGCCAGTTTCAGAATCACTGATTTTTCACTTAGAGTGCTGCTCGAGATGTCGCTAACACCATCGAAGAACGTGCCAGAGGCACATGCTGAGGAAATTGTTCTAGCAATGGGAGCTACTGCTCCCCAGACCGAAGCTGGCTCACTGAACCAATCTGAAGACAGCGTGGAAATGGATTTTGAAGAGGACAACACGATTATCCACCCTACAAAGACCAGCCGTGGACTTCAGAAATCCAAAATCAAGAAGGGCACATCGAGTTAATTAACTGCTTTGGCTATATTGACTAGGTGCGGTTATGAAGTGATGAGTTAGTACCGAGTCCGAGGGAGGATGAAGTTGTCATGTTTCAATGTTATTTGAAAGCTAGTCTTAGGTTTTCTTTGCATAAGACGATAGTTGCAGTGTTGAAAAGGTTCAATATCTATCTTCATCAGCTTACCTCAAACGCTATAGTGCGTTTAGGAATTTTTATCTCGGTTGTTCGAAGTCAAGGAATAGAATTTGATGCGAGGTCCTTCCTGCAACAATTCTCCTATAGAGGATGCCTTCACATGGGTGTGCACCTCCTCTCCTTTTTTGCTATGGTCTCTGGATTTTTACTTGGTTGTTTTGCTAGTGTGCATGTGACGCACAAGTGTCTTAAGGACGCGGCCCATGTGGCAAAGGAGAGCGCCTCGCCTCCCTAAGTGCTCGCGCCATGAGTGTTGGCCATGCCATCCACCTTGGTCATGCCCGTCATGCTAATCCACCGATTGCGGATTCCTTGGTTGCCCTAGACGCGTGACTTCTTTGGTCGCACACCGGAGGCTGAGCAAGGCTACCCCTGTTACGACGTCGCCACTACCATCAGCTGTTGTGTCGAGTCTGAGAGGCGCTCTAGCAGTTGGTGTGACCGGTGGCCCCATGTTGCTACCGCTCTGAACCCCTCGCCTTTGATTGTGGCAGAGGGGGTTTGCTCAGGCAGAGCAACGTCGTCTTCAGCGACGACGATAGTTCCACCTAGTTCTGCTGGAGGTGTTATGATGATGAGGGAAGCTGAGGTCCAATTCCCACCAGCGTTGAGTCCTCTAACTCCTTCCACGCATAGCGTGTTGCCCCTACGCTACTTGCTCCA